>JAPDVR010000002.1:41224028-41824028 GCA_026230005.1 Gila orcuttii | reverse complement strand
GCTTTTAGTCCTTCTGGGGACCCTCTGAGGAGAAAAAGTTCAAAAGGTCCCATATGGACCACTGTCTGGGGGACCTGACTTGACTTTTTAACATCAGAAAGAGTCTATGAGGACATCATGTAGCTTTTAGTCCTTCTGGGGACCCTCTGAGGAGAAAAAGTTCAAAAGGTCCCATATGGACCACTGTCTGGGGGACCTGACTTGACTTTTTAACATCAAAAAGAGTCTATGAGGACATCATGTAGCTTTTAGTCCTTCTGGGGACCCTCTGAGGAGAAAAAGTTCAAAAGGTCCCATATGGACCACTGTCTGGAGGACCTGACTTGACTTTTTAACATGAGAAAGAGACTATCAGGACATCATGTAGCTTTTAGACCTTCTGGGCACCCTCTGAGGAGAAAAAAAGTTCAACAGGTCCCATATGGACCACTGATTGGAGGACCTGACTTGACTTTTTAACATCAGAAAGAGTCTATGTGGATATCAGGTAGCTTTTAGACCTTCTGGGGACCCTCTGATGAGAAAAAAAGTTCAAAAGGTCCCATATGGACCACTGATTGGAGGACCTGACTTGACTTTTTAACATCAGAAAGAGTCTATGAGGACATCCTGTAGCTTTTAGACCTTCTGGGGACCCTCTGATGAGAAAAAAAGTTCAAAAGGTCCCATATGGACCACTGTCTGGAGGACCTGACTTGACTTTTTAACATGAGAAAGAGTCTATGATGACATCATGTAGCTTTTAGACCTTCTGGGGACCCTCTGAGGAGAAAAAAAGTTCAAAAGGTCCCATATGGACCACTGTCTGGAGGTCCTGACTTGACTTTTTAACATCAGAAAGAGTCTATGTGGATATCAGGTAGCTTTTAGACCTTCTGGGGACCCTCTGATGAGAAAAAAAGTTCAAAAGGTCCCATATGGACCACTGTCTGGAGGACCTGACTTGCCTATTTAACATCAGAAATAGTCTATGAGGACATCATGTAGCTTTTAGTCCTTCTTGGGACCCTCTGAGGAGAAAAAGTTCAAAAGGTCCCATATGGACCACTGTCTGGGTGACCTGACTTGACTTTTTAACATCAGAAAGAGTCTATGAGGACATCATGTAGCTTTTAGTCCTTCTGGGGACCCTCTGAGGAGAAAAAGTTCAAACGGTCCCATATAGACCACTGTCTGGAGGACCTGACTTGACTTTTTAACATGAGAAAGAGTCTATGGGGACATCATGTAGCTTTTAGTCCTTCTGGGGACCCTCTGAGCAGAAAAAAAGTTCAAAAGGTCCCATATGGACCACTGTCTGGAGGACCTGACTTGACTTTTTAACATCAGAAAGAGTCTATGAGGACATCATGTAGCTTTTAGTCCTTCTGGGGACCCTCTGAGGAGAAAAAGTTCAAAAGGTCCCATATGGACCACTGTCTGGAGGACCTGACTTGACTTTTTAACATGAGAAAGAGTCTATGAGGACATCATATAGCTTTTAGACCTTCTGGGGACCCTCTGAGCAGAAAAAAAGTTCAAAAGGTCCCATATGGACCACTGTCTGGAGGTCCTGACTTGACTTTTTAACATCAGAAAGAGTCTATGTGGATATCAGGTAGCTTTTAGACCTTCTGGGGACCCTCTGATGAGAAAAAAAGTTCAAAAGGTCCCATATGGACCACTGTCTGGAGGACCTGACTTGCCTATTTAACATCAGAAATAGTCTATGAGGACATCATGTAGCTTTTAGTCCTTCTGGGGACCCTCTGAGGAGAAAAAGTTCAAAAGGTCCCATATGGACCACTGTCTGGGTGACCTGACTTGAATTTTTAACATCAGAAAGAGTCTATGAGGACATCATGTAGCTTTTAGTCCTTCTGGGGACCCTCTGAGGAGAAAAAGTTCAAACGGTCCCATATAGACCACTGTCTGGAGGACCTGACTTGACTTTTTAACATGAGAAAGAGTCTATGGGGACATCATGTAGCTTTTAGTCCTTCTGGGGACCCTCTGAGCAGAAAAAAAGTTCAAAAGGTCCCATATGGACCACTGTCTGGAGGACCTGACTTGACTTTTTAACATCAGAAAGAGTCTATGAGGACATCATGTAGCTTTTAGTCCTTCTGGGGACCCTCTGAGGAGAAAAAGTTCAAAAGGTCCCATATGGACCACTGTCTGGAGGACCTGACTTGACTTTTTAACATGAGAAAGAGTCTATGAGGACATCATATAGCTTTTAGACCTTCTGGGGACCCTCTGAGCAGAAAAAAAGTTCAAAAGGTCCCATATGGACCACTGTCTGGAGGACCTGACTTGCCTATTTAACATCAGAAATAGTCTATGAGGACATCATGTAGCTTTTAGTCCTTCTGGGGACCCTCTGAGGAGAAAAAAAGTTCAAAAGGTCCCATATGGACCAGTGTCTGGAGGACCTGACTTGACTTTTTAACATGAGAAAGAGTCTATGATGACATCATGTAGCTTTTAGACCTTCTGGGGACCCTCTGAGGAGAAAAAAAGTTCAAAAGGTCCCATATGGACCACTGTCTGGAGGTCCTGACTTGACTTTTTAACATCAGAAATGGTCTATGTGGATATCAGGTAGCTTTTAGACCTTCCGGGGACCCTCTGAGGAGAAAAAAAGTTCAAAAGGTCCCATATGGACCACTGTCCGGAGGACCTGACTTGCCTATTTAACATCAGAAATAGTCTATGAGGACATCATGTAGCTTTTAGTCCTTCTGGGGACCCTCTGAGGAGAAAAAGTTCAAAAGGTCCCATATGGACCACTGTCTGGGGGACCTGACTTGACTTTTTAACATCAGAAAGAGTCTATGAGGACATCATGTAGCTTTTAGTCCTTCTGGGGCCCCTCTGAGGAGAAAAAGTTCAAAAGGTCCCATATAGACCACTGTGTGGAGGACCTGACTTGACTTTTTAACATCAGAAAGAGTCTATGAGGACATCATGTAGCTTTTAGTCCTTCTGGGGACCCTCTGAGGAGAAAAAGTTCAAAAGGTCCCATATGGACCACTGTCTGGGGGACCTGACTTGACTTTTTAACATCAAAAAGAGTCTATGAGGACATCATGTAGCTTTTAGTCCTTCTGGGGACCCTCTGAGGAGAAAAAGTTCAAAAGGTCCCATATGGACCACTGTCTGGAGGACCTGACTTGACTTTTTAACAAGAGAAAGAGTCTATCAGGACATCATGTAGCTTTTAGACCTTCTGGGCACCCTCTGAGGAGAAAAAAAGTTCAACAGGTCCCATATGGACCACTGATTGGAGGACCTGACTTGACTTTTTAACATCAGAAAGAGTCTATGTGGATATCAGGTAGCTTTTAGACCTTCTGGGGACCCTCTGATGAGAAAAAAAGTTCAAAAGGTCCCATATGGACCACTGATTGGAGGACCTGACTTGACTTTTTAACATCAGAAAGAGTCTATGAGGACATCCTGTAGCTTTTAGACCTTCTGGGGACCCTCTGATGAGAAAAAAAGTTCAAAAGGTCCCATATGGACCACTGTCTGGAGGACCTGACTTGACTTTTTAACATGAGAAAGAGTCTATGATGACATCATGTAGCTTTTAGACCTTCTGGGGACCCTCTGAGGAGAAAAAAAGTTCAAAAGGTCCCATATGGACCACTGTCTGGAGGTCCTGACTTGACTTTTTAACATCAGAAAGAGTCTATGAGGATATCAGGTAGCTTTTAGACCTTCTGGGGACCCTCTGATGAGAAAAAAAGTTCAAAAGGTCCCATATGGACCACTGTCTGGAGGACCTGACTTGCCTATTTAACATCAGAAATAGTCTATGAGGACATCATGTAGCTTTTAGTCCTTCTGGGGACCCTATGAGGAGAAAAAGTTCAAAAGGTCCCATATGGACCACTGTCTGGGTGACCTGACTTGACTTTTTAACATCAGAAAGAGTCTATGAGGACATCATGTAGCTTTTAGTCCTTCTGGGGACCCTCTGAGGAGAAAAAGTTCAAACGGTCCCATATAGACCACTGTCTGGAGGACCTGACTTGACTTTTTAACATGAGAAAGAGTCTATGGGGACATCATGTAGCTTTTAGTCCTTCTGGGGACCCTCTGAGCAGAAAAAAAGTTCAAAAGGTCCCATATGGACCACTGTCTGGAGGACCTGACTTGACTTTTTAACATCAGAAAGAGTCTATGAGGACATCATGTAGCTTTTAGTCCTTCTGGGGACCCTCTGAGGAGAAAAAGTTCAAAAGGTCCCATATGGACCACTGTCTGGAGGACCTGACTTGACTTTTTAACATGAGAAAGAGTCTATGAGGACATCATATAGCTTTTAGACCTTCTGGGGACCCTCTGAGCAGAAAAAAAGTTCAAAAGGTCCCATATGGACCACTGTCTGGAGGACCTGACTTGCCTATTTAACATCAGAAATAGTCTATGAGGACATCATGTAGCTTTTAGTCCTTCTGGGGACCCTCTGAGGAGAAAAAAAGTTCAAAAGGTCCCATATGGACCAGTGTCTGGAGGACCTGACTTGACTTTTTAACATGAGAAAGAGTCTATGATGACATCATGTAGCTTTTAGACCTTCTGGGGACCCTCTGAGGAGAAAAAAAGTTCAAAAGGTCCCATATGGACCACTGTCTGGAGGTCCTGACTTGACTTTTTAACATCAGAAATGGTCTATGTGGATATCAGGTAGCTTTTAGACCTTCCGGGGACCCTCTGAGGAGAAAAAAAGTTCAAAAGGTCCCATATGGACCACTGTCTGGAGGACCTGACTTGCCTATTTAACATCAGAAATAGTCTATGAGGACATCATGTAGCTTTTAGTCCTTCTGGGGACCCTCTGAGGAGAAAAAGTTCAAAAGGTCCCATATGGACCACTGTCTGGGGGACCTGACTTGACTTTTTAACATCAGAAAGAGTCTATGAGGACATCATGTAGCTTTTAGTCCTTCTGGGGCCCCTCTGAGGAGAAAAAGTTCAAAAGGTCCCATATAGACCACTGTGTGGAGGACCTGACTTGACTTTTTAACATGAGAAAGAGTCTATGAGGACATCATGTAGCTTTTAGACCTTCTGTGGACCCTCTGAGCAGAAAAAAAGTTCAAAAGGTCCCATATGGACCACTGGCTGGAGGACCTGACTTGCCTATTTAACATCAGAAATAGTCTATGAGGACATCATGTAGCTTTAAGACCTTCTGGGCACCCTCTGAGGAGAAAAAAAGTTCAACAGGTCCCATATAGACCACTGTCTGGAGGACCTAACTTTACTTTTTAACATCAGAAAGAGTCTATGAGGACATCATGTAGATTTTAGACCTTCTGGGGACCCTCTGAGGAGAAAAAAA
This sequence comes from Gila orcuttii, assembly GCA_026230005.1. NCBI lineage: Eukaryota > Metazoa > Chordata > Actinopteri > Cypriniformes > Leuciscidae > Gila > Gila orcuttii. The sequence continues at coordinate 41,818,693 of JAPDVR010000002.1, read as the reverse complement.
GTTCAAAAGGTCCCATATGGACCACTGTCTGTAGGTCCTGACTTGAATTTTTAACATGAGAAAGAGTCTATGAGGACAGCATGGAGATTTTAGACCTTCTGGGGACTCTCTGAGGAGAAAAAAAGTTCAAAAGGTCCCATATGGACCACTGTCTGGAGGTCCTGACTTGCCTATTTAACATCAGAAATAGTCTATGAGGACATCATGTAGCTTTTAGTCCTTCTGGGGACCCTCTGAGGAGAAAAAAAGTTCAAAAGGTCCCATATGGACCACTGTCTGGAGGACCTGACTTGACTTTTTAACATGAGAAAGAGTCTATGATGACATCATGTAGATTTTAGACCTTCTGGGGACCCTCTGAGGAGAAAAAAGTTCAAAAGGTCCCATATGGACCACTGTCGTGAGGTCCTGACTTGACTTTTTAACATCAGAAAGAGTCTATGTGGATATCAGGTAGCTTTTAGACCTTCTGGGGACCCTCTGAAGAGAAAAAAAGTTCATAAGGTCCCATATGGACCACTGTCTGGAGGACCTGACTTGCCTATTTAACATCAGAAATAGTCTATGAGGACATCATGTAGCTTTTAGTCCTTCTGGGGACCCTCTGAGGAGAAAAAGTTCAAAAGGTCCCATATGGACCACTGTCTGGGGGACCTGACTTGACTTTTTAACATCAGAAAGAGTCTATGAGGACATCATGTAGCTTTTAGTCCTTCTGGGGACCCTCTGAGGAGAAAAAGTTCAAAAGGTCCCATATAGACCACTGTCTGGAGGACCTGACTTGACTTTTTAACATGAGAAAGAGTCTATGAGGACATCATGTAGCTTTTAGTCCTTCTGGGGACCCTCTGAGCAGAAAAAAAGTTCAAAAGGTCCCATATGGACCACTGTCTGGAGGACCTGACTTGACTTTTTAACATGAGAAAGAGTCTATGAGGACATCATGTAGCTTTTAGTCCTTCTGGGGACCCTCTGAGGAGAAAAAAAGTTCAACAGGTCCCATATGGACCACTGATTGGAGGACCTGACTTGACTTTTTAACATCAGAAAGAGTCTATGAGGACATCATGTAGCTTTTAGACCTTCTGGGGACCCTCTGAGGAGAAAAAAAGTTCAAAAGGTCCCATATGGACTAGTGTCTGGAGGACCTGACTTGACTTTTAACATCAGAAATAGTCTATGAGGACATCATGTAGCTTTTAGACCTTCTGGGCACCCTGTGAGGAGAAAAAAAGTTCAACAGGTCCCATATGGACCACTGATTGGAGGACCTGACTTGACTTTTTAACATCAAAAAGAGTCTATGAGGACATCCTGTAGCATTTAGACCTTCTGGGGACCCCCTGAGGAGAAAAAAGTTTAAAAAGTCCCATATGGACCACTGTCTGGAGGACCTAACTTGACTTTTTAACATCAGAAAGAGTCTATGAGGACATCATGTAGCTTTTAGACCTTATGGGGACCCTCTGAGCAGAAAAAAAGTTAAAAAGGTCCCATATGGACCACTGTCTGGAGGTCCTGACTTGACTTTTTAACATCAGAAAGAGTCTATGTGGATATCAGGTAGCTTTTAGACCTTCTGGGGACCCCCTGAAGAGAAAAAAGTTTAAAAAGTCCCATATGGACCACTGTTTGGAGGACCTGACTGGACTTTTTAACATCAGAAAGAGTCTATGAGGACATCATGTAGCTTTTAGACCTTCTGGGGACCCTCTGAGGAGAAAAAAAGTTCAACAGGTCCCATATGGACCACTGTCTGGAGGTCCTGACTTGACTTTTTAACATCAGAAAGAGGCTATGTGGATATCAGGTAGCTTTTAGACCTTCTGGGGACCCTCTGAGGAGAAAAAAAGTTCAACAGGTCCCATATGGACCACTGACTGGAGGACCTGACTTGACTTTTTAACATCAGAAAGAGTCTATGAAGAAATCATGTAGCTTTTAGACCTTCTGGGGATCCTGTGAACAGAAAAAATGTTCAAAAGGTCCCATATGGACCACTGTCTGGAGGACCTAACTTGACTTTTTAACATCAGAAAGAGTCTATGAGGACATCATGTAGCATTTAGACCTTCTGGGAACCCTCTGAGCAGAAAAAAAGTTCAAAAGGTCCCATATGGACCACTGTCTGGAGGTCCTGACTTGACTTTTTAACATCAGATAGAGTCTATGAGGACATCAGGTAGCTTTTGGACCTTCTGGGGACCCTCTGAGCAAAAAAAAAGTTCAAAAGGTCCCATATGGACCACTGTCTGGAGGACCTGACTTGCCTATTTAACATCAGAAATAGTCTATGAGGACATCATGTAGCTTTTAGACCTTCTGGGCACCCTGTGAGGAGAAAAAAAGTTCAACAGGTCCCATATGGACCACTGATTGGAGGACCTGACTTGACTTTTTAACATCAAAAAGAGTCTATGAGGACATCCTGTAGCATTTAGACCTTCTGGGGACCCCCTGAGGAGAAAAAAGTTTAAAAAGTCCCATATGGACCACTGTCTGGAGGACCTAACTTGACTTTTTAACATCAGAAAGAGTCTATGAGGACATCATGTAGCTTTTAGACCTTATGGGGACCCTCTGAGCAGAAAAAAAGTTAAAAAGGTCCCATATGGACCACTGTCTGGAGGTCCAGACTTGACTTTTTAACATCAGAAAGAGTCTATGTGGATATCAGATAGCTTTTAGACCTTCTGGGGACCCCCTGAAGAGAAAAAAGTTTAAAAAGTCCCATATGGACCACTGTTTGGAGGACCTGACTGGACTTTTTAACATCAGAAAGAGTCTATGAGGACATCATGTAGCTTTTAGACCTTCTGGGGACCCTCTGAGGAGAAAAAAAGTTCAACAGGTCCCATATGGACCACTGTCTGGAGGTCCTGACTTGACTTTTTAACATCAGAAAGAGGCTATGTGGATATCAGGTAGCTTTTAGACCTTCTGGGGACCCTCTGAGGAGAAAAAAAGTTCAACAGGTCCCATATGGACCACTGACTGGAGGACCTGACTTGACTTTTTAACATCAGAAAGAGTCTATGAGGAAATCATGTAGCTTTTAGACCTTCTGGGGATCCTGTGAACAGAAAAAATGTTCAAAAGGTCCCATATGGACCACTGTCTGGAGGACCTAACTTGACTTTTTAACATCAGAAAGAGTCTATGAGGACATCATGTAGCATTTAGACCTTCTGGGAACCCTCTGAGCAGAAAAAAAGTTCAAAAGGTCCCATATGGACCACTGTCTGGAGGTCCTGACTTGACTTTTTAACATCAGATAGAGTCTATGAGGACATCAGGTAGCTTTTGGACCTTCTGGGGACCCTCTGAGCAAAAAAAAAGTTCAAAAGGTCCCATATGGACCACTGTCTGGAGGACCTGACTTGACTTTTTAACATCAGAAAAGGTCTATGAGGACATCATGTAGCTTTTAGACCTTCTGGGGACCCTCTGAGGAGAAAAAAGTTCAAAAGGTCCCATATGGACCACTGTCTGGAGGACCTGACTTGATTTTTTAACATCAGAAAGAGTCTATGAGGACATCATTTAACTTTTAGACCTTCTGGGGACCCTCTGAGCAGAAAAAAAGTTCAAAAGGTCCCCATATGGACCACTGACTGGAGGACCTGACTTGACTTTTTAACATCAGAAAGAGTCTATGAGGACATCATGTAGCTTTTAGACCTTCTGGGGATCCTCTGAGCAGAAAAAAAGTTCAAAAGGTCCCATATGGACCACTGTCTGGAGGACCTGACTTGACTTTTTAACATCAGAAAGAGTCTATGAGGACGTCATGTAGCTTTTAGTCCTTCTGGGGACCCTCTGAGGAGAAAAAAAGTTCAAAAGGTCCCATATGGACCACTGTCTGGAGGACCTGACTTGACTTTTTAACATGAGAAAGAGTCTATGATGACATCATGTAGCTTTTAGACCTTCTGGGGACCCTCTGAGGAGAAAAGAAGTTCAAAAGGTCCCAAATGGACCACTGTCTGGAGGTCCTGACTTAACTTTTTAACATCAGAAAGAGTCTATGTGGATATCAGGTAGCTTTTAGACCTTCTGGGGACCCTCTGAGGAGAAAAAAAGTTCAAAAGGTCCCATATGGACAACTGTCTGGAGGACCTGACTTGCCTATTTAACATCAGAAATAGTCTATGTGGACATCATGTAGCTTTTAGTCCTTCTGGGGACCCTCTGAGGAGAAAAAGTTCAAAAGGTCCCATATGGACCACTGTCTGGGGGACCTGACTTGACTTTTTAACATCAGAAAGAGTCTATGAGGACATCATGTAGCTTTTAGACCTTCTGGGGACCCTCTGAGGAGAAAAAAAGTTCAAAAGGTCCCATATGGACCACTGTCTGGAGGACCTGACTTGCCTATTTAACATCAGAAATAGTCTATGAGGACATCATGTAGCTTTTAGTCCTTCTGGGGACCCTCTGAGGAGAAAAAGTTCAAAAGGTCCCATATGGACCACTGTCTGGGGGACCTGACTTGACTTTTTAACATCAGAAAGAGTCTATGAGGACATCATGTAGCTTTTAGTCCTTCTGGGGACCCTCTGAGGAGAAAAAGTTCAAAAGGTCCCATATGGACCACTGTCTGGAGGACCTGACTTGACTTTTTAACATGAGAAAGAGTCTATGAGGACATCATGTAGCTTTTAGACCTTCTGGGGACCCTCTGAGCAGAAAAAAAGTTAAAAAGGTCCCATATGGACCACTTTCTGGAGGACCTGACTTGCCTATTTAACATCAGAAATAGTCTATGAGGACATCATGTAGCTTTAAGACCTTCTGGGCACCCTCTGAGGAGAAAAAAGTTCAACAGGTCCCATATGGACCACTGACTGAAGGACCTGACTTGACTTTTTAACATCAGAAAGAGTCTATGAGGACATCATGTAGCTTTTAGACCTTCTGGGGACCCTCTGAGGAGAAAAAAAGTTCAACAGGTCCCATATGGACCACTGATTGGAGGACCTGACTTGACTTTTTAACATCAAAAAGAGTCTATGAGGACATCCTGTAGCTTTTAGACCTTCTGGGGACCCCCTGAGGAGAAAAACGTTTAAAAAGTCCCATATGGACCACTGTCTGGAGGACCTAACTTGACCTTTTAACATCAGAAAGAGTCTATGAGGACATCATGTAGCTTTTAGACCTTCTGGGGACCCTCTGAGCAGAAAAAAAGTTCAAAAGGTCCCATATGGACCACTGTCTGGAGGACCTGACTTGCCTATTTAATATCAGAAATAGTCTATGAGGACATCATGTAGCTTTTAGTCCTTCTGGGGACCCCCTGAGGAGAAAAAGTTCAAAAGGTCCCATATGGACCACTGTCTGGAGGACCTGACTTGACTTTTTAACATGAGAAAGAGTCTATGAGGACATCATGTAGCTTTTAGACCTTCTGGGGACCCTCTGATTAGAAAAAAAGTTCAAAAGGTCCCATATGGACCACTGTCTGGAGGACCTGACTTGCCTATTTAACATCAGAAAATAGTCTATGAGGACATCATGTAGCTTTTAGTCCTTCTGGGGACCCTCTGAGGAGAAAAAGTTCAAAAGGTCCCATATGGACCACTGTCTGGAGGTCCTGACTTGACTTTTTAACATCAGAAAGAGTCTATGAGGACATCAGGTAGCTTTTACACCTTCTGGGGACCGTCTTATCAGAAAAAAAGTTCAAAAGGTCCAATATTGGCCAATGTCTGGAGGACCTGACTTGACTTTTTTTACATCAGATAGAGTCTATGAGGACATCAGGTAGCTTTTAGACCTTCTGGGGACCCTCTGAGCAAAAAAAATGTTCAAAAGGTCCCATATGGACCACTGTCTGGAGGACCTGACTTGACTTTTTAACATCAGAAAGAGTCTATGAGGACATCATGTAGCTTTTAGACCTTCTGGGGACCCTCTGAGGAGAAAAAAAGTTCAAAAGGTCCCATATGGACCACTGTCTGGAGGACCTGACTTGATTTTTTAACATCAGAAAGAGTCTATGAGGACATCATGTAACTTTTAGACCTTCTGGGGACCCACTGAGCAGAAAAAAGTTCAAAAGGTCCCCATATAGACCACTGACTGGAGGACCTGACTTGACTTTTTAACATCAGAAAGAGTCTATGAGGACATCATGTAGCTTTTAGACCTTCTGGGGATCCTCTGAGCAGAAAAAAAGTTCAAAAGGTCCCATATGGACCACTGTCTTGAGGACCTGACTTGACTTTTTAAATCAGAAAGAGTCTATGAGGACATCATGTAGCTTTTAGTCCTTCTGGGGACCCTCTGAGGAGAAAAAAAGTTCAAAAGGTCCCATATGGACCACTGTCTGGAGGACCTGACTTGACTTTTTAAATCAGAAAGAGTCTATGAGGACATCATGTAGCTTTTAGTCCTTCTGGGGACCCTCTGAGGAGAAAAAAAGTTCAAAAGTTCCCATATGGACCACTGTCTGGAGGACCTGACATGACTTTTTAACATGAGAAAGAGTCTATGATGACATCATGTAGCTTTTAGACCTTCTGGGGACCCTCTGAGGAGAAAAAAAGTTCAAAAGGTCCCATATGGACCACTGTCTGGAGGTCCTGACTTGACTTTTTTAACATCAGAAAGAGTCTATGAGGACATCATGTAGCTTTTAGACCTTTTGGGGACCCTCTGAGGAGAAAAAAAGTTCAACAGGTCCCATATGGACCACTGTCTGGAAGTCCTGACTTGACTTTTTAACATCAGAAAGAGGCTATGTGGACATCAGGTAGCTTTTAGACCTTCTGGGGACCCTCTGAGGAGAAAAAAAGTTCAACAGGTCCCATATGGACCACTGATTGGAGGACCTGACTTGACTTTTTAACATCAGAAAGAGTCTATGAGGACATCATGTAGCTTTTAGACCTTCTGGGGACCCTCTGAGGAGAAAAAAAGTTCAAAAGGTCCCATATGGACTAGTGTCTGGAGGACCTGACTTGACTTTTTAACATCAGAAATAGTCTATGAGGACATCATGTAGCTTTTAGACCTTCTGGGCACCCTGTGAGGAGAAAAAAAGTTCAACAGGTCCCATATGGACCACTGATTGGAGGACCTGACTTGACTTTTTAACATCAAAAAGAGTCTATGAGGACATCCTGTAGCTTTTAGACCTTCTGGGGACCCCCTGAGGAGAAAAAAGTTTAAAAAGTCCCATATGGACCACTGTCTGGAGGACCTAACTTGACTTTTTAACATCAGAAAGAGTCTCTGAGGACATCATGTAGCTTTTAGACCTTCTGGGGACCCTCTGAGCAGAAAAAAAGTTAAAAAGGTCCCATATGGACCACTGTCTGGAGGTCCTGACTTGACTTTTTAACATCAGAAAGAGTCTATGTGGATATCAGGTAGCTTTTAGACCTTCTGGGGACCCCCTGAAGAGAAAAAAGTTTAAAAAGTCCCATATGGACCACTGTTTGGAGGACCTGACTGGACTTTTTAACATCAGAAAGAGTCTATGAGGACATCATGTAGCTTTTAGACCTTCTGGGGACCCTCTGAGGAGAAAAAAAGTTCAACAGGTCCCATATGGACCACTGTCTGGAGGTCCTGACTTGACTTTTTAACATCAGAAAGAGGCAATGTGGATATCAGGTAGCTTTTAGACCTTCTGGGGACCCTCTGAGGAGAAAAAAAGTTCAACAGGTCCCAAATGGACCACTGACTGGAGGACCTGACTTGACTTTTTAACATCAGAAAGAGTCTATGAGGAAATCATGTAGCTTTTAGACCTTCTGGGGATCCTCTGAACAGAAAAAATGTTCAAAAGGTCCCATATGGACCACTGTCTGGAGGACCTAACTTGACTTTTTAACATCAGAAAGAGTCTATGAGGACATCATGTAGCATTTAGACCTTCTGGGAACCCTCTGAGCAGAAAAAAAGTTCAAACGGTCCCATATAGACCACTGTCTGGAGGACCTGACTTGACTTTTTAACATGAGAAAGAGTCTACGGGGACATCATGTAGCTTTTAGTCCTTCTGGGGACCCTCTGAGCAGAAAAAAAGTTCAAAAGGTCCCATATGGACCACTGTCTGGAGGACCTGACTTGACTTTTTAACATCAGAAAGAGTCTATGAGGACATCATGTAGCTTTTAGTCCTTCTGGGGACCCTCTGAGGAGAAAAAGTTCAAAAGGTCCCATATGGACCACTGTCTGGAGGACCTGACTTGACTTTTTAACATGAGAAAGAGTCTATGAGGACATCATATAGCTTTTAGACCTTCTGGGGACCCTCTGAGCAGAAAAAAAGTTCAAAAGGTCCCATATGGACCACTGTCTGGAGGACCTGACTTGCCTATTTAACATCAGAAATAGTCTATGAGGACATCATGTAGCTTTTAGTCCTTCTGGGGACCCTCTGAGGAGAAAAAGTTCAAAAGGTCCCATATGGACCACTGTCTGGGGGACCTGACTTGACTTTTTAACATCAGAAAGAGTCTATGAGGACATCATGTAGCTTTTAGTCCTTCTGGGGCCCCTCTGAGGAGAAAAAGTTCAAAAGGTCCCATATAGACCACTGTGTGGAGGACCTGACTTGACTTTTTAACATGAGAAAGAGTCTATGTGGACATCATGTAGCTTTTAGACCTTCTGTGGACCCTCTGAGCAGAAAAAAAGTTCAAAAGGTCCCATATGGACCACTGGCTGGAGGACCTGACTTGCCTATTTAACATCAGAAATAGTCTATGAGGACATCATGTAGCTTTAAGACCTTCTGGGCACCCTCTGAGGAGAAAAAAAGTTCAACAGGTCCCATATAGACCACTGTCTGGAGGACCTAACTTTACTTTTTAACATCAGAAAGAGTCTATGAGGACATCATGTAGATTTTAGACCTTCTGGGGACCCTCTGAGGAGAAAAAAAGTTTAAAAGGTCCCATATGGACCACTGTCTGTAGGTCCTGACTTGAATTTTTAACATGAGAAAGAGTCTATGAGGACAGCATGGAGATTTTAGACCTTCTGGGGACTCTCTGAGGAGAAAAAAAGTTCAAAAGGTCCCATATGGACCACTGTCTGGAGGTCCTGACTTGCCTATTTAACATCAGAAATAGTCTATGAGGACATCATGTAGCTTTTAGTCCTTCTGGGGACCCTCTGAGGAGAAAAAGTTCAAAAGGTCCCATATGGACCACTGTCTGGGGGACCTGACTTGACTTTTTAACATCAGAAAGAGTCTATGAGGACATCATGTAGCTTTTAGTCCTTCTGGGGCCCCTCTGAGGAGAAAAAGTTCAAAAGGTCCCATATAGACCACTGTGTGGAGGACCTGACTTGACTTTTTAACATGAGAAAGAGTCTATGAGGACATCATGTAGCTTTTAGACCTTCTGTGGACCCTCTGAGCAGAAAAAAAGTTCAAAAGGTCCCATATGGACCACTGGCTGGAGGACCTGACTTGCCTATTTAACATCAGAAATAGTCTATGAGGACATCATGTAGCTTTAAGAGCTTCTGGGCACCCTCTGAGGAGAAAAAAAGTTCAACAGGTCCCATATAGACCACTGTCTGGAGGACCTAACTTTACTTTTTAACATCAGAAAGAGTCTATGAGGACATCATGTAGATTTTAGACCTTCTGGGGACCCTCTGAGGAGAAAAAAAGTTTAAAAGGTCCCATATGGACCACTGTCTGTAGGTCCTGACTTGAATTTTTAACATGAGAAAGAGTCTATGAGGACAGCATGGAGATTTTAGACCTTCTGGGGACTCTCTGAGGAGAAAAAAAGTTCAAAAGGTCCCATATGGACCACTGTCTGGAGGTCCTGACTTGCCTATTTAACATCAGAAATAGTCTATGAGGACATCATGTAGCTTTTAGTCCTTCTGGGGACCCTCTGAGGAGAAAAAAAGTTCAAAAGGTCCCATATGGACCACTGTCTGGAGGACCTGACTTGACCTTTTAACATGAGAAAGAGTCTATGATGACATCATGTAGATTTTAGACCTTCTGGGGACCCTCTGAGGAGAAAAAAGTTCAAAAGGTCCCATATGGACCACTGTCGTGAGGTCCTGACTTGACTTTTTAACATCAGAAAGAGTCTATGTGGATATCAGGTAGCTTTTAGACCTTCTGGGGACCCTCTGAAGAGAAAAAAAGTTCATAAGGTCCCATATGGACCACTGTCTGGAGGACCTGACTTGCCTATTTAACATCAGAAATAGTCTATGAGGACATCATGTAGCTTTTAGTCCTTCTGGGGACCCTCTGAGGAGAAAAAGTTCAAAAGGTCCCATATGGACCACTGTCTGGGGGACCTGACTTGACTTTTTAACATCAGAAAGAGTCTATGAGGACATCATGTAGCTTTTAGTCCTTCTGGGGACCCTCTGAGGAGAAAAAGTTCAAAAGGTCCCATATAGACCACTGTCTGGAGGACCTGACTTGACTTTTTAACATGAGAAAGAGTCTATGGGGACATCATGTAGCTTTTAGTCCTTCTGGGGACCCTCTGAGCAGAAAAAAAGTTCAAAAGGTCCCATATGGACCACTGTCTGGAGGACCTGACTTGACTTTTTAACATCAGAAAGAGTCTATGAGGACATCATGTAGCTTTTAGTCCTTCTGGGGACCCTCTGAGGAGAAAAAGTTCAAAAGGTCCCATATGGACCACTGTCTGGAGGACCTGACTTGACTTTTTAACATGAGAAAGAGTCTATGAGGACATCATATAGCTTTTAGACCTTCTGGGGACCCTCTGAGCAGAAAAAAAGTTCAAAAGGTCCCATATGGACCACTGTCTGGAGGACCTGACTTGCCTATTTAACATCAGAAATAGTCTATGAGGACATCATGTAGCTTTTAGTCCTTCTGGGGACCCTCTGAGGAGAAAAAAAGTTCAAAAGGTCCCATATGGACCAGTGTCTGGAGGACCTGACTTGACTTTTTAACATGAGAAAGAGTCTATGATGACATCATGTAGCTTTTAGACCTTCTGGGGACCCTCTGAGGAGAAAAAAAGTTCAAAAGGTCCCATATGGACCACTGTCTGGAGGTCCTGACTTGACTTTTTAACATCAGAAATGGTCTATGTGGATATCAGGTAGCTTTTAGACCTTCCGGGGACCCTCTGAGGAGAAAAAAAGTTCAAAAGGTCCCATATGGACCACTGTCTGGAGGACCTGACTTGCCTATTTAACATCAGAAATAGTCTATGAGGACATCATGTAGCTTTTAGACCTTCTGGGGACCCTCTGAGCAGAAAAAAAGTTCAAAAGGTCCCATATGGACTAGTGTCTGGAGGACCTGACTTGACTTTTTAACATCAGAAATAGTCTATGAGGACATCATGTAGCTTTTAGACCTTCTGGGGACCCTCTGAGGAGAAAAAAAGTTCAACAGGTCCCATATGGACCACTGATTGGAGGACCTGACTTGACTTTTTAACATCAAAAAGAGTCTATGAGGACATCCTGTAGCTTTTAGACCTTCTGGGGACCCCCTGAGGAGAAAAACGTTTAAAAAGTCCCATATGGACCACTGTCTGGAGGACCTAACTTGACCTTTTAACATCAGAAAGAGTCTATGAGGACATCATGTAGCTTTTAGACCTTCTGGGGACCCTCTGAGCAGAAAAAAAGTTCAAAAGGTCCCATATGGACCACTGTCTGGAGGACCTGACTTGCCTATTTAATATCAGAAATAGTCTATGAGGACATCATGTAGCTTTTAGTCCTTCTGGGGACCCCCTGAGGAGAAAAAGTTCAAAAGGTCCCATATGGACCACTGTCTGGAGGACCTGACTTGACTTTTTAACATGAGAAAGAGTCTATGAGGACATCATGTAGCTTTTAGACCTTCTGGGGACCCTCTGATTAGAAAAAAAGTTCAAAAGGTCCCATATGGACCACTGTCTGGAGGACCTGACTTGCCTATTTAACATCAGAAAATAGTCTATGAGGACATCATGTAGCTTTTAGTCCTTCTGGGGACCCTCTGAGGAGAAAAAGTTCAAAAGGTCCCATATGGACCACTGTCTGGAGGTCCTGACTTGACTTTTTAACATCAGAAAGAGTCTATGAGGACATCAGGTAGCTTTTACACCTTCTGGGGACCGTCTTATCAGAAAAAAAGTTCAAAAGGTCCAATATTGGCCAATGTCTGGAGGACCTGACTTGACTTTTTTTACATGAGATAGAGTCTATGAGGACATCAGGTAGCTTTTAGACCTTCTGGGGACCCTCTGAGCAAAAAAAAATGTTCAAAAGGTCCCATATGGACCACTGTCTGGAGGACCTGACTTGACTTTTTAACATCAGAAAGAGTCTATGAGGACATCATGTAGCTTTAAGACCTTCTGGGGACCCTCTGAGGAGAAAAAAAGTTCAAAAGGTCCCATATGGACCACTGTCTGGAGGACCTGACTTGATTTTTTAACATCAGAAAGAGTCTATGAGGACATCATGTAACTTTTAGACCTTCTGGGGACCCACTGAGCAGAAAAAAGTTTAAAAGGTCCCCATATAGACCACTGACTGGAGGACCTGACTTGACTTTTTAACATCAGAAAGAGTCTATGAGGACATCATGTAGCTTTTAGACCTTCTGGGGATCCTCTGAGCAGAAAAAAAGTTCAAAAGGTCCCATATGGACCACTGTCTGGAGGACCTGACTTGACTTTTTAAATCAGAAAGAGTCTATGAGGACATCATGTAGCTTTTAGTCCTTCTGGGGACCCTCTGAGGAGAAAAAAAGTTCAAAAGGTCCCATATGGACCACTGTCTGGAGGACCTGACTTGACTTTTTAAATCAGAAAGAGTCTATGAGGACATCATGTAGCTTTTAGTCCTTCTGGGGACCCTCTGAGGAGAAAAAAAGTTCAAAAGTTCCCATATGGACCACTGTCTGGAGGACCTGACATGACTTTTTAACATGAGAAAGAGTCTATGATGACATCATGTAGCTTTTAGACCTTCTGGGGACCCTCTGAGGAGAAAAAAAGTTCAAAAGGTCCTATATGGACCACTGTCTGGAGGTCCTGACTTGACTTTTTTAACATCAGAAAGAGTCTATGAGGACATCATGTAGCTTTTAGACCTTTTGGGGACCCTCTGAGGAGAAAAAAAGTTCAACAGGTCCCATATGGACCACTGTCTGGAAGTCCTGACTTGACTTTTTAACATCAGAAAGAGGCTATGTGGACATCAGGTAGCTTTTAGACCTTCTGGGGACCCTCTGAGGAGAAAAAAAGTTCAACAGGTCCCATATGGACCACTGATTGGAGGACCTGACTTGACTTTTTAACATCAGAAAGAGTCTATGAGGACATCATGTAGCTTTTAGATCTTCTGGGGACCCTCTGAGGAGAAAAAAAGTTCAAAAGGTCCCATATGGACTAGTGTCTGGAGGACCTGACTTGACTTTTTAACATCAGAAATAGTCTATGAGGACATCATGTAGCTTTTAGACCTTCTGGGCACCCTGTGAGGAGAAAAAAAGTTCAACAGGTCCCATATGGACCACTGATTGGAGGACCTGACTTGACTTTTTAACATCAAAAAGAGTCTATGAGGACATCCTGTAGCTTTTAGACCTTCTGGGGACCCCCTGAGGAGAAAAAAGTTTAAAAAGTCCCATATGGACCACTGTCTGGAGGACCTAACTTGACTTTTTAACATCAGAAAGAATCTATGAGGACATCATGTAGCTTTTAGACCTTCTGGGGACCCTCTGAGCAGAAAAAAAGTTAAAAAGGTCCCATATGGACCACTGTCTGGAGGTCCTGACTTGACTTTTTAACATCAGAAAGAGTCTATGTGGATATCAGGTAGCTTTTAGACCTTCTGGGGACCCCCTGAAGAGAAAAAAGTTTAAAAAGTCCCATATGGACCACTGTTTGGAGGACCTGACTGGACTTTTTAACATCAGAAAGAGTCTATGAGGACATCATGTAGCTTTTAGACCTTCTGGGGACCCTCTGAGGAGAAAAAAAGTTCAACAGGTCCCATATGGACCACTGTCTGGAGGTCCTGACTTGACTTTTTAACATCAGAAAGAGGCTATGTGGATATCAGGTAGCTTTTAGACCTTCTGGGGACCCTTTGAGGAGAAAAAAAGTTCAACAGGTCCCAAATGGACCACTGACTGGAGGACCTGACTTGACTTTTTAACATCAGAAAGAGTCTATGAGGAAATCATGTAGCTTTTAGACCTTCTGGGGATCCTCTGAACAGAAAAAATGTTCAAAAGGTCCCATATGGACCACTGTCTGGAGGACCTAACTTGACTTTTTAACATCAGAAAGAGTCTATGAGGACATCATGTAGCATTTAGACCTTCTGGGAACCCTCTGAGCAGAAAAAAAGTTCAAAAGGTCCCATATGGACCACTGTCTGGAGGTCCTGACTTGACTTTTTAACATCAGATAGAGTCTATGAGGACATCAGGTAGCTTTTGGACCTTCTGGGGACCCTCTGAGCAAAAAAAAAGTTCAAAAGGTCCCATATGGACCACTGTCTGGAGGACCTGACTTGACTTTTTAACATCAGAAAGAGTCTATGAGGACATCATGTAGCTTTTAGACCTTCTGGGGACCCTCTGAGGAGAAAAAAAGTTCAAAAGGTCCCATATGGACCACTGTCTGGAGGACCTGACTTGATTTTTTAACATCAGAAAGAGTCTATGAGGACATCATGTAACTTTTAGACCTTCTGGGGACCCTCTGAGCAGAAAAAAAGTTCAAAAGGTCCCCATATGGACCACTGACTGGAGGACCTGACTTGACTTTTTAACATCAGAAAGAGTCTATGAGGACATCATGTAGCTTTTAGACCTTCTGGGGATCCTCTGAGCAGAAAAAAAGTTCAAAAGGTCCCATATGGACCACTGTCTGGAGGACCTGACTTGACTTTTTAACATCAGAAAGAGTCTATGAGGACGTCATGTAGCTTTTAGTCCTTCTGGGGACCCTCTGAGGAGAAAAAAAGTTCAAAAGGTCCCATATGGACCACTGTCTGGAGGACCTGACTTGCCTATTTAACATCAGAAATAGTCTATGAGGACATCATGTAGCTTTTAGTCCTTATGGGGACCCTCTGAGGAGAAAAAGTTCAAAAGGTCCCATATGGACCACTGTCTGGGGGACCTGACTTGACTTTTTAACATCAGAAAGAGTCTATGAGGACATCATGTAGCTTTTAGTCCTTCTGGGGACCCTCTGAGGAGAAAAAGTTCAAAAGGTCCCATATGGACCACTGTCTGGAGGACCTGACTTGACTTTTTAACATGAGAAAGAGTCTATGAGGACATCATGTAGCTTTTAGACCTTCTGGGGACCCTCTGATTAGAAAAAAAGTTCAAAAGGTCCCATATGGACCACTGTCTGGAGGACCTGACTTGCCTATTTAACATCAGAAAATAGTCTATGAGGACATCATGTAGCTTTTAGTCCTTCTGGGGACCCTCTGAGGAGAAAAAGTTCAAAAGGTCCCATATGGACCACTGTCTGGAGGTCCTGACTTGACTTTTTAACATCAGAAAGAGTCTATGAGGACATCAGGTAGCTTTTACACCTTCTGGGGACCGTCTTATCAGAAAAAAAGTTCAAAAGGTCCAATATTGGCCAATGTCTGGAGGACCTGACTTGACTTTTTTTACATGAGATAGAGTCTATGAGGACATCAGGTAGCTTTTAGACCTTCTGGGGACCCTCTGAGCAAAAAAAATGTTCAAAAGGTCCCATATGGACCACTGTCTGGAGGACCTGACTTGACTTTTTAACATCAGAAAGAGTCTATGAGGACATCATGTAGCTTTTAGACCTTCTGGGGACCCTCTGAGCAAAAAAAATGTTCAAAAGGTCCCATATGGACCACTGTCTGGAGGACCTGACTTGATTTTTTAACATCAGAAAGAGTCTATGAGGACATCATGTAACTTTTAGACCTTCTGGGGACCCACTGAGCAGAAAAAAGTTTAAAAGGTCCCCATAAAGACCACTGACTGGAGGACCTGACTTGACTTTTTAACATCAGAAAGAGTCTATGAGGACATCATGTAGCTTTTAGACCTTCTGGGGATCCTCTGAGCAGAAAAAAAGTTCAAAAGGTCCCATATGGACCACTGTCTGGAGGACCTGACTTGACTTTTTAAATCAGAAAGAGTCTATGAGGACATCATGTAGCTTTTAGTCCTTCTGGGGACCCTCTGAGGAGAAAAAAAGTTCAAAAGGTCCCATATGGACCACTGTCTGGAGGACCTGACTTGACTTTTTAAATCAGAAAGAGTCTATGAGGACATCATGTAGCTTTTAGTCCTTCTGGGGACCCTCTGAGGAGAAAAAAAGTTCAAAAGTTCCCATATGGACCACTGTCTGGAGGACCTGACATGACTTTTTAACATGAGAAAGAGTCTATGATGACATCATGTAGCTTTTAGACCTTCTGGGGACCCTCTGAGGAGAAAAAAAGTTCAAAAGGTCCTATATGGACCACTGTCTGGAGGTCCTGACTTGACTTTTTTAACATCAGAAAGAGTCTATGAGGACATCATGTAGCTTTTAGACCTTTTGGGGACCCTCTGAGGAGAAAAAAAGTTCAACAGGTCCCATATGGACCACTGTCTGGAAGTCCTGACTTGACTTTTTAACATCAGAAAGAGGCTATGTGGACATCAGGTAGCTTTTAGACCTTCTGGGGACCCTCTGAGGAGAAAAAAAGTTCTACAGGTCCCATATGGACCACTGATTGGAGGACCTGACTTGACTTTTTAACATCAGAAAGAGTCTATGAGGACATCATGTAGCTTTTAGATCTTCTGGGGACCCTCTGAGGAGAAAAAAAGTTCAAAAGGTCCCATATGGACTAGTGTCTGGAGGACCTGACTTGACTTTTTAACATCAGAAATAGTCTATGAGGACATCATGTAGCTTTTAGACCTTCTGGGCACCCTGTGAGGAGAAAAAAAGTTCAACAGGTCCCATATGGACCACTGATTGGAGGACCTGACTTGACTTTTTAACATCAAAAAGAGTCTATGAGGACATCCTGTAGCTTTTAGACCTTCTGGGGACCCCCTGAGGAGAAAAAAGTTTAAAAAGTCCCATATGGACCACTGTCTGGAGGACCTAACTTGACTTTTTAACATCAGAAAGAATCTATGAGGACATCATGTAGCTTTTAGACCTTCTGGGGACCCTCTGAGCAGAAAAAAAGTTAAAAAGGTCCCATATGGACCACTGTCTGGAGGTCCTGACTTGACTTTTTAACATCAGAAAGAGTCTATGTGGATATCAGGTAGCTTTTAGACCTTCTGGGGACCCCCTGAAGAGAAAAAAGTTTAAAAAGTCCCATATGGACCACTGTTTGGAGGACCTGACTGGACTTTTTAACATCAGAAAGAGTCTATGAGGACATCATGTAGCTTTTAGACCTTCTGGGGACCCTCTGAGGAGAAAAAAAGTTCAACAGGTCCCATATGGACCACTGTCTGGAGGTCCTGACTTGACTTTTTAACATCAGAAAGAGGCTATGTGGATATCAGGTAGCTTTTAGACCTTCTGGGGACCCTTTGAGGAGAAAAAAAGTTCAACAGGTCCCAAATGGACCACTGACTGGAGGACCTGACTTGACTTTTTAACATCAGAAAGAGTCTATGAGGACATCATGTAGCTTTTAGTCCTTCTGGGGACCCTCTGAGGAGAAAAAGTTCAAAAGGTCCCATATGGACCACTGTCTGGAGGACCTAACTTGACTTTTTAACATCAGAAAGAGTCTATGAGGACATCATGTAGCATTTAGACCTTCTGGGAACCCTCTGAGCAGAAAAAAAGTTCAAAAGGTCCCATATGGACCACTGTCTGGAGGTCCTGACTTGACTTTTTAACATCAGATAGAGTCTATGAGGACATCAGGTAGCTTTTGGACCTTCTGGGGACCCTCTGAGCAAAAAAAAAGTTCAAAAGGTCCCATATGGACCACTGTCTGGAGGACCTGACTTGCCTATTTAACATCAGAAATAGTCTATGAGGACATCATGTAGCTTTTAGACCTTCTGGGCACCCTGTGAGGAGAAAAAAAGTTCAACAGGTCCCATATGGACCACTGATTGGAGGACCTGACTTGACTTTTTAACATCAAAAAGAGTCTATGAGGACATCCTGTAGCATTTAGACCTTCTGGGGACCCCCTGAGGAGAAAAAAGTTTAAAAAGTCCCATATGGACCACTGTCTGGAGGACCTAACTTGACTTTTTAACATCAGAAAGAGTCTATGAGGACATCATGTAGCTTTTAGACCTTATGGGGACCCTCTGAGCAGAAAAAAAGTTAAAAAGGTCCCATATGGACCACTGTCTGGAGGTCCTGACTTGACTTTTTAACATCAGAAAGAGTCTATGTGGATATCAGGTAGCTTTTAGACCTTCTGGGGACCCCCTGAAGAGAAAAAAGTTTAAAAAGTCCCATATGGACCACTGTTTGGAGGACCTGACTGGACTTTTTAACATCAGAAAGAGTCTATGAGGACATCATGTAGCTTTTAGACCTTCTGGGGACCCTCTGAGGAGAAAAAAAGTTCAACAGGTCCCATATGGACCACTGTCTGGAGGTCCTGACTTGACTTTTTAACATCAGAAAGAGGCTATGTGGATATCAGGTAGCTTTTAGACCTTCTGGGGACCCTCTGAGGAGAAAAAAAGTTCTACAGGTCCCATATGGACCACTGACTGGAGGACCTGACTTGACTTTTTAACATCAGAAAGAGTCTATGAGGAAATCATGTAGCTTTTAGACCTTCTGGGGATCCTGTGAACAGAAAAAATGTTCAAAAGGTCCCATATGGACCACTGTCTGGAGGACCTAACTTGACTTTTTAACATCAGAAAGAGTCTATGAGGACATCATGTAGCATTTAGACCTTCTGGGAACCCTCTGAGCAGAAAAAAAGTTCAAAAGGTCCCATATGGACCACTGTCTGGAGGTCCTGACTTGACTTTTTAACATCAGATAGAGTCTATGAGGACATCAGGTAGCTTTTGGACCTTCTGGGGACCCTCTGAGCAAAAAAAAAGTTCAAAAGGTCCCATATGGACCACTGTCTGGAGGACCTGACTTGACTTTTTAACATCAGAAAGAGTCTATGAGGACATCATGTAGCTTTTAGACCTTCTGGGGACCCTCTGAGGAGAAAAAAAGTTCAAAAGGTCCCATATGGACCACTGTCTGGAGGACCTGACTTGATTTTTTAACATCAGAAAGAGTCTATGAGGACATCATTTAACTTTTAGACCTTCTGGGGACCCTCTGAGCAGAAAAAAAGTTCAAAAGGTCCCCATATGGACCACTGACTGGAGGACCTATCTTGACTTTTTAACATCAGAAAGAGTCTATGAGGACGTCATGTAGCTTTTAGTCCTTCTGGGGACCCTCTGAGGAGAAAAAAAGTTCAAAAGGTCCCATATGGACCACTGTCTGGAGGACCTGACTTGCCTATTTAACATCAGAAATAGTCTATGAGGACATCATGTAGCTTTTAGTCCTTATGGGGACCCTCTGAGGAGAAAAAGTTCAAAAGGTCCCATATGGACCACTGTCTGGGGGACCTGACTTGACTTTTTAACATCAGAAAGAGTCTATGAGGACATCATGTAGCTTTTAGTCCTTCTGGGGACCCTCTGAGGAGAAAAAGTTCAAAAGGTCCCATATGGACCACTGTCTGGAGGACCTGACTTGACTTTTTAACATGAGAAAGAGTCTATGAGGACATCATGTAGCTTTTAGACCTTCTGGGGACCCTCTGATTAGAAAAAAGTTCAAAAGGTCCCATATGGACCACTGTCTGGAGGACCTGACTTGCCTATTTAACATCAGAAAATAGTCTATGAGGACATCATGTAGCTTTTAGTCCTTCTGGGGACCCTCTGAGGAGAAAAAGTTCAAAAGGTCCCATATGGACCACTGTCTGGAGGTCCTGACTTGACTTTTTAACATCAGAAAGAGTCTATGAGGACATCAGGTAGCTTTTACACCTTCTGGGGACCGTCTTATCAGAAAAAAAGTTCAAAAGGTCCAATATTGGCCAATGTCTGGAGGACCTGACTTGACTTTTTTTACATGAGATAGAGTCTATGAGGACATCAGGTAGCTTTTAGACCTTCTGGGGACCCTCTGAGCAAAAAAAATGTTCAAAAGGTCCCATATGGACCACTGTCTGGAGGACCTGACTTGACTTTTTAACATCAGAAAGAGTCTATGAGGACATCATGTAGCTTTTAGACCTTCTGGGGACCCTCTGAGGAGAAAAAAAGTTCAAAAGGTCCCATATGGACCACTGTCTGGAGGACCTGACTTGATTTTTTAACATCAGAAAGAGTCTATGAGGACATCATGTAACTTTTAGACCTTCTGGGGACCCACTGAGCAGAAAAAAGTTTAAAAGGTCCCCATAAAGACCACTGACTGGAGGACCTGACTTGACTTTTTAACATCAGAAAGAGTCTATGAGGACATCATGTAGCTTTTAGACCTTCTGGGGATCCTCTGAGCAGAAAAAAAGTTCAAAAGGTCCCATATGGACCACTGTCTGGAGGACCTGACTTGACTTTTTAAATCAGAAAGAGTCTATGAGGACATCATGTAGCTTTTAGTCCTTCTGGGGACCCTCTGAGGAGAAAAAAAGTTCAAAAGGTCCCATATGGACCACTGTCTGGAGGACCTGACTTGACTTTTTAAATCAGAAAGAGTCTATGAGGACATCATGTAGCTTTTAGTCCTTCTGGGGACCCTCTGAGGAGAAAAAAAGTTCAAAAGTTCCCATATGGACCACTGTCTGGAGGACCTGACATGACTTTTTAACATGAGAAAGAGTCTATGATGACATCATGTAGCTTTTAGACCTTCTGGGGACCCTCTGAGGAGAAAAAAAGTTCAAAAGGTCCTATATGGACCACTGTCTGGAGGTCCTGACTTGACTTTTTTAACATCAGAAAGAGTCTATGAGGACATCATGTAGCTTTTAGACCTTTTGGGGACCCTCTGAGGAGAAAAAAAGTTCAACAGGTCCCATATGGACCACTGTCTGGAAGTCCTGACTTGACTTTTTAACATCAGAAAGAGGCTATGTGGACATCAGGTAGCTTTTAGACCTTCTGGGGACCCTCTGAGGAGAAAAAAAGTTCTACAGGTCCCATATGGACCACTGATTGGAGGACCTGACTTGACTTTTTAACATCAGAAAGAGTCTATGAGGACATCATGTAGCTTTTAGATCTTCTGGGGACCCTCTGAGGAGAAAAAAAGTTCAAAAGGTCCCATATGGACTAGTGTCTGGAGGACCTGACTTGACTTTTTAACATCAGAAATAGTCTATGAGGACATCATGTAGCTTTTAGACCTTCTGGGCACCCTGTGAGGAGAAAAAAAGTTCAACAGGTCCCATATGGACCACTGATTGGAGGACCTGACTTGACTTTTTAACATCAAAAAGAGTCTATGAGGACATCCTGTAGCTTTTAGACCTTCTGGGGACCCCCTGAGGAGAAAAAAGTTTAAAAAGTCCCATATGGACCACTGTCTGGAGGACCTAACTTGACTTTTTAACATCAGAAAGAATCTATGAGGACATCATGTAGCTTTTAGACCTTCTGGGGACCCTCTGAGCAGAAAAAAAGTTAAAAAGGTCCCATATGGACCACTGTCTGGAGGTCCTGACTTGACTTTTTAACATCAGAAAGAGTCTATGTGGATATCAGGTAGCTTTTAGACCTTCTGGGGACCCCCTGAAGAGAAAAAAGTTTAAAAAGTCCCATATGGACCACTGTTTGGAGGACCTGACTGGACTTTTTAACATCAGAAAGAGTCTATGAGGACATCATGTAGCTTTTAGACCTTCTGGGGACCCTCTGAGGAGAAAAAAAGTTCAACAGGTCCCATATGGACCACTGTCTGGAGGTCCTGACTTGACTTTTTAACATCAGAAAGAGGCTATGTGGATATCAGGTAGCTTTTAGACCTTCTGGGGACCCTTTGAGGAGAAAAAAAGTTCAACAGGTCCCAAATGGACCACTGACTGGAGGACCTGACTTGACTTTTTAACATCAGAAAGAGTCTATGAGGACATCATGTAGCTTTTAGTCCTTCTGGGGACCCTCTGAGGAGAAAAAGTTCAAAAGGTCCCATATGGACCACTGTCTGGAGGACCTAACTTGACTTTTTAACATCAGAAAGAGTCTATGAGGACATCATGTAGCATTTAGACCTTCTGGGAACCCTCTGAGCAGAAAAAAAGTTCAAAAGGTCCCATATGGACCACTGTCTGGAGGTCCTGACTTGACTTTTTAACATCAGATAGAGTCTATGAGGACATCAGGTAGCTTTTGGACCTTCTGGGGACCCTCTGAGCAAAAAAAAAGTTCAAAAGGTCCCATATGGACCACTGTCTGGAGGACCTGACTTGCCTATTTAACATCAGAAATAGTCTATGAGGACATCATGTAGCTTTTAGACCTTCTGGGCACCCTGTGAGGAGAAAAAAAGTTCAACAGGTCCCATATGGACCACTGATTGGAGGACCTGACTTGACTTTTTAACATCAAAAAGAGTCTATGAGGACATCCTGTAGCATTTAGACCTTCTGGGGACCCCCTGAGGAGAAAAAAGTTTAAAAAGTCCCATATGGACCACTGTCTGGAGGACCTAACTTGACTTTTTAACATCAGAAAGAGTCTATGAGGACATCATGTAGCTTTTAGACCTTATGGGGACCCTCTGAGCAGAAAAAAAGTTAAAAAGGTCCCATATGGACCACTGTCTGGAGGTCCTGACTTGACTTTTTAACATTAGAAAGAGTCTATGTGGATATCAGGTAGCTTTTAGACCTTCTGGGGACCCCCTGAAGAGAAAAAAGTTTAAAAAGTCCCATATGGACCACTGTTTGGAGGACCTGACTGGACTTTTTAACATCAGAAAGAGTCTATGAGGACATCATGTAGCTTTTAGACCTTCTGGGGACCCTCTGAGGAGAAAAAAAGTTCAACAGGTCCCATATGGACCACTGTCTGGAGGTCCTGACTTGACTTTTTAACATCAGAAAGAGGCTATGTGGATATCAGGTAGCTTTTAGACCTTCTGGGGACCCTCTGAGGAGAAAAAAAGTTCAACAGGTCCCATATGGACCACTGACTGGAGGACCTGACTTGACTTTTTAACATCAGAAAGAGTCTATGAGGAAATCATGTAGCTTTTAGACCTTCTGGGGATCCTGTGAACAGAAAAAATGTTCAAAAGGTCCCATATGGACCACTGTCTGGAGGACCTAACTTGACTTTTTAACATCAGAAAGAGTCTATGAGGACATCATATAGCATTTAGACCTTCTGGGAACCCTCTGAGCAGAAAAAAAGTTCAAAAGGTCCCATATGGACCACTGTCTGGAGGTCCTGACTTGACTTTTTAACATCAGATAGAGTCTATGAGGACATCAGGTAGCTTTTGGACCTTCTGGGGACCCTCTGAGCAAAAAAAAAGTTCAAAAGGTCCCATATGGACCACTGTCTGGAGGACCTGACTTGACTTTTTAACATCAGAAAGAGTCTATGAGGACATCATGTAGCTTTTAGACCTTCTGGGGACCCTCTGAGGAGAAAAAAAGTTCAAAAGGTCCCATATGGACCACTGTCTGGAGGACCTGACTTGATTTTTTAACATCAGAAAGAGTCTATGAGGACATCATTTAACTTTTAGACCTTCTGGGGACCCTCTGAGCAGAAAAAAAGTTCAAAAGGTCCCCATATGGACCACTGACTGGAGGACCTATCTTGACTTTTTAACATCAGAAAGAGTCTATGAGGACATCATGTAGCTTTTAGACCTTCTGGGGATCCTCTGAGCAGAAAAAAAGTTCAAAAGGTCCCATATGGACCACTGTCTGGAGGACCTGACTTGACTTTTTAACATCAGAAAGAGTCTATGAGGACGTCATGTAGCTTTTAGTCCTTCTGGGGACCCTCTGAGGAGAAAAAAAGTTCAAAAGGTCCCATATGGACCACTGTCTGGAGGACCTGACTTGACTTTTTAACATGAGAAAGAGTCTATGATGACATCATGTAGCTTTTAGACCCTCTGGGGACCCTCTGAGGAGAAAAGAAGTTCAAAAGGTCCCAAATGGACCACTGTCTGGAGGTCCTGACTTAACTTTTTAACATCAGAAAGAGTCTATGTGGATATCAGGTAGCTTTTAGACCTTCTGGGGACCCTCTGAGGAGAAAAAAAGTTCAAAAGGTCCCATATGGACAACTGTCTGGAGGACCTGACTTGCCTATTTAACATCAGAAATAGTCTATGAGGACATCATGTAGCTTTTAGTCCTTCTGGGGACCCTCTGAGGAGAAAAAGTTCAAAAGGTCCCATATGGACCACTGTCTGGGGGACCTGACTTGACTTTTTAACATCAGAAAGAGTCTATGAGGACATCATGTAGCTTTTAGTCCTTCTGGGGCCCCTCTGAGGAGAAAAAGTTCAAAAGGTCCCATATAGACCACTGTCTGGAGGACCTGACTTGACTTTTTAACATGAGAAAGAGTCTATTAGGACATCATGTAGCTTTTAGACCTTCTGGGGACCCTATGAGCAGAAAAAAAGTTCAAAAGGTCCCATATGGACCACTGGCTGGAGGACCTGACTTGCCTATTTAACATCAGAAATAGTCTATGAGGACATCATGTAGCTTTAAGACCTTCTGGGCACCCTCTGAGGAGAAAAAAAGTTCAACAGGTCCCATATGGACCACGGACTGGAGGACCTGACTTGACTTTTTTAACATCAGAAAGAGTCTATGAGGACATCATGTAGCTTTTAAACCTTTTGGGGACCCCCTGAGGGGGAAAAAAGTTTAAAAAATCCCATATTGACCACTGTCTGGAGGACCTAACTTTACTTTTTAACATCAGAAAGAGTCTATGAGGACATCATGTAGCTTTTAGACCTTCTGGGGACCCTCTGAGGAGAAAAAAAGTTCAAAAGGTCCCATATGGACCACTGTCTGTAGGTCCTGACTTGAATTTTTAACATGAGAAAAAGTCTATGAGGACAGCATGGAGATTTTAGACCTTCTGGGGACTCTCTGAGGAGAAAAAAAGTTCAAAAGGTCCCATATGGACCACTGTCTGGAGGTCCTGACTTGCCTATTTAACATCAGAAATAGTCTATGAGGACATCATGTAGCTTTTAGTCCTTCTGGGGACCCTCTGAGGAGAAAAAATGTTCAAAAGGTCCCATATGGACCACTGTCTGGAGGACCTGACTTGACTTTTTAACATCAGAAAGAGTCTATGAGGACATCATGTAGCTTTTAGACCTTCTGGGGACCCTCTGAGGAGAAAAAAAGTTCAAAAGGTCCCATATGGACCACTGTCTGGAGGACCTGACTTGATTTTTTAACATCAGAAAGAGTCTATGAGGACATCATGTAACTTTTAGACCTTCTGGGGACCCACTGAGCAGAAAAAAGTTTAAAAGGTCCCCATAAAGACCACTGACTGGAGGACCTGACTTGACTTTTTAACATCAGAAAGAGTCTATGAGGACATCATGTAGCTTTTAGACCTTCTGGGGATCCTCTGAGCAGAAAAAAAGTTCAAAAGGTCCCATATGGACCACTGTCTGGAGGACCTGACTTGACTTTTTAAATCAGAAAGAGTCTATGAGGACATCATGTAGCTTTTAGTCCTTCTGGGGACCCTCTGAGGAGAAAAAAAGTTCAAAAGGTCCCATATGGACCACTGTCTGGAGGACCTGACTTGACTTTTTAAATCAGAAAGAGTCTATGAGGACATCATGTAGCTTTTAGTCCTTCTGGGGACCCTCTGAGGAGAAAAAAAGTTCAAAAGTTCCCATATGGACCACTGTCTGGAGGACCTGACATGACTTTTTAACATGAGAAAGAGTCTATGATGACATCATGTAGCTTTTAGACCTTCTGGGGACCCTCTGAGGAGAAAAAAAGTTCAAAAGGTCCTATATGGACCACTGTCTGGAGGTCCTGACTTGACTTTTTTAACATCAGAAAGAGTCTATGAGGACATCATGTAGCTTTTAGACCTTTTGGGGACCCTCTGAGGAGAAAAAAAGTTCAACAGGTCCCATATGGACCACTGTCTGGAAGTCCTGACTTGACTTTTTAACATCAGAAAGAGGCTATGTGGACATCAGGTAGCTTTTAGACCTTCTGGGGACCCTCTGAGGAGAAAAAAAGTTCTACAGGTCCCATATGGACCACTGATTGGAGGACCTGACTTGACTTTTTAACATCAGAAAGAGTCTATGAGGACATCATGTAGCTTTTAGATCTTCTGGGGACCCTCTGAGGAGAAAAAAAGTTCAAAAGGTCCCATATGGACTAGTGTCTGGAGGACCTGACTTGACTTTTTAACATCAGAAATAGTCTATGAGGACATCATGTAGCTTTTAGACCTTCTGGGCACCCTGTGAGGAGAAAAAAAGTTCAACAGGTCCCATATGGACCACTGATTGGAGGACCTGACTTGACTTTTTAACATCAAAAAGAGTCTATGAGGACATCCTGTAGCTTTTAGACCTTCTGGGGACCCCCTGAGGAGAAAAAAGTTTAAAAAGTCCCATATGGACCACTGTCTGGAGGACCTAACTTGACTTTTTAACATCAGAAAGAATCTATGAGGACATCATGTAGCTTTTAGACCTTCTGGGGACCCTCTGAGCAGAAAAAAAGTTAAAAAGGTCCCATATGGACCACTGTCTGGAGGTCCTGACTTGACTTTTTAACATCAGAAAGAGTCTATGTGGATATCAGGTAGCTTTTAGACCTTCTGGGGACCCCCTGAAGAGAAAAAAGTTTAAAAAGTCCCATATGGACCACTGTTTGGAGGACCTGACTGGACTTTTTAACATCAGAAAGAGTCTATGAGGACATCATGTAGCTTTTAGACCTTCTGGGGACCCTCTGAGGAGAAAAAAAGTTCAACAGGTCCCATATGGACCACTGTCTGGAGGTCCTGACTTGACTTTTTAACATCAGAAAGAGGCTATGTGGATATCAGGTAGCTTTTAGACCTTCTGGGGACCCTTTGAGGAGAAAAAAAGTTCAACAGGTCCCAAATGGACCACTGACTGGAGGACCTGACTTGACTTTTTAACATCAGAAAGAGTCTATGAGGACATCATGTAGCTTTTAGTCCTTCTGGGGACCCTCTGAGGAGAAAAAGTTCAAAAGGTCCCATATGGACCACTGTCTGGAGGACCTAACTTGACTTTTTAACATCAGAAAGAGTCTATGAGGACATCATGTAGCATTTAGACCTTCTGGGAACCCTCTGAGCAGAAAAAAAGTTCAAAAGGTCCCATATGGACCACTGTCTGGAGGTCCTGACTTGACTTTTTAACATCAGATAGAGTCTATGAGGACATCAGGTAGCTTTTGGACCTTCTGGGGACCCTCTGAGCAAAAAAAAAGTTCAAAAGGTCCCATATGGACCACTGTCTGGAGGACCTGACTTGCCTATTTAACATCAGAAATAGTCTATGAGGACATCATGTAGCTTTTAGACCTTCTGGGCACCCTGTGAGGAGAAAAAAAGTTCAACAGGTCCCATATGGACCACTGATTGGAGGACCTGACTTGACTTTTTAACATCAAAAAGAGTCTATGAGGACATCCTGTAGCATTTAGACCTTCTGGGGACCCCCTGAGGAGAAAAAAGTTTAAAAAGTCCCATATGGACCACTGTCTGGAGGACCTAACTTGACTTTTTAACATCAGAAAGAGTCTATGAGGACATCATGTAGCTTTTAGACCTTATGGGGACCCTCTGAGCAGAAAAAAAGTTAAAAAGGTCCCATATGGACCACTGTCTGGAGGTCCTGACTTGACTTTTTAACATCAGAAAGAGTCTATGTGGATATCAGGTAGCTTTTAGACCTTCTGGGGACCCCCTGAAGAGAAAAAAGTTTAAAAAGTCCCATATGGACCACTGTTTGGAGGACCTGACTGGACTTTTTAACATCAGAAAGAGTCTATGAGGACATCATGTAGCTTTTAGACCTTCTGGGGACCCTCTGAGGAGAAAAAAAGTTCAACAGGTCCCATATGGACCACTGTCTGGAGGTCCTGACTTGACTTTTTAACATCAGAAAGAGGCTATGTGGATATCAGGTAGCTTTTAGACCTTCTGGGGACCCTCTGAGGAGAAAAAAAGTTCTACAGGTCCCATATGGACCACTGACTGGAGGACCTGACTTGACTTTTTAACATCAGAAAGAGTCTATGAGGAAATCATGTAGCTTTTAGACCTTCTGGGGATCCTGTGAACAGAAAAAATGTTCAAAAGGTCCCATATGGACCACTGTCTGGAGGACCTAACTTGACTTTTTAACATCAGAAAGAGTCTATGAGGACATCATGTAGCATTTAGACCTTCTGGGAACCCTCTGAGCAGAAAAAAAGTTCAAAAGGTCCCATATGGACCACTGTCTGGAGGTCCTGACTTGACTTTTTAACATCAGATAGAGTCTATGAGGACATCAGGTAGCTTTTGGACCTTCTGGGGACCCTCTGAGCAAAAAAAAAGTTCAAAAGGTCCCATATGGACCACTGTCTGGAGGACCTGACTTGACTTTTTAACATCAGAAAGAGTCTATGAGGACATCATGTAGCTTTTAGACCTTCTGGGGACCCTCTGAGGAGAAAAAAAGTTCAAAAGGTCCCATATGGACCACTGTCTGGAGGACCTGACTTGATTTTTTAACATCAGAAAGAGTCTATGAGGACATCATTTAACTTTTAGACCTTCTGGGGACCCTCTGAGCAGAAAAAAAGTTCAAAAGGTCCCCATATGGACCACTGACTGGAGGACCTATCTTGACTTTTTAACATCAGAAAGAGTCTATGAGGACGTCATGTAGCTTTTAGTCCTTCTGGGGACCCTCTGAGGAGAAAAAAAGTTCAAAAGGTCCCATATGGACCACTGTCTGGAGGACCTGACTTGCCTATTTAACATCAGAAATAGTCTATGAGGACATCATGTAGCTTTTAGTCCTTATGGGGACCCTCTGAGGAGAAAAAGTTCAAAAGGTCCCATATGGACCACTGTCTGGGGGACCTGACTTGACTTTTTAACATCAGAAAGAGTCTATGAGGACATCATGTAGCTTTTAGTCCTTCTGGGGACCCTCTGAGGAGAAAAAGTTCAAAAGGTCCCATATGGACCACTGTCTGGAGGACCTGACTTGACTTTTTAACATGAGAAAGAGTCTATGAGGACATCATGTAGCTTTTAGACCTTCTGGGGACCCTCTGATTAGAAAAAAAGTTCAAAAGGTCCCATATGGACCACTGTCTGGAGGACCTGACTTGCCTATTTAACATCAGAAAATAGTCTATGAGGACATCATGTAGCTTTTAGTCCTTCTGGGGACCCTCTGAGGAGAAAAAGTTCAAAAGGTCCCATATGGACCACTGTCTGGAGGTCCTGACTTGACTTTTTAACATCAGAAAGAGTCTATGAGGACATCAGGTAGCTTTTACACCTTCTGGGGACCGTCTTATCAGAAAAAAAGTTCAAAAGGTCCAATATTGGCCAATGTCTGGAGGACCTGACTTGACTTTTTTTACATGAGATAGAGTCTATGAGGACATCAGGTAGCTTTTAGACCTTCTGGGGACCCTCTGAGCAAAAAAAATGTTCAAAAGGTCCCATATGGACCACTGTCTGGAGGACCTGACTTGACTTTTTAACATCAGAAAGAGTCTATGAGGACATCATGTAGCTTTTAGACCTTCTGGGGACCCTCTGAGGAGAAAAAAAGTTCAAAAGGTCCCATATGGACCACTGTCTGGAGGACCTGACTTGATTTTTTAACATCAGAAAGAGTCTATGAGGACATCATGTAACTTTTAGACCTTCTGGGGACCCACTGAGCAGAAAAAAGTTTAAAAGGTCCCCATAAAGACCACTGACTGGAGGACCTGACTTGACTTTTTAACATCAGAAAGAGTCTATGAGGACATCATGTAGCTTTTAGACCTTCTGGGGATCCTCTGAGCAGAAAAAAAGTTCAAAAGGTCCCATATGGACCACTGTCTGGAGGACCTGACTTGACTTTTTAAATCAGAAAGAGTCTATGAGGACATCATGTAGCTTTTAGTCCTTCTGGGGACCCTCTGAGGAGAAAAAAAGTTCAAAAGGTCCCATATGGACCACTGTCTGGAGGACCTGACTTGACTTTTTAAATCAGAAAGAGTCTATGAGGACATCATGTAGCTTTTAGTCCTTCTGGGGACCCTCTGAGGAGAAAAAAAGTTCAAAAGTTCCCATATGGACCACTGTCTGGAGGACCTGACATGACTTTTTAACATGAGAAAGAGTCTATGATGACATCATGTAGCTTTTAGACCTTCTGGGGACCCTCTGAGGAGAAAAAAAGTTCAAAAGGTCCTATATGGACCACTGTCTGGAGGTCCTGACTTGACTTTTTTAACATCAGAAAGAGTCTATGAGGACATCATGTAGCTTTTAGACCTTTTGGGGACCCTCTGAGGAGAAAAAAAGTTCAACAGGTCCCATATGGACCACTGTCTGGAAGTCCTGACTTGACTTTTTAACATCAGAAAGAGGCTATGTGGACATCAGGTAGCTTTTAGACCTTCTGGGGACCCTCTGAGGAGAAAAAAAGTTCTACAGGTCCCATATGGACCACTGATTGGAGGACCTGACTTGACTTTTTAACATCAGAAAGAGTCTATGAGGACATCATGTAGCTTTTAGATCTTCTGGGGACCCTCTGAGGAGAAAAAAAGTTCAAAAGGTCCCATATGGACTAGTGTCTGGAGGACCTGACTTGACTTTTTAACATCAGAAATAGTCTATGAGGACATCATGTAGCTTTTAGACCTTCTGGGCACCCTGTGAGGAGAAAAAAAGTTCAACAGGTCCCATATGGACCACTGATTGGAGGACCTGACTTGACTTTTTAACATCAAAAAGAGTCTATGAGGACATCCTGTAGCTTTTAGACCTTCTGGGGACCCCCTGAGGAGAAAAAAGTTTAAAAAGTCCCATATGGACCACTGTCTGGAGGACCTAACTTGACTTTTTAACATCAGAAAGAATCTATGAGGACATCATGTAGCTTTTAGACCTTCTGGGGACCCTCTGAGCAGAAAAAAAGTTAAAAAGGTCCCATATGGACCACTGTCTGGAGGTCCTGACTTGACTTTTTAACATCAGAAAGAGTCTATGTGGATATCAGGTAGCTTTTAGACCTTCTGGGGACCCCCTGAAGAGAAAAAAGTTTAAAAAGTCCCATATGGACCACTGTTTGGAGGACCTGACTGGACTTTTTAACATCAGAAAGAGTCTATGAGGACATCATGTAGCTTTTAGACCTTCTGGGGACCCTCTGAGGAGAAAAAAAGTTCAACAGGTCCCATATGGACCACTGTCTGGAGGTCCTGACTTGACTTTTTAACATCAGAAAGAGGCTATGTGGATATCAGGTAGCTTTTAGACCTTCTGGGGACCCTTTGAGGAGAAAAAAAGTTCAACAGGTCCCAAATGGACCACTGACTGGAGGACCTGACTTGACTTTTTAACATCAGAAAGAGTCTATGAGGACATCATGTAGCTTTTAGTCCTTCTGGGGACCCTCTGAGGAGAAAAAGTTCAAAAGGTCCCATATGGACCACTGTCTGGAGGACCTAACTTGACTTTTTAACATCAGAAAGAGTCTATGAGGACATCATGTAGCATTTAGACCTTCTGGGAACCCTCTGAGCAGAAAAAAAGTTCAAAAGGTCCCATATGGACCACTGTCTGGAGGTCCTGACTTGACTTTTTAACATCAGATAGAGTCTATGAGGACATCAGGTAGCTTTTGGACCTTCTGGGGACCCTCTGAGCAAAAAAAAAGTTCAAAAGGTCCCATATGGACCACTGTCTGGAGGACCTGACTTGCCTATTTAACATCAGAAATAGTCTATGAGGACATCATGTAGCTTTTAGACCTTCTGGGCACCCTGTGAGGAGAAAAAAAGTTCAACAGGTCCCATATGGACCACTGATTGGAGGACCTGACTTGACTTTTTAACATCAAAAAGAGTCTATGAGGACATCCTGTAGCATTTAGACCTTCTGGGGACCCCCTGAGGAGAAAAAAGTTTAAAAAGTCCCATATGGACCACTGTCTGGAGGACCTAACTTGACTTTTTAACATCAGAAAGAGTCTATGAGGACATCATGTAGCTTTTAGACCTTATGGGGACCCTCTGAGCAGAAAAAAAGTTAAAAAGGTCCCATATGGACCACTGTCTGGAGGTCCTGACTTGACTTTTTAACATTAGAAAGAGTCTATGTGGATATCAGGTAGCTTTTAGACCTTCTGGGGACCCCCTGAAGAGAAAAAAGTTTAAAAAGTCCCATATGGACCACTGTTTGGAGGACCTGACTGGACTTTTTAACATCAGAAAGAGTCTATGAGGACATCATGTAGCTTTTAGACCTTCTGGGGACCCTCTGAGGAGAAAAAAAGTTCAACAGGTCCCATATGGACCACTGTCTGGAGGTCCTGACTTGACTTTTTAACATCAGAAAGAGGCTATGTGGATATCAGGTAGCTTTTAGACCTTCTGGGGACCCTCTGAGGAGAAAAAAAGTTCAACAGGTCCCATATGGACCACTGACTGGAGGACCTGACTTGACTTTTTAACATCAGAAAGAGTCTATGAGGAAATCATGTAGCTTTTAGACCTTCTGGGGATCCTGTGAACAGAAAAAATGTTCAAAAGGTCCCATATGGACCACTGTCTGGAGGACCTAACTTGACTTTTTAACATCAGAAAGAGTCTATGAGGACATCATGTAGCATTTAGACCTTCTGGGAACCCTCTGAGCAGAAAAAAAGTTCAAAAGGTCCCATATGGACCACTGTCTGGAGGTCCTGACTTGACTTTTTAACATCAGATAGAGTCTATGAGGACATCAGGTAGCTTTTGGACCTTCTGGGGACCCTCTGAGCAAAAAAAAAGTTCAAAAGGTCCCATATGGACCACTGTCTGGAGGACCTGACTTGACTTTTTAACATCAGAAAGAGTCTATGAGGACATCATGTAGCTTTTAGACCTTCTGGGGACCCTCTGAGGAGAAAAAAAGTTCAAAAGGTCCCATATGGACCACTGTCTGGAGGACCTGACTTGATTTTTTAACATCAGAAAGAGTCTATGAGGACATCATTTAACTTTTAGACCTTCTGGGGACCCTCTGAGCAGAAAAAAAGTTCAAAAGGTCCCCATATGGACCACTGACTGGAGGACCTATCTTGACTTTTTAACATCAGAAAGAGTCTATGAGGACATCATGTAGCTTTTAGACCTTCTGGGGATCCTCTGAGCAGAAAAAAAGTTCAAAAGGTCCCATATGGACCACTGTCTGGAGGACCTGACTTGACTTTTTAACATCAGAAAGAGTCTATGAGGACGTCATGTAGCTTTTAGTCCTTCTGGGGACCCTCTGAGGAGAAAAAAAGTTCAAAAGGTCCCATATGGACCACTGTCTGGAGGACCTGACTTGACTTTTTAACATGAGAAAGAGTCTATGATGACATCATGTAGCTTTTAGACCCTCTGGGGACCCTCTGAGGAGAAAAGAAGTTCAAAAGGTCCCAAATGGACCACTGTCTGGAGGTCCTGACTTAACTTTTTAACATCAGAAAGAGTCTATGTGGATATCAGGTAGCTTTTAGACCTTCTGGGGACCCTCTGAGGAGAAAAAAAGTTCAAAAGGTCCCATATGGACAACTGTCTGGAGGACCTGACTTGCCTATTTAACATCAGAAATAGTCTATGAGGACATCATGTAGCTTTTAGTCCTTCTGGGGACCCTCTGAGGAGAAAAAGTTCAAAAGGTCCCATATGGACCACTGTCTGGGGGACCTGACTTGACTTTTTAACATCAGAAAGAGTCTATGAGGACATCATGTAGCTTTTAGTCCTTCTGGGGCCCCTCTGAGGAGAAAAAGTTCAAAAGGTCCCATATAGACCACTGTCTGGAGGACCTGACTTGACTTTTTAACATGAGAAAGAGTCTATTAGGACATCATGTAGCTTTTAGACCTTCTGGGGACCCTATGAGCAGAAAAAAAGTTCAAAAGGTCCCATATGGACCACTGGCTGGAGGACCTGACTTGCCTATTTAACATCAGAAATAGTCTATGAGGACATCATGTAGCTTTAAGACCTTCTGGGCACCCTCTGAGGAGAAAAAAAGTTCAACAGGTCCCATATGGACCACGGACTGGAGGACCTGACTTGACTTTTTTAACATCAGAAAGAGTCTATGAGGACATCATGTAGCTTTTAAACCTTTTGGGGACCCCCTGAGGGGGAAAAAAGTTTAAAAAATCCCATATTGACCACTGTCTGGAGGACCTAACTTTACTTTTTAACATCAGAAAGAGTCTATGAGGACATCATGTAGCTTTTAGACCTTCTGGGGACCCTCTGAGGAGAAAAAAAGTTCAAAAGGTCCCATATGGACCACTGTCTGTAGGTCCTGACTTGAATTTTTAACATGAGAAAAAGTCTATGAGGACAGCATGGAGATTTTAGACCTTCTGGGGACTCTCTGAGGAGAAAAAAAGTTCAAAAGGTCCCATATGGACCACTGTCTGGAGGTCCTGACTTGCCTATTTAACATCAGAAATAGTCTATGAGGACATCATGTAGCTTTTAGTCCTTCTGGGGACCCTCTGAGGAGAAAAAAAGTTCAAAAGGTCCCATATGGACCACTGTCTGGAGGACCTGACTTGACTTTTTAACATGAGAAAGAGTCTATGATGACATCATGTAGCTTTTAGACCTTCTGGGGACCCTCTGAGGAAAAAAAAAGTTCAAAAGGTCCCATATGGACCACTGTCTGGAGGTCCTGACTTGACTTTTTAACATCAGAAAGAGTCTATGTGGATATCAGGTAGCTTTTAGACCTTCTGGGGACCCTCTGAGGAGAAAAAAAGTTCAAAAGGTCCCATATGGACCACTGTCTGGAGGACCTGACTTGCCTATTTAACATCAGAAATAGTCTATGAGGACATCATGTAGCTTTTAGTCCTTCTGGGGACCCTCTGAGGAGAAAAAGTTCAAAAGGTCCCATATGGACCACTGTCTGGGGGACCTGACTTGACTTTTTAACATCAGAAAGAGTCTATGAGGACATCATGTAGCTTTTAGTCCTTCTGGGGACCCTCTGAGGAGAAAAAGTTCAAAAGGTCCCATATGGACCACTGTCTGGGGGACCTGACTTGACTTTTTAACATCAAAAAGAGTCTATGAGGACATCATGTAGCTTTTAGTCCTTCTGGGGACCCTCTGAGGAGAAAAAGTTCAAAAGGTCCCATATGGACCACTGTCTGGAGGACCTGACTTGACTTTTTAACATGAGAAAGAGTCTATCAGGACATCATGTAGCTTTTAGACCTTCTGGGCACCCTCTGAGGAGAAAAAAAGTTCAACAGGTCCCATATGGACCACTGATTGGAGGACCTGACTTGACTTTTTAACATCAGAAAGAGTCTATGTGGATATCAGGTAGCTTTTAGACCTTCTGGGGAGCCTCTGATGAGAAAAAAAGTTCAAAAGGTCCCATATGGACCACTGATTGGAGGACCTGACTTGACTTTTTAACATCAGAAAGAGTCTATGAGGACATCCTGTAGCTTTTAGACCTTCTGGGGACCCTCTGATGAGAAAAAAAGTTCAAAAGGTCCCATATGGACCACTGTCTGGAGGACCTGACTTGACTTTTTAACATGAGAAAGAGTCTATGATGACATCATGTAGCTTTTAGACCTTCTGGGAACCCTCTGAGGAGAAAAAAAGTTCAAAAGGTCCCATATGGACCACTGTCTGGAGGTCCGGACTTGACTTTTTAACATCAGAAAGAGTCTATGTGGATATCAGGTAGCTTTTAGACCTTCTGGGGACCCTCTGATGAGAAAAAAAGTTCAAAAGGTCCCATATGGACCACTGTCTGGAGGACCTGACTTGACTTTTTAACATCAGAAAGAGGCTATGTGGATATCAGGTAGCTTTTAGACCTTCTGGGAACCCTCTGAGGAGAAAAAGTTCAAAAGGTCCCATATGGACCACTGTCTGGGGGACCTGACTTGACTTTTTAACATCAGAAAGAGTCTATGAGGACATCATGTAGCTTTTAGTCCTTCTGGGGACCCTCTGAGGAGAAAAAGTTCAAAAGGTCCCATATGGACCACTGTCTGGGGGACCTGACTTGACTTTTTAACATCAAAAAGAGTCTATGAGGACATCATGTAGCTTTTAGTCCTTCTGGGGACCCTCTGAGGAGAAAAAGTTCAAAAGGTCCCATATGGACCACTGTCTGGAGGACCTGACTTGACTTTTTAACATGAGAAAGAGTCTATCAGGACATCATGTAGCTTTTAGACCTTCTGGGCACCCTCTGAGGAGAAAAAAAGTTCAACAGGTCCCATATGGACCACTGATTGGAGGACCTGACTTGACTTTTTAACATCAGAAAGAGTCTATGTGGATATCAGGTAGCTTTTAGACCTTCTGGGGACCCTCTGATGAGAAAAAAAGTTCAAAAGGTCCCATATGGACCACTGATTGGAGGACCTGACTTGACTTTTTAACATCAGAAAGAGTCTATGAGGACATCCTGTAGCTTTTAGACCTTCTGGGGACCCTCTGATGAGAAAAAAAGTTCAAAAGGTCCCATATGGACCACTGTCTGGAGGACCTGACTTGACTTTTTAACATGAGAAAGAGTCTATGATGACATCATGTAGCTTTTAGACCTTCTGGGGACCCTCTGAGGAGAAAAAAAGTTCAAAAGGTCCCATATGGACCACTGTCTGGAGGTCCTGACTTGACTTTTTAACATCAGAAAGAGTCTATGTGGATATCAGGTAGCTTTTAGACCTTCTGGGGACCCTCTGATGAGAAAAAAAGTTCAAAAGGTCCCATATGGACCACTGTCTGGAGGACCTGACTTGCCTATTTAACATCAGAAATAGTCTATGAGGACATCATGTAGCTTTTAGTCCTTCTGGGGACCCTCTGAGGAGAAAAAGTTCAAAAGGTCCCATATGGACCACTGTCTGGGTGACCTGACTTGACTTTTTAACATCAGAAAGAGTCTATGAGGACATCATGTAGCTTTTAGTCCTTCTGGGGACCCTCTGAAGAGAAAAAGTTCAAACGGTCCCATATAGACCACTGTCTGGAGGACCTGACTTGACTTTTTAACATGAGAAAGAGTCTATGGGGACATCATGTAGCTTTTAGTCCTTCTGGGGACCCTCTGAGCAGAAAAAAAGTTCAAAAGGTCCCATATGGACCACTGTCTGGAGGACCTGACTTGACTTTTTAACATCAGAAAGAGTCTATGAGGACATCATGTAGCTTTTAGTCCTTCTGGGGACCCTCTGAGGAGAAAAAGTTCAAAAGGTCCCATATGGACCACTGTCTGGAGGACCTGACTTGACTTTTTAACATGAGAAAGAGTCTATGAGGACATCATATAGCTTTTAGACCTTCTGGGGACCCTCTGAGCAGAAAAAAAGTTCAAAAGGTCCCATATGGACCACTGTCTGGAGGTCCTGACTTGACTTTTTAACATCAGAAAGAGTCTATGTGGATATCAGGTAGCTTTTAGACCTTCTGGGGACCCTCTGATGAGAAAAAAAGTTCAAAAGGTCCCATATGGACCACTGTCTGGAGGACCTGACTTGCCTATTTAACATCAGAAATAGTCTATGAGGACATCATGTAGCTTTTAGTCCTTCTGGGGACCCTCTGAGGAGAAAAAGTTCAAAAGGTCCCATATGGACCACTGTCTGGGTGACGTGACTTGACTTTTTAACATCAGAAAGAGTCTATGAGGACATCATGTAGCTTTTAGTCCTTCTGGGGACCCTCTGAGGAGAAAAAGTTCAAACGGTCCCATATAGACCACTGTCTGGAGGACCTGACTTGACTTTTTAACATGAGAAAGAGTCTATGGGGACATCATGTAGCTTTTAGTCCTTCTGGGGACCCTCTGAGCAGAAAAAAAGTTCAAAAGGTCCCATATGGACCACTGTCTGGAGGACCTGACTTGACTTTTTAACATCAGAAAGAGTCTATGAGGACATCATGTAGCTTTTAGTCCTTCTGGGGACCCTCTGAGGAGAAAAAGTTCAAAAGGTCCCATATGGACCACTGTCTGGAGGACCTGACTTGACTTTTTAACATGAGAAAGAGTCTATGAGGACATCATATAGCTTTTAGACCTTCTGGGGACCCTCTGAGCAGAAAAAAAGTTCAAAAGGTCCCATATGGACCACTGTCTGGAGGACCTGACTTGCCTATTTAACATCAGAAATAGTCTATGAGGACATCATGTAGCTTTTAGTCCTTCTGGGGACCCTCTGAGGAGAAAAAAAGTTCAAAAGGTCCCATATGGACCAGTGTCTGGAGGACCTGACTTGACTTTTTAACATGAGAAAGAGTCTATGATGACATCATGTAGCTTTTAGACCTTCTGGGGACCCTCTGAGGAGAAAAAAAGTTCAAAAGGTCCCATATGGACCACTGTCTGGAGGTCCTGACTTGACTTTTTAACATCAGAAATGGTCTATGTGGATATCAGGTAGCTTTTAGACCTTCCGGGGACCCTCTGAGGAGAAAAAAAGTTCAAAAGGTCCCATATGGACCACTGTCTGGAGGACCTGACTTGCCTATTTAACATCAGAAATAGTCTATGAGGACATCATGTAGCTTTTAGTCCTTCTGGGGACCCTCTGAGGAGAAAAAGTTCAAAAGGTCCCATATGGACCACTGTCTGGGGGACCTGACTTGACTTTTTAACATCAGAAAGAGTCTATGAGGACATCATGTAGCTTTTAGTCCTTCTGGGGCCCCTCTGAGGAGAAAAAGTTCAAAAGGTCCCATATAGACCACTGTGTGGAGGACCTGACTTGACTTTTTAACATCAGAAAGAGTCTATGAGGACATCATGTAGCTTTTAGTCCTTCTGGGGACCCTCTGAGGAGAAAAAGTTCAAAAGGTCCCATATGGACCACTGTCTGGAGGACCTGACTTGACTTTTTAACATGAGAAAGAGTCTATGAGGACATCATATAGCTTTTAGACCTTCTGGGGACCCTCTGAGCAGAAAAAAAGTTCAAAAGGTCCCATATGGACCACTGTCTGGAGGTCCTGACTTGACTTTTTAACATCAGAAAGAGTCTATGTGGATATCAGGTAGCTTTTAGACCTTCTGGGGACCCTCTGATGAGAAAAAAAGTTCAAAAGGTCCCATATGGACCACTGTCTGGAGGACCTGACTTGCCTATTTAACATCAGAAATAGTCTATGAGGACATCATGTAGCTTTTAGTCCTTCTGGGGACCCTCTGAGGAGAAAAAGTTCAAAAGGTCCCATATGGACCACTGTCTGGGTGACGTGACTTGACTTTTTAACATCAGAAAGAGTCTATGAGGACATCATGTAGCTTTTAGTCCTTCTGGGGACCCTCTGAGGAGAAAAAGTTCAAACGGTCCCATATAGACCACTGTCTGGAGGACCTGACTTGACTTTTTAACATGAGAAAGAGTCTATGGGGACATCATGTAGCTTTTAGTCCTTCTGGGGACCCTCTGAGCAGAAAAAAAGTTCAAAAGGTCCCATATGGACCACTGTCTGGAGGACCTGACTTGACTTTTTAACATCAGAAAGAGTCTATGAGGACATCATGTAGCTTTTAGTCCTTCTGGGGACCCTCTGAGGAGAAAAAGTTCAAAAGGTCCCATATGGACCACTGTCTGGAGGACCTGACTTGACTTTTTAACATGAGAAAGAGTCTATGAGGACATCATATAGCTTTTAGAACTTCTGGGGACCCTCTGAGCAGAAAAAAAGTTCAAAAGGTCCCATATGGACCACTGTCTGGAGGACCTGACTTGCCTATTTAACATCAGAAATAGTCTATGAGGACATCATGTAGCTTTTAGTCCTTCTGGGGACCCTCTGAGGAGAAAAAAAGTTCAAAAGGTCCCATATGGACCAGTGTCTGGAGGACCTGACTTGACTTTTTAACATGAGAAAGAGTCTATGATGACATCATGTAGCTTTTAGACCTTCTGGGGACCCTCTGAGGAGAAAAAAAGTTCAAAAGGTCCCATATGGACCACTGTCTGGAGGTCCTGACTTGACTTTTTAACATCAGAAATGGTCTATGTGGATATCAGGTAGCTTTTAGACCTTCCGGGGACCCTCTGAGGAGAAAAAAAGTTCAAAAGGTCCCATATGGACCACTGTCTGGAGGACCTGACTTGCCTATTTAACATCAGAAATAGTCTATGAGGACATCATGTAGCTTTTAGTCCTTCTGGGGACCCTCTGAGGAGAAAAAGTTCAAAAGGTCCCATATGGACCACTGTCTGGGGGACCTGACTTGACTTTTTAACATCAGAAAGAGTCTATGAGGACATCATGTAGCTTTTAGTCCTTCTGGGGCCCCTCTGAGGAGAAAAAGTTCAAAAGGTCCCATATAGACCACTGTGTGGAGGACCTGACTTGACTTTTTAACATCAGAAAGAGTCTATGAGGACATCATGTAGCTTTTAGTCCTTCTGGGGACCCTCTGAGGAGAAAAAGTTCAAAAGGTCCCATATGGACCACTGTCTGGGGGACCTGACTTGACTTTTTAACATCAAAAAGAGTCTATGAGGACATCATGTAGCTTTTAGTCCTTCTGGGGACCCTCTGAGGAGAAAAAGTTCAAAAGGTCCCATATGGACCACTGTCTGGAGGACCTGACTTGACTTTTTAACATGAGAAAGAGTCTATCAGGACATCATGTAGCTTTTAGACCTTCTGGGCACCCTCTGAGGAGAAAAAAAGTTCAACAGGTCCCATATGGACCACTGATTGGAGGACCTGACTTGACTTTTTAACATCAGAAAGAGTCTATGTGGATATCAGGTAGCTTTTAGACCTTCTGGGGACCCTCTGATGAGAAAAAAAGTTCAAAAGGTC
The DNA here is from genome assembly GCA_026230005.1 of Gila orcuttii. Classification (NCBI taxonomy): domain Eukaryota; kingdom Metazoa; phylum Chordata; class Actinopteri; order Cypriniformes; family Leuciscidae; genus Gila; species Gila orcuttii. The sequence goes on along the minus strand of JAPDVR010000002.1, from coordinate 41,777,644 downwards.
CCATATGGACCACTGATTGGAGGACCTGACTTGACTTTTTAACATCAGAAAGAGTCTATGAGGACATCCTGTAGCTTTTAGACCTTCTGGGGACCCTCTGATGAGAAAAAAAGTTCAAAAGGTCCCATATGGACCACTGTCTGGAGGACCTGACTTGACTTTTTAACATGAGAAAGAGTCTATGATGACATCATGTAGCTTTTAGACCTTCTGGGGACCCTCTGAGGAGAAAAAAAGTTCAAAAGGTCCCATATGGACCACTGTCTGGAGGTCCTGACTTGACTTTTTAACATCAGAAAGAGTCTATGTGGATATCAGGTAGCTTTTAGACCTTCTGTGGACCCTCTGAGCAGAAAAAAAGTTCAAAAGGTCCCATATGGACCACTGTCTGGGGGACCTGACTTGACTTTTTAACATCAAAAAGAGTCTATGAGGACATCATGTAGCTTTTAGTCCTTCTGGGGACCCTCTGAGGAGAAAAAGTTCAAAAGGTCCCATATGGACCACTGTCTGGAGGACCTGACTTGACTTTTTAACATGAGAAAGAGTCTATCAGGACATCATGTAGCTTTTAGACCTTCTGGGCACCCTCTGAGGAGAAAAAAAGTTCAACAGGTCCCATATGGACCACTGATTGGAGGACCTGACTTGACTTTTTAACATCAGAAAGAGTCTATGTGGATATCAGGTAGCTTTTAGACCTTCTGGGGACCCTCTGATGAGAAAAAAAGTTCAAAAGGTCCCATATGGACCACTGATTGGAGGACCTGACTTGACTTTTTAACATCAGAAAGAGTCTATGAGGACATCCTGTAGCTTTTAGACCTTCTGGGGACCCTCTGATGAGAAAAAAAGTTCAAAAGGTCCCATATGGACCACTGTCTGGAGGACCTGACTTGACTTTTTAACATGAGAAAGAGTCTATGATGACATCATGTAGCTTTTAGACCTTCTGGGGACCCTCTGAGGAGAAAAAAAGTTCAAAAGGTCCCATATGGACCACTGTCTGGAGGTCCTGACTTGACTTTTTAACATCAGAAAGAGTCTATGTGGATATCAGGTAGCTTTTAGACCTTCTGGGGACCCTCTGATGAGAAAAAAAGTTCAAAAGGTCCCATATGGACCACTGTCTGGAGGACCTGACTTGCCTATTTAACATCAGAAATAGTCTATGAGGACATCATGTAGCTTTTAGTCCTTCTGGGGACCCTATGAGGAGAAAAAGCTCAAAAGGTCCCATATGGACCACTGTCTGGGTGACCTGACTTGACTTTTTAACATCAGAAAGAGTCTATGAGGACATCATGTAGCTTTTAGTCCTTCTGGGGACCCTCTGAGGAGAAAAAGTTCAAACGGTCCCATATAGACCACTGTCTGGAGGACCTGACTTGACTTTTTAACATGAGAAAGAGTCTATGGGGACATCATGTAGCTTTTAGTCCTTCTGGGGACCCTCTGAGCAGAAAAAAAGTTCAAAAGGTCCCATATGGACCACTGTCTGGAGGACCTGACTTGACTTTTTAACATCAGAAAGAGTCTATGAGGACATCATGTAGCTTTTAGTCCTTCTGGGGACCCTCTGAGGAGAAAAAGTTCAATAGGTCCCATATGGACCACTGTGTGGAGGACCTGACTTGACTTTTTAACATGAGAAAGAGTCTATGAGGACATCATATAGCTTTTAGACCTTCTGGGGACCCTCTGAGCAGAAAAAAAGTTCAAAAGGTCCCATATGGACCACTGTCTGGAGGTCCTGACTTGACTTTTTAACATCAGAAAGAGTCTATGTGGATATCAGGTAGCTTTTAGACCTTCTGGGGACCCTCTGATGAGAAAAAAAGTTCAAAAGGTCCCATATGGACCACTGTCTGGAGGACCTGACTTGCCTATTTAACATCAGAAATAGTCTATGAGGACATCATGTAGCTTTTAGTCCTTCTGGGGACCCTCTGAGGAGAAAAAGTTCAAAAGGTCCCATATGGACCACTGTCTGGGTGACCTGACTTGACTTTTTAACATCAGAAAGAGTCTATGAGGACATCATGTAGCTTTTAGTCCTTCTGGGGACCCTCTGAGGAGAAAAAGTTCAAACGGTCCCATATAGACCACTGTCTGGAGGACCTGACTTGACTTTTTAACATGAGAAAGAGTCTATGGGGACATCATGTAGCTTTTAGTCCTTCTGGGGACCCTCTGAGCAGAAAAAAAGTTCAAAAGGTCCCATATGGACCACTGTCTGGAGGACCTGACTTGACTTTTTAACATCAGAAAGAGTCTATGAGGACATCATGTAGCTTTTAGTCCTTCTGGGGACCCTCTGAGGAGAAAAAGTTCAAAAGGTCCCATATGGACCACTGTCTGGAGGACCTGACTTGACTTTTTAACATGAGAAAGAGTCTATGAGGACATCATATAGCTTTTAGACCTTCTGGGGACCCTCTGAGCAGAAAAAAAGTTCAAAAGGTCCCATATGGACCACTGTCTGGAGGACCTGACTTGCCTATTTAACATCAGAAATAGTCTATGAGGACATCATGTAGCTTTTAGTCCTTCTGGGGACCCTCTGAGGAGAAAAAAAGTTCAAAAGGTCCCATATGGACCAGTGTCTGGAGGACCTGACTTGACTTTTTAACATGAGAAAGAGTCTATGATGACATCATGTAGCTTTTAGACCTTCTGGGGACCCTCTGAGGAGAAAAAAAGTTCAAAAGGTCCCATATGGACCACTGTCTGGAGGTCCTGACTTGACTTTTTAACATCAGAAATGGTCTATGTGGATATCAGGTAGCTTTTAGACCTTCCGGGGACCCTCTGAGGAGAAAAAAAGTTCAAAAGGTCCCATATGGACCACTGTCTGGAGGACCTGACTTGCCTATTTAACATCAGAAATAGTCTATGAGGACATCATGTAGCTTTTAGACCTTCTGGGGACCCTCTGAGCAGAAAAAAAGTTCAAAAGGTCCCATATGGACTAGTGTCTGGAGGACCTGACTTGACTTTTTAACATCAGAAATAGTCTATGAGGACATCATGTAGCTTTTAGACCTTCTGGGGACCCTCTGAGGAGAAAAAAAGTTCAACAGGTCCCATATGGACCACTGATTGGAGGACCTGACTTGACTTTTTAACATCAAAAAGAGTCTATGAGGACATCCTGTAGCTTTTAGACCTTCTGGGGACCCCCTGAGGAGAAAAACGTTTAAAAAGTCCCATATGGACCACTGTCTGGAGGACCTAACTTGACCTTTTAACATCAGAAAGAGTCTATGAGGACATCATGTAGCTTTTAGACCTTCTGGGGACCCTCTGAGCAGAAAAAAAGTTCAAAAGGTCCCATATGGACCACTGTCTGGAGGACCTGACTTGCCTATTTAATATCAGAAATAGTCTATGAGGACATCATGTAGCTTTTAGTCCTTCTGGGGACCCCCTGAGGAGAAAAAGTTCAAAAGGTCCCATATGGACCACTGTCTGGAGGACCTGACTTGACTTTTTAACATGAGAAAGAGTCTATGAGGACATCATGTAGCTTTTAGACCTTCTGGGGACCCTCTGATTAGAAAAAAAGTTCAAAAGGTCCAATATGGACCACTGTCTGGAGGACCTGACTTGCCTATTTAACATCAGAAAATAGTCTATGAGGACATCATGTAGCTTTTAGTCCTTCTGGGGACCCTCTGAGGAGAAAAAGTTCAAAAGGTCCCATATGGACCACTGTCTGGAGGTCCTGACTTGACTTTTTAACATCAGAAAGAGTCTATGAGGACATCAGGTAGCTTTTACACCTTCTGGGGACCGTCTTATCAGAAAAAAAGTTCAAAAGGTCCAATATTGGCCAATGTCTGGAGGACCTGACTTGACTTTTTTTACATGAGATAGAGTCTATGAGGACATCAGGTAGCTTTTAGACCTTCTGGGGACCCTCTGAGCAAAAAAAAATGTTCAAAAGGTCCCATATGGACCACTGTCTGGAGGACCTGACTTGACTTTTTAACATCAGAAAGAGTCTATGAGGACATCATGTAGCTTTAAGACCTTCTGGGGACCCTCTGAGGAGAAAAAAAGTTCAAAAGGTCCCATATGGACCACTGTCTGGAGGACCTGACTTGATTTTTTAACATCAGAAAGAGTCTATGAGGACATCATGTAACTTTTAGACCTTCTGGGGACCCACTGAGCAGAAAAAAGTTTAAAAGGTCCCCATATAGACCACTGACTGGAGGACCTGACTTGACTTTTTAACATCAGAAAGAGTCTATGAGGACATCATGTAGCTTTTAGACCTTCTGGGGATCCTCTGAGCAGAAAAAAAGTTCAAAAGGTCCCATATGGACCACTGTCTGGAGGACCTGACTTGACTTTTTAAATCAGAAAGAGTCTATGAGGACATCATGTAGCTTTTAGTCCTTCTGGGGACCCTCTGAGGAGAAAAAAAGTTCAAAAGGTCCCATATGGACCACTGTCTGGAGGACCTGACTTGACTTTTTAAATCAGAAAGAGTCTATGAGGACATCATGTAGCTTTTAGTCCTTCTGGGGACCCTCTGAGGAGAAAAAAAGTTCAAAAGTTCCCATATGGACCACTGTCTGGAGGACCTGACATGACTTTTTAACATGAGAAAGAGTCTATGATGACATCATGTAGCTTTTAGACCTTCTGGGGACCCTCTGAGGAGAAAAAAAGTTCAAAAGGTCCTATATGGACCACTGTCTGGAGGTCCTGACTTGACTTTTTTAACATCAGAAAGAGTCTATGAGGACATCATGTAGCTTTTAGACCTTTTGGGGACCCTCTGAGGAGAAAAAAAGTTCAACAGGTCCCATATGGACCACTGTCTGGAAGTCCTGACTTGACTTTTTAACATCAGAAAGAGGCTATGTGGACATCAGGTAGCTTTTAGACCTTCTGGGGACCCTCTGAGGAGAAAAAAAGTTCAACAGGTCCCATATGGACCACTGATTGGAGGACCTGACTTGACTTTTTAACATCAGAAAGAGTCTATGAGGACATCATGTAGCTTTTAGATCTTCTGGGGACCCTCTGAGGAGAAAAAAAGTTCAAAAGGTCCCATATGGACTAGTGTCTGGAGGACCTGACTTGACTTTTTAACATCAGAAATAGTCTATGAGGACATCATGTAGCTTTTAGACCTTCTGGGCACCCTGTGAGGAGAAAAAAAGTTCAACAGGTCCCATATGGACCACTGATTGGAGGACCTGACTTGACTTTTTAACATCAAAAAGAGTCTATGAGGACATCCTGTAGCTTTTAGACCTTCTGGGGACCCCCTGAGGAGAAAAAAGTTTAAAAAGTCCCATATGGACCACTGTCTGGAGGACCTAACTTGACTTTTTAACATCAGAAAGAATCTATGAGGACATCATGTAGCTTTTAGACCTTCTGGGGACCCTCTGAGCAGAAAAAAAGTTAAAAAGGTCCCATATGGACCACTGTCTGGAGGTCCTGACTTGACTTTTTAACATCAGAAAGAGTCTATGTGGATATCAGGTAGCTTTTAGACCTTCTGGGGACCCCCTGAAGAGAAAAAAGTTTAAAAAGTCCCATATGGACCACTGTTTGGAGGACCTGACTGGACTTTTTAACATCAGAAAGAGTCTATGAGGACATCATGTAGCTTTTAGACCTTCTGGGGACCCTCTGAGGAGAAAAAAAGTTCAACAGGTCCCATATGGACCACTGTCTGGAGGTCCTGACTTGACTTTTTAACATCAGAAAGAGGCTATGTGGATATCAGGTAGCTTTTAGACCTTCTGGGGACCCTTTGAGGAGAAAAAAAGTTCAACAGGTCCCAAATGGACCACTGACTGGAGGACCTGACTTGACTTTTTAACATCAGAAAGAGTCTATGAGGAAATCATGTAGCTTTTAGACCTTCTGGGGATCCTCTGAACAGAAAAAATGTTCAAAAGGTCCCATATGGACCACTGTCTGGAGGACCTAACTTGACTTTTTAACATCAGAAAGAGTCTATGAGGACATCATGTAGCATTTAGACCTTCTGGGAACCCTCTGAGCAGAAAAAAAGTTCAAAAGGTCCCATATGGACCACTGTCTGGAGGTCCTGACTTGACTTTTTAACATCAGATAGAGTCTATGAGGACATCAGGTAGCTTTTGGACCTTCTGGGGACCCTCTGAGCAAAAAAAAAGTTCAAAAGGTCCCATATGGACCACTGTCTGGAGGACCTGACTTGACTTTTTAACATCAGAAAGAGTCTATGAGGACATCATGTAGCTTTTAGACCTTCTGGGGACCCTCTGAGGAGAAAAAAAGTTCAAAAGGTCCCATATGGACCACTGTCTGGAGGACCTGACTTGATTTTTTAACATCAGAAAGAGTCTATGAGGACATCATGTAACTTTTAGACCTTCTGGGGACCCTCTGAGCAGAAAAAAAGTTCAAAAGGTCCCCATATGGACCACTGACTGGAGGACCTGACTTGACTTTTTAACATCAGAAAGAGTCTATGAGGACATCATGTAGCTTTTAGACCTTCTGGGGATCCTCTGAGCAGAAAAAAAGTTCAAAAGGTCCCATATGGACCACTGTCTGGAGGACCTGACTTGACTTTTTAACATCAGAAAGAGTCTATGAGGACGTCATGTAGCTTTTAGTCCTTCTGGGGACCCTCTGAGGAGAAAAAAAGTTCAAAAGGTCCCATATGGACCACTGTCTGGAGGACCTGACTTGCCTATTTAACATCAGAAATAGTCTATGAGGACATCATGTAGCTTTTAGTCCTTATGGGGACCCTCTGAGGAGAAAAAGTTCAAAAGGTCCCATATGGACCACTGTCTGGGGGACCTGACTTGACTTTTTAACATCAGAAAGAGTCTATGAGGACATCATGTAGCTTTTAGTCCTTCTGGGGACCCTCTGAGGAGAAAAAGTTCAAAAGGTCCCATATGGACCACTGTCTGGAGGACCTGACTTGACTTTTTAACATGAGAAAGAGTCTATGAGGACATCATGTAGCTTTTAGACCTTCTGGGGACCCTCTGATTAGAAAAAAAGTTCAAAAGGTCCCATATGGACCACTGTCTGGAGGACCTGACTTGCCTATTTAACATCAGAAAATAGTCTATGAGGACATCATGTAGCTTTTAGTCCTTCTGGGGACCCTCTGAGGAGAAAAAGTTCAAAAGGTCCCATATGGACCACTGTCTGGAGGTCCTGACTTGACTTTTTAACATCAGAAAGAGTCTATGAGGACATCAGGTAGCTTTTACACCTTCTGGGGACCGTCTTATCAGAAAAAAAGTTCAAAAGGTCCAATATTGGCCAATGTCTGGAGGACCTGACTTGACTTTTTTTACATGAGATAGAGTCTATGAGGACATCAGGTAGCTTTTAGACCTTCTGGGGACCCTCTGAGCAAAAAAAATGTTCAAAAGGTCCCATATGGACCACTGTCTGGAGGACCTGACTTGACTTTTTAACATCAGAAAGAGTCTATGAGGACATCATGTAGCTTTTAGACCTTCTGGGGACCCTCTGAGGAGAAAAAAAGTTCAAAAGGTCCCATATGGACCACTGTCTGGAGGACCTGACTTGATTTTTTAACATCAGAAAGAGTCTATGAGGACATCATGTAACTTTTAGACCTTCTGGGGACCCACTGAGCAGAAAAAAGTTTAAAAGGTCCCCATAAAGACCACTGACTGGAGGACCTGACTTGACTTTTTAACATCAGAAAGAGTCTATGAGGACATCATGTAGCTTTTAGACCTTCTGGGGATCCTCTGAGCAGAAAAAAAGTTCAAAAGGTCCCATATGGACCACTGTCTGGAGGACCTGACTTGACTTTTTAAATCAGAAAGAGTCTATGAGGACATCATGTAGCTTTTAGTCCTTCTGGGGACCCTCTGAGGAGAAAAAAAGTTCAAAAGGTCCCATATGGACCACTGTCTGGAGGACCTGACTTGACTTTTTAAATCAGAAAGAGTCTATGAGGACATCATGTAGCTTTTAGTCCTTCTGGGGACCCTCTGAGGAGAAAAAAAGTTCAAAAGTTCCCATATGGACCACTGTCTGGAGGACCTGACATGACTTTTTAACATGAGAAAGAGTCTATGATGACATCATGTAGCTTTTAGACCTTCTGGGGACCCTCTGAGGAGAAAAAAAGTTCAAAAGGTCCTATATGGACCACTGTCTGGAGGTCCTGACTTGACTTTTTTAACATCAGAAAGAGTCTATGAGGACATCATGTAGCTTTTAGACCTTTTGGGGACCCTCTGAGGAGAAAAAAAGTTCAACAGGTCCCATATGGACCACTGTCTGGAAGTCCTGACTTGACTTTTTAACATCAGAAAGAGGCTATGTGGACATCAGGTAGCTTTTAGACCTTCTGGGGACCCTCTGAGGAGAAAAAAAGTTCAACAGGTCCCATATGGACCACTGATTGGAGGACCTGACTTGACTTTTTAACATCAGAAAGAGTCTATGAGGACATCATGTAGCTTTTAGATCTTCTGGGGACCCTCTGAGGAGAAAAAAAGTTCAAAAGGTCCCATATGGACTAGTGTCTGGAGGACCTGACTTGACTTTTTAACATCAGAAATAGTCTATGAGGACATCATGTAGCTTTTAGACCTTCTGGGCACCCTGTGAGGAGAAAAAAAGTTCAACAGGTCCCATATGGACCACTGATTGGAGGACCTGACTTGACTTTTTAACATCAAAAAGAGTCTATGAGGACATCCTGTAGCTTTTAGACCTTCTGGGGACCCCCTGAGGAGAAAAAAGTTTAAAAAGTCCCATATGGACCACTGTCTGGAGGACCTAACTTGACTTTTTAACATCAGAAAGAATCTATGAGGACATCATGTAGCTTTTAGACCTTCTGGGGACCCTCTGAGCAGAAAAAAAGTTAAAAAGGTCCCATATGGACCACTGTCTGGAGGTCCTGACTTGACTTTTTAACATCAGAAAGAGTCTATGTGGATATCAGGTAGCTTTTAGACCTTCTGGGGACCCCCTGAAGAGAAAAAAGTTTAAAAAGTCCCATATGGACCACTGTTTGGAGGACCTGACTGGACTTTTTAACATCAGAAAGAGTCTATGAGGACATCATGTAGCTTTTAGACCTTCTGGGGACCCTCTGAGGAGAAAAAAAGTTCAACAGGTCCCATATGGACCACTGTCTGGAGGTCCTGACTTGACTTTTTAACATCAGAAAGAGGCTATGTGGATATCAGGTAGCTTTTAGACCTTCTGGGGACCCTTTGAGGAGAAAAAAAGTTCAACAGGTCCCAAATGGACCACTGACTGGAGGACCTGACTTGACTTTTTAACATCAGAAAGAGTCTATGAGGAAATCATGTAGCTTTTAGACCTTCTGGGGATCCTCTGAACAGAAAAAATGTTCAAAAGGTCCCATATGGACCACTGTCTGGAGGACCTAACTTGACTTTTTAACATCAGAAAGAGTCTATGAGGACATCATGTAGCATTTAGACCTTCTGGGAACCCTCTGAGCAGAAAAAAAGTTCAAAAGGTCCCATATGGACCACTGTCTGGAGGTCCTGACTTGACTTTTTAACATCAGATAGAGTCTATGAGGACATCAGGTAGCTTTTGGACCTTCTGGGGACCCTCTGAGCAAAAAAAAAGTTCAAAAGGTCCCACATGGACCACTGTCTGGAGGACCTGACTTGACTTTTTAACATCAGAAAGAGTCTATGAGGACATCATGTAGCTTTTAGACCTTCTGGGGACCCTCTGAGGAGAAAAAAAGTTCAAAAGGTCCCATATGGACCACTGTCTGGAGGACCTGACTTGATTTTTTAACATCAGAAAGAGTCTATGAGGACATCATGTAACTTTTAGACCTTCTGGGGACCCTCTGAGCAGAAAAAAAGTTCAAAAGGTCCCCATATGGACCACTGACTGGAGGACCTGACTTGACTTTTTAACATCAGAAAGAGTCTATGAGGACATCATGTAGCTTTTAGACCTTCTGGGGATCCTCTGAGCAGAAAAAAAGTTCAAAAGGTCCCATATGGACCACTGTCTGGAGGACCTGACTTGACTTTTTAACATCAGAAAGAGTCTATGAGGACGTCATGTAGCTTTTAGTCCTTCTGGGGACCCTCTGAGGAGAAAAAAAGTTCAAAAGGTCCCATATGGACCACTGTCTGGAGGACCTGACTTGCCTATTTAACATCAGAAATAGTCTATGAGGACATCATGTAGCTTTTAGTCCTTATGGGGACCCTCTGAGGAGAAAAAGTTCAAAAGGTCCCATATGGACCACTGTCTGGGGGACCTGACTTGACTTTTTAACATCAGAAAGAGTCTATGAGGACATCATGTAGCTTTTAGTCCTTCTGGGGACCCTCTGAGGAGAAAAAGTTCAAAAGGTCCCATATGGACCACTGTCTGGAGGACCTGACTTGACTTTTTAACATGAGAAAGAGTCTATGAGGACATCATGTAGCTTTTAGACCTTCTGGGGACCCTCTGAGCAGAAAAAAAGTTCAAAAGGTCCCATATGGACCACTGTCTGGAGGACCTGACTTGATTTTTTAACATCAGAAAGAGTCTATGAGGACATCATTTAACCTTTAGACCTTCTGGGGACCCTCTGAGCAGAAAAAAAGTTCAAAAGGTCCCCATATGGACCACTGACTGGAGGACCTGACTTGACTTTTTAACATCAGAAAGAGTCTATGAGGACATCATGTAGCTTTTAGACCTTCTGGGGATCCTCTGAGCAGAAAAAATGTTCAAAAGGTCCCATATGGACCACTGTCTGGAGGACCTGACTTGACTTTTTAACATCAGAAAGAGTCTATGAGGACGTCATGTAGCTTTTAGTCCTTCTGGGGACCCTCTGAGGAGAAAAAAAGTTCAAAAGGTCCCATATGGACCACTGTCTGGAGGACCTGACTTGACTTTTTAACATGAGAAAGAGTCTATGATGACATCATGTAGCTTTTAGACCTTCTGGGGACCCTCTGAGGAGAAAAGAAGTTCAAAAGGTCCCAAATGGACCACTGTCTGGAGGTCCTGACTTAACTTTTTAACCTGTTAACCGTTGCCAGAGCGCCGGCGCACTGAAGCGTTTGTTTGTTTAAATAGTTCAAAGTTACTATCAGATTTAAAGTTATTACCTTGACAAACTATACATCATTAAAAAGATATAAGACTCAAGTTTCAGTATTTGATCACTATTGTATTCTGAGAAACTTATAGTGACAGTTATGTCTTAATTTGTGTCAGGAGTTATGTAATCAAAAAATGAGTCGATACCTTTAATATGAATTATGAGCGTCAGCCGGTCTCATTCAGAAAAAAAACTCCTGTGAGGTCGTCATGACAGCGCTTGACAAAACAACGTCCCTCAGGGCTTTTAGCTCAAAAATGTGCAGATTTGGAGAAATATTGATAGATTCTCATAGGTTTACTTCAGATTTATATAGACAGGGATAATATTTATTGAATTTATACCCAAATGGGCCGATGTAATCATTATGAGCGCTGGATACTCCGATGTACTGTGTTTTCAATCCATACTGGCAGCCTGAGGGCGCCCCGTGCACATGCAGTCCATATATGGAACACACGAAGAAGAGCCATATCATGTGACATTCAGGAAGTCCCTGGCAAAACGAAGCTTACAGAGATCGCTGTAACATGCATATAAAGATGTTTTGAAGACAATAAACATGATTGCAATGATATTTGATTTACCTGTGTTCTTCGAGCCATGTCAGGTATTTTCATAATAATAGATTATATGTATAATGTAATGCTAATCGATATAGACTTTATCATTGTGCAGAATACTATAAACTAATATATTTTCTGTATGATTTTTTAATCTAAAGCCAAATCAGATCACAGAAGGTTATTTAAAACACTCGACTTGCGCTATTAAGTAAGTTTGGAGCACAAATATGGTGTTAATCTCATAAATTGTCATGTATTGATGGTGTGCTAAGCTAACACGCTAGCTCTAGGTGCACCTGCCACATAACGTTAGCTGTTATTTTTATGATTTTTTCTAAATAGGAATGCTTACTAAAATGTTTATTTTTTTCAAGAAGGGCATTTGATAAAGTTTCAAATGTGAAGTTTGAACTTTGAAAAAAGAAATTAGGGATTGAGACAGTGTGAATAGCCAGTCATTAGTAATTATAATGCAGACAAAAGAAAAGCATATTTAGAGCCATAACCAGGCCGGAGAGGTGTGAATGTGTGCAGGGGAGACTTAGACTGAATGGGTCTCGTTTGCACCACAAAACAATAGAGACAATAGACTGAATAGATGCTTAGAACATGGCAAAAAACATCAGTTTGCATTTTAGAGTCTAATCAAAATAAAGTCATATGACATGATCTTGAAAAACATTTAACTAAATACAGAGTTTTAGACTTATCATCTTCAGATTTTAAATATAACATGGTCAGACATGTGGCTTTAGCTGCAGTGCATTTCTAGATTGCTACAATGCCAACTTAAATTTTATTTTCATAAAGATGTTTCATAAAAAATATTTCTAATAACTTTACAAAACTTTGAAGCTATTTATAACAATTTGTTTTCATTATGACAATAATTAATTCTACATTTACAATCAACTGCCAGGTGTTAGCTTTCAAATAAGATCATACTTGTACTTTTAGTACAAAGGGTTCATGAACTGTATCTGTTTCAGTTTGGGTATGCCATTTCTGGGGATTTTTCAAAAGTGGGGTTGCAGGCTAACAGGTTAACATCAGAAAGAGTCTATGTGGATATCAGGTAGCTTTTAGACCTTCTGGGGACCCTCTGAGGAGAAAAAAAGTTCAAAAGGTCCCATATGGACAACTGTCTGGAGGACCTGACTTGCCTATTTAACATCAGAAATAGTCTATGAGGACATCATGTAGCTTTTAGTCCTTCTGGGGACCCTCTGAGGAGAAAAAGTTCAAAAGGTCCCATATGGACCACTGTCTGGGGGACCTGACTTGACTTTTTAACATCAGAAAGAGTCTATGAGGACATCATGTAGCTTTTAGACCTTCTGGGGACCCTCTGAGGAGAAAAAGTTCAAAAGGTCCCATATGGACCACTGTCTGGAGGACCTGACTTGCCTATTTAACATCAGAAATAGTCTATGAGGACATCATGTAGCTTTTAGTCCTTCTGGGGACCCTCTGAGGAGAAAAAGTTCAAAAGGTCCCATATGGACCACTGTCTGGGGGACCTGACTTGACTTTTTAACATCAGAAAGAGTCTATGAGGACATCATGTAGCTTTTAGTCCTTCTGGGGACCCTCTGAGGAGAAAAAGTTCAAAAGGTCCCATATGGACCACTGTCTGGAGGACCTGACTTGACTTTTTAACATGAGAAAGAGTCTATGAGGACATCATGTAGCTTTTAGACCTTCTGGGGACCCTCTGAGCAGAAAAAAAGTTAAAAAGGTCCCATATGGACCACTGTCTGGAGGACCTGACTTGCCTATTTAACATCAGAAATAGTCTATGAGGACATCATGTAGCTTTAAGACCTTCTGGGCACCCTCTGAGGAGAAAAAAGTTCAACAGGTCCCATATGGACCACTGACTGAAGGACCTGACTTGACTTTTTAACATCAGAAAGAGTCTATGAGGACATCATGTAGCTTTTAGACCTTCTGGGGACCCTCTGAGGAGAAAAAAAGTTCAACAGGTCCCATATGGACCACTGATTGGAGGACCTGACTTGACTTTTTAACATCAAAAAGAGTCTATGAGGACATCCTGTAGCTTTTAGACCTTCTGGGGACCCCCTGAGGAGAAAAACGTTTAAAAAGTCCCATATGGACCACTGTCTGGAGGACCTAACTTGACCTTTTAACATCAGAAAGAGTCTATGAGGACATCATGTAGCTTTTAGACCTTCTGGGGACCCTCTGAGCAGAAAAAAAGTTCAAAAGGTCCCATATGGACCACTGTCTGGAGGACCTGACTTGCCTATTTAATATCAGAAATAGTCTATGAGGACATCATGTAGCTTTTAGTCCTTCTGGGGACCCCCTGAGGAGAAAAAGTTCAAAAGGTCCCATATGGACCACTGTCTGGAGGACCTGACTTGACTTTTTAACATGAGAAAGAGTCTATGAGGACATCATGTAGCTTTTAGACCTTCTGGGGACCCTCTGATTAGAAAAAAAGTTCAAAAGGTCCCATATGGACCACTGTCTGGAGGACCTGACTTGCCTATTTAACATCAGAAAATAGTCTATGAGGACATCATGTAGCTTTTAGTCCTTCTGGGGACCCTCTGAGGAGAAAAAGTTCAAAAGGTCCCATATGGACCACTGTCTGGAGGTCCTGACTTGACTTTTTAACATCAGAAAGAGTCTATGAGGACATCAGGTAGCTTTTACACCTTCTGGGGACCGTCTTATCAGAAAAAAAGTTCAAAAGGTCCAATATTGGCCAATGTCTGGAGGACCTGACTTGACTTTTTTTACATCAGATAGAGTCTATGAGGACATCAGGTAGCTTTTAGACCTTCTGGGGACCCTCTGAGCAAAAAAAATGTTCAAAAGGTCCCATATGGACCACTGTCTGGAGGACCTGACTTGATTTTTTAACATCAGAAAGAGTCTATGAGGACATCATGTAACTTTTAGACCTTCTGGGGACCCACTGAGCAGAAAAAAGTTTAAAAGGTCCCCATATAGACCACTGACTGGAGGACCTGACTTGACTTTTTAACATCAGAAAGAGTCTATGAGGACATCATGTAGCTTTTAGACCTTCTGGGGATCCTCTGAGCAGAAAAAAAGTTCAAAAGGTCCCATATGGACCACTGTCTGGAGGACCTGACTTGACTTTTTAAATCAGAAAGAGTCTATGAGGACATCATGTAGCTTTTAGTCCTTCTGGGGACCCTCTGAGGAGAAAAAAAGTTCAAAAGGTCCCATATGGACCACTGTCTGGAGGACCTGACTTGACTTTTTAAATCAGAAAGAGTCTATGAGGACATCATGTAGCTTTTAGTCCTTCTGGGGACCCTCTGAGGAGAAAAAAAGTTCAAAAGTTCCCATATGGACCACTGTCTGGAGGACCTGACATGACTTTTTAACATGAGAAAGAGTCTATGATGACATCATGTAGCTTTTAGACCTTCTGGGGACCCTCTGAGGAGAAAAAAAGTTCAAAAGGTCCTATATGGACCACTGTCTGGAGGTCCTGACTTGACTTTTTTAACATCAGAAAGAGTCTATGAGGACATCATGTAGCTTTTAGACCTTTTGGGGACCCTCTGAGGAGAAAAAAAGTTCAACAGGTCCCATATGGACCACTGTCTGGAAGTCCTGACTTGACTTTTTAACATCAGAAAGAGGCTATGTGGACATCAGGTAGCTTTTAGACCTTCTGGGGACCCTCTGAGGAGAAAAAAAGTTCAACAGGTCCCATATGGACCACTGATTGGAGGACCTGACTTGACTTTTTAACATCAGAAAGAGTCTATGAGGACATCATGTAGCTTTTAGACCTTCTGGGGACCCTCTGAGGAGAAAAAAAGTTCAAAAGGTCCCATATGGACTAGTGTCTGGAGGACCTGACTTGACTTTTTAACATCAGAAATAGTCTATGAGGACATCATGTAGCTTTTAGACCTTCTGGGCACCCTGTGAGGAGAAAAAAAGTTCAACAGGTCCCATATGGACCACTGATTGGAGGACCTGACTTGACTTTTTAACATCAAAAAGAGTCTATGAGGACATCCTGTAGCTTTTAGACCTTCTGGGGACCCCCTGAGGAGAAAAAAGTTTAAAAAGTCCCATATGGACCACTGTCTGGAGGACCTAACTTGACTTTTTAACATCAGAAAGAATCTATGAGGACATCATGTAGCTTTTAGACCTTCTGGGGACCCTCTGAGCAGAAAAAAAGTTAAAAAGGTCCCATATGGACCACTGTCTGGAGGTCCTGACTTGACTTTTTAACATCAGAAAGAGTCTATGTGGATATCAGGTAGCTTTTAGACCTTCTGGGGACCCCCTGAAGAGAAAAAAGTTTAAAAAGTCCCATATGGACCACTGTTTGGAGGACCTGACTGGACTTTTTAACATCAGAAAGAGTCTATGAGGACATCATGTAGCTTTTAGACCTTCTGGGGACCCTCTGAGGAGAAAAAAAGTTCAACAGGTCCCATATGGACCACTGTCTGGAGGTCCTGACTTGACTTTTTAACATCAGAAAGAGGCTATGTGGATATCAGGTAGCTTTTAGACCTTCTGGGGACCCTCTGAGGAGAAAAAAAGTTCAACAGGTCCCAAATGGACCACTGACTGGAGGACCTGACTTGACTTTTTAACATCAGAAAGAGTCTATGAGGAAATCATGTAGCTTTTAGACCTTCTGAGGATCCTCTGAACAGAAAAAATGTTCAAAAGGTCCCATATGGACCACTGTCTGGAGGACCTAACTTGACTTTTTAACATCAGAAAGAGTCTATGAGGACATCATGTAGCATTTAGACCTTCTGGGAACCCTCTGAGCAGAAAAAAAGTTCAAAAGGTCCCATATGGACCACTGTCTGGAGGTCCTGACTTGACATTTTAACATCAGATAGAGTCTATGAGGACATCAGGTAGCTTTTGGACCTTCTGGGGACCCTCTGAGCAAAAAAAAAGTTCAAAAGGTCCCATATGGACCACTGTCTGGAGGACCTGACTTGACTTTTTAACATCAGAAAGAGTCTATGAGGACATCATGTAGCTTTTAGACCTTCTGGGGACCCTCTGAGGAGAAAAAAAGTTCAAAAGGTCCCATATGGACCACTGTCTGGAGGACCTGACTTGATTTTTTAACATCAGAAAGAGTCTATGAGGACATCATGTAACTTTTAGACCTTCTGGGGACCCTCTGAGCAGAAAAAAAGTTCAAAAGGTCCCCATATGGACCACTGACTGGAGGACCTGACTTGACTTTTTAACATCAGAAAGAGTCTATGAGGACATCATGTAGCTTTTAGACCTTCTGGGGATCCTCTGAGCAGAAAAAAAGTTCAAAAGGTCCCATATGGACCACTGTCTGGAGGACCTGACTTGACTTTTTAACATCAGAAAGAGTCTATGAGGACGTCATGTAGCTTTTAGTCCTTCTGGGGACCCTCTGAGGAGAAAAAAAGTTCAAAAGGTCCCATATGGACCACTGTCTGGAGGACCTGACTTGCCTATTTAACATCAGAAATAGTCTATGAGGACATCATGTAGCTTTTAGTCCTTCTGGGGACCCTCTGAGGAGAAAAAGTTCAAAAGGTCCCATATGGACCACTGTCTGGGGGACCTGACTTGACTTTTTAACATCAGAAAGAGTCTATGAGGACATCATGTAGCTTTTAGTCCTTCTGGGGACCCTCTGAGGAGAAAAAGTTCAAAAGGTCCCATATGGACCACTGTCTGGAGGACCTGACTTGACTTTTTAACATGAGAAAGAGTCTATGAGGACATCATGTAGCTTTTAGACCTTCTGGGGACCCTCTGAGCAGAAAAAAAGTTAAAAAGGTCCCATATGGACCACTGTCTGGAGGACCTGACTTGCCTATTTAACATCAGAAATAGTCTATGAGGACATCATGTAGCTTTAAGACCTTCTGGGCACCCTCTGAGGAGAAAAAAAGTTCAACAGGTCCCATATGGACCACTGACTGAAGGACCTGACTTGACTTTTTAACATCAGAAAGAGTCTATGAGGACATCATGTAGCTTTTAGACCTTCTGGGGACCCTCTGAGGAGAAAAAAAGTTCAACAGGTCCCATATGGACCACTGATTGGAGGACCTGACTTGACTTTTTAACATCAAAAAGAGTCTATGAGGACATCCTGTAGCTTTTAGACCTTCTGGGGACCCCCTGAGGAGAAAAACGTTTAAAAAGTTCCATATGGACCACTGTCTGGAGGACCTAACTTGCCTATTTAATATCAGAAATAGTCTATGAGGACATCATGTAGCTTTTAGTCCTTCTGTGGACCCCCTGAGGAGAAAAAGTTCAAAAGGTCCCATATGGACCACTGTCTGGAGGACCTGACTTGACTTTTTAACATGAGAAAGAGTCTATGAGGACATCATGTAGCTTTTAGACCTTCTGGGGACCCTCTGAGGAGAAAAAAAGTTCAAAAGGTCCCATATGGACCACTGTCTGGAGGACCTGACTTGCCTATTTAACATCAGAAAATAGTCTATGAGGACATCATGTAGCTTTTAGTCCTTCTGGGGACCCTCTGAGGAGAAAAAGTTCAAAAGGTCCCATATGGACCACTGTCTGGAGGACCTGACTTGACTTTTTAACATCAGAAAGAGTCTATGAGGACATCATGTAGCTTTTAGTCCTTCTGGGGACCCTCTGAGGAGAAAAAGTTCAAAAGGTCCCATATGGACCACTGTATGGAGGACCTGACTTGACTTTTTAACATGAGAAAGAGTCTATGAGGACATCATGTAGCTTTTAAACCTTCTGGGGACCCTCTGAGGAGAAAGAAAGTTCAAAAGGTCCCATATGGACTAGTGTCTAGAGGACCTGACTTGACTTTTTAACATCAGAAATAGTCTATGAGGACATGATGTAGCTTTTAGACCTTCTGGGCACCCTCTGAGGAGAAAAAAAGTTCAACAGGTCCCATATGGACCACTGATTGGAGGACCTGACTTGACTTTTTAACATCAGAAAGATTCTCTGAGGACATCCTGTAGCTTTTAGACCTTCTGGGGACCCCCTGAGGAGAAAAAAGTTAAAAAGTCCCATATGGACCACTGTCTGGAGGACCTAACTTGACTTTTTAACATCAGAAAGAGTCTATGAGGACATCATGTAGCTTTTAGACCTTCTGAGGACACTCTCAGGAGAAAAAAAGTTCAAAATGTCCCATATGGACCACTGTCTGGAGGACCTGACTTGACTTTTTAACATGAGAAAGAGTCTATGTGGATATCAGGTAACTTTTAGACCTTCTGGGGACCCTCTGAGGAGAAAAAAAGTTCAAAAGGTCCCATATGGACCACTGTCTGGAGGACCTGACTTGCCTATTTAACATCAGATATAGTCTATGAGGACATCATGTAACTTTTAGTCCTTCTGGGGACCCTCTGAGGAGAAAAAGTTCAAAAGGTCCCATATGGACCACTGTCTGGGGGACCTGACTTGACTTTTTAACATCAGAAAGAGTCTATGAGGACATAATGTAGCTTTTAGTCCTTCTGGGGACCCTCTGAGGAGAAAAAGTTCAAAAGGTCCCATATAGACCACTGTCTGGAGGACCTGACTTGACTTTTTAACATCAGAAAGAGTCTTGAGGACATCATGTAGCTTTTAGACCTTTTGGGGACCCTCTGAGCAGAAAAAAAGTTCAAAAGGTCCCATATGGACCACTTTCTGGAGGTCCTGACTTGACTTTTTAACATCAGAAAGAGTCTATGAGGACATCATGTAGCTGTTAGACCTTCTGGGGACCCTCTGAGCAGAAAAAAAGTTCAAAAGGTCCCATATGGACCACTGTCTTGAGGTCCTGACTTTACTTTTTAACATCAGAAAGAGTCTATGAGGACATCATGTAGCTTTTAGACCTTCTGGGGACCCTCTGAGGAGAAAAAAAGTTCAAAAGGTCCCATATGAAGCACTGTCTGGAGGTCCTGACTTGACTTTTTAACATCAGAAAGAGTCTATGAGGACATAGTGTAGCTTTTAGACCTTCTGGGGACCCTCTGAGGAGAAAAAAAGTTCAAAAGGTCCCATATGGACTAGTGTCTGGAGGACCTGACTTGCCTATTTAACATCGGAAATAGTCTATGAGGACATCATGTAGCTTTAAGACTTTCTGGGCACCCTCTGAGGAGAAAAAAAGTTCAACAGGTCCCATATGGACCACTGACTGGAGGACCTGACTTGACTTTTTAACATAAGAAAGAGTCTATGAGGACATCATGTAGCTTTTAGACCTTCTGGGGACCCTCTGAGCAGAAAAAAAGTTCAAAAGGTCCCATATGGACCACTGTCTGGAGGTCCTGACTTGACTTTTTAACATCAGAAAGAGTCTATGAGGACATCAGGTAGGTTTTAGACCTTCTGGGGACCGTCTTATCAGAAAAAAAGTTCAAAAGGTCCAATATTGGCCAATGTCTGGAGGACCTGACTTGACTTTTTTACATCAGATAGAGTCTATGAGGACATCAGGTAGCTTTTAGACCTTCTGGGGACCCTCTGAGCAAAAAAAAGTTCAAAAGGTCCCATATGGACCACTGTCTGGAGGACCTGACTTGACTTTTTAACATCAGAAAGAGTCTATGAGGACATCATGTAGCTTTTAGACCTTCTGGGGACCCTCTGAGGAGAAAAAAAGTTCAAAAGGTTCCATATGGACCACTGTCTGGAGGACCTGACTTGATTTTTTAACATCAGAAAGAGTCTATGAGGACATCATGTAACTTTTAGACCTTCTGGGGACCCACTGAGCAGAAAAAAGTTCAAAAGGTCCCCATATAGACCACTGACTGGAGGACCTGACTTGACTTTTTAACATCAGAAAGAGTCTATGAGGACATCATGTAGCTTTTAGACCTTCTGGGGATCCTCTGAGCAGAAAAAAAGTTCAACAGGTCCCATATGGACCACTGTCTGGAGGACCTGACTTGACTTTTTAACATCAGAAAGAGTCTATGAGGTCATCATGTAGCTTTTAGTCCTTCTGGGGACCCTCTGAGGAGAAAAAAAGTTCAAAAGGTCCCATATGGACCACTGTCTGGAGGTCCTGACTTGACTTTTTAACATCAGAAAGAGTCTATGAGGACATCAGGTAGGTTTTAGACCTTCTGGGGACCGTCTTATCAGAAAAAAAGTTCAAAAGGTCCAATATTGGCCAATGTCTGGAGGACCTGACTTGACTTTTTTACATCAGATAGAGTCTATGAGGACATCAGGTAGCTTTTAGACCTTCTGGGGACCCTCTGAGCAAAAAAAAGTTCAAAAGGTCCCATATGGACCACTGTCTGGAGGACCTGACTTGACTTTTTAACATCAGAAAGAGTCTATGAGGACATCATGTAGCTTTTAGACCTTCTGGGGACCCTCTGAGGAGAAAAAAAGTTCAAAAGGTTCCATATGGACCACTGTCTGGAGGACCTGACTTGATTTTTTAACATCAGAAAGAGTCTATGAGGACATCATGTAACTTTTAGACCTTCTGGGGACCCACTGAGCAGAAAAAAGTTCAAAAGGTCCCCATATAGACCACTGACTGGAGGACCTGACTTGACTTTTTAACATCAGAAAGAGTCTATGAGGACATCATGTAGCTTTTAGACCTTCTGGGGATCCTCTGAGCAGAAAAAAAGTTCAACAGGTCCCATATGGACCACTGTCTGGAGGACCTGACTTGACTTTTTAACATCAGAAAGAGTCTATGAGGTCATCATGTAGCTTTTAGTCCTTCTGGGGACCCTCTGAGGAGAAAAAAAGTTCAAAAGGTCCTATATGGACCACTGTCTGGAGGTCCTGACTTGACTTTTTTAACATCAGAAAGAGTCTATGAGGACATCATGTAGCTTTTAGACCTTTTGGGGACCCCCTGAGGAGGAAAAAAGTTTAAAAAGTCCCATATGGACCACTGTCTGGAGGACCTAACTTGACTTTTTAACATCAGAAATAGTCTATGAGGACATCATGTAGCTTTTAGACCTTCTGGGCACCCTCTGAGGAGAAAAAAAGTTCAACAGGTCCCATATGGACCACTGATTGGAGGACCTGACTTGACTTTTTAACATCAGAAAGAGTCTATGAGGACATCATGTAGCTTTTAGACCTTCTGGGGACCCTCTGAGGAGAAAAAAAGTTCAAAAGGTCCCATATGGACTAGTGTCTGGAGGACCTGACTTGGCTTTTTAACATCAGAAATAGTCTATGAGGACATCATGTAGCTTTTAGACCTTCTGGGCACCCTGTGAGGAGAAAAAAAGTTCAACAGGTCCCATATGGACCACTGATTGGAGGACCTGACTTGACTTTTTAACATCAAAAAGAGTCTATGAGGACATCCTGTAGCTTTTAGACCTTCTGGGGACCCCCTGAGGAGAAAAAAGTTTAAAAAGTCCCATATGGACCACTGTCTGGAGGACCTAACTTGACTTTTTAACATCAGAAAGAGTCTATGAGGACATCATGTAGCTTTTAGACCTTCTGGGGACCCTCTGAGCAGAAAAAAAGTTAAAAAGGTCCCATATGGACCACTGTCTGGAGGTCCTGACTTGACTTTTTAACATCAGAAAGAGGCTATGTGGATATCAGGTAGCTTTTAGACCTTCTGGGGACCCTCTGAGGAGAAAAAAAGTTCAACAGGTCCCATATGGACCACTGACTGGAGGACCTGACTTGACTTTTTAACATCAGAAAGAGTCTATGAGGAAATCATGTAGCTTTTAGACCTTCTGGGGATCCTCTGAACAGAAAAAATGTTCAAAAGGTCCCATATGGACCACTGTCTGGAGGACCTAACTTGACTTTTTAACATCAGAAAGAGTCTATGAGGACATCATGTAGTATTTAGACCTTCTGGGAACCCTCTGAGCAGAAAAAAAGTTCAAAAGGTCCCATATGGACCACTGTCTGGAGGACCTGACTTGACTTTTTAACATCAGATAGAGTCTATGAGGACATCAGGTAGCTTTTGGACCTTCTGGGGACCCTCTGAGCAAAAAAAAAAGTTCAAAAGGTCCCATATGGACCACTGTCTGGAGGACCTGACTTGACTTTTTAACATCAGAAAGAGTCTATGAGGACATCATGTAGCTTTTAGACCTTCTGGGGACCCTCTGAGGAGAAAAAAAGTTCAAAAGGTCCCATATGGACCACTGTCTGGAGGACCTGACTTGATTTTTTAACATCAGAAAGAGTCTATGAGGACATCATGTAACTTTTAGACCTTCTGGGGACCCTCTGAGCAGAAAAAAAGTTCAAAAGGTCCCCATATGGACCACTGACTGGAGGACCTGACTTGACTTTTTAACATCAGAAAGAGTCTATGAGGACATCATGTAGCTTTTAGACCTTTTGGGGATCCTCTGAGCAGAAAAAAAGTTCAAAATGTCCCATATGGACCACTGTCTGGAGGACCTGACTTGACTTTTTAACATCAGAAAGAGTCTATGAGGACGTCATGTAGCTTTTAGTCCTTCTGGGGACCCTCTGAGGAGAAAAAAAGTTCAAAAGGTCCCATATGGACCACTGTCTGGAGGACCTGACTTGACTTTTTAACATGAGAAAAAGTCTATGATGACATCATGTAGCTTTTAGACCTTCTGGGGACCCTCTGAGGAGAAAAGAAGTTCAAAAGGTCCCAAATGGACCACTGTCTGGAGGTCCTGACTTAACTTTTTAACATCAGAAAGAGTCTATGTGGATATCAGGTAGCTTTTAGACCTTCTGGGGACCCTCTGAGGAGAAAAAAAGTTCAAAAGGTCCCATATGGACAACTGTCTGGAGGACCTGACTTGCCTGTTTAACATCAGAAATAGTCTATGAGGACATCATGTAGTTTTTAGTCCTTCTGGGGACCCTCTGAGGAGAAAAAGTTCAAAAGGTCCCATATGGACCACTGTCTGGGGGACCTGACTTGACTTTTTAACATCAGAAAGAGTCTATGAGGACATCATGTAGCTTTTAGTCCTTCTGGGGACCCTCTGATGAGAAAAAGTTCAAAAGGTCCCATATGGACCACTGTCTGGGGGACCTGACTTGACTTTTTAACATCAGAAATAGTCTATGAGGACATCATGTAGCTTTTAGTCCTTCTGGGGACCCTCTGAGGAGAAAAAGTTCAAAAGGTCCCATATAGACCACTGTCTGGAGGACCTGACTTGACTTTTTAACATGAGAAAGAGTCTATGAGGACATCATGTAGCTTTTAGTCCTTCTGGGGACCCTCTGAGCAGAAAAAAAGTTCAAAAGGTCCCATATGGACCACTGTCTGGAGGACCTGACTTGACTTTTTAACATGAGAAAGAGTCTATGAGGACATCATGTAGCTTTTAGTCCTTCTGGGGACCCTCTGAGGAGAAAAAAAGTTCAACAGGTCCCATATGGACCACTGATTGGAGGACCTGACTTGACTTTTTAACATCAGAAAGAGTCTATGAGGACATCATGTAGCTTTTAGACCTTCTGGGGACCCTCTGAGGAGAAAAAAAGTTCAAAAGGTCCCATATGGACTAGTGTCTGGAGGACCTGACTTGACTTTTTAACATCAGAAATAGTCTATGAGGACATCATGTAGCTTTTAGACCTTCTGGGCACCCTGTGAGGAGAAAAAAAGTTCAACAGGTCCCATATGGACCACTGATTGGAGGACCTGACTTGACTTTTTAACATCAAAAAGAGTCTATGAGGACATCCTGTAGCATTTAGACCTTCTGGGGACCCCCTGAGGAGAAAAAAGTTTAAAAAGTCCCATATGGACCACTGTCTGGAGGACCTAACTTGACTTTTTAACATCAGAAAGAGTCTATGAGGACATCATGTAGCTTTTAGACCTTATGGGGACCCTCTGAGCAGAAAAAAAGTTAAAAAGGTCGCATATGGACCACTGTCTGGAGGTCCTGACTTGACTTTTTAACATCAGAAAGAGTCTATGTGGATATCAGGTAGCTTTTAGACCTTCTGGGGACCCCCTGAAGAGAAAAAAGTTTAAAAAGTCCCATATGGACCACTGTTTGGAGGACCTGACTGGACTTTTTAACATCAGAAAGAGTCTATGAGGACATCATGTAGCTTTTAGACCTTCTGGGGACCCTCTGAGGAGAAAAAAAGTTCAACAGGTCCCATATGGACCACTGTCTGGAGGTCCTGACTTGACTTTTTAACATCAGAAAGAGGCTATGTGGATATCAGGTAGCTTTTAGACCTTCTGGGGACCCTCTGAGGAGAAAAAAAGTTCAACAGGTCCCATATGGACCACTGACTGGAGGACCTGACTTGACTTTTTAACATCAGAAAGAGTCTATGAGGAAATCATGTAGCTGTTAGACCTTCTGGGGATCCTGTGAACAGAAAAAATGTTCAAAAGGTCCCATATGGACCACTGTCTGGAGGACCTAACTTGACTTTTTAACATCAGAAAGAGTCTATGAGGACATCATGTAGCATTTAGACCTTCTGGGAACCCTCTGAGCAGAAAAAAAGTTCAAAAGGTCCCATATGGACCACTGTCTGGAGGTCCTGACTTGACTTTTTAACATCAGATAGAGTCTATGAGGACATCAGGTAGCTTTTGGACCTTCTGGGGACCCTCTGAGCAAAAAAAAAGTTCAAAAGGTCCCATATGGACCACTGTCTGGAGGACCTGACTTGCCTATTTAACATCAGAAATAGTCTATGAGGACATCATGTAGCTTTTAGACCTTCTGGGCACCCTGTGAGGAGAAAAAAAGTTCAACAGGTCCCATATGGACCACTGATTGGAGGACCTGACTTGACTTTTTAACATCAAAAAGAGTCTATGAGGACATCCTGTAGCATTTAGACCTTCTGGGGACCCCCTGAGGAGAAAAAAGTTTAAAAAGTCCCATATGGACCACTGTCTGGAGGACCTAACTTGACTTTTTAACATCAGAAAGAGTCTATGAGGACATCATGTAGCTTTTAGACCTTATGGGGACCCTCTGAGCAGAAAAAAAGTTAAAAAGGTCCCATATGGACCACTGTCTGGAGGTCCTGACTTGACTTTTTAACATCAGAAAGAGTCTATGTGGATATCAGGTAGCTTTTAGACCTTCTGGGGACCCCCTGAAGAGAAAAAAGTTTAAAAAGTCCCATATGGACCACTGTTTGGAGGACCTGACTGGACTTTTTAACATCAGAAAGAGTCTATGAGGACATCATGTAGCTTTTAGACCTTCTGGGGACCCTCTGAGCAGAAAAAAAGTTAAAAAGGTCCCATATGGACCACTGTCTGGAGGACCTGACTTGCCTATTTAACATCAGAAATAGTCTATGAGGACATCATGTAGCTTTAAGACCTTCTGGGCACCCTCTGAGGAGAAAAAAAGTTCAACAGGTCCCATATGGACCACTGACTGAAGGACCTGACTTGACTTTTTAACATCAGAAAGAGTCTATGAGGACATCATGTAGCTTTTAGACCTTCTGGGGACCCTCTGAGGAGAAAAAAAGTTCAACAGGTCCCATATGGACCACTGATTGGAGGACCTGACTTGACTTTTTAACATCAAAAAGAGTCTATGAGGACATCCTGTAGCTTTTAGACCTTCTGGGGACCCCCTGAGGAGAAAAACGTTTAA
Source organism: Gila orcuttii (assembly GCA_026230005.1). Classification (NCBI taxonomy): domain Eukaryota; kingdom Metazoa; phylum Chordata; class Actinopteri; order Cypriniformes; family Leuciscidae; genus Gila; species Gila orcuttii. The sequence continues at coordinate 41,751,350 of JAPDVR010000002.1, read as the reverse complement.
AAAGTTCCATATGGACCACTGTCTGGAGGACCTAACTTGCCTATTTAATATCAGAAATAGTCTATGAGGACATCATGTAGCTTTTAGTCCTTCTGTGGACCCCCTGAGGAGAAAAAGTTCAAAAGGTCCCATATGGACCACTGTCTGGAGGACCTGACTTGACTTTTTAACATGAGAAAGAGTCTATGAGGACATCATGTAGCTTTTAGACCTTCTGGGGACCCTCTGAGGAGAAAAAAAGTTCAAAAGGTCCCATATGGACCACTGTCTGGAGGACCTGACTTGCCTATTTAACATCAGAAAATAGTCTATGAGGACATCATGTAGCTTTTAGTCCTTCTGGGGACCCTCTGAGGAGAAAAAGTTCAAAAGGTCCCATATGGACCACTGTCTGGAGGACCTGACTTGACTTTTTAACATCAGAAAGAGTCTATGAGGACATCATGTAGCTTTTAGTCCTTCTGGGGACCCTCTGAGGAGAAAAAGTTCAAAAGGTCCCATATGGACCACTGTATGGAGGACCTGACTTGACTTTTTAACATGAGAAAGAGTCTATGAGGACATCATGTAGCTTTTAAACCTTCTGGGGACCCTCTGAGGAGAAAGAAAGTTCAAAAGGTCCCATATGGACTAGTGTCTAGAGGACCTGACTTGACTTTTTAACATCAGAAATAGTCTATGAGGACATGATGTAGCTTTTAGACCTTCTGGGCACCCTCTGAGGAGAAAAAAAGTTCAACAGGTCCCATATGGACCACTGATTGGAGGACCTGACTTGACTTTTTAACATCAGAAAGATTCTCTGAGGACATCCTGTAGCTTTTAGACCTTCTGGGGACCCCCTGAGGAGAAAAAAGTTAAAAAGTCCCATATGGACCACTGTCTGGAGGACCTAACTTGACTTTTTAACATCAGAAAGAGTCTATGAGGACATCATGTAGCTTTTAGACCTTCTGAGGACACTCTCAGGAGAAAAAAAGTTCAAAATGTCCCATATGGACCACTGTCTGGAGGACCTGACTTGACTTTTTAACATGAGAAAGAGTCTATGTGGATATCAGGTAACTTTTAGACCTTCTGGGGACCCTCTGAGGAGAAAAAAAGTTCAAAAGGTCCCATATGGACCACTGTCTGGAGGACCTGACTTGCCTATTTAACATCAGATATAGTCTATGAGGACATCATGTAACTTTTAGTCCTTCTGGGGACCCTCTGAGGAGAAAAAGTTCAAAAGGTCCCATATGGACCACTGTCTGGGGGACCTGACTTGACTTTTTAACATCAGAAAGAGTCTATGAGGACATAATGTAGCTTTTAGTCCTTCTGGGGACCCTCTGAGGAGAAAAAGTTCAAAAGGTCCCATATAGACCACTGTCTGGAGGACCTGACTTGACTTTTTAACATCAGAAAGAGTCTTGAGGACATCATGTAGCTTTTAGACCTTTTGGGGACCCTCTGAGCAGAAAAAAAGTTCAAAAGGTCCCATATGGACCACTTTCTGGAGGTCCTGACTTGACTTTTTAACATCAGAAAGAGTCTATGAGGACATCATGTAGCTGTTAGACCTTCTGGGGACCCTCTGAGCAGAAAAAAAGTTCAAAAGGTCCCATATGGACCACTGTCTTGAGGTCCTGACTTTACTTTTTAACATCAGAAAGAGTCTATGAGGACATCATGTAGCTTTTAGACCTTCTGGGGACCCTCTGAGGAGAAAAAAAGTTCAAAAGGTCCCATATGAAGCACTGTCTGGAGGTCCTGACTTGACTTTTTAACATCAGAAAGAGTCTATGAGGACATAGTGTAGCTTTTAGACCTTCTGGGGACCCTCTGAGGAGAAAAAAAGTTCAAAAGGTCCCATATGGACTAGTGTCTGGAGGACCTGACTTGCCTATTTAACATCGGAAATAGTCTATGAGGACATCATGTAGCTTTAAGACTTTCTGGGCACCCTCTGAGGAGAAAAAAAGTTCAACAGGTCCCATATGGACCACTGACTGGAGGACCTGACTTGACTTTTTAACATAAGAAAGAGTCTATGAGGACATCATGTAGCTTTTAGACCTTCTGGGGACCCTCTGAGCAGAAAAAAAGTTCAAAAGGTCCCATATGGACCACTGTCTGGAGGTCCTGACTTGACTTTTTAACATCAGAAAGAGTCTATGAGGACATCAGGTAGGTTTTAGACCTTCTGGGGACCGTCTTATCAGAAAAAAAGTTCAAAAGGTCCAATATTGGCCAATGTCTGGAGGACCTGACTTGACTTTTTTACATCAGATAGAGTCTATGAGGACATCAGGTAGCTTTTAGACCTTCTGGGGACCCTCTGAGCAAAAAAAAGTTCAAAAGGTCCCATATGGACCACTGTCTGGAGGACCTGACTTGACTTTTTAACATCAGAAAGAGTCTATGAGGACATCATGTAGCTTTTAGACCTTCTGGGGACCCTCTGAGGAGAAAAAAAGTTCAAAAGGTTCCATATGGACCACTGTCTGGAGGACCTGACTTGATTTTTTAACATCAGAAAGAGTCTATGAGGACATCATGTAACTTTTAGACCTTCTGGGGACCCACTGAGCAGAAAAAAGTTCAAAAGGTCCCCATATAGACCACTGACTGGAGGACCTGACTTGACTTTTTAACATCAGAAAGAGTCTATGAGGACATCATGTAGCTTTTAGACCTTCTGGGGATCCTCTGAGCAGAAAAAAAGTTCAACAGGTCCCATATGGACCACTGTCTGGAGGACCTGACTTGACTTTTTAACATCAGAAAGAGTCTATGAGGTCATCATGTAGCTTTTAGTCCTTCTGGGGACCCTCTGAGGAGAAAAAAAGTTCAAAAGGTCCCATATGGACCACTGTCTGGAGGACCTGACATGACTTTTTAACATGAGAAAGAGTCTATGATGACATCATGTAGCTTTTAGACCTTCTGGGGACCCTCTGAGGAGAAAAAAAGTTCAAAAGGTCCTATATGGACCACTGTCTGGAGGTCCTGACTTGACTTTTTTAACATCAGAAAGAGTCTATGAGGACATCATGTAGCTTTTAGACCTTTTGGGGACCCCCTGAGGAGGAAAAAAGTTTAAAAAGTCCCATATGGACCACTGTCTGGAGGACCTAACTTGACTTTTTAACATCAGAAATAGTCTATGAGGACATCATGTAGCTTTTAGACCTTCTGGGCACCCTCTGAGGAGAAAAAAAGTTCAACAGGTCCCATATGGACCACTGATTGGAGGACCTGACTTGACTTTTTAACATCAGAAAGAGTCTATGAGGACATCATGTAGCTTTTAGACCTTCTGGGGACCCTCTGAGGAGAAAAAAAGTTCAAAAGGTCCCATATGGACTAGTGTCTGGAGGACCTGACTTGGCTTTTTAACATCAGAAATAGTCTATGAGGACATCATGTAGCTTTTAGACCTTCTGGGCACCCTGTGAGGAGAAAAAAAGTTCAACAGGTCCCATATGGACCACTGATTGGAGGACCTGACTTGACTTTTTAACATCAAAAAGAGTCTATGAGGACATCCTGTAGCTTTTAGACCTTCTGGGGACCCCCTGAGGAGAAAAAAGTTTAAAAAGTCCCATATGGACCACTGTCTGGAGGACCTAACTTGACTTTTTAACATCAGAAAGAGTCTATGAGGACATCATGTAGCTTTTAGACCTTCTGGGGACCCTCTGAGCAGAAAAAAAGTTAAAAAGGTCCCATATGGACCACTGTCTGGAGGTCCTGACTTGACTTTTTAACATCAGAAAGAGGCTATGTGGATATCAGGTAGCTTTTAGACCTTCTGGGGACCCTCTGAGGAGAAAAAAAGTTCAACAGGTCCCATATGGACCACTGACTGGAGGACCTGACTTGACTTTTTAACATCAGAAAGAGTCTATGAGGAAATCATGTAGCTTTTAGACCTTCTGGGGATCCTCTGAACAGAAAAAATGTTCAAAAGGTCCCATATGGACCACTGTCTGGAGGACCTAACTTGACTTTTTAACATCAGAAAGAGTCTATGAGGACATCATGTAGTATTTAGACCTTCTGGGAACCCTCTGAGCAGAAAAAAAGTTCAAAAGGTCCCATATGGACCACTGTCTGGAGGACCTGACTTGACTTTTTAACATCAGATAGAGTCTATGAGGACATCAGGTAGCTTTTGGACCTTCTGGGGACCCTCTGAGCAAAAAAAAAAGTTCAAAAGGTCCCATATGGACCACTGTCTGGAGGACCTGACTTGACTTTTTAACATCAGAAAGAGTCTATGAGGACATCATGTAGCTTTTAGACCTTCTGGGGACCCTCTGAGGAGAAAAAAAGTTCAAAAGGTCCCATATGGACCACTGTCTGGAGGACCTGACTTGATTTTTTAACATCAGAAAGAGTCTATGAGGACATCATGTAACTTTTAGACCTTCTGGGGACCCTCTGAGCAGAAAAAAAGTTCAAAAGGTCCCCATATGGACCACTGACTGGAGGACCTGACTTGACTTTTTAACATCAGAAAGAGTCTATGAGGACATCATGTAGCTTTTAGACCTTTTGGGGATCCTCTGAGCAGAAAAAAAGTTCAAAATGTCCCATATGGACCACTGTCTGGAGGACCTGACTTGACTTTTTAACATCAGAAAGAGTCTATGAGGACGTCATGTAGCTTTTAGTCCTTCTGGGGACCCTCTGAGGAGAAAAAAAGTTCAAAAGGTCCCATATGGACCACTGTCTGGAGGACCTGACTTGACTTTTTAACATGAGAAAAAGTCTATGATGACATCATGTAGCTTTTAGACCTTCTGGGGACCCTCTGAGGAGAAAAGAAGTTCAAAAGGTCCCAAATGGACCACTGTCTGGAGGTCCTGACTTAACTTTTTAACATCAGAAAGAGTCTATGTGGATATCAGGTAGCTTTTAGACCTTCTGGGGACCCTCTGAGGAGAAAAAAAGTTCAAAAGGTCCCATATGGACAACTGTCTGGAGGACCTGACTTGCCTGTTTAACATCAGAAATAGTCTATGAGGACATCATGTAGTTTTTAGTCCTTCTGGGGACCCTCTGAGGAGAAAAAGTTCAAAAGGTCCCATATGGACCACTGTCTGGGGGACCTGACTTGACTTTTTAACATCAGAAAGAGTCTATGAGGACATCATGTAGCTTTTAGTCCTTCTGGGGACCCTCTGAGGAGAAAAAGTTCAAAAGGTCCCATATGGACCACTGTCTGGGGGACCTGACTTGACTTTTTAACATCAGAAAGAGTCTATGAGGACATCATGTAGCTTTTAGTCCTTCTGGGGACCCTCTGAGGAGAAAAAGTTCAAAAGGTCCCATATAGACCACTGTCTGGAGGACCTGACTTGACTTTTTAACATGAGAAAGAGTCTATGAGGACATCATGTAGCTTTTAGTCCTTCTGGGGACCCTCTGAGCAGAAAAAAAGTTCAAAAGGTCCCATATGGACCACTGTCTGGAGGACCTGACTTGACTTTTTAACATGAGAAAGAGTCTATGAGGACATCATGTAGCTTTTAGTCCTTCTGGGGACCCTCTGAGGAGAAAAAAAGTTCAACAGGTCCCATATGGACCACTGATTGGAGGACCTGACTTGACTTTTTAACATCAGAAAGAGTCTATGAGGACATCATGTAGCTTTTAGACCTTCTGGGGACCCTCTGAGGAGAAAAAAAGTTCAAAAGGTCCCATATGGACTAGTGTCTGGAGGACCTGACTTGACTTTTTAACATCAGAAATAGTCTATGAGGACATCATGTAGCTTTTAGACCTTCTGGGCACCCTGTGAGGAGAAAAAAAGTTCAACAGGTCCCATATGGACCACTGATTGGAGGACCTGACTTGACTTTTTAACATCAAAAAGAGTCTATGAGGACATCCTGTAGCATTTAGACCTTCTGGGGACCCCCTGAGGAGAAAAAAGTTTAAAAAGTCCCATATGGACCACTGTCTGGAGGACCTAACTTGACTTTTTAACATCAGAAAGAGTCTATGAGGACATCATGTAGCTTTTAGACCTTATGGGGACCCTCTGAGCAGAAAAAAAGTTAAAAAGGTCGCATATGGACCACTGTCTGGAGGTCCTGACTTGACTTTTTAACATCAGAAAGAGTCTATGTGGATATCAGGTAGCTTTTAGACCTTCTGGGGACCCCCTGAAGAGAAAAAAGTTTAAAAAGTCCCATATGGACCACTGTTTGGAGGACCTGACTGGACTTTTTAACATCAGAAAGAGTCTATGAGGACATCATGTAGCTTTTAGACCTTCTGGGGACCCTCTGAGGAGAAAAAAAGTTCAACAGGTCCCATATGGACCACTGTCTGGAGGTCCTGACTTGACTTTTTAACATCAGAAAGAGGCTATGTGGATATCAGGTAGCTTTTAGACCTTCTGGGGACCCTCTGAGGAGAAAAAAAGTTCAACAGGTCCCATATGGACCACTGACTGGAGGACCTGACTTGACTTTTTAACATCAGAAAGAGTCTATGAGGAAATCATGTAGCTGTTAGACCTTCTGGGGATCCTGTGAACAGAAAAAATGTTCAAAAGGTCCCATATGGACCACTGTCTGGAGGACCTAACTTGACTTTTTAACATCAGAAAGAGTCTATGAGGACATCATGTAGCATTTAGACCTTCTGGGAACCCTCTGAGCAGAAAAAAAGTTCAAAAGGTCCCATATGGACCACTGTCTGGAGGTCCTGACTTGACTTTTTAACATCAGATAGAGTCTATGAGGACATCAGGTAGCTTTTGGACCTTCTGGGGACCCTCTGAGCAAAAAAAAAGTTCAAAAGGTCCCATATGGACCACTGTCTGTAGGACCTGACTTGCCTATTTAACATCAGAAATAGTCTATGAGGACATCATGTAGCTTTTAGACCTTCTGGGCACCCTGTGAGGAGAAAAAAAGTTCAACAGGTCCCATATGGACCACTGATTGGAGGACCTGACTTGACTTTTTAACATCAAAAAGAGTCTATGAGGACATCCTGTAGCATTTAGACCTTCTGGGGACCCCCTGAGGAGAAAAAAGTTTAAAAAGTCCCATATGGACCACTGTCTGGAGGACCTAACTTGACTTTTTAACATCAGAAAGAGTCTATGAGGACATCATGTAGCTTTTAGACCTTATGGGGACCCTCTGAGCAGAAAAAAAGTTAAAAAGGTCCCATATGGACCACTGTCTGGAGGTCCTGACTTGACTTTTTAACATCAGAAAGAGTCTATGTGGATATCAGGTAGCTTTTAGACCTTCTGGGGACCCCCTGAAGAGAAAAAAGTTTAAAAAGTCCCATATGGACCACTGTTTGGAGGACCTGACTGGACTTTTTAACATCAGAAAGAGTCTATGAGGACATCATGTAGCTTTTAGACCTTCTGGGGACCCCCTGAGGAGAAAAAGTTCAAAAGGTCCCATATGGACCACTGTCTGGAGGACCTGACTTGACTTTTTAACATGAGAAAGAGTCTATGAGGACATCATGTAGCTTTTAGACCTTCTGGGGACCCTCTGATTAGAAAAAAAGTTCAAAAGGTCCCATATGGACCACTGTCTGGAGGACCTGACTTGCCTATTTAACATCAGAAAATAGTCTATGAGGACATCATGTAGCTTTTAGTCCTTCTGGGGACCCTCTGAGGAGAAAAAGTTCAAAAGGTCCCATATGGACCACTGTCTGGAGGTCCTGACTTGACTTTTTAACATCAGAAAGAGTCTATGAGGACATCAGGTAGCTTTTACACCTTCTGGGGACCGTCTTATCAGAAAAAAAGTTCAAAAGGTCCAATATTGGCCAATGTCTGGAGGACCTGACTTGACTTTTTTTTACATCAGATAGAGTCTATGAGGACATCAGGTAGCTTTTAGACCTTCTGGGGACCCTCTGAGCAAAAAAAATGTTCAAAAGGTCCCATATGGACCACTGTCTGGAGGACCTGACTTGACTTTTTAACATCAGAAAGAGTCTATGAGGACATCATGTAGCTTTTAGACCTTCTGGGGACCCTCTGAGGAGAAAAAAAGTTCAAAAGGTCCCATATGGACCACTGTCTGGAGGACCTGACTTGATTTTTTAACATCAGAAAGAGTCTATGAGGACATCATGTAACTTTTAGACCTTCTGGGGACCCACTGAGCAGAAAAAAGTTCAAAAGGTCCCCATATAGACCACTGACTGGAGGACCTGACTTGACTTTTTAACATCAGAAAGAGTCTATGAGGACATCATGTTGCTTTTAGACCTTCTGGGGATCCTCTGAGCAGAAAAAAAGTTCAAAAGGTCCCATATGGACCACTGTCTGGAGGACCTGACTTGACTTTTTAAATCAGAAAGAGTCTATGAGGACATCATGTAGCTTTTAGTCCTTCTGGGGACCCTCTGAGGAGAAAAAAAGTTCAAAAGGTCCCATATGGACCACTGTCTGGAGGACCTGACTTGACTTTTTAAATCAGAAAGAGTCTATGAGGACATCATGTAGCTTTTAGTCCTTCTGGGGACCCTCTGAGGAGAAAAAAAGTTCAAAAGTTCCCATATGGACCACTGTCTGGAGGACCTGACATGACTTTTTAACATGAGAAAGAGTCTATGATGACATCATGTAGCTTTTAGACCTTCTGGGGACCCTCTGAGGAGAAAAAAAGTTCAAAAGGTCCTATATGGACCACTGTCTGGAGGTCCTGACTTGACTTTTTTAACATCAGAAAGAGTCTATGAGGACATCATGTAGCTTTTAGACCTTTTGGGGACCCTCTGAGGAGAAAAAAAGTTCAACAGGTCCCATATGGACCACTGTCTGGAAGTCCTGACTTGACTTTTTAACATCAGAAAGAGGCTATGTGGACATCAGGTAGCTTTTAGACCTTCTGGGGACCCTCTGAGGAGAAAAAAAGGTCAACAGGTCCCATATGGACCACTGATTGGAGGACCTGACTTGACTTTTTAACATCAGAAAGAGTCTATGAGGACATCATGTAGCTTTTAGACCTTCTGGGGACCCTCTGAGGAGAAAAAAAGTTCAAAAGGTCCCATATGGACTAGTGTCTGGAGGACCTGACTTGACTTTTTAACATCAGAAATAGTCTATGAGGACATCATGTAGCTTTTAGACCTTCTGGGCACCCTGTGAGGAGAAAAAAAGTTCAACAGGTCCCATATGGACCACTGATTGGAGGACCTGACTTGACTTTTTAACATCAAAAAGAGTCTATGAGGACATCCTGTAGCTTTTAGACCTTCTGGGGACCCCCTGAGGAGAAAAAAGTTTAAAAAGTCCCATATGGACCACTGTCTGGAGGACCTAACTTGACTTTTTAACATCAGAAAGAGTCTATGAGGACATCATGTAGCTTTTAGACCTTCTGGGGACCCTCTGAGCAGAAAAAAAGTTAAAAAGGTCCCATATGGACCACTGTCTGGAGGTCCTGACTTGACTTTTTAACATCAGAAAGAGTCTATGTGGATATCAGGTAGCTTTTAGACCTTCTGGGGACCCCCTGAAGAGAAAAAAGTTTAAAAAGTCCCGTATGGACCACTGTTTGGAGGACCTGACTGGACTTTTTAACATCAGAAAGAGTCTATGAGGACATCATGTAGCTTTTAGACCTTCTGGGGACCCTCTGAGGAGAAAAAAAGTTCAACAGGTCCCATATGGACCACTGTCTGGAGGTCCTGACTTGACTTTTTAACATCAGAAAGAGGCTATGTGGATATCAGGTAGCTTTTAGACCTTCTGGGGACCCTCTGAGGAGAAAAAAAGTTCAACAGGTCCCAAATGGACCACTGACTGGAGGACCTGACTTGACTTTTTAACATCAGAAAGAGTCTATGAGGACATCATGTAACTTTTAGACCTTCTGGGGACCCTCTGAGCAGAAAAAAAGTTCAAAAGGTCCCCATATGGACCACTGACTGGAGGACCTGACTTGACTTTTTAACATCAGAAAGAGTCTATGAGGACATCATGTAGCTTTTAGACCTTCTGGGGATCCTCTGAGCAGAAAAAAAGTTCAAAAGGTCCCATATGGACCACTGTCTGGAGGACCTGTCTTGACTTTTTAACATCAGAAAGAGTCTATGAGGACGTCATGTAGCTTTTAGTCCTTCTGGGGACCCTCTGAGGAGAAAAAAAGTTCAAAAGGTCCCATATGGACCACTGTCTGGAGGACCTGACTTGCCTATTTAACATCAGAAATAGTCTATGAGGACATCATGTAGCTTTTAGTCCTTCTGGGGACACTCTGAGGAGAAAAAGTTCAAAAGGTCCCATATGGACCACTGTCTGGGGGACCTGACTTGACTTTTTAACATCAGAAAGAGTCTATGAGGACATCATGTAGCTTTTAGTCCTTCTGGGGACCCTCTGAGGAGAAAAAGTTCAAAAGGTCCCATATGGACCACTGTCTGGAGGACCTGACTTGACTTTTTAACATGAGAAAGAGTCTATGAGGACATCATGTAGCTTTTAGACCTTCTGGGGACCATCTGAGCAGAAAAAAAGTTAAAAAGGTCCCATATGGACCACTGTCTGGAGGACCTGACTTGCCTATTTAACATCAGAAATAGTCTATGAGGACATCATGTAGCTTTAAGACCTTCTGGGCACCCTCTGAGGAGAAAAAAAGTTCAACAGGTCCCATATGGACCACTGACTGAAGGACCTGACTTGACTTTTTAACATCAGAAAGAGTCTATGAGGACATCATGTAGCTTTTAGACCTTCTGGGGACCCTCTGAGGAGAAAAAAAGTTCAACAGGTCCCATATGGACCACTGATTGGAGGACCTGACTTGACTTTTTAACATCAAAAAGAGTCTATGAGGACATCCTGTAGCTTTTAGACCTTCTGGGGACCCCCTGAGGAGAAAAACGTTTAAAAAGTTCCATATGGACCACTGTCTGGAGGACCTAACTTGCTTATTTAATATCAGAAATAGTCTATGAGGACATCATGTAGCTTTTAGTCCTTCTGGGGACCCCCTGAGGAGAAAAAGTTCAAAAGGTCCCATATGGACCACTGTCTGGAGGACCTGACTTGACTTTTTAACATGAGAAAGAGTCTATGAGGACATCATGTAGCTTTTAGACCTTCTGGGGACCCTCTGAGGAGAAAAAAAGTTCAAAAGGTCCCATATGGACCACTGTCTGGAGGACCTGACTTGCCTATTTAACATCAGAAAATAGTCTATGAGGACATCATGTAGCTTTTAGTCCTTCTGGGGACCCTCTGAGGAGAAAAAGTTCAAAAGGTCCCATATGGACCACTGTCTGGAGGACCTGACTTGACTTTTTAACATCAGAAAGAGTCTATGAGGACATCATGTAGCTTTTAGTCCTTCTGGGGACCCTCTGAGGAGAAAAAGTTCAAAAGGTCCCATATGGACCACTGTATGGAGGACCTGACTTGACTTTTTAACATCAGAAAGAGTCTATGAGGACATCATGTAGCTTTTAAACCTTCTGGGGACCCTCTGAGGAGAAAGAAAGTTCAACAGGTCCCATATGGACCACTGTCTGGAGGACCTGACTTGACTTTTTAACATCAGAAAGAGTCTTGAGGACATCATGTAGCTTTTAGACCTTTTGGGGACCCTCTGAGCAGAAAAAAAATTCAAAAGGTCCCATATGGACCACTTTCTGGAGGTCCTGACTTGACTTTTTAACATCAGAAAGAGTCTATGAGGACATCATGTAGCTGTTAGACCTTCTGGGGACCCTCTGAGCAGAAAAAAAGTTCAAAAGGTCCCATATGGACCACTGTCTTGAGGTCCTGACTTTACTTTTTAACATCAGAAAGAGTCTATGAGGACATCATGTAGCTTTTAGACCTTCTGGGGACCCTCTGAGGAGAAAAAAAGTTCAAAAGGTCCCATATGAAGCACTGTCTGGAGGTCCTGACTTGACTTTTTAACATCAGAAAGAGTCTATGAGGACATAGTGTAGCTTTTAGACCTTCTGGGGACCCTCTGAGGAGAAAAAAAGTTCAAAAGGTCCCATATGGACTAGTGTCTGGAGGACCTGACTTGCCTATTTAACATCGGAAATAGTCTATGAGGACATCATGTAGCTTTAAGACTTTCTGGGCACCCTCTGAGGAGAAAAAAAGTTCAACAGGTCCCATATGGAATACTGACTGGAGGACCTGACTTGACTTTTTAACATCAGAAAGAGTCTATGAGGACATCATGTAGCTTTTAGACCTTCTGGGGACCCTCTGAGCAGAAAAAAAGTTCAAAAGGTCCCATATGGACCACTGTCTGGAGGTCCTGACTTGACTTTTTAACATCAGAAAGAGTCTATGAGGACATCAGGTAGGTTTTAGACCTTCTGGGGACCGTCTTATCAGAAAAAAAGTTCAAAAGGTCCAATATTGGCCAATGTCTGGAGGACCTGACTTGACTTTTTTACATCAGATAGAGTCTATGAGGACATCAGGTAGCTTTTAGACCTTCTGGGGACCCTCTGAGCAAAAAAAAGTTCAAAAGGTCCCATATGGACCACTGTCTGGAGGACCTGACTTGACTTTTTAACATCAGAAAGAGTCTATGAGGACATCATGTAGCTTTTAGACCTTCTGGGGACCCTCTGAGGAGAAAAAAAGTTCAAAAGGTTCCATATGGACCACTGACTGGAGGACCTGACTTGACTTTTTAACATCAGAAAGAGTCTATGAGGACATCATGTAGCTTTTAGACCTTCTGGGGATCCTCTGAGCAGAAAAAAAGTTCAACAGGTCCCATATGGACCACTGTCTGGAGGACCTGACTTGACTTTTTAACATCAGAAAGAGTCTATGAGGTCATCATGTAGCTTTTAGTCCTTCTGGGGACCCTCTGAGGAGAAAAAAAGTTCAAAAGGTCCCATATGGACCACTGTCTGGAGGACCTGACATGACTTTTTAACATGAGAAAGAGTCTATGATGACATCATGTAGCTTTTAGACCTTCTGGGGACCCTCTGAGGAGAAAAAAAGTTCAAAAGGTCCTATATGGACCACTGTCTGGAGGTCCTGACTTGACTTTTTTAACATCAGAAAGAGTCTATGAGGACATCATGTAGCTTTTAGACCTTTTGGGGACCCCCTGAGGAGGAAAAAAGTTTAAAAAGTCCCATATGGACCACTGTCTGGAGGACCTAACTTGACTTTTTAACATCAGAAATAGTCTATGAGGACATCATGTAGCTTTTAGACCTTCTGGGCACCCTCTGAGGAGAAAAAAAGTTCAACAGGTCCCATATGGACCACTGATTGGAGGACCTGACTTGACTTTTTAACATCAGAAAGAGTCTATGAGGACATCATGTAGCTTTTAGACCTTCTGGGGACCCTCTGAGGAGAAAAAAAGTTCAAAAGGTCCCATATGGACTAGTGTCTGGAGGACCTGACTTGACTTTTTAACATCAGAAATAGTCTATGAGGACATCATGTAGCTTTTAGACCTTCTGGGCACCCTGTGAGGAGAAAAAAAGTTCAACAGGTCCCATATGGACCACTGATTGGAGGACCTGACTTGACTTTTTAACATCAAAAAGAGTCTATGAGGACATCCTGTAGCTTTTAGACCTTCTGGGGACCCCCTGAGGAGAAAAAAGTTTAAAAAGTCCCATATGGACCACTGTCTGGAGGACCTAACTTGACTTTTTAACATCAGAAAGAGTCTATGAGGACATCATGTAGCTTTTAGACCTTCTGGGGACCCTCTGAGCAGAAAAAAAGTTAAAAAGGTCCCATATGGACCACTGTCTGGAGGTCCTGACTTGACTTTTTAACATCAGAAAGAGGCTATGTGGATATCAGGTAGCTTTTAGACCTTCTGGGGACCCTCTGAGGAGAAAAAAAGTTCAACAGGTCCCATATGGACCACTGACTGGAGGACCTGACTTGACTTTTTAACATCAGAAAGAGTCTATGAGGAAATCATGTAGCTTTTAGACCTTCTGGGGATCCTCTGAACAGAAAAAATGTTCAAAAGGTCCCATATGGACCACTGTCTGGAGGACCTAACTTGACTTTTTAACATCAGAAAGAGTCTATGAGGACATCATGTAGCATTTAGACCTTCTGGGAACCCTCTGAGCAGAAAAAAAGTTCAAAAGGTCCCATATGGACCACTGTCTGGAGGACCTGACTTGACTTTTTAACATCAGATAGAGTCTATGAGGACATCAGGTAGCTTTTGGACCTTCTGGGGACCCTCTGAGCAAAAAAAAAAGTTCAAAAGGTCCCATATGGACCACTGTCTGGAGGACCTGACTTGACTTTTTAACATCAGAAAGAGTCTATGAGGACATCATGTAGCTTTTAGACCTTCTGGGGACCCTCTGAGGAGAAAAAAAGTTCAAAAGGTCCCATATGGACCACTGTCTGGAGGACCTGACTTGATTTTTTAACATCAGAAAGAGTCTATGAGGACATCATGTAACTTTTAGACCTTCTGGGGACCCTCTGAGCAGAAAAAAAGTTCAAAAGGTCCCCATATGGACCACTGACTGGAGGACCTGACTTGACTTTTTAACATCAGAAAGAGTCTATGAGGACATCATGTAGCTTTTAGACCTTCTGGGGATCCTCTGAGCAGAAAAAAAGTTCAAAATGTCCCATATGGACCACTGTCTGGAGGACCTGACTTGACTTTTTAACATCAGAAAGAGTCTATGAGGACGTCATGTAGCTTTTAGTCCTTCTGGGGACCCTCTGAGGAGAAAAAAAGTTCAAAAGGTCCCATATGGACCACTGTCTGGAGGACCTGACTTGACTTTTTAACATGAGAAAAAGTCTATGATGACATCATGTAGCTTTTAGACCTTCTGGGGACCCTCTGAGGAGAAAAGAAGTTCAAAAGGTCCCAAATGGACCACTGTCTGGAGGTCCTGACTTAACTTTTTAACATCAGAAAGAGTCTATGTGGATATCAGGTAGCTTTTAGACCTTCTGGGGACCCTCTGAGGAGAAAAAAAGTTCAAAAGGTCCCATATGGACAACTGTCTGGAGGACCTGACTTGCCTGTTTAACATCAGAAATAGTCTATGAGGACATCATGTAGCTTTTAGTCCTTCTGGGGACCCTCTGAGGAGAAAAAGTTCAAAAGGTCCCATATGGACCACTGTCTGGGGGACCTGACTTGACTTTTTAACATCAGAAAGAGTCTATGAGGACATCATGTAGCTTTTAGACCTTCTGGGGACCCTCTGAGGAGAAAAAGTTCAAAAGGTCCCATATGGACCACTGTCTGGAGGACCTGACTTTGACTTTTTAACATGAGAAAGAGTCTATGAGGACATCATGTAGCTTTTAGACCTTGTGGGGACCCTCTGAGGAGAAAAAAAGTTCAAAAGGTCCCATATGGACCACTGTCTGGAGGACCTGACTTGCCTATTTAACATCAGAAATAGTCTATGAGGACATCATGTAGCTTTTAGTCCTTCTGGGGACCCTCTGAGGAGAAAAAGTTCAAAAGGTCCCATATGGACCACTGTCTGGGGGACCTGACTTGACTTTTTAACATCAGAAAGAGTCTATGAGGACATCATATAGCTTTTAGTCCTTCTGGGGACCCTCTGAGGAGAAAAAGTTCAAAAGGTCCCATATGGACCACTGTCTGGAGGACCTGACTTGACTTTTTAACATGAGAAAGAGTCTATGAGTTCATCATGTAGCTTTTAGACCTTCTGGGGACCCTCTGAGCAGAAAAAAGTTCAAAAGGTCCCATATGGACCACTGTCTGGAGGACCTGACTTGCCTATTTAACATCAGAAATAGTCTATGAGGACATCATGTAGCTTTAAGACCTTCTGGGCACCCTCTGAGGAGAAAAAAAGTTCAAAAGGTCCCATATGGACCACTGACTGAAGGACCTGACTTGACTTTTTAACATCAGAAAGAGTCTATGAGGACATCATGTAGCTTTTAGACCTTCTGGGGACCCTCTGAGGAGAAAAAAAGTTCAACAGGTCCCAAATGGACCCCTGATTGGAGGACCTGACTTGACTTTTTAACATCAAAAAGAGTCTATGAGGACATCCTGTAGCTTTTAGACCTTCTGGGGACCCCCTGAGGAGAAAAACGTTTAAAAAGTCCCATATGGACCACTGTCTGGAAGACCTAACTTGACTTTTTAACATCAGAAAGAGTCTTTGAGGACATCATGTAGCTTTTAGACCTTCTGGGGACCCTCTGAGCAGAAAAAAAGTTCAAAAGGTCCCATATGGACCACTGTCTGGAGGACCTGACTTGCCTATTTAATATCAGAAATAGTCTATGAGGACATCATGTAGCTTTTAGTCCTTCTGGGGACCCCCTGAGGAGAAAAAGTTCAAAAGGTCCCATATGGACCACTGTCTGGAGGACCTGACTTGACTTTTTAACATGAGAAAGAGTCTATGAGGACATCATGTAGCTTTTAGACCTTTTGGGGACCCTCTGAGCAGAAAAAAAGTTCAAAAGGTCCCATATGGACCACTGTCTGGAGGACCTGACTTGCCTATTTAACATCAGAAAGAGTCTATGAGGACATCATGTAGCTTTTAAACCTTCTGGGGACCCTCTGAGGAGAAAAAAAGTTCAAAAGGTCCCATATGGACTAGTGTCTGGAGGACCTGACTTGACTTTTTAACATCAGAAATAGTCTATGAGGACATGATGTAGCTTTTAGACCTTCTGGGCACCCTCTGAGGAGAAAAAAAGTTCAACAGGTCCCATATGGACCACTGATTGGAGGACCTGACTTGACTTTTTAACATCAGAAAGATACTCTGAGGACATCCTGTAGCTTTTAGACCTTCTGGGGACCCCCTGAGGGGAAAAAAGTTAAAAAGTCCCATATGGACCACTGTCTGGAGGACCTAACTTGACTTTTTAACATCAGAAAGAGTCTATGAGGACATCATGTAGATTTAAGACCTTCTGAGGACACTCTCAGGAGAAAAAAAGTTCAAAATGTCCCATATGGACCACTGTCTGGAGGACCTGACTTGACTTTTTAACATGAGAAAGAGTCTATGATGACATCATGTAGCTTTTAGACCTTCTGGGGACCCTCTGAGGAGAAAAGAAGTTCAAAAGGTCCCAATTGGACCACTGTCTGGAGGTCCTGACTTAACTTTTTAACACCAGAAAGAGTCTATGTGGATATCAGGTAGCTTTTAGACCTTCTGGGGACCCTCTGAGGAGAAAAAAAGTTCAAAAGGTCCCATATGGACAACTGTCTGGAGGACCTGACTTGCCTATTTAACATCAGAAATAGTCTATGAGGACATCATGTAGCTTTTAGTCCTTCTGGGGACCCTCTGAGGAGAAAAAGTTCAAAAGGTCCCATATGGACCACTGTCTGGGGGACCTGACTTGACTTTTTAACATGAGAAAGAGTCTATGAGGACATCATGTAGCTTTTAGTCCTTCTGGAGACCCTCTGAGGAGAAAAAGTTCAAAAGGTCCCATATGGACCATTGTCTGGAGGACCTGACTTGACTTTTTAACATGAAAAAGAGTCTATGAGGACATCATGTAGCTTTTAGACCTTCTGGGGACCCTCTGAGCAGAAAAAAAGTTCAAAAGGTCCCATATGGACCACTGTCTGGAGGACCTGACTTGCCTATTTAACATCAGAAATAGTCTATGAGGACATCATGTAGCTTTTAGTCCTTCTGGGGACCCTCTGAGGAGAAAAAGTTCAAAAGGTCCCATATGGACCACTGTCTGGAGGACCTGAGTTGCTTATTTAACATCAGAAATAGTCTATGAGGACATCATGTAGCTTTAAGACCTTCTGGGCACCCTCTGAGGAGAAAAAAAGTTCAACAGGTCCCATATGGACCACTGACTGAAGGACCTGACTTGACTTTTTAACATCAGAAAGAGTCTATGAGGACATCATGTAGCTTTTAGACCTTCTGGGGACCCTCTGAGGAGAAAAAAATTTAAAAAGGTCCCATATGAACCACTTTCTGGAGGTCCTGACTTGACTTTTTAACATCAGAAAGAGTCTATGAGGACATCATGTAGCTTTTAAACCTTCTGGGGACCCTCTGAGGAGAAAGAAAGTTCAAAAGGTCCCATATGGACTAGTGTGTGGAGGACCTGACTTGACTTTTTAACATCAGAAATAGTCTATGAGGACATGATGTAGCTTTTAGACCTTCTGGGCACCCTCTGAGGAGAAAAAAAGTTCAAAAGGGTCCCATATGGACCACTGATTGGAGGACCTGACTTGACTTTTTAACATCAGAAAGAGTCTCTGAGGACATCCTGTAGCTTTAAGACCTTCTGGGGACCCCCTGAGGAGAAAAAAGTTAAAAAGTCCCATATGGACCACTGTCTGGAGGACCTAACTTGACTTTTTTAACATCAGAAAGAGTCTATGAGGACATCATGTAGCTTTTAGACCTTCTGAGGACACTCTGAGGAGAAAAAAAGTTCAAAATGTCCCATATGGACCACTGTCTGGAGGTCCTGACTTGACTTTTTAACATGAGAAAGAGTCTATGAGGACAGCATGGAGCTTTTAGACCTTCTGGGGACCCTCTGAGGAGAAAAAAAGTTCAAAAGGTCCCATATGGATCACTGTCTGGAGGTCCTGACTTGACTTTTTAACATGAGAAAGAGTCTATGAGGACAGAATGGAGCTTTTAGACCTTCTGGGGACCCTCTGAGGAGAAACAAAGTTCAAAAGTTCCCATATGGACCACTGTCTGGAGGTCCTGACTTGCCTATTTAACATCAAAAATAGTCTATGAGAACATCATGTAGCTTTAAGACCTTCTAGGCACCCTCTGAGGAGAAAAAAAGTTCAACAGGTCCCATATGGACCACTGACTGAAGGACCTGACTTGACTTTTTAACATCAGAAAGAGTCTATGAGGACATCATGTAGCTTTTAGACCTTCTGGGGACCCTCTGAGGAGAAAAAAGGTTCAAAAGGTCCCATATGAACCACTGTCTGGAGGTCCTGACTTGACTTTTTAACATCAGAAAGAGTCTATGAGGACATCATGTAGCTTTTAGACCTTCTTGGGACCCTCTGAGGAGAAAAAAAGTTCAAAAGGTCCCATATGGACTAGTGTCTGGAGGACCTGACTTGACTTTTTAACATCAGAAATAGTCTGAGGACATCATGTAGCTTTTAGACCTTCTGGGCACCCTCTGAGGAGAAAAAAAGTTCAACAGGTCCCATATGGACCACTGTCTGGAGGACCTGACTTGACTTTTTAACATCAGAAAGAGTCTATGAGGACATCATGTAGCTTTAAGACCTTCTGGGCACCCTCTGAGGAGAAAAAAAGTTCAACAGGTACCATATGGACCACTGACTGTAGGACCAGACTTGACTATTTAACATCAGAAAGAGTCTATGAGGACATCATGTAGCTTTTACACCTTCTGGGGACCCTCTGAGCCAAAAAAAAAGTTCAAAAGGTCCCATATGGACCACTCTCTGGAGGTCCTGATTTGACTTTTTAACATCAGAAAGAGTCTATGAGGACATCATGTAGCTTTTAGACCTTCTGGGGACCCTCTGAGCTGACAAAAAGTTCAAAAGGTCCCAAATGGACCACTGTCTTGGGGACCTGACTTGACTTTTTAACATCAGAAAGAGTCTATGAGGACAGCTTTTAGACCTTCTGGGCACCCTCTGAGGAGAAAAAAAGTTCAAAAGGTCCCATATGAACCACTGCCTGGAAGTCCTGACTTGAATTTTTAACATCAAAAAGAGTCTATGAGGACATCATGTAGCTTTTAGACCTTCTGGGGACCCTCTGAGCAGAAAAAAAGTTCAAAAGGTCCCATATGGACTACTGTATGGCGGACTTGACTTGACCTTTTAACATCAGAAAGAGTCAATAAGGACATCATGTAGCTTTTAGGCCTTCTGGGGACCCTCTGAGGAGAAAAAAAGTTCAAAAGGTTCATATGGACTACTTTCTGGCGGTCTTAACATCATTATGTGACACATGTATAAATAGTTTTGAAAAATTTAATAGAAATAAAGTTTATATTTATGAATGTAAGCATGTGTATCCTACTCATTTCACATGAAAAGAAAGAGACGGAAAGGAGAGAAGCTAGAATCAGTGAACGTACATCAATACTGACTAAATTAGCAGGGCAATAGCAATGATTAAAATCATGTCGGTTTAAGAGTACGACATAGGCTACCTTAAAAAATGTTTTTAGTTTTATTATGAAAAAATCGGAATGAGTTTTATTTCTTGAATCTTGAATGCATTGCAATCAACAAAGTGCATATTACATTCAAATGTTATTCTTCCATGCAAAACGCTTGTGCAATGCAACTGCACGCTTTTGCAATGTAATGAAACGCATTAGTTCTTAAATGCATTGCAATGCAACAGAGTGCATATTACATTTAAATGTTATTCTTCCATGCAAAACGCTTGTGCAATGCAACAGCACGCTGTTACAATGTAATGAAAGGCATTTTCTAATAGTTTTATGTAATGAAACTAAATTAGCAGGGCAATAGCAATGATTAAAATCATGTCGGTTTAAGAGTACGACATAGGCTACCTTAAAAAATGTGTTTAGTTTTATTATTAAAAAAACGGAATGAGTTTTATTTCTTGAATCTTGAATGCATTGCAATCAACAAAGGTCATATTACTTTTAAATGTTATTCTTCCATGCAAAACGCTTGTGCAATGTAATGAAACGCATTAGTGCTTGAATGCATTTTAATGCAACAGAGTGCATATTACTTTTAAATGTTAATCTTCCATGCAAAACGCTGTTGCAATGTAATGAAACGCATTAGTTCTTGAATGCATTGTAATTCAACAAAGTGCATATAACTTTCAAATGTTATTCTTCCATGCAAAACGCTTTGCAATGCAACAGCACAATGTTGCAATGTAATGAAACGCATTAGTTCTTGAATGCATTGCAATTCAACAAAGTGCATATTACTTTCAAATGTTATTCTTCCATGCAAAACGCTTGTGCAATGCAACAGCACGCTGTTGCAATGTAATGAAACGCATTAGTTCTCAAATGCATTGCAATGCAACAGAGTGCATATTACTTTTAAATGTTATTCTTCCATGCAAAACGCTGTGTACAGAAAAGCATTAGTTCTTGAATGCATTGCAATGTAACAGAGTGCATATTACTATTAAATGTTATTCTTCCATGCAAAACGCTTGTGCAATGCAACAGCACGCAATAGAATGAATCGCATTAGTTCTTGAATGCATTTGCAATGCCACAAAGTGCATACTCCTTTTAAAGTGCATATTGCTTATAGGTCATTCTTCGATGCTTTTCGTTGGTATTCTTCGTTACGCTTGATCGTATGTGCAATGCAATGCAATGATTGCATTGCAGATCTCTTAATGCACTACGGAATGAGTTAGTTCTTGAAAAAAAAAGTGCATATCGCTTATATGTCATTCTAACGCTTTATCATATGTGCAATGCAACAGCAGTTTTTTTAAGCGTTAGTTTTTTTTCATTGCACAAAGGAATAAGTTAGTCCTTTTATGCAATGGAATGAAACAACAAAACGTTTTTAAAACAGCAGATTGCGTTGCCCAGCTCTTTAATGCACTGCAAAAAGAGTTAGTTCTTGAGTGCATTGCAAAAAAAGTGCATATTGCTTATGCACAACGCTTTAACTTATGTGCAATGCAATTCAATCTCTTCAATGCACTACTGAATGAGTTAGCTCTTGAATGCTTTGCAATGCAAAAAAGTGCATATCGCGCTCATATGTTATTCTACTGCTTTATCATATGTGCAATGCAAAAGCAGTTTTTAAGCGTTAGTTTTTTTCATTGCACAAAGGAATAAGTTAGTCCTTTTATGCAATGGAATGAAACAACAAAAATGTTATTAAAACAACAGATTGCATTGCCCATCTCTTTAATGCACTACAAAATGAGTTAGTTCTTGAAAGCATTGCAATTCAACAATGCCTTTTGACTTTTTAACATCAGAAAGAGTCTATGAGGACATCATGTAGCTTTTAGACCTTCAGGGGACCCTCTGACCAGAAAAAAAGTTCAAAAGGTCCCATATGGACCACTGTCTGGAGGTCCTGACTTGACTTTTTAACATCAGATAGAGTCTATGAGGACATCAGGTAGCTTTTAGACCTTCTGGGGATCCTCCGAGCAGAAAAAAAGTTCAAAAGCTCCCATATGGACCACTGTCTGGAGGACATGACTTGACTTTTTAACATCAGAAAGAGTCTGTAAGGACATCATGTAGCTTTTAAACCTTCTTGGGGACCTTTTGACCAGAAAAAAGTTCAAAAGGTCCCATATGGACTACTGTCTGGCGGACTTCACTTGACAATTTGCTTATTAACATCAGAAAGAGTCTGTAAGGACATCATGTAGCTATTAGACCTTCTGTGAACCCTCTTATCAGAAAAAAGTTCAAAAGGTCCCATATGGACCACTGACTGAAGGACCTGACTTGACTTTTTAACATCAGAAAGAGTCTATGAGGACATCATGTAGCTTTTAAACCTTCTGGGGACCCTCTGCGGAGAAAGAAAGTTCAAAAGGTCCCATATGGACTAGTGTCTGGAGGACCTGACTTGACTTTTTAACATCAGAAATAGTCTATGAGGACGTGATGTAGCTTTTAGACCTTCTGGGCACCCTCTGAGGAGAAAAAAAGTTCAACAGGTCCCATATGGACTACTAATTGGAGGACCTGACTTGACTTTTTAACATCAGAAAGAGTCTCTGAGGACATCCTGTAGCTTTTAGACCTTCTGGGGACCCCCTGAGGAGAAAAAAGTTAAAAAGTCCCATATGGACCACTGTCTGGAGGACCTAACTTGACTTTTTAACATCAGAAAGAGTCTATGAGGACATCATGTAGCTTTTAGACCTTCTGAGGACACTCTGAGGAGAAAAAAAGTTCAAAATGTCCCATATGGACCACTGTCTGGAGGTCCTGACTTGACTTTTTAACATGAGAAAGAGTCTATGAGGACAGCATGGAGCTTTTAGACCTTCTGGGGACCCTCTGAGGAGAAAAAAAGTTCAAAAGGTCCCATATGGATCACTGTCTGGAGGTCCTGACTTGACTTTTTAACAAGAGAAAGAGTCTATGAGGACAGAATGGAGCATTTAGACCTTCTGGGGACCCTCTGAGGAGAAAAAAAGTTCAAAAGTTCCCATATGGACCACTGTCTAGAGGTCCTGACTTGCCTATTTAACATCAAAAATAGTCTATGAGAACATCATGTAGCTTTAAGACCTTCTAGGCACCCTCTGAGGAGAAAAAAAGTTCAACAGGTCCCATATGGACAACTGACTGAAGGACCTGACTTGACTTTTTAACATCAGAAAGAGTCTATGAGGACATCATATAGCTTTTAGACCTTCTGGGAACCCTCTGAGGAGAAAAAAGGTTCAAAAGGTCCCATATGAACCACTGTCTGGAGGTCCTGACTTGACTTTTTAACATCAGAAAGAGTCTATGAGGACATCATGTAGCTTTTAGACCTTCTTGGGACCCTCTGAGGAGAAAAAAAGTTCAAAAGGTCCCATATGGACTAGTGTCTAGAGGACCTGACTTAACTTTTTAACATCAAAAATAGTCTGAGGACATCATTTAGCTTTTAGACCTTCTGGGCACCCTCTGAGGAGAAAAAAAGTTCAACAGGTCCCATATGGACCACTGTCTGGAGGACCTGACTTGACTTTTTAACATCAGAAAGAGTCTATGAGGACATCATGTAGCTTTAAGACCTTCTGGGCACCCTCTGAGGAGAAAAAAAGTTCAACAGGTCCCATATGGACCACTGACTGGAGGACCTGACTTGACTTTTTAACATCAGAAAGAGTCTATGAGGACATCATGTAGCTTTTAGACCTTCTGGGGATCCTCTGAGCAGAAAAAAAGTTCAAAAGGTCCCATATGGACCACTGTCTGGAGGATCTGACGTGACTTTTTAACATCAGAAAGAGTCTATGAGGACATCATGTAGCTTTTAGTCCTTCTGGGGACCCTCTGAGGAGAAAAAAAGTTCAAAATGTCCCATATGGACCACTGTCTGGAGGACCTGACTTGACTTTTTAACATGAGAAAGAGTCTATGATGACATCATGTAGCTTTTAGACCTTCTGGGGACCCTCTGAGGAGAAAAAAAGTTCAAAAGGGTCCCATATGGACCACTGTCTGGAGGTCCTGACTTGACTTTTTAACATCAGAAAAAGTCTATGTGGATATCAGGTAGCTTTTAGACCTTCTGGGGACCCTCTGAGGAGAAAAAAAGTTCAAAAGGTCCCATATGGACCACTGTCTGGAGGACCTGACTTGCCTATTTAACATCAGAAATAGTCTATGAGGACATCATGTAGCTTTTAGTCCTTCTGGGGACCCTCTGAGGAGAAAAAGTTCAAAAGGTCCCATATGGACCACTGTCTGGGGGACCTGACTTGACTTTTTAACATCAGAAAGAGTCTATGAGGACATCATGTAGCTTTTAGTCCTTCTGGGGACCCTCTGAGGAGAAAAAGTTCAAAAGGTCCCATATAGACCACTGTCTGGAGGACCTGACTTGACTTTTTAACATGAGAAAGAGTCTATGAGGACATCATGTAGCTTTTAGTCCTTCTGGGGACCCTCTGAGCAGAAAAAAAGTTCAAAAGGTCCCACATGGACCACTGTCTGGAGGACCTGACTTGACTTTTTAACATCAGAAAGAGTCTATGAGGACATCATGTAGCTTTTAGTCCTTCTTGGGACCCTCTGAGGAGAAAAAAGTTCAAAAGGTCCCATATGGACCACTGTCTGGAGGACCTGACTTGACTTTTTAACATGAGAAAGAGTCTATGATGACATCATGTAGCTTTTAGACCTTCTGGGGACCCTCTGAGGAGAAAAAAAGTTCAAAAGGTCCCATATGGACCACTGTCTGGAGGTCCTGACTTGACTTTTTAACATCAGAAATGGTCTATGTGGATATCAGGTAGCTTTTAGACCTTCTGGGGACCCTCTGAGGAGAAAAAAAGTTCAAAAGGTCCCATATGGACCACTGTCTGGAGGACCTGACTTGCCTATTTAACATCAGAAATAGTCTATGAGGACATCATGTAGCTTTTAGTCCTTCTGGGGACCCTCTGAGGAGAAAAAGTTCAAAAGGTCCCATATGGACCACTGTCTGGGGGACCTGACTTGACTTTTTAACATCAGAAAGAGTCTATGAGGACATCATGTAGCTTTTAGTCCTTCTGGGGCCCCTCTGAGGAGAAAAAGTTCAAAAGGTCCCATATAGACCACTGTCTGGAGGACCTGACTTGACTTTTTAACATGAGAAAGAGTCTATTAGGACATCATGTATCTTTTAGACCTTCTGGGGACCCTATGAGCAGAAAAAAAGTTCAAAAGGTCCCATATGGACCACTGGCTGGAGGACCTGACTTGCCTATTTAACATCAGAAATAGTCTATGAGGACATCATGTAGCTTTAAGACCTTCTGGGCACCCTCTGAGGAGAAAAAAAGTTCAACAGGTCCCATATGGACCACGGACTGGAGGACCTGACTTGACTTTTTTAACATCAGAAAGAGTCTATGAGGACATCATGTAGCTTTTAAACCTTTTGGGGACCCCCTGAGGGGGAAAAAAGTTTAAAAAATCCCATATTGACCACTGTCTGGAGGACCTAACTTTACTTTTTAACATCAGAAAGAGTCTATGAGGACATCATGTAGCTTTTAGACCTTCTGGGGACCCTCTGAGGAGAAAAAAAGTTCAAAAGGTCCCATATGGACCACTGTCTGTAGGTCCTGACTTGAATTTTTAACATGAGAAAGAGTCTATGAGGACAGCATGGAGATTTTAGACCTTCTGGGGACTCTCTGAGGAGAAAAAAAGTTCAAAAGGTCCCTAATGGACCACTGTCTGGAGGTCCTGACTTGCCTATTTAACATCAGAAATAGTCTATGAGGACATCATGTAGCTTTTAGTCCTTCTGGGGACCCTCTGAGGAGAAAAAAAGTTCAAAAGGTCCCATATGGACCACTGTCTGGAGGACCTGACTTGACTTTTTAACATGAGAAAGAGTCTATGATGACATCATGTAGCTTTTAGACCTTCTGGGGACCCTCTGAGGAGAAAAAAAGTTCAAAAGGTCCCATATGGACCACTGTCTGGAGGTCCTGAATTGACTTTTTAACATCAGAAAAAGTCTATGTGGATATCAGGTAGCTTTTAGACCTTCTGGGGACCCTCTGAGGAGAAAAAAAGTTCAAAAGGTCCCATATGGACCACTGTCTGGAGGACCTGACTTGCCTATTTAACATCAGAAATAGTCTATGAGGACATCATGTAGCTTTTAGTCCTTCTGGGGACCCTCTGAGGAGAAAAAGTTCAAAAGGTCCCATATGGACCACTGTCTGGGGGACCTGACTTGACTTTTTAACATCAGAAAGAGTCTATGAGGACATCATGTAGCTTTTAGTCCTTCTGGGGACCCTCTGAGGAGAAAAAGTTCAAAAGGTCCCATATAGACCACTGTCTGGAGGACCTGACTTGACTTTTTAACATGAGAAAGAGTCTATGAGGACATCATGTAGCTTTTAGTCCTTCTGGGGACCCTCTGAGCAGAAAAAAAGTTCAAAAGGTCCCATATGGACCACTGTCTGGAGGACCTGACTTGCCTATTTAACATCAGAAATAGTCTATGAGGACATCATGTAGCTTTTAGTCCTTCTGGGGACCCTCTGAGGAGAAAAAGTTCAAAAGGTCCCATATGGACCACTGTCTGGGGGACCTGACTTGACTTTTTAACATCAGAAAGAGTCTATGAGGACATCATGTAGCTTTTAGTCCTTCTGGGGACCCTCTGAGGAGAAAAAGTTCAAAAGGTCCCATATAGACCACTGTCTGGAGGACCTGACTTGACTTTTTAACATGAGAAAGAGTCTATGAGGACATCATGTAGCTTTTAGTCCTTCTGGGGACCCTCTGAGCAGAAAAAAAGTTCAAAAGGTCCCATATGGACCACTGTCTGGAGGACCTGACTTGACTTTTTAACATCAGAAAGAGTCTATGAGGACATCATAGAGCTTTTAGTCCTTCTGGGGACCCTCTGAGGAGAAAAAGTTCAAAAGGTCCCATATGGACCACTGTCTGGAGGACCTGACTTGACTTTTTAACATGAGAAAGAGTCTATGAGGACATCATGTAGCTTTTAGACCTTCTGGGGACCCTCTGAGCAGAAAAAAAGTTCAAAAGGTCCCATATGGACCACTGTCTGGAGGACCTGACTTGCCTATTTAACATCAGAAATAGTCTATGAGGACATCATGTAGCTTTTAGTCCTTCTGGGGACCCTCTGAGGAGAAAAAAAGTTCAAAAGGTCCCATATGGACCACTGTCTGGAGGACCTGACTTGACTTTTTAACATGAGAAAGAGTCTATGATGACATCATGTAGCTTTTAGACCTTCTGGGGACCCTCTGAGGAGAAAAAAAGTTCAAAAGGTCCCATATGGACCACTGTCTGGAGGTCCTGACTTGACTTTTTAACATCAGAAAGAGTCTATGTGGATATCAGGTAGCTTTTAGACCTTCTGGGGACCCTCTGAGGAGAAAAAAAGTTCAAAAGGTCCCATATGGACCACTGTCTGGAGGACCTGACTTGCCTATTTAACATCAGAAATAGTCTATGAGGACATCATGTAGCTTTTAGTCCTTCTGGGGACCCTCTGAGGAGAAAAAGTTCAAAAGGTCCCATATGGACCACTGTCTGGGGGACCTGACTTGACTTTTTAACATCAGAAAGAGTCTATGAGGACATCATGTAGCTTTTAGACCTTCTGGGGACCCTCTGAGCAGAAAAAAAGTTCAAAAGGTCCCATATGGACCACTGTCTGGAGGACCTGACTTGCCTATTTAACATCAGAAATAGTCTATGAGGACATCATGTAGCTTTAAGACCTTCTGGGCACCCTCTGAGGAGAAAAAAAGTTCAACAGGTCCCATATGGACCACGGACTGGAGGACCTGACTTGACTTTTTTAACATCAGAAAGAGTCTATGAGGACATCATGTAGCTTTTAGACCTTTTGGGGACCCCCTGAGGGGGAAAAAAGTTTAAAAAATCCCATATGGACCACTGTCTGGAGGACCTAACTTTACTTTTTAACATCAGAAAGAGTCTATGAGGACATAATATAGCTTTTAGACCTTCTGGGGACCCTCTGAGGAGAAAAAAAGTTCAAAAGGTCCCATATGGACCACTGTCTGTAGGTCCTGACTTGAATTTTTAACATGAGAAAGAGTCTATGAGGACAGCATGGAGATTTTAGACCTTCTGGGGACTCTCTGAGGAGAAAAAAAGTTCAAAAGGTCCCATATGGACCACTGTCTGGAGGTCCTGACTTGCCTATTTAACATCAGAAATAGTCTATGAGGACATCATGTAGCTTTTAGACCTTCTGGGGACCCTCTGAGGAGAAAAAAAGTTCAACAGGTCCCATATGGACAACTGACTGGAGGACCTGACTTGACTTTTTTAACATCAGAAAGAGTCTATGAGGACATCATGTAGCTTTTAGACCTTTTGGGGACCCCCTGAGGAGGAAAAAAGTTTAAAAAGTCCCATATGGACCACTGTCTGGAGGACCTAACTTGAGTTTTTAACATCAGAAAGAGTCTATGGGGACATCATGTAGCTTTTAGACCTTCTGGGGACCCTCTGAGGAGAAAAAAAGTTCAAAAGGTCCCATATGGACCACTGTCTGGAGGTCCTGACTTGAATTTTTAACATGAGAAAGAGTCTATGAGGACAGCATGGAGATTTTAGACCGTCTGGGGACTCTCTGAGGAGAAAAAAAGTTCAAAAGGTCCCATATGGACCACTGTCTGGAGGTCCTGACTTGCCTATTTAACATCAGAAATAGTCTATGAGGACATCATGTAGCTTTTAGACCTTCTGGTGACCCTCTGAGGAGAAAAAAAGTTCAAAAGGTCCCATAAGAACCACTGTCTGGAGGTCCTGACTTGACTTTTTAACATCAGAAAGAGTCTATGAGGACATCATGTAGCTTTTAGACCCTCTGGGGACCCTCTGAGGAGAAAAAAAGTGCAAAAGGTCCCATATGGACTAGTGTCTGGAGGACCTGACTTGACTTTTTAACATCAGAAATAGTCTATGAGGACATCATGTAGATTTTAGACCTTCTGGGCACCCTCTGAGGAGAAAAAAAGTTCAACAGGTCCCAAATGGACCACTGATTGGAGGACCTGACTTGACTTTTTAACATCAGAAAGAGTCTATGAGGACATCATGTAGCTTTTAGACCTTCTGGGGACCCTCTGAGGAGAAAAAAAGTTCAAAAAGTCCCATATGGACTAGTGTCTGGAGGACCTGACTTGACTTTTTAACATCAGAAAGAGTCTATGAGGACATCATGTAGCTTTTAGACCTTCTGGGGACCCTCTGAGCAGAAAAAAAGTTCAAAAGGTCCCATATGGACCACTGTCTGGAGGACCTGACTTGCCTATTTAACATCAGAAATAGTCTATGAGGACATCATGTAGCTTTTAGTCCTTCTGGGGACCCTCTGAGGAGAAAAAAAGTTCAAAAGGTCCCATATGGACCACTGTCTGGAGGACCTGACTTGACTTTTTAACATGAGAAAGAGTCTATGATGACATCCTGTAGCTTTTAGACCTTCTGGGGACCCTCTGAGGAGAAAAAAAGTTCAAAAGGTCCCATATGGACCACTGTCTGGAGGTCCTGACTTGACTTTTTAACATCAGAAAGAGTCTATGTGGATATCAGGTAGCTTTTAGACCTTCTGGGGACCCTCTGAGGAGAAAAAAAGTTCAAAAGGTCCCATATGGACCACTGTCTGGAGGACCTGACTTGCCTTTTTAACATCAGAAATAGTCTATGAGGACATCATGTAGCTTTTAGTCCTTCTGGGGACCCTCTGAGGAGAAAAAGTTCAAAAGGTCCCATATGGACCACTGTCTGGGGGACCTGACTTGACTTTTTAACATCAGAAAGAGTCTATGAGGACATCATGTAGCTTTTAGTCCTTCTGGGGCCCCTCTGAGGAGAAAAAGTTCAAAAGGTCCCATATAGACCACTGTCTGGAGGACCTGACTTGACTTTTTAACATGAGAAAGAGTCTATGAGGACATCATGTAGCTTTTAGACCTTCTGGGGACCCTCTGAGCAGAAAAAAAGTTCAAAAGGTCCCATATGGACCACTGGCTGGAGGACCTGACTTGCCTATTTAACATCAGAAATAGTCTATGAGGACATCATGTAGCTTTAAGACCTTCTGGGCACCCTCTGAGGAGAAAAAAAGTTCAACAGGTCCCATATGGACCACGGACTGGAGGACCTGACTTGACTTTTTTAACATCAGAAAGAGTCTATGAGGACATCATGTAGCTTTTAGACCTTTTGGGAACCCCCTGAGGGGGAAAAAAGTTAAAAAAAATCCCATATTGACCACTGTCTGGAGGACCTAACTTTACTTTTTAACATCAGAAAGAGTCTATGAGGACATCATGTAGCTTTTAGACCTTCTGGGGACCCTCTGAGGAGAAAAAAAGTTCAAAAGTTCCCATATGGACCACTGTCTGTAGGTCCTGACTTGAATTTTTAACATGAGAAAGAGTCTATGAGGACAGCATGGAGATTTTAGACCTTCTGGGGACTCTCTGAGGAGAAAAAAAGTTCAAAAGGTCCCATATGGACCACTGTCTGGAGGTCCTGACTTGCCTATTTAACATCAGAAATAGTCTATGAGGACATCATGTAGCTTTTAGTCCTTCTGGGGACCCTCTGAGGAGAAAAAAAGTTCAAAAGGTCCCATATGGACCACTGTCTGGAGGACCTGACTTGACTTTTTAACATGAGAAAGAGTCTATGATGACATCATGTAGCTTTTAGACCTTCTGGGGACCCTCTGAGGAGAAAGAAAATTTCAAAAGGTCCCATATGGACCACTGTCTGGAGGTCCTGACTTGACTTTTTAACATCAGAAAGAGTCTATGTGGATATCAGGTAGCTTTTAGACCTTCTGGGGACCCTCTGAGGAGAAAAAAAGTTCAAAAGGTCCCATATGGACCACTGTCTGGAGGACCTGACTTGCCTATTTAACATCAGAAATCGTCTATGAGGACATCATGTAGCTTTTAGTCCTTCTGGGGACCCTCTGAGGAGAAAAAGTTCAAAAGGTCCCATATATACCACTGTCTGGAGGACCTGACTTGACTTTTTAACATGAGAAAGAGTCTATGAGAACATCATGTAGCTTTTAGTCCTTCTGGGGACCCTCTGAGGAGAAAAAAAGTTCAAAAGGATCCATATGGACCACTGTCTGGAGGACCTGACTTGACTTTTTAACATCAGAAAGAGTCTATGAGGACATCATGTAGCTTTTAGTCCTTCTGGGGACCCTCTGAGGAGAAAAAGTTCAAAAGGTCCCATATGGACCACTGTCTGGAGGACCTGACTTTACTTTTTAACATGAGAAAGAGTCTATGTGGACATCATGTAGCTTTTAGACCTTCTGGGGACCCTTTGAGCAGAAAAAAAGTTCAAAAGGTCCCATATGGACCACTGTCTGGAGGACCTGACTTGCCTATTTAACATCAGAAATAGTCTATGAGGACATCATGTAGCTTTTAGTCCTTCTGGGGACCATCTGAGGAGAAAAAAAAGTTCAAAAGGTCCCATATGGACCACTGTCTGGAGGTCCTGACTTGACTTTTTAACATGAGAAAGAGTCTATGATGACATCATGTAGCTTTTAGACCTTCTGGGGACCCTCTGAGGAGAAAAAAAGTTCAAAAGGTCCCATATGGACCACTGTCTGGAGGTCCTGACTTGACTTTTTAACATCAGAAAGAGTCTATGTGGATATAAGGTAGCTTTAAGACCTTCTGGGGACCCTCTGAGGAGAAAAAAAGTTCAAAAGGTCCCATATGGACCACTGTCTGGAGGACCTGACTTGCCTATTTAACATCAGAAATAGTCTATGAGGACATCATGTAGCTTTTAGTCCTTCTGGGGACCCTCTGAGGAGAAAAAGTTCAAAAGGTCCCATATGGACCACTGTCTGGGGGACCTGACTTGACTTTTTAACATGAGAAAGAGTCTATGAGGACATCATGTAGCTTTTAGACCTTCTGGGGACCCTCTGAGCAGAAAAAAAGTTCAAAAGGTCCCATATGGACCACTGTCTGGAGGACCTGAGTTGCCTATTTAACATCAGAAATAGTCTATGAGGACATCATGTAGCTTTAAGACCTTCTGGGCACCCTCTGAGGAGAAAAAAAGTTCAACAGGTCCCATATGGACCACGGACTGGAGGACCTGACTTGACTTTTTTAACATCAGAAAGAGTCTATGAGGACATCATGTAGCTTTTAGACCTTTTGGGGACCCCCTGAGGGGGAAAAAAGTTTTAAAAATCCCATATGGACCAATGTCTGGAGGACCTAACTTTACTTTTTAACATCAGAAAGAGTCTATGAGGACATCATGTAGCTTTTAGACCTTCTGGGGACCCTCTGAGGAGAAAAAAAGTTCAAAAGGTCCCATATGGACCACTGTCTGTAGGTCCTGACTTGAATTTTTAACATGAGAAAGAGTCTATGAGGACAGCATGGAGATTTTAGACCTTCTGGGGACTCTCTGAGGAGAAAAAAAGTTCAAAAGGTCCCATATGGACCACTGTCTGGAGGTCCTGACTTGCCTATTTAACATCAGAAATAGTCTATGAGGACATCATGTAGCTTTTAGACCTTCTGGGGACCCTCTGAGGAGAAAAAAAGTTCAAAAGGTCCCATATGAACCACTGTCTGGAGGTCCTGACTTGACTTTTTAACATCAGAAAGAGTCTATGAGGACATCATGTAGCTTTTAGACCTTCTGGGGACCCTCTGAGGAGAAAAAAAGTTCAAAAGGTCCCATATGGTCTAGTGTCTGGAGGACCTGACTTGACTTTTTAACATCAGAAATAGTCTATGAGGACATCATGTAGCTTTTAGACCTTCTGGGCACCCTCTGAGGAGAAAAAAAGTTCAACAGGTCCCATATGGACCACTGTCTGGAGGACCTGACTTGACTTTTTAATATGAGAAAGAGTCTATGAGGACATCATGTAGCTTTTAGACCTTCTGGGGACCCTCTGAGCAGAAAAAAAGTTCAAAAGGTCCCATATGGACCACTGTCTGGAGGACCTGACTTGCCTATTTAACATCAGAAATAGTCTATGAGGACATCATGTAGCTTTTAGACCTTCTGGGCACCCTCTGAGGAGAAAAAAAGTTCAACAGGTCCCATATGGACCACTGACTGGAGGACCTGACTTGACTTTTTTAACATCAGAAAGAGTCTATGAGGACATCATGTAGCTTTTAGACCTTTTGGGGACCCCCTGAGGAGGAAAAAAGTTTAAAAAGTCCCATATGGACCACTGTCTGGAGGACCTAACTTGCGTTTTTAACATCAGAAAGAGTCTATGGGGACATCATGTAGCTTTTAGACCTTCTGGGGACCCTCTGAGGAGAAAAAAAGTTCAAAAGGTCCCATATGGACCACTGTCTGGAGGTCCTGACTTGAATTTTTAACATGAGAAAGAGTCTATGAGGACAGCATGGAGATTTTAGACCTTCTGGGGACTCTCTGAGGAGAAAAAAAGTTCAAAAGGTCCCATATGGACCACTGTCTGGAGGTCCTGACTTGCCTATTTAACATCAGAAATAGTCTATGAGGACATCATGTAGCTTTTAGACCTTCTGGTGACCCTCTGAGGAGAAAAAAAGTTCAAAAGGTCCCATATGAACCACTGTCTGGAGGTCCTGACTTGACTTTTTAACATGAGAAAGAGTCTATGAGGACATCATGTAGCTTTTAGACCCTCTGGGGACCCTCTGAGGAGAAAAAAAATTCAAAAGGTCCCATATGGACTAGTGTCTGGAGGACCTGACTTGACTTTTTAACATCAGAAATAGTCTATGAGGACATCATGTAGCTTTTAGACCTTCTGGGCACCCTCTGAGGAGAAAAAAAGTTCAACAGGTCCCAAATGGACCACTGATTGGAGGACCTGACTTGACTTTTTAACATCAGAAAGAGTCTATGAGGACATCATGTAGCTTTTAGACCTTCTGGGGACCCTCTGAGGAGAAAAAAAGTTCAAAAAGTCCCATATGGACTAGTGTCTGGAGGACCTGACTTGACTTTTTAACATCAGAAATAGTCTATGAGGACATCATGTAGCTTTTAGACCTTCTGAGCACCCTGTGAGGAGAAAAAAAGTTCAACAGGTCCCATATGGACCACTGATTGGAGGACCTGACTTGACTTTTTAACATCAAAAAGAGTCTATGAGGACATCCTGTAGCTTGTAGACCTTCTGGGGACCCCCTGAGGAGAAAAAAGTTTAAAAAGTCTCATATGGACCACTGTCTGGAGGACTTAACTTGACTTTTTAACATCAGAAAGAGTCTATGAGGACATCATGTAGCTTTTAGACCTTCTGGGGACCCTCTGAGCAGAAAAAAAGTTCAAAAGGTCTCATATGGACCACTGTCTGGAGGTCCTGACTTGACTTTTTAACATCAGAAAGAGTCTATGTGGATATCAGGTAGCTTTTAGACCTTCTGGGGACCCCCTGAAGAGAAATAAAAAGTTAAAAAAGTCCCATATGGACCACTGTCTGGAGGACCTGACTTGACTTTTTAACATCAGAAAGAGTCTATGAGGACATCATGTAGCTTTTAGACCTTCTGGGGACCCTCTGAGGAGAAAAAAAGTTCAACAGGTCCAATATGGACCACTGTCTGGAGGTCCTGACTTGACTTTTTAACATCAGAAAGAGGCTATGTGGACATCAGGTAGCTTTTAGACCTTCTGGGGACCCTCTGAGGAGAAAAAAAGTTCAAATGGTCCCATATGGACCACTGTCTGGAGGTCCTGACTTGACTTTTTAACATGAGAAAGAGTCTATGAGGACAGCGTGGAGATTTTAGACTTTCTGGGGACTCTCTGAGGAGAAAAAAGTTCAAAAGGTCCCATATGGACCACTGTCTGGAGGTCCTGACTTGCCTATTTAACATCAGAAATAGTCTATGAGGACATCATGTAGCTTTTAGACCTTCTGGAGACCCTCTGAGGAGAAAAAAAGTTCAAAAGGTCCCATTTGAACCACTGTCTGGAGGTCCTGACTTGACTTTTTAACATCAGAAAGAGTCTATGAGGACATCATGTAGCTTTTAGACTTCTGGGGACCCTCTGAGGAGAAAAAAAGTTCAAAAGGTCCCATATGAACCACTGTCTGGAGGTCCTGACTTGACCTTTTAACATCAGAAAGAGTCTATGAGGACATCATGTAGCTTTTAAACCTTCTGGGGACCCTCTGAGGAGAAAAAAAGTTCAAAAGGTCCTATATGGACTAGTGTCTGGAGGACCTGACTTGACTTTTTAACATCAGAAATAGTCTATGAGGACATGATGTAGCTTTTAGACCTTCTGGGCACCCTCTGAGGAGAAAAAAAATTCAACAGGTCCCATATGGATCACTGATTGGAGGACCTGACTTGACTTTTTAACATCAGAAAGAGTCTATGAGGACATCATGTAGCTTTTAGACCTTCTGGGGACCCTCTGAGGAGAAAAAAAGTTCAAAAGGTCCCATATGGACTAGTGTCTGGAGGACCTGACTTGACTATTTAACATCAGAAATAGTCTATGAGGAAATCATGTAGCTTTTAGACCTTCTGGGCACCCTCTGAGGAGAAAAAAAGTTCAACAGGTCCCATATGGACCACTGATTGGAGGACCTGACTTGACTTTTTAACATCAGAAAGAGTCTATGAGGACATCCTGTAATTTTTAGACCTTCTGGGGACCCCCTGAGGAGAAAAAAGTTTAAAAAGTCCCATATGGACCACTGTCTGGAGGACCTAACTTGACTTTTTAACATCAGAAAGAGTCTATGAGGACATCATGTAGCTTTTAGACCTTCTGGGGACACTTTGAGGAGAAAAAAAGTTCAAAAGGTCCCATATGGACCACTGTCTGGAGGTCCTGACTTGACTTTTTAACATGAGAAAGAGTCTATGAGGACAGCAAGGAGCTTTTAGACCTTGTGGGGACCCTCTGAGGAGAAAAAAAGTTCAAAAGGTCCCATATGGACCACTGTCTGGAGGTCCTGACTTGACTTTTTAACATGAGATAGAGTCTATGAGGACAGCATGGAGCTTTTAGACCTTCTGGGGACCCTCTGAGGAGAAAAAAAGTTCAAAAGTTCCCATACGGACCACTGTCTAGAGGTCCTGACTTGCCTATTTAACATCAAAAATAGTCTATGAGAACATCATGTAGCTTTAAAACCTTCTAGGCACCCTCTGAGGAGAAAAAAAGTTCAACAGGTCCCATATGGACCACTGACTGAAGGACCTGACTTGACTTTTTAACATCAGAAAGAGTCTATGAGGACATCATGTAGCTTTTAGACCTTCTGGGCACCCTCTGAGGAGAAAAAAAGTTCAACAGGTCCCATATGGACCACTGATTGGAGGACCTGACTTGACTTTTTAACATCAGAAAGAGTCTATGAGGACATCATGTAGCTTTTAGACCTTCTGAGCACCCTCTGAGGAGAAAAAAAGTTCAACAGGTCCCATATGGACCACTGATTGGAGGACCTGACTTGACTTTTTAACATCAGAAAGAGTCTATGAGGACATCCTGTAGCTTTTAGACCTTCTGGGGACCCTCTGAGGAGAAAAAAAGTTCAAAAGGTCCCATATGGATCACTGTCTGGAGGTCCTGTATTGACTTTTTAACATGAGAAAGAGTCTATGAGGACAGAATGGAGCTTTTAGACCTTCTGGGGACCCTCTGAGGAGAAAAAAAGTTCAAAAGGTCCCATATGGACCACTGTCTGTAGGTCCTGACTTGAATTTTTAACATGAGAAAGAGTCTATGAGGACAGCATGGAGATTTTAGACCTTCTGGGGACTCTATGAGGAGAAAAAAAGTTCAAAAGGTCCCATATGGACCACTGTCTGGAGGTCCTGACTTGCCTATTTAACATCAGAAATAGTCTATGAGGACATCATGTAGCTTTTAGACCTTCTGGGGACCCTCTGAGCAGAAAAAAATTCAAAAGGTCCCATATGGACCACTGTCTGGAGGACCTGACTTGCCTATTTAACATCAGAAATAGTCTATGAGGACATCATGTAGCTTTTAGTCCTTCTGGGGACCCTCTGAGGAGAAAAAAAAGTTCAAAAGGTCCCATATGGACCACTGTCTGGAGGACCTGACTTGACTTTTTAACATGAGAAAGAGTCTATGATGACATCATGTAGCTTTTAGACCTTCTGGGGACCCTCTAAGGAGAAAAAAAGTTCAAAAGGTCCCATATGGACCACTGTCTGGAGGTCCTGACTTGACTTTTTAACATCAGAAAGAGTCTATCTGGATATAAGGTAGCTTTAAGACCTTCTGGGGACCCTCTGAGGAGAAAAAAAGTTCAAAAGGTCCCATATGGACCACTGTCTGGAGGACCTGACTTGCCTATTTAACATCAGAAATAGTCTATGAGGACATCATGTAGCTTTTAGTCCTTCTGGGGACCCTCTGAGGAGAAAAAGTTTAAAAGGTCCCATATGGACCACTGTCTGGGGGACCTGACTTGACTTTTTAACATGAGAAAGAGTCTATGAGGACATCATGTAGCTTTTAGACCTTCTGGGGACCCTCTGAGCAGAAAAAAAGTTCAAAAGGTCCCATATGGACCACTGTCTGGAGGACCTGACTTGCCTATTTAACATCAGAAATAGTCTATGAGGACATCATGTAGCTTTAAGACCTTCTGGGCACCCTCTGAGGAGAAAAAAAGTTCAACAGGTCCCATATGGACCACGGACTGGACGACCTGACTTGACTTTTTTAACATCAGAAAGAGTCTATGAGGACATCATGTAGCTTTTAGACCTTTTGGGGACCCCCTGAGGGGGAAAAAAGTTTTAAAAATCCCATATGGACCAATGTCTGGAGGACCTAACTTTACTTTTTAACATCAGAAAGAGTCTATGAGGACATCATGTAGCTTTTAGACCTTCTGGGGACCCTCTGAGGAGAAAAAAAGTTCAAAAGGTCCCATATGGACCACTGTCTGTAGGTCCTGACTTGAATTTTTAACATGAGAAAGAGTCTATGAGGACAGCATGGAGATTTTAGACCTTCTGGGGACTCTCTGAGGAGAAAAAAAGTTCAAAAGGTCCCATATGGACCACTGTCTGGAGGTCCTGACTTGCCTATTTAACATCAGAAATAGTCTATGAGGACATCATGTAGCTTTTAGACCTTCTGGGGACCCTCTGAGGAGAAAAAAAGTTCAAAAGGTCCCATATGAACCACTGTCTGGAGGACCTGACTTGCCTATTTAACATCAGAAATAGTCTATGAGGACATCATGTAGCTTTTAGACCTTCTGGGCACCCTCTGAGGAGAAAAAAAGTTCAACAGGTCCCATATGGACCACTGACTGGAGGACCTGACTTGACTTTTTTAACATCAGAAAGAGTCTATGAGGACATCATGTAGCTTTTAGACCTTTTGGGGACCCCCTGAGGGGGAAAAAAGTTTTAAAAATCCCATATGGACCAATGTCTGGAGGACCTAACTTTACTTTTTAACATCAGAAAGAGTCTATGAGGACATCATGTAGCTTTTAGACCTTCTGGGGACCCTCTGAGGAGAAAAAAAGTTCAAAAGGTCCCATATGGACCACTGTCTGTAGGTCCTGACTTGAATTTTTAACATGAGAAAGAGTCTATGAGGACAGCATGGAGATTTTAGACCTTCTGGGGACTCTCTGAGGAGAAAAAAAGTTCAAAAGGTCCCATATGGACCACTGTCTGGAGGTCCTGACTTGCCTATTTAACATCAGAAATAGTCTATGAGGACATCATGTAGCTTTTAGACCTTCTGGGGACCCTCTGAGGAGAAAAAAAGTTCAAAAGGTCCCATATGAACCACTGTCTGGAGGTCCTGACTTGACTTTTTAACATCAGAAATAGTCTATGAGGACATCATGTAGCTTTTAGACCTTCTGGGCACCCTCTGAGGAGAAAAAAAGTTCAACAGGTCCCATATGGACCACTGTCTGGAGGACCTGACTTGACTTTTTAACATGAGAAAGAGTCTATGAGGACATCATGTAGCTTTTAGACCTTCTGGGGACCCTCTGAGCAGAAAAAAAGTTCAAAAGGTCCCATATGGACCACTGTCTGGAGGACCTGACTTGCCTATTTAACATCAGAAATAGTCTATGAGGACATCATGTAGCTTTTAGACCTTCTGGGCACCCTCTGAGGAGAAAAAAAGTTCAACAGGTCCCATATGGACCACTGACTGGAGGACCTGACTTGACTTTTTTAACATCAGAAAGAGTCTATGAGGACATCATGTAGCTTTTAGACCTTTTGGGGACCCCCTGAGGAGGAAAAAAGTTTAAAAAGTCCCATATGGACCACTGTCTGGAGGACCTAACTTGAGTTTTTAACATCAGAAAGAGTCTATGGGGACATCATGTAGCTTTTAGACCTTCTGGGGACCCTCTGAGGAGAAAAAAAAGTTCAAAAGGTCCCATATGGACCACTGTCTGGAGGTCCTGACTTGCCTATTTAACATCAGAAATAGTCTATGAGGACATCATGTAGCTTTTAGACCTTCTGGTGACCCTCTGAGGAGAAAAAAAGTTCAAAAGGTCCCATATGAACCACTGTCTGGAGGTCCTGACTTGACTTTTTAACATCAGAAAGAGTCTATGAGGACATCATGTAGCTTTTAGACCCTCTGGGGACCCTCTGAGGAGAAAAAAGTTCAAAAGGTCCCATATGGACTAGTGTCTGGAGGACCTGACTTGACTTTTTAACATCAGAAATAGTCTATGAGGACATCATGTAGCTTTTAGACCTTCTGGGCACCCTCTGAGGAGAAAAAAAGTTCAACAGGTCCCAAATGGACCACTGATTGGAGGACCTGACTTGACTTTTTAACATCAGAAAGAGTCTATGAGGACATCATGTAGCTTTTAGACCTTCTGGGGACCCTCTGAGGAGAAAAAAAGTTCAAAAAGTCCCATATGGACTAGTGTCTGGAGGACCTGACTTGACTTTTTAACATCAGAAATAGTCTATGAGGACATCATGTAGCTTTTAGACCTTCTGGGCACCCTCTGAGGAGAAAAAAAGTTCAACAGGTCCCATATGGACCACTGACTGGAGGACCTGACTTGACTTTTTTAACATCAGAAAGAGTCTATGAGGACATCATGTAGCTTTTAGACCTTTTGGGGACCCCCTGAGGAGGAAAAAAGTTTAAAAAGTCCCATATGGACCACTGTCTGGAGGACCTAACTTGCGTTTTTAACATCAGAAAGAGTCTATGGGGACATCATGTAGCTTTTAGACCTTCTGGGGACCCTCTGAGGAGAAAAAAAGTTCAAAAGGTCCCATATGGACCACTGTCTGGAGGTCCTGACTTGAATTTTTAACATGAGAAAGAGTCTATGAGGACAGCATGGAGATTTTAGACCTTCTGGGGACTCTCTGAGGAGAAAAAAAGTTCAAAAGGTCCCATATGGACCACTGTCTGGAGGTCCTGACTTGCCTATTTAACATCAGAAATAGTCTATGAGGACATCATGTAGCTTTTAGACCTTCTGGTGACCCTCTGAGGAGAAAAAAAGTTCAAAAGGTCCCATATGAACCACTGTCTGGAGGTCCTGACTTGACTTTTTAACATGAGAAAGAGTCTATGAGGACATCATGTAGCTTTTAGACCCTCTGGGGACCCTCTGAGGAGAAAAAAAGTTCAAAAGGTCCCATATGGACTAGTGTCTGGAGGACCTGACTTGACTTTTTAACATCAGAAATAGTCTATGAGGACATCATGTAGCTTTTAGACCTTCTGGGCACCCTCTGAGGAGAAAAAAAGTTCAACAGGTCCCAAATGGACCACTGATTGGAGGACCTGACTTGACTTTTTAACATCAGAAAGAGTCTATGAGGACATCATGTAGCTTTTAGACCTTCTGGGGACCCTCTGAGGAGAAAAAAAGTTCAAAAAGTCCCATATGGACTAGTGTCTGGAGGACCTGACTTGACTTTTTAACATCAGAAATAGTCTATGAGGACATCATGTAGCTTTTAGACCTTCTGAGCACCCTGTGAGGAGAAAAAAAGTTCAACAGGTCCCATATGGACCACTGATTGGAGGACCTGACTTGACTTTTTAACATCAAAAAGAGTCTATGAGGACATCCTGTAGCTTGTAGACCTTCTGGGGACCCCCTGAGGAGAAAAAAGTTTAAAAAGTCTCATATGGACCACTGTCTGGAGGACTTAACTTGACTTTTTAACATCAGAAAGAGTCTATGAGGACATCATGTAGCTTTTAGACCTTCTGGGGACCCTCTGAGCAGAAAAAAAGTTCAAAAGGTCCCATATGGACCACTGTCTGGAGGTCCTGACTTGACTTTTTAACATCAGAAAGAGTCTATGTGGATATCAGGTAGCTTTTAGACCTTCTGGGGACCCCCTGAAGAGAAATAAAAAGTTAAAAAAGTCCCATATGGACCACTGTCTGGAGGACCTGACTTGACTTTTTAACATCAGAAAGAGTCTATGAGGACATCATGTAGCTTTTAGACCTTCTGGGGACCCTCTGAGGAGAAAAAAAGTTCAACAGGTCCAATATGGACCACTGTCTGGAGGTCCTGACTTGACTTTTTAACATCAGAAAGAGGCTATGTGGACATCAGGTAGCTTTTAGACCTTCTGGGGACCCTCTGAGGAGAAAAAAAGTTCAAATGGTCCCATATGGACCACTGTCTGGAGGTCCTGACTTGACTTTTTAACATGAGAAAGAGTCTATGAGGACAGCGTGGAGATTTTAGACTTTCTGGGGACTCTCTGAGGAGAAAAAAGTTCAAAAGGTCCCATATGGACCACTGTCTGGAGGTCCTGACTTGCCTATTTAACATCAGAAATAGTCTATGAGGACATCATGTAGCTTTTAGACCTTCTGGAGACCCTCTGAGGAGAAAAAAAGTTCAAAAGGTCCCATTTGAACCACTGTCTGGAGGTCCTGACTTGACTTTTTAACATCAGAAAGAGTCTATGAGGACATCATGTAGCTTTTAGACTTCTGGGGACCCTCTGAGGAGAAAAAAAGTTCAAAAGGTCCCATATGAACCACTGTCTGGAGGTCCTGACTTGACCTTTTAACATCAGAAAGAGTCTATGAGGACATCATGTAGCTTTTAAACCTTCTGGGGACCCTCTGAGGAGAAAAAAAGTTCAAAAGGTCCTATATGGACTAGTGTCTGGAGGACCTGACTTGACTTTTTAACATCAGAAATAGTCTATGAGGACATGATGTAGCTTTTAGACCTTCTGGGCACCCTCTGAGGAGAAAAAAAATTCAACAGGTCCCATATGGATCACTGATTGGAGGACCTGACTTGACTTTTTAACATCAGAAAGAGTCTATGAGGACATCATGTAGCTTTTAGACCTTCTGGGGACCCTCTGAGGAGAAAAAAAGTTCAAAAGGTCCCATATGGACTAGTGTCTGGAGGACCTGACTTGACTATTTAACATCAGAAATAGTCTATGAGGAAATCATGTAGCTTTTAGACCTTCTGGGCACCCTCTGAGGAGAAAAAAAGTTCAACAGGTCCCATATGGACCACTGATTGGAGGACCTGACTTGACTTTTTAACATCAGAAAGAGTCTATGAGGACATCCTGTAATTTTTAGACCTTCTGGGGACCCCCTGAGGAGAAAAAAGTTTAAAAAGTCCCATATGGACCACTGTCTGGAGGACCTAACTTGACTTTTTAACATCAGAAAGAGTCTATGAGGACATCATGTAGCTTTTAGACCTTCTGGGGACACTTTGAGGAGAAAAAAAGTTCAAAAGGTCCCATATGGACCACTGTCTGGAGGTCCTGACTTGACTTTTTAACATGAGAAAGAGTCTATGAGGACAGCAAGGAGCTTTTAGACCTTGTGGGGACCCTCTGAGGAGAAAAAAAGTTCAAAAGGTCCCATATGGACCACTGTCTGGAGGTCCTGACTTGACTTTTTAACATGAGATAGAGTCTATGAGGACAGCATGGAGCTTTTAGACCTTCTGGGGACCCTCTGAGGAGAAAAAAAGTTCAAAAGTTCCCATACGGACCACTGTCTAGAGGTCCTGACTTGCCTATTTAACATCAAAAATAGTCTATGAGAACATCATGTAGCTTTAAAACCTTCTAGGCACCCTCTGAGGAGAAAAAAAGTTCAACAGGTCCCATATGGACCACTGACTGAAGGACCTGACTTGACTTTTTAACATCAGAAAGAGTCTATGAGGACATCATGTAGCTTTTAGACCTTCTGGGCACCCTCTGAGGAGAAAAAAAGTTCAACAGGTCCCATATGGACCACTGATTGGAGGACCTGACTTGACTTTTTAACATCAGAAAGAGTCTATGAGGACATCATGTAGCTTTTAGACCTTCTGGGCACCCTCTGAGGAGAAAAAAAGTTCAACAGGTCCCATATGGACCACTGATTGGAGGACCTGACTTGACTTTTTAACATCAGAAAGAGTCTATGAGGACATCCTGTAGCTTTTAGACCTTCTGGGGACCCTCTGAGGAGAAAAAAAGTTCAAAAGGTCCCATATGGATCACTGTCTGGAGGTCCTGTATTGACTTTTTAACATGAGAAAGAGTCTATGAGGACAGAATGGAGCTTTTAGACCTTCTGGGGACCCTCTGAGGAGAAAAAAAGTTCAAAAGGTCCCATATGGACCACTGTCTGTAGGTCCTGACTTGAATTTTTAACATGAGAAAGAGTCTATGAGGACAGCATGGAGATTTTAGACCTTCTGGGGACTCTATGAGGAGAAAAAAAGTTCAAAAGGTCCCATATGGACCACTGTCTGGAGGTCCTGACTTGCCTATTTAACATCAGAAATAGTCTATGAGGACATCATGTAGCTTTTAGACCTTCTGGGGACCCTCTGAGCAGAAAAAAATTCAAAAGGTCCCATATGGACCACTGTCTGGAGGACCTGACTTGCCTATTTAACATCAGAAATAGTCTATGAGGACATCATGTAGCTTTTAGTCCTTCTGGGGACCCTCTGAGGAGAAAAAAAAGTTCAAAAGGTCCCATATGG
The DNA here is from genome assembly GCA_026230005.1 of Gila orcuttii. Lineage (NCBI taxonomy): Eukaryota > Metazoa > Chordata > Actinopteri > Cypriniformes > Leuciscidae > Gila > Gila orcuttii. Next base: position 41,707,137 of record JAPDVR010000002.1, on the reverse strand, counting down.
ACCACTGTCTGGAGGACCTGACTTGACTTTTTAACATGAGAAAGAGTCTATGATGACATCATGTAGCTTTTAGACCTTCTGGGGACCCTCTAAGGAGAAAAAAAGTTCAAAAGGTCCCATATGGACCACTGTCTGGAGGTCCTGACTTGACTTTTTAACATCAGAAAGAGTCTATCTGGATATAAGGTAGCTTTAAGACCTTCTGGGGACCCTCTGAGGAGAAAAAAAGTTCAAAAGGTCCCATATGGACCACTGTCTGGAGGACCTGACTTGCCTATTTAACATCAGAAATAGTCTATGAGGACATCATGTAGCTTTTAGTCCTTCTGGGGACCCTCTGAGGAGAAAAAGTTTAAAAGGTCCCATATGGACCACTGTCTGGGGGACCTGACTTGACTTTTTAACATGAGAAAGAGTCTATGAGGACATCATGTAGCTTTTAGACCTTCTGGGGACCCTCTGAGCAGAAAAAAAGTTCAAAAGGTCCCATATGGACCACTGTCTGGAGGACCTGACTTGCCTATTTAACATCAGAAATAGTCTATGAGGACATCATGTAGCTTTAAGACCTTCTGGGCACCCTCTGAGGAGAAAAAAAGTTCAACAGGTCCCATATGGACCACGGACTGGACGACCTGACTTGACTTTTTTAACATCAGAAAGAGTCTATGAGGACATCATGTAGCTTTTAGACCTTTTGGGGACCCCCTGAGGGGGAAAAAAGTTTTAAAAATCCCATATGGACCAATGTCTGGAGGACCTAACTTTACTTTTTAACATCAGAAAGAGTCTATGAGGACATCATGTAGCTTTTAGACCTTCTGGGGACCCTCTGAGGAGAAAAAAAGTTCAAAAGGTCCCATATGGACCACTGTCTGTAGGTCCTGACTTGAATTTTTAACATGAGAAAGAGTCTATGAGGACAGCATGGAGATTTTAGACCTTCTGGGGACTCTCTGAGGAGAAAAAAAGTTCAAAAGGTCCCATATGGACCACTGTCTGGAGGTCCTGACTTGCCTATTTAACATCAGAAATAGTCTATGAGGACATCATGTAGCTTTTAGACCTTCTGGGCACCCTCTGAGGAGAAAAAAAGTTCAACAGGTCCCATATGGACCACTGACTGGAGGACCTGACTTGACTTTTTTAACATCAGAAAGAGTCTATGAGGACATCATGTAGCTTTTAGACCTTTTGGGGACCCCCTGAGGGGGAAAAAAGTTTTAAAAATCCCATATGGACCAATGTCTGGAGGACCTAACTTTACTTTTTAACATCAGAAAGAGTCTATGAGGACATCATGTAGCTTTTAGACCTTCTGGGGACCCTCTGAGGAGAAAAAAAGTTCAAAAGGTCCCATATGGACCACTGTCTGTAGGTCCTGACTTGAATTTTTAACATGAGAAAGAGTCTATGAGGACAGCATGGAGATTTTAGACCTTCTGGGGACTCTCTGAGGAGAAAAAAAGTTCAAAAGGTCCCATATGGACCACTGTCTGGAGGTCCTGACTTGCCTATTTAACATCAGAAATAGTCTATGAGGACATCATGTAGCTTTTAGACCTTCTGGGGACCCTCTGAGGAGAAAAAAAGTTCAAAAGGTCCCATATGAACCACTGTCTGGAGGTCCTGACTTGACTTTTTAACATCAGAAATAGTCTATGAGGACATCATGTAGCTTTTAGACCTTCTGGGCACCCTCTGAGGAGAAAAAAAGTTCAACAGGTCCCATATGGACCACTGTCTGGAGGACCTGACTTGACTTTTTAACATGAGAAAGAGTCTATGAGGACATCATGTAGCTTTTAGACCTTCTGGGGACCCTCTGAGCAGAAAAAAAGTTCAAAAGGTCCCATATGGACCACTGTCTGGAGGACCTGACTTGCCTATTTAACATCAGAAATAGTCTATGAGGACATCATGTAGCTTTTAGACCTTCTGGGCACCCTCTGAGGAGAAAAAAAGTTCAACAGGTCCCATATGGACCACTGACTGGAGGACCTGACTTGACTTTTTTAACATCAGAAAGAGTCTATGAGGACATCATGTAGCTTTTAGACCTTTTGGGGACCCCCTGAGGAGGAAAAAAGTTTAAAAAGTCCCATATGGACCACTGTCTGGAGGACCTAACTTGAGTTTTTAACATCAGAAAGAGTCTATGGGGACATCATGTAGCTTTTAGACCTTCTGGGGACCCTCTGAGGAGAAAAAAAAGTTCAAAAGGTCCCATATGGACCACTGTCTGGAGGTCCTGACTTGCCTATTTAACATCAGAAATAGTCTATGAGGACATCATGTAGCTTTTAGACCTTCTGGTGACCCTCTGAGGAGAAAAAAAGTTCAAAAGGTCCCATATGAACCACTGTCTGGAGGTCCTGACTTGACTTTTTAACATCAGAAAGAGTCTATGAGGACATCATGTAGCTTTTAGACCCTCTGGGGACCCTCTGAGGAGAAAAAAGTTCAAAAGGTCCCATATGGACTAGTGTCTGGAGGACCTGACTTGACTTTTTAACATCAGAAATAGTCTATGAGGACATCATGTAGCTTTTAGACCTTCTGGGCACCCTCTGAGGAGAAAAAAAGTTCAACAGGTCCCAAATGGACCACTGATTGGAGGACCTGACTTGACTTTTTAACATCAGAAAGAGTCTATGAGGACATCATGTAGCTTTTAGACCTTCTGGGGACCCTCTGAGGAGAAAAAAAGTTCAAAAAGTCCCATATGGACTAGTGTCTGGAGGACCTGACTTGACTTTTTAACATCAGAAATAGTCTATGAGGACATCATGTAGCTTTTAGACCTTCTGAGCACCCTGTGAGGAGAAAAAAAGTTCAACAGGTCCCATATGGACCACTGATTTGAGGACCTGACTTGACTTTTTAACATCAAAAAGAGTCTATGAGGACATCCTGTAGCTTTTAGACCTTCTGGGGACCCCCTGAGGAGAAAAAAGTTTAAAAAGTCTCATATGGACCACTGTCTGGAGGACCTAACTTGACTTTTTAACATCAGAAAGAGTCTATGAGGACATCATGTAGCTTTTAGACCTTCTGGGGACCCTCTGAGCAGAAAAAAAGTTCAAAAGGACCCATATGGACCACTGTCTGGAGGTCCTGACTTGACTTTTTAAAATCAGAAAGAGTCAATGAGGATATCAGTTAGCTTTTAGACCTTTTGGGGACCACCTGAAGAGAAATAAAAAGTTAAAAAAGTCCCATATGGACCACTGTCTGGAGGACCTGACTTGACTTTTTAACATCAGAAAGAGTCTATGAGGACATCATGTAGCTTTTAGACCTTCTGGGGACCCTCTGAGGAGAAAAAAAGTTCAACAGGTCCAATATGGACCACTGTCTGGAGGTCCTGACTTGACTTTTTAACATCAGAAAGAGGCTATGTGGACATCAGGTAGCTTTTAGACCTTCTGGGGACCCTCTGAGGAGAAAAAAAGTTCAAATGGTCCCATATGGACCACTGTCTGGAGGTCCTGACTTGACTTTTTAACATGAGAAAGAGTCTATGAGGACAGCGTGGAGATTTTAGACTTTCTGGGGACTCTCTGAGGAGAAAAAAGTTCAAAAGGTCCCATATGGACCACTGTCTGGAGGTCCTGACTTGCCTATTTAACATCAGAAATAGTCTATGAGGACATCATGTAGCTTTTAGACCTTTTGGGGACCCAATGAGGATAAAAAAAGTTCAAAAGGTCACATATGGACTAGTGTCTGGAAGACCTGACTTGACTTTTTAACATCAGAAATAGTCTATGAGGACATCATGTAGCTTTTAGACCTTCTGGGCACCCTCTGAGGAGAAAAAAAGTTCAACAGGTCCCATATGGACCTCTGTCTGGAGGACCTGACTTGACTTTTTAACATCAGAAAGAGTCTATCATGTAGCTTTTAGACCTTCTGGGGACCCTCTGAGAAGAAAAAAAGTTCAAAACGTCCCATATGGACCACTGTCTGGAGGTCCTGACTTGACTTTTTAACATCAGAAAGAGTCTATGAGGACATCATGTAGCTTTTAGACCTTCTGGGGACCCTCTGAGGAGAAAAAAAGTTCAAAATGTCCCATATGGACTAGTGTCTGGAGGACCTGACTTGCCTTTTTAACATCAGAAATAGTCTATGAGGACATCATGTAGCTTTAAGACCTTCTGGGCACCCTCTGAGGAGAAAAAAAGTTCAACATGTCCCATATGGACCACTGTCTGGAGGTCCTGACTTGACTTTTTAACATGAGAAAGAGTCTATGAGGACAGCATGGAGCTTTTAGACCTTCTGGGGACCCTCTGAGGAGAAAAAAAGTTCAAAGGTCCCATATGGACCACTGTCTAGAGGTCCTGACTTGCCTATTTAACATCAGAAATAGTCTATGATGACATCATGTAGCTTTAAGACCTTCTGGGCACCCTCTGAGGAGAAAAAAAAGTTCAACAGGTCCCATATGGACCACTGACTGGAGGACCTGACTTGACTTTTTAACATCAGAAAGAGTCTATGAGGACATCATGTAGCTTTTTGACCTTCTGGGGACCCTCTGAGCTGAAAAAAAGTTCAAAAGGTCCCAAATGGACCACTGTCTGGAGGACCTGACTTGACTTTTTAACATCAGAAAGAGTCTATGAGGACAGCTTTTAGACCTTCTGGGCACCCTCTGAGGAGAAAAAAAGTCCAAAAGGTCCCATATGAACCACTGTCTGGAGGTCCTGACTTGAATTTTTAACATCAAAAAGAGTCTATGAGGACATCATGTAGCTTTTAGACCTTCTGGGGACCCTCTGAGCAGAAAAAAAGTTCAAAAGGTCCCATATGGACTACTGTATGGCGGACTTGACTTGACCTTTTAACATCAGAAAGAGTCAATAAGGACATCATGTAGCTTTTAGGCCTTCTGGGGACCCTCTGAGGAGAAAAAAAGTTCAAAAGGTTCATATGGACTACTTTCTGGCGGTCTAAAACATCATTATGTGATACATGTATAAATAGTTTTGAAAAATTTAATAGAAATAAAGTTTATATTTATGAATTTAAGCATGTGTATCCTACTCATTTCACATGAAAAGAAAGAGACAGAAAGGAGAGAAGCTAGAATCAGTAAACGTACATCAATACTGACTAAATTAGCAGGGCAATAGCAATGATTAAAATCATGTCGGTTTATGAGTACGACATAGGCTACCTTAAAAAATGTTTTTAGTTTTATTATGAAAAAAACGGAATGCGTTTTATTTCTTGAATCTTGAATGCATTGCAATCAACAAAGGTCATATTACTTTTAAATGTTATTCTTCCATGCAAAACGCTTGTGCAATGTAATGAAACGCATTAGTGCTTGAATGCATTTTAATGCAACAGAGTGCATATTACTTTTAAATGTTAATCTTCCATGCAAAACGCTGTTGCAATGTAATGAAACGAATTAGTTCTTGAATGCATTGCAATTCAACAAAGTGCATATAACTTTCAAATGTTATTCTTCCATGCAAAACGCTATGTACAGAAAAGCATTAGTTCTTGAATGCATTGCAATGTAACAGAGTGCACATTACTATTAAATGTTATTCTTCCATGCAAAACGCTTGTGCAATGCAACAGCACGCAATAGAATGAATCGCATTAGTTCTTGAATGCATTTGCAATGCCACAGAGTGCATACTACTTTTAAAGTGCATATTGCTTATAGGTCATTCTTCGATGCTTTTCGTTGGTATTCTTCGTTACGCTTGATCGTATGTGCAATGCAATGCAACAGCAGATTGCATTGCAGATCTCTTAATGCACTACGGAATGAGTTAGTTCTTGAACGCATTGCAATGCAAAAAAGTGCATATCGCTTATATGTCATTCTAACGCTTTATCATATGTGCAATGCAACAGCAGTTTTTTTAAGCGTTAGTTTTTTCTTCATTGGACAAAGGAATAAGTTAGTCCTTTTATGCAATGGAATGAAACAACAAAACGTTTTTAAAACAGCAGATTGCGTTGCCCATCTCTTTAATGCACTACAAAAAGAGTTAGTTCTTGAGTGCATTGCAAAAAAAGTGCATATTGCTTATGCACAACGCTTTAACTTATGTGCAAAGCAATTCAATCTCTTCAATGCACTACTGAATGAGTTAGCTCTTGAATGCTTTGCAATGCAAAAAAGTGCATATCGCGCTTATATGTTATTCTACTGCTTTATCATATGTGCAATGCAAAAGCAGTTTTTAAGCGTTAGTTTTTTTCATTGCACAAAGGAATAAGTTAGTCCTTTTATGCAATGGAATGAAACAACAAAAATGTTATTAAAACAACAGATTGCATTGCCCATCTCTTTAATGCACTACAAAATTAGTTAGTTCTTGAAAGCATTGCAATTCAACAATGCCTTTTGACTTTTTAACATCAGAAAGAGTCTATGAGGACATCATGTAGCTTTTAGACCTTCAGGGGACCCTCTGACCAGAAAAAAAGTTCAAAAGGTCACATATGGACCACTGTCTGGAGGACCTGACTTGATTTTTTAACATCAGAAAGAGTCTATGAGGACATCATGTAACTTTAAGACCTTCTGGGGACCCTCTGAGAAAAAAAAAAGTTCAAAAGGTCCCATATGGACTACTGTATGGCGGACTTGACTTGACCTTTTAACATCAGAAAGAGTCAATAAGGACATCATGTAGCTTTTAGGCCTTCTGGGGACCCTCTGAGGAGAAAAAAAGTTCAAAAGGTTCATATGGACTACTTTCTGGCGGTCTTAACATCATTATGTGATACATGTATAAATAGTTTTGAAAAATTTAATAGAAATAAAGTTTATATTTATGAATGTAAGCATGTGTATCCTACTCATTTCACATGAAAAGAAAGAGACAGAAAGGAGAGAAGCTAGAATCAGTAAACGTACATCAATACTGACTAAATTAGCAGGGCAATAGCAATGATTAAAATCATGTCGGTTTATGAGTACGACATAGGCTACCTTAAAAAATGTTTTTAGTTTTATTATGAAAAAAACGAAATGCGTTTTATTTCTTGAATCTTGAATGCATTGCAATCAACAAAGGTCATATTACTTTTAAATGTTATTCTTCCATGCAAAACGCTTGTGCAATGTAATGAAACGCATTAGTGCTTGAATGCATTTTAATGCAACAGAGTGCATATTACTTTTAAATGTTAATCTTCCATGCAAAACGCTGTTGCAATGTAATGAAACGAATTAGTTCTTGAATGCATTGCAATTCAACAAAGTGCATATAACTTTCAAATGTTATTCTTCCATGCAAAACGCTATGTACAGAAAAGCATTAGTTCTTGAATGCATTGCAATGTAACAGAGTGCACATTACTATTAAATGTTATTCTTCCATGCAAAACGCTTGTGCAATGCAACAGCACGCAATAAAATGAATCGCATTAGTTCTTGAATGCATTTGCAATGCCACAAAGTGCATACTACTTTTAAAGTGCATATTGCTTATAGGTCATTCTTCGATGCTTTTCGTTGGTATTCTTCGTTACGCTTGATCGTATGTGCAATGCAATGCAACAGCAGATTGCATTGCAGATCTCTTAATGCACTACGGAATGAGTTAGTTCTTGAACGCATTGCAATGCAAAAAAAGTGCATATCGCTTATATGTCATTCTAACGCTTTATCATATGTGCAATGCAACAGCAGTTTTTTTAAGCGTTAGTTTTTTTTTCATTGCACAAAGGAATAAGTTAGTCCTTTTATGCAATGGAATGAAACAACAAAACGTTTTTAAAACAGCAGATTGCGTTGCCCATCTCTTTAATGCACTACAAAAAGAGTTAGTTCTTGAGTGCATTGCAAAAAAAGTGCATATTGCTTATGCAAAACGCTTTAACTTATGTGCAAAGCAATTCAATCTCTTCAATGCACTACTGAATGAGTTAGCTCTTGAATGCTTTGCAATGCAAAAAAGTGCATATCGCGCTTATATGTTATTCTACTGCTTTATCATATGTGCAATGCAAAAGCAGTTTTTAAGCGTTAGTTTTTTTCATTGCACAAAGGAATAAGTTAGTCCTTTTATGCAATGGAATGAAACAACAAAAATGTTATTAAAACAACAGATTGCATTGCCCATCTCTTTAATGCACTACAAAATTAGTTAGTTCTTGAAAGCATTGCAATTCAACAATGCCTTTTGACTTTTTAACATCAGAAAGAGTCTATGAGGACATCATGTAGCTTTTAGACCTTCAGGGGACCCTCTGACCAGAAAAAAAGTTCAAAAGGTCACATATGGACCACTGTCTGGAGGACCTGACTTGATTTTTTAACATCAGAAAGAGTCTATGAGGACATCATGTAATTTTAAGACCTTCTGGGGACCCTCTGAGAAAAAAAAAGTTCAAAAGGTCCCATATGGACCACTGTCTGGAGGACCTGACTTGACTTTTTAACATCAGAAAGAGTCTGTAAGGACATCATGTAGCTTTTATACCTTCTTGGGGACCCTCTGACCAGAAAAAAGTTCAAAAGGTCCCATATGGACTACTGTCTGGCGGACTTCACTTGACAATTTGCTTATTAACATCAGAAAGAGTCTGTAAGGACATCATGTAACTTTAAGACCTTCTGGGGACCCTCTGAGAAAAAAAAAGTTCAAAAGATCCCATATGGACCACTGTCTGGAGGACCTGACTTGACTTTTTAACATCAGAAAGAGTCTATGAGGACAGCATGGAGCTTTTAGACCTTCTGGGGACCCTCTGAGAAGAAAAAAAGTTCAAAAGGTCCCATATGGACCACTGTCTGGAGGATTTGACTTGACTTTTTAACATCAGAAAGAGTCTATGAGGACATCAGGTAGCTTTTAGACCTTCTGGGGACCCTCTGAGCAAAAAAAAAGTTCAAAAGGTCCCATATCGACCACTGTCTGGAGGACTTGAATTGACTTTTTAACATCAGAAAGAGTCTATGAGGACATCATGTAGCTGTTAGACCTTCTGGGGACCGTCTTATTAGAAAAAAAGTTCAAAAGGTCCAATATTGACCAATGTCTGGAGGACCTGACTTGACTTTTTTACATCAGAAAGAGTCTATGAGGACATCATGTAGCTTTTAGACCTTCTGGGTACCCTCTGAGCAGAAAAAAAGTTCAAAAGGTCCCATATTGACCACTGTCTGGAGGTCCTGACTTGACTTTTTAACATCAGAAAGAGTCTATGAGGACATCATTTAGCTTTTAGACCTTCTGGGGACCCTCTGAGGAGAAAAAAAGTTAAAAAGGTCCCATTTGAACCACTGTCTGGAGGTCCTGACTTGACTTTTTAACATCAGAAAGAGTCTATGAGGACATCATGTAGCTTTTAGACCTTCTGGGGACCCTCTGAGGACAAAAAAAGTTCAAAAGGTCCAATATAGACTAGTGTCTGGAGGACCTGACTTGCCTATTTAACATCAGAAATAGTCTATGAGGACATCATGTAGCTTTAAGACCTTCTGGGCACCCTCTGAGGAGAAAAAAAGTTCAACAGGTCCCATATTGACCACTGACTGGAGGACCTGACTTGACTTTTTAACATCAGAAAGCGTCTATGAGGACATCATGTAGCTTTTAGACCTTCTGGGGATCCTCTGAACAGAAAAAAAGTTCAAAAGGTCCCATATGGACCACTGTCTGGAGGACCTAACTTGACTTTTTAACATCAGAAAGAGTCTATGAGGACATCATGTAGCATTTAGACCTTCTGGGAACCCTCTGAGCAGAAAAAAAGTTCAAAAGGTCCCATATGGACCACTGTCTGGAGGTCCTTACTTGACTTTTTAACATCAGATAGAGTCTATGAGGACATCAGGGAGCATTTAGACCTTCTGGGGACCCTCTGAGCAAAAATAAAGTTCAAAAGGTCCCATATGGACCACTGTCTGGAGGACCTGACTTGACTTTTTAACATCAGAAAGAGTCTATGTGGACATCATGTAGCTTTTAGACCTTCTGGGGACCCTCTGAGGAGAAAAAAAGTTCAAAAGGTCCCATATGGACCACTGTCTGGAGGACCTGACTTGATTTTTTAACATCAGAAATAGTCTATGAGGACATCATGTAACTTTTAGACTTTCTGGGGACCCTCTGAGCAGAAAAAAGTTCAAAAGGTCCCATATGGACCACTGTCTGGAGGACCTGACTTGACTTTTTAACATCAGAAAGAGTCTATGAGGACATCATGTAGCTTTTAGATCTTCTGGGGATCCTCTGAGCAGAAAAAAAGTTCAAAAGGTCCCATATGGACCACTGTCTGGAGGACCTTACTTGACTTTTTAACATCAGAAAGAGTCTATGAGGACATCATGTAGCTTTTAGTCCTTCTGGGGACCCTCTGAGGAGAAAAAAAGTTCAAATGGTCCCATATGGACCACTGTCTGGAGGTCCTGACTTGACTGTTTAACATCAGAAAGAGTCTATGTGGATATCATGTAGCTTTTAGTCCTTCTGGGCACCCTCTGAGGAGAAAAAGTTCAAAAGGTCCCATATGGACCACTGTCTGGAAGACCTGACTTGACTTTTTAACATGAGAAAGAGTCTATGAGGACATCATGTAGCTTTTAGACCTTCTGGGGACCCTCTGAGGAGAAAAAAAGTTCAACAGGTCCCATATGGACCACTGACTGGAGGACCAGACTTGACTTTTTAACATGAGAAAGAGTCTATGAGGACATCATGTAGCTTTTAGACCTTTTGGGGACCCCCTGAGGAGTAAAAAAGTTTAAAAAGTCCCATATGGACCACTGTCTGGAGGACCTAACTTGACTTTTTAACATCAGAAAGAGTCTATGAGGACATCATGTAGCTTTTAGACCTTCTGGGGACCCTCTGAGGAGAAAAAAAGTTCAAAAGGTCCCATATGGACCACTGTCTGGAGGTCCTGACTTGACTTTTTAACATGTGAAAGAGTCTATAAGGACAGGATGGAGATTTTAGACCTTCTGGGGACTCTCTGAGGAGAAAAAAAGTTCAAAAGGTCCCATATGGACCACTGTCTGGAGGTCCTGACTTGCCTAATTAACATCAGAAATAGTCTATGAGGACATCATGTAGCTTTCAGACCTTCTGGGGACCCTCTGAGGAAAAAAAAAGTTCAAAAGGTCCCATATGAACCACTGTCTGGAGGTCCTGACTTGACTTTTTAACATCAGAAAGAGTCTATGAGGACATCATGTAGCTTTTAGTCCTTCTGGGGACCCTCTGAGGAGAAAAAGTTCAAAAGGTCCCATATGGACCACTGTCTGGGGGACCTGACTTGACTTTTTAACATCAGAAAGAGTCTATGAGGACATCATGTAGCTTTTAGACCTTCTGGGGACCCCCAGAGGAGAAAAGAAGTTCAAAAATTCCCATATGGACCACTGTCTGGATGACCTGACTTGACTTTTTAACATCAGAAAGAGTCTATGAGGACATCATGTAGCTTTTAGACCTTCTGGGGACCCTCTGAGGAGAAAAAAAGTTCAAAAGGTTCCATATGGACCACTGACTGGAGGACCTGAATTGACTTTTTAACATGAGAAAGAGTCTATGAGGACATCATGTAGCTTTTAGACCTTCTGGGGACCCTCTGAGCAGAAAAAAAGTTCAAAAGGTCCCATATGGACCACTGTCTGGAGGACCTGACTTGCCTATTTAACATCAGAAATAGTCTATGAGGACATCATGTAGCTTTTAGACCTTTTGGGGACCCCCTGAGGAGGAAAAAAGTTTAAAAAGTCCCATATGGACCACTGTCTGGAGGACCTAACTTGACTTTTTAACATCAGAAAGAGTCTATGAGGACATCATGTAGCTTTTAGACCTTCTGGGGACCCTCTGAGGAGAAAGAAAGTTCAAAAGGTCCCATATGGATCACTGTCTGGAGGTCCTGACTTGACTTTTTAACATTAGAAAGAGTCTATGAGGACAGAATGGAGCTTTTAGACCTTCTGGGGACCCTCTGAGGAGAAAAAAAGTTCAAAAGTTCCCATATGGACCACTGTCTAGAGGTCCTGACTTGCCTATTTAACATCAAAAATAGTCTATGAGAACTTCATGTAGCTTTAAGACCTTCTAGGCACCCTCTGAGGAGAAAAAAAGTTCAACAGGTCCCATATGGACCACTGACTGAAGGACCTTACTTGACTTTTTAACATCAGAAAGAGTCTATGAGGACATCATGTAGCTTTTAGACCTTCTGGGCACCCTCTGAGGAGAAAAAAAGTTCAACAGGTCCCATATGAACCACTGTCTGGAGGACCTGACTTGAATTTTTAACATCAGAAATAGTCTATGAGGACATCATGTAGCTTTTAGACCTTCTGGGGACCCTCTGAGCTGAAAAAAAGTTCAAAAGGTCCCATATGAACCACTGTCTGGAGGTCCTGACTTGACTTTTTAACATCAGAAAGAGTCTATGAGGACATCATGTAGCTTTTAGACCTTCTGGGCACCCTCTGAGGAGAAAAAAAGTTCAACAGGTCCCATATGGACCACTGATTGGAGGACCTGACTTGACTTTTTAACATCAGAAAGAGTCTATGAGGACATCCTGTAGCTTTTAGACCTTCTGGGGACCCTCTGAGGAGAAAAAAAGTTCAAAAGGTCCCATATGGATCACTGTCTGGAGGTCCTGTATTGACTTTTTAACATGAGAAAGAGTCTATGAGGACAGAATGGAGCTTTTAGACCTTCTGGGGACCCTCTGAGGAGAAAAAAAGTTCAAAAGGTCCCATATGGACCACTGTCTGTAGGTCCTGACTTGAATTTTTAACATGAGAAAGAGTCTATGAGGACAGCATGGAGATTTTAGACCTTCTGGGGACTCTATGAGGAGAAAAAAAGTTCAAAAGGTCCCATATGGACCACTGTCTGGAGGTCCTGACTTGCCTATTTAACATCAGAAATAGTCTATGAGGACATCATGTAGCTTTTAGACCTTCTGGGCACCCTCTGAGGAGAAAAAAAGTTCAACAGGTCCCATATGGACCACTGACTGGAGGACCTGACTTGACTTTTTTAACATCAGAAAGAGTCTATGAGGACATCATGTAGCTTTTAGACCTTTTGGGGACCCCCTGAGGAGGAAAAAAGTTTAAAAAGTCCCATATGGACCACTGTCTGGAGGACCTAACTTGCGTTTTTAACATCAGAAAGAGTCTATGGGGACATCATGTAGCTTTTAGACCTTCTGGGGACCCTCTGAGGAGAAAAAAAGTTCAAAAGGTCCCATATGGACCACTGTCTGGAGGTCCTGACTTGAATTTTTAACATGAGAAAGAGTCTATGAGGACAGCATGGAGATTTTAGACCTTCTGGGGACTCTCTGAGGAGAAAAAAAGTTCAAAAGGTCCCATATGGACCACTGTCTGGAGGTCCTGACTTGCCTATTTAACATCAGAAATAGTCTATGAGGACATCATGTAGCTTTTAGACCTTCTGGTGACCCTCTGAGGAGAAAAAAAGTTCAAAAGGTCCCATATGAACCACTGTCTGGAGGTCCTGACTTGACTTTTTAACATGAGAAAGAGTCTATGAGGACATCATGTAGCTTTTAGACCCTCTGGGGACCCTCTGAGGAGAAAAAAAATTCAAAAGGTCCCATATGGACTAGTGTCTGGAGGACCTGACTTGACTTTTTAACATCAGAAATAGTCTATGAGGACATCATGTAGCTTTTAGACCTTCTGGGCACCCTCTGAGGAGAAAAAAAGTTCAACAGGTCCCAAATGGACCACTGATTGGAGGACCTGACTTGACTTTTTAACATCAGAAAGAGTCTATGAGGACATCATGTAGCTTTTAGACCTTCTGGGGACCCTCTGAGGAGAAAAAAAGTTCAAAAAGTCCCATATGGACTAGTGTCTGGAGGACCTGACTTGACTTTTTAACATCAGAAATAGTCTATGAGGACATCATGTAGCTTTTAGACCTTCTGAGCACCCTGTGAGGAGAAAAAAAGTTCAACAGGTCCCATATGGACCACTGATTGGAGGACCTGACTTGACTTTTTAACATCAAAAAGAGTCTATGAGGACATCCTGTAGCTTGTAGACCTTCTGGGGACCCCCTGAGGAGAAAAAAGTTTAAAAAGTCTCATATGGACCACTGTCTGGAGGACTTAACTTGACTTTTTAACATCAGAAAGAGTCTATGAGGACATCATGTAGCTTTTAGACCTTCTGGGGACCCTCTGAGCAGAAAAAAAGTTCAAAAGGTCTCATATGGACCACTGTCTGGAGGTCCTGACTTGACTTTTTAACATCAGAAAGAGTCTATGTGGATATCAGGTAGCTTTTAGACCTTCTGGGGACCCCCTGAAGAGAAATAAAAAGTTAAAAAAGTCCCATATGGACCACTGTCTGGAGGACCTGACTTGACTTTTTAACATCAGAAAGAGTCTATGAGGACATCATGTAGCTTTTAGACCTTCTGGGGACCCTCTGAGGAGAAAAAAAGTTCAACAGGTCCAATATGGACCACTGTCTGGAGGTCCTGACTTGACTTTTTAACATCAGAAAGAGGCTATGTGGACATCAGGTAGCTTTTAGACCTTCTGGGGACCCTCTGAGGAGAAAAAAAGTTCAAATGGTCCCATATGGACCACTGTCTGGAGGTCCTGACTTGACTTTTTAACATGAGAAAGAGTCTATGAGGACAGCGTGGAGATTTTAGACTTTCTGGGGACTCTCTGAGGAGAAAAAAGTTCAAAAGGTCCCATATGGACCACTGTCTGGAGGTCCTGACTTGCCTATTTAACATCAGAAATAGTCTATGAGGACATCATGTAGCTTTTAGACCTTCTGGAGACCCTCTGAGGAGAAAAAAAGTTCAAAAGGTCCCATTTGAACCACTGTCTGGAGGTCCTGACTTGACTTTTTAACATCAGAAAGAGTCTATGAGGACATCATGTAGCTTTTAGACTTCTGGGGACCCTCTGAGGAGAAAAAAAGTTCAAAAGGTCCCATATGAACCACTGTCTGGAGGTCCTGACTTGACCTTTTAACATCAGAAAGAGTCTATGAGGACATCATGTAGCTTTTAAACCTTCTGGGGACCCTCTGAGGAGAAAAAAAGTTCAAAAGGTCCTATATGGACTAGTGTCTGGAGGACCTGACTTGACTTTTTAACATCAGAAATAGTCTATGAGGACATGATGTAGCTTTTAGACCTTCTGGGCACCCTCTGAGGAGAAAAAAAATTCAACAGGTCCCATATGGATCACTGATTGGAGGACCTGACTTGACTTTTTAACATCAGAAAGAGTCTATGAGGACATCATGTAGCTTTTAGACCTTCTGGGGACCCTCTGAGGAGAAAAAAAGTTCAAAAGGTCCCATATGGACTAGTGTCTGGAGGACCTGACTTGACTATTTAACATCAGAAATAGTCTATGAGGAAATCATGTAGCTTTTAGACCTTCTGGGCACCCTCTGAGGAGAAAAAAAGTTCAACAGGTCCCATATGGACCACTGATTGGAGGACCTGACTTGACTTTTTAACATCAGAAAGAGTCTATGAGGACATCCTGTAATTTTTAGACCTTCTGGGGACCCCCTGAGGAGAAAAAAGTTTAAAAAGTCCCATATGGACCACTGTCTGGAGGACCTAACTTGACTTTTTAACATCAGAAAGAGTCTATGAGGACATCATGTAGCTTTTAGACCTTCTGGGGACACTTTGAGGAGAAAAAAAGTTCAAAAGGTCCCATATGGACCACTGTCTGGAGGTCCTGACTTGACTTTTTAACATGAGAAAGAGTCTATGAGGACAGCAAGGAGCTTTTAGACCTTGTGGGGACCCTCTGAGGAGAAAAAAAGTTCAAAAGGTCCCATATGGACCACTGTCTGGAGGTCCTGACTTGACTTTTTAACATGAGATAGAGTCTATGAGGACAGCATGGAGCTTTTAGACCTTCTGGGGACCCTCTGAGGAGAAAAAAAGTTCAAAAGTTCCCATACGGACCACTGTCTAGAGGTCCTGACTTGCCTATTTAACATCAAAAATAGTCTATGAGAACATCATGTAGCTTTAAAACCTTCTAGGCACCCTCTGAGGAGAAAAAAAGTTCAACAGGTCCCATATGGACCACTGACTGAAGGACCTGACTTGACTTTTTAACATCAGAAAGAGTCTATGAGGACATCATGTAGCTTTTAGACCTTCTGGGCACCCTCTGAGGAGAAAAAAAGTTCAACAGGTCCCATATGGACCACTGATTGGAGGACCTGACTTGACTTTTTAACATCAGAAAGAGTCTATGAGGACATCATGTAGCTTTTAGACCTTCTGGGCACCCTCTGAGGAGAAAAAAAGTTCAACAGGTCCCATATGGACCACTGATTGGAGGACCTGACTTGACTTTTTAACATCAGAAAGAGTCTATGAGGACATCCTGTAGCTTTTAGACCTTCTGGGGACCCTCTGAGGAGAAAAAAAGTTCAAAAGGTCCCATATGGATCACTGTCTGGAGGTCCTGTATTGACTTTTTAACATGAGAAAGAGTCTATGAGGACAGAATGGAGCTTTTAGACCTTCTGGGGACCCTCTGAGGAGAAAAAAAGTTCAAAAGGTCCCATATGGACCACTGTCTGTAGGTCCTGACTTGAATTTTTAACATGAGAAAGAGTCTATGAGGACAGCATGGAGATTTTAGACCTTCTGGGGACTCTATGAGGAGAAAAAAAGTTCAAAAGGTCCCATATGGACCACTGTCTGGAGGTCCTGACTTGCCTATTTAACATCAGAAATAGTCTATGAGGACATCATGTAGCTTTTAGACCTTCTGGGGACCCTCTGAGCAGAAAAAAATTCAAAAGGTCCCATATGGACCACTGTCTGGAGGACCTGACTTGCCTATTTAACATCAGAAATAGTCTATGAGGACATCATGTAGCTTTTAGTCCTTCTGGGGACCCTCTGAGGAGAAAAAAAAGTTCAAAAGGTCCCATATGGACCACTGTCTGGAGGACCTGACTTGACTTTTTAACATGAGAAAGAGTCTATGATGACATCATGTAGCTTTTAGACCTTCTGGGGACCCTCTAAGGAGAAAAAAAGTTCAAAAGGTCCCATATGGACCACTGTCTGGAGGTCCTGACTTGACTTTTTAACATCAGAAAGAGTCTATCTGGATATAAGGTAGCTTTAAGACCTTCTGGGGACCCTCTGAGGAGAAAAAAAGTTCAAAAGGTCCCATATGGACCACTGTCTGGAGGACCTGACTTGCCTATTTAACATCAGAAATAGTCTATGAGGACATCATGTAGCTTTTAGTCCTTCTGGGGACCCTCTGAGGAGAAAAAGTTTAAAAGGTCCCATATGGACCACTGTCTGGGGGACCTGACTTGACTTTTTAACATGAGAAAGAGTCTATGAGGACATCATGTAGCTTTTAGACCTTCTGGGGACCCTCTGAGCAGAAAAAAAGTTCAAAAGGTCCCATATGGACCACTGTCTGGAGGACCTGACTTGCCTATTTAACATCAGAAATAGTCTATGAGGACATCATGTAGCTTTAAGACCTTCTGGGCACCCTCTGAGGAGAAAAAAAGTTCAACAGGTCCCATATGGACCACGGACTGGACGACCTGACTTGACTTTTTTAACATCAGAAAGAGTCTATGAGGACATCATGTAGCTTTTAGACCTTTTGGGGACCCCCTGAGGGGGAAAAAAGTTTTAAAAATCCCATATGGACCAATGTCTGGAGGACCTAACTTTACTTTTTAACATCAGAAAGAGTCTATGAGGACATCATGTAGCTTTTAGACCTTCTGGGGACCCTCTGAGGAGAAAAAAAGTTCAAAAGGTCCCATATGGACCACTGTCTGTAGGTCCTGACTTGAATTTTTAACATGAGAAAGAGTCTATGAGGACAGCATGGAGATTTTACACCTTCTGGGGACTCTCTGAGGAGAAAAAAAGTTCAAAAGGTCCCATATGGACCACTGTCTGGAGGTCCTGACTTGCCTATTTAACATCAGAAATAGTCTATGAGGACATCATGTAGCTTTTAGACCTTCTGGGGACCCTCTGAGGAGAAAAAAAGTTCAAAAGGTCCCATATGAACCACTGTCTGGAGGACCTGACTTGCCTATTTAACATCAGAAATAGTCTATGAGGACATCATGTAGCTTTTAGACCTTCTGGGCACCCTCTGAGGAGAAAAAAAGTTCAACAGGTCCCATATGGACCACTGACTGGAGGACCTGACTTGACTTTTTTAACATCAGAAAGAGTCTATGAGGACATCATGTAGCTTTTAGACCTTTTGGGGACCCCCTGAGGGGGAAAAAAGTTTTAAAAATCCCATATGGACCAATGTCTGGAGGACCTAACTTTACTTTTTAACATCAGAAAGAGTCTATGAGGACATCATGTAGCTTTTAGACCTTCTGGGGACCCTCTGAGGAGAAAAAAAGTTCAAAAGGTCCCATATGGACCACTGTCTGTAGGTCCTGACTTGAATTTTTAACATGAGAAAGAGTCTATGAGGACAGCATGGAGATTTTAGACCTTCTGGGGACTCTCTGAGGAGAAAAAAAGTTCAAAAGGTCCCATATGGACCACTGTCTGGAGGTCCTGACTTGCCTATTTAACATCAGAAATAGTCTATGAGGACATCATGTAGCTTTTAGACCTTCTGGGGACCCTCTGAGGAGAAAAAAAGTTCAAAAGGTCCCATATGAACCACTGTCTGGAGGTCCTGACTTGACTTTTTAACATCAGAAATAGTCTATGAGGACATCATGTAGCTTTTAGACCTTCTGGGCACCCTCTGAGGAGAAAAAAAGTTCAACAGGTCCCATATGGACCACTGTCTGGAGGACCTGACTTGACTTTTTAACATGAGAAAGAGTCTATGAGGACATCATGTAGCTTTTAGACCTTCTGGGGACCCTCTGAGCAGAAAAAAAGTTCAAAAGGTCCCATATGGACCACTGTCTGGAGGACCTGACTTGCCTATTTAACATCAGAAATAGTCTATGAGGACATCATGTAGCTTTTAGACCTTCTGGGCACCCTCTGAGGAGAAAAAAAGTTCAACAGGTCCCATATGGACCACTGACTGGAGGACCTGACTTGACTTTTTTAACATCAGAAAGAGTCTATGAGGACATCATGTAGCTTTTAGACCTTTTGGGGACCCCCTGAGGAGGAAAAAAGTTTAAAAAGTCCCATATGGACCACTGTCTGGAGGACCTAACTTGAGTTTTTAACATCAGAAAGAGTCTATGGGGACATCATGTAGCTTTTAGACCTTCTGGGGACCCTCTGAGGAGAAAAAAAAGTTCAAAAGGTCCCATATGGACCACTGTCTGGAGGTCCTGACTTGCCTATTTAACATCAGAAATAGTCTATGAGGACATCATGTAGCTTTTAGACCTTCTGGTGACCCTCTGAGGAGAAAAAAAGTTCAAAAGGTCCCATATGAACCACTGTCTGGAGGTCCTGACTTGACTTTTTAACATCAGAAAGAGTCTATGAGGACATCATGTAGCTTTTAGACCCTCTGGGGACCCTCTGAGGAGAAAAAAGTTCAAAAGGTCCCATATGGACTAGTGTCTGGAGGACCTGACTTGACTTTTTAACATCAGAAATAGTCTATGAGGACATCATGTAGCTTTTAGACCTTCTGGGCACCCTCTGAGGAGAAAAAAAGTTCAACAGGTCCCAAATGGACCACTGATTGGAGGACCTGACTTGACTTTTTAACATCAGAAAGAGTCTATGAGGACATCATGTAGCTTTTAGACCTTCTGGGGACCCTCTGAGGAGAAAAAAAGTTCAAAAAGTCCCATATGGACTAGTGTCTGGAGGACCTGACTTGACTTTTTAACATCAGAAATAGTCTATGAGGACATCATGTAGCTTTTAGACCTTCTGGGCACCCTCTGAGGAGAAAAAAAGTTCAACAGGTCCCATATGGACCACTGACTGGAGGACCTGACTTGACTTTTTTAACATCAGAAAGAGTCTATGAGGACATCATGTAGCTTTTAGACCTTTTGGGGACCCCCTGAGGAGGAAAAAAGTTTAAAAAGTCCCATATGGACCACTGTCTGGAGGACCTAACTTGCGTTTTTAACATCAGAAAGAGTCTATGGGGACATCATGTAGCTTTTAGACCTTCTGGGGACCCTCTGAGGAGAAAAAAAGTTCAAAAGGTCCCATATGGACCACTGTCTGGAGGTCCTGACTTGAATTTTTAACATGAGAAAGAGTCTATGAGGACAGCATGGAGATTTTAGACCTTCTGGGGACTCTCTGAGGAGAAAAAAAGTTCAAAAGGTCCCATATGGACCACTGTCTGGAGGTCCTGACTTGCCTATTTAACATCAGAAATAGTCTATGAGGACATCATGTAGCTTTTAGACCTTCTGGTGACCCTCTGAGGAGAAAAAAAGTTCAAAAGGTCCCATATGAACCACTGTCTGGAGGTCCTGACTTGACTTTTTAACATGAGAAAGAGTCTATGAGGACATCATGTAGCTTTTAGACCCTCTGGGGACCCTCTGAGGAGAAAAAAAGTTCAAAAGGTCCCATATGGACTAGTGTCTGGAGGACCTGACTTGACTTTTTAACATCAGAAATAGTCTATGAGGACATCATGTAGCTTTTAGACCTTCTGGGCACCCTCTGAGGAGAAAAAAAGTTCAACAGGTCCCAAATGGACCACTGATTGGAGGACCTGACTTGACTTTTTAACATCAGAAAGAGTCTATGAGGACATCATGTAGCTTTTAGACCTTCTGGGGACCCTCTGAGGAGAAAAAAAGTTCAAAAAGTCCCATATGGACTAGTGTCTGGAGGACCTGACTTGACTTTTTAACATCAGAAATAGTCTATGAGGACATCATGTAGCTTTTAGACCTTCTGAGCACCCTGTGAGGAGAAAAAAAGTTCAACAGGTCCCATATGGACCACTGATTGGAGGACCTGACTTGACTTTTTAACATCAAAAAGAGTCTATGAGGACATCCTGTAGCTTGTAGACCTTCTGGGGACCCCCTGAGGAGAAAAAAGTTTAAAAAGTCTCATATGGACCACTGTCTGGAGGACTTAACTTGACTTTTTAACATCAGAAAGAGTCTATGAGGACATCATGTAGCTTTTAGACCTTCTGGGGACCCTCTGAGCAGAAAAAAAGTTCAAAAGGTCCCATATGGACCACTGTCTGGAGGTCCTGACTTGACTTTTTAACATCAGAAAGAGTCTATGTGGATATCAGGTAGCTTTTAGACCTTCTGGGGACCCCCTGAAGAGAAATAAAAAGTTAAAAAAGTCCCATATGGACCACTGTCTGGAGGACCTGACTTGACTTTTTAACATCAGAAAGAGTCTATGAGGACATCATGTAGCTTTTAGACCTTCTGGGGACCCTCTGAGGAGAAAAAAAGTTCAACAGGTCCAATATGGACCACTGTCTGGAGGTCCTGACTTGACTTTTTAACATCAGAAAGAGGCTATGTGGACATCAGGTAGCTTTTAGACCTTCTGGGGACCCTCTGAGGAGAAAAAAAGTTCAAATGGTCCCATATGGACCACTGTCTGGAGGTCCTGACTTGACTTTTTAACATGAGAAAGAGTCTATGAGGACAGCGTGGAGATTTTAGACTTTCTGGGGACTCTCTGAGGAGAAAAAAGTTCAAAAGGTCCCATATGGACCACTGTCTGGAGGTCCTGACTTGCCTATTTAACATCAGAAATAGTCTATGAGGACATCATGTAGCTTTTAGACCTTCTGGAGACCCTCTGAGGAGAAAAAAAGTTCAAAAGGTCCCATTTGAACCACTGTCTGGAGGTCCTGACTTGACTTTTTAACATCAGAAAGAGTCTATGAGGACATCATGTAGCTTTTAGACTTCTGGGGACCCTCTGAGGAGAAAAAAAGTTCAAAAGGTCCCATATGAACCACTGTCTGGAGGTCCTGACTTGACCTTTTAACATCAGAAAGAGTCTATGAGGACATCATGTAGCTTTTAAACCTTCTGGGGACCCTCTGAGGAGAAAAAAAGTTCAAAAGGTCCTATATGGACTAGTGTCTGGAGGACCTGACTTGACTTTTTAACATCAGAAATAGTCTATGAGGACATGATGTAGCTTTTAGACCTTCTGGGCACCCTCTGAGGAGAAAAAAAATTCAACAGGTCCCATATGGATCACTGATTGGAGGACCTGACTTGACTTTTTAACATCAGAAAGAGTCTATGAGGACATCATGTAGCTTTTAGACCTTCTGGGGACCCTCTGAGGAGAAAAAAAGTTCAAAAGGTCCCATATGGACTAGTGTCTGGAGGACCTGACTTGACTATTTAACATCAGAAATAGTCTATGAGGAAATCATGTAGCTTTTAGACCTTCTGGGCACCCTCTGAGGAGAAAAAAAGTTCAACAGGTCCCATATGGACCACTGATTGGAGGACCTGACTTGACTTTTTAACATCAGAAAGAGTCTATGAGGACATCCTGTAATTTTTAGACCTTCTGGGGACCCCCTGAGGAGAAAAAAGTTTAAAAAGTCCCATATGGACCACTGTCTGGAGGACCTAACTTGACTTTTTAACATCAGAAAGAGTCTATGAGGACATCATGTAGCTTTTAGACCTTCTGGGGACACTTTGAGGAGAAAAAAAGTTCAAAAGGTCCCATATGGACCACTGTCTGGAGGTCCTGACTTGACTTTTTAACATGAGAAAGAGTCTATGAGGACAGCAAGGAGCTTTTAGACCTTGTGGGGACCCTCTGAGGAGAAAAAAAGTTCAAAAGGTCCCATATGGACCACTGTCTGGAGGTCCTGACTTGACTTTTTAACATGAGATAGAGTCTATGAGGACAGCATGGAGCTTTTAGACCTTCTGGGGACCCTCTGAGGAGAAAAAAAGTTCAAAAGTTCCCATACGGACCACTGTCTAGAGGTCCTGACTTGCCTATTTAACATCAAAAATAGTCTATGAGAACATCATGTAGCTTTAAAACCTTCTAGGCACCCTCTGAGGAGAAAAAAAGTTCAACAGGTCCCATATGGACCACTGACTGAAGGACCTGACTTGACTTTTTAACATCAGAAAGAGTCTATGAGGACATCATGTAGCTTTTAGACCTTCTGGGCACCCTCTGAGGAGAAAAAAAGTTCAACAGGTCCCATATGGACCACTGATTGGAGGACCTGACTTGACTTTTTAACATCAGAAAGAGTCTATGAGGACATCATGTAGCTTTTAGACCTTCTGGGCACCCTCTGAGGAGAAAAAAAGTTCAACAGGTCCCATATGGACCACTGATTGGAGGACCTGACTTGACTTTTTAACATCAGAAAGAGTCTATGAGGACATCCTGTAGCTTTTAGACCTTCTGGGGACCCTCTGAGGAGAAAAAAAGTTCAAAAGGTCCCATATGGATCACTGTCTGGAGGTCCTGTATTGACTTTTTAACATGAGAAAGAGTCTATGAGGACAGAATGGAGCTTTTAGACCTTCTGGGGACCCTCTGAGGAGAAAAAAAGTTCAAAAGGTCCCATATGGACCACTGTCTGTAGGTCCTGACTTGAATTTTTAACATGAGAAAGAGTCTATGAGGACAGCATGGAGATTTTAGACCTTCTGGGGACTCTATGAGGAGAAAAAAAGTTCAAAAGGTCCCATATGGACCACTGTCTGGAGGTCCTGACTTGCCTATTTAACATCAGAAATAGTCTATGAGGACATCATGTAGCTTTTAGACCTTCTGGGGACCCTCTGAGCAGAAAAAAATTCAAAAGGTCCCATATGGACCACTGTCTGGAGGACCTGACTTGCCTATTTAACATCAGAAATAGTCTATGAGGACATCATGTAGCTTTTAGTCCTTCTGGGGACCCTCTGAGGAGAAAAAAAAGTTCAAAAGGTCCCATATGGACCACTGTCTGGAGGACCTGACTTGACTTTTTAACATGAGAAAGAGTCTATGATGACATCATGTAGCTTTTAGACCTTCTGGGGACCCTCTAAGGAGAAAAAAAGTTCAAAAGGTCCCATATGGACCACTGTCTGGAGGTCCTGACTTGACTTTTTAACATCAGAAAGAGTCTATCTGGATATAAGGTAGCTTTAAGACCTTCTGGGGACCCTCTGAGGAGAAAAAAAGTTCAAAAGGTCCCATATGGACCACTGTCTGGAGGACCTGACTTGCCTATTTAACATCAGAAATAGTCTATGAGGACATCATGTAGCTTTTAGTCCTTCTGGGGACCCTCTGAGGAGAAAAAGTTTAAAAGGTCCCATATGGACCACTGTCTGGGGGACCTGACTTGACTTTTTAACATGAGAAAGAGTCTATGAGGACATCATGTAGCTTTTAGACCTTCTGGGGACCCTCTGAGCAGAAAAAAAGTTCAAAAGGTCCCATATGGACCACTGTCTGGAGGACCTGACTTGCCTATTTAACATCAGAAATAGTCTATGAGGACATCATGTAGCTTTAAGACCTTCTGGGCACCCTCTGAGGAGAAAAAAAGTTCAACAGGTCCCATATGGACCACGGACTGGACGACCTGACTTGACTTTTTTAACATCAGAAAGAGTCTATGAGGACATCATGTAGCTTTTAGACCTTTTGGGGACCCCCTGAGGGGGAAAAAAGTTTTAAAAATCCCATATGGACCAATGTCTGGAGGACCTAACTTTACTTTTTAACATCAGAAAGAGTCTATGAGGACATCATGTAGCTTTTAGACCTTCTGGGGACCCTCTGAGGAGAAAAAAAGTTCAAAAGGTCCCATATGGACCACTGTCTGTAGGTCCTGACTTGAATTTTTAACATGAGAAAGAGTCTATGAGGACAGCATGGAGATTTTAGACCTTCTGGGGACTCTCTGAGGAGAAAAAAAGTTCAAAAGGTCCCATATGGACCACTGTCTGGAGGTCCTGACTTGCCTATTTAACATCAGAAATAGTCTATGAGGACATCATGTAGCTTTTAGACCTTCTGGGCACCCTCTGAGGAGAAAAAAAGTTCAACAGGTCCCATATGGACCACTGACTGGAGGACCTGACTTGACTTTTTTAACATCAGAAAGAGTCTATGAGGACATCATGTAGCTTTTAGACCTTTTGGGGACCCCCTGAGGGGGAAAAAAGTTTTAAAAATCCCATATGGACCAATGTCTGGAGGACCTAACTTTACTTTTTAACATCAGAAAGAGTCTATGAGGACATCATGTAGCTTTTAGACCTTCTGGGGACCCTCTGAGGAGAAAAAAAGTTCAAAAGGTCCCATATGGACCACTGTCTGTAGGTCCTGACTTGAATTTTTAACATGAGAAAGAGTCTATGAGGACAGCATGGAGATTTTAGACCTTCTGGGGACTCTCTGAGGAGAAAAAAAGTTCAAAAGGTCCCATATGGACCACTGTCTGGAGGTCCTGACTTGCCTATTTAACATCAGAAATAGTCTATGAGGACATCATGTAGCTTTTAGACCTTCTGGGGACCCTCTGAGGAGAAAAAAAGTTCAAAAGGTCCCATATGAACCACTGTCTGGAGGTCCTGACTTGACTTTTTAACATCAGAAATAGTCTATGAGGACATCATGTAGCTTTTAGACCTTCTGGGCACCCTCTGAGGAGAAAAAAAGTTCAACAGGTCCCATATGGACCACTGTCTGGAGGACCTGACTTGACTTTTTAACATGAGAAAGAGTCTATGAGGACATCATGTAGCTTTTAGACCTTCTGGGGACCCTCTGAGCAGAAAAAAAGTTCAAAAGGTCCCATATGGACCACTGTCTGGAGGACCTGACTTGCCTATTTAACATCAGAAATAGTCTATGAGGACATCATGTAGCTTTTAGACCTTCTGGGCACCCTCTGAGGAGAAAAAAAGTTCAACAGGTCCCATATGGACCACTGACTGGAGGACCTGACTTGACTTTTTTAACATCAGAAAGAGTCTATGAGGACATCATGTAGCTTTTAGACCTTTTGGGGACCCCCTGAGGAGGAAAAAAGTTTAAAAAGTCCCATATGGACCACTGTCTGGAGGACCTAACTTGAGTTTTTAACATCAGAAAGAGTCTATGGGGACATCATGTAGCTTTTAGACCTTCTGGGGACCCTCTGAGGAGAAAAAAAAGTTCAAAAGGTCCCATATGGACCACTGTCTGGAGGTCCTGACTTGCCTATTTAACATCAGAAATAGTCTATGAGGACATCATGTAGCTTTTAGACCTTCTGGTGACCCTCTGAGGAGAAAAAAAGTTCAAAAGGTCCCATATGAACCACTGTCTGGAGGTCCTGACTTGACTTTTTAACATCAGAAAGAGTCTATGAGGACATCATGTAGCTTTTAGACCCTCTGGGGACCCTCTGAGGAGAAAAAAGTTCAAAAGGTCCCATATGGACTAGTGTCTGGAGGACCTGACTTGACTTTTTAACATCAGAAATAGTCTATGAGGACATCATGTAGCTTTTAGACCTTCTGGGCACCCTCTGAGGAGAAAAAAAGTTCAACAGGTCCCAAATGGACCACTGATTGGAGGACCTGACTTGACTTTTTAACATCAGAAAGAGTCTATGAGGACATCATGTAGCTTTTAGACCTTCTGGGGACCCTCTGAGGAGAAAAAAAGTTCAAAAAGTCCCATATGGACTAGTGTCTGGAGGACCTGACTTGACTTTTTAACATCAGAAATAGTCTATGAGGACATCATGTAGCTTTTAGACCTTCTGAGCACCCTGTGAGGAGAAAAAAAGTTCAACAGGTCCCATATGGACCACTGATTTGAGGACCTGACTTGACTTTTTAACATCAAAAAGAGTCTATGAGGACATCCTGTAGCTTTTAGACCTTCTGGGGACCCCCTGAGGAGAAAAAAGTTTAAAAAGTCTCATATGGACCACTGTCTGGAGGACCTAACTTGACTTTTTAACATCAGAAAGAGTCTATGAGGACATCATGTAGCTTTTAGACCTTCTGGGGACCCTCTGAGCAGAAAAAAAGTTCAAAAGGACCCATATGGACCACTGTCTGGAGGTCCTGACTTGACTTTTTAAAATCAGAAAGAGTCAATGAGGATATCAGGTAGCTTTTAGACCTTTTGGGGACCACCTGAAGAGAAATAAAAAGTTAAAAAAGTCCCATATGGACCACTGTCTGGAGGACCTGACTTGACTTTTTAACATCAGAAAGAGTCTATGAGGACATCATGTAGCTTTTAGACCTTCTGGGGACCCTCTGAGGAGAAAAAAAGTTCAACAGGTCCAATATGGACCACTGTCTGGAGGTCCTGACTTGACTTTTTAACATCAGAAAGAGGCTATGTGGACATCAGGTAGCTTTTAGACCTTCTGGGGACCCTCTGAGGAGAAAAAAAGTTCAAATGGTCCCATATGGACCACTGTCTGGAGGTCCTGACTTGACTTTTTAACATGAGAAAGAGTCTATGAGGACAGCGTGGAGATTTTAGACTTTCTGGGGACTCTCTGAGGAGAAAAAAGTTCAAAAGGTCCCATATGGACCACTGTCTGGAGGTCCTGACTTGCCTATTTAACATCAGAAATAGTCTATGAGGACATCATGTAGCTTTTAGACCTTTTGGGGACCCAATGAGGATAAAAAAAGTTCAAAAGGTCACATATGGACTAGTGTCTGGAAGACCTGACTTGACTTTTTAACATCAGAAATAGTCTATGAGGACATCATGTAGCTTTTAGACCTTCTGGGCACCCTCTGAGGAGAAAAAAAGTTCAACAGGTCCCATATGGACCTCTGTCTGGAGGACCTGACTTGACTTTTTAACATCAGAAAGAGTCTATCATGTAGCTTTTAGACCTTCTGGGGACCCTCTGAGAAGAAAAAAAGTTCAAAAGGTCCCATATGGACCACTGTCTGGAGGTCCTGACTTGACTTTTTAACATCAGAAAGAGTCTATGAGGACATCATGTAGCTTTTAGACCTTCTGGGGACCCTCTGAGGAGAAAAAAAGTTCAAAATGTCCCATATGGACTAGTGTCTGGAGGACCTGACTTGCCTTTTTAACATCAGAAATAGTCTATGAGGACATCATGTAGCTTTAAGACCTTCTGGGCACCCTCTGAGGAGAAAAAAAGTTCAACATGTCCCATATGGACCACTGTCTGGAGGTCCTGACTTGACTTTTTAACATGAGAAAGAGTCTATGAGGACAGCATGGAGCTTTTAGACCTTCTGGGGACCCTCTGAGGAGAAAAAAAGTTCAAAGGTCCCATATGGACCACTGTCTAGAGGTCCTGACTTGCCTATTTAACATCAGAAATAGTCTATGATGACATCATGTAGCTTTAAGACCTTCTGGGCACCCTCTGAGGAGAAAAAAAAGTTCAACAGGTCCCATATGGACCACTGACTGGAGGACCTGACTTGACTTTTTAACATCAGAAAGAGTCTATGAGGACATCATGTAGCTTTTTGACCTTCTGGGGACCCTCTGAGCTGAAAAAAAGTTCAAAAGGTCCCAAATGGACCACTGTCTGGAGGACCTGACTTGACTTTTTAACATCAGAAAGAGTCTATGAGGACAGCTTTTAGACCTTCTGGGCACCCTCTGAGGAGAAAAAAAGTCCAAAAGGTCCCATATGAACCACTGTCTGGAGGTCCTGACTTGAATTTTTAACATCAAAAAGAGTCTATGAGGACATCATGTAGCTTTTAGACCTTCTGGGGACCCTCTGAGCAGAAAAAAAGTTCAAAAGGTCCCATATGGACTACTGTATGGCGGACTTGACTTGACCTTTTAACATCAGAAAGAGTCAATAAGGACATCATGTAGCTTTTAGGCCTTCTGGGGACCCTCTGAGGAGAAAAAAAGTTCAAAAGGTTCATATGGACTACTTTCTGGCGGTCTAAAACATCATTATGTGATACATGTATAAATAGTTTTGAAAAATTTAATAGAAATAAAGTTTATATTTATGAATTTAAGCATGTGTATCCTACTCATTTCACATGAAAAGAAAGAGACAGAAAGGAGAGAAGCTAGAATCAGTAAACGTACATCAATACTGACTAAATTAGCAGGGCAATAGCAATGATTAAAATCATGTCGGTTTATGAGTACGACATAGGCTACCTTAAAAAATGTTTTTAGTTTTATTATGAAAAAAACGGAATGCGTTTTATTTCTTGAATCTTGAATGCATTGCAATCAACAAAGGTCATATTACTTTTAAATGTTATTCTTCCATGCAAAACGCTTGTGCAATGTAATGAAACGCATTAGTGCTTGAATGCATTTTAATGCAACAGAGTGCATATTACTTTTAAATGTTAATCTTCCATGCAAAACGCTGTTGCAATGTAATGAAACGAATTAGTTCTTGAATGCATTGCAATTCAACAAAGTGCATATAACTTTCAAATGTTATTCTTCCATGCAAAACGCTATGTACAGAAAAGCATTAGTTCTTGAATGCATTGCAATGTAACAGAGTGCACATTACTATTAAATGTTATTCTTCCATGCAAAACGCTTGTGCAATGCAACAGCACGCAATAGAATGAATCGCATTAGTTCTTGAATGCATTTGCAATGCCACAGAGTGCATACTACTTTTAAAGTGCATATTGCTTATAGGTCATTCTTCGATGCTTTTCGTTGGTATTCTTCGTTACGCTTGATCGTATGTGCAATGCAATGCAACAGCAGATTGCATTGCAGATCTCTTAATGCACTACGGAATGAGTTAGTTCTTGAACGCATTGCAATGCAAAAAAGTGCATATCGCTTATATGTCATTCTAACGCTTTATCATATGTGCAATGCAACAGCAGTTTTTTTAAGCGTTAGTTTTTTCTTCATTGGACAAAGGAATAAGTTAGTCCTTTTATGCAATGGAATGAAACAACAAAACGTTTTTAAAACAGCAGATTGCGTTGCCCATCTCTTTAATGCACTACAAAAAGAGTTAGTTCTTGAGTGCATTGCAAAAAAAGTGCATATTGCTTATGCACAACGCTTTAACTTATGTGCAAAGCAATTCAATCTCTTCAATGCACTACTGAATGAGTTAGCTCTTGAATGCTTTGCAATGCAAAAAAGTGCATATCGCGCTTATATGTTATTCTACTGCTTTATCATATGTGCAATGCAAAAGCAGTTTTTAAGCGTTAGTTTTTTTCATTGCACAAAGGAATAAGTTAGTCCTTTTATGCAATGGAATGAAACAACAAAAATGTTATTAAAACAACAGATTGCATTGCCCATCTCTTTAATGCACTACAAAATTAGTTAGTTCTTGAAAGCATTGCAATTCAACAATGCCTTTTGACTTTTTAACATCAGAAAGAGTCTATGAGGACATCATGTAGCTTTTAGACCTTCAGGGGACCCTCTGACCAGAAAAAAAGTTCAAAAGGTCACATATGGACCACTGTCTGGAGGACCTGACTTGATTTTTTAACATCAGAAAGAGTCTATGAGGACATCATGTAATTTTAAGACCTTCTGGGGACCCTCTGAGAAAAAAAAAGTTCAAAAGGTCCCATATGGACCACTGTCTGGAGGACCTGACTTGACTTTTTAACATCAGAAAGAGTCTGTAAGGACATCATGTAGCTTTTATACCTTCTTGGGGACCCTCTGACCAGAAAAAAGTTCAAAAGGTCCCATATGGACTACTGTCTGGCGGACTTCACTTGACAATTTGCTTATTAACATCAGAAAGAGTCTGTAAGGACATCATGTAACTTTAAGACCTTCTGGGGACCCTCTGAGAAAAAAAAAGTTCAAAAGATCCCATATGGACCACTGTCTGGAGGACCTGACTTGACTTTTTAACATCAGAAAGAGTCTATGAGGACAGCATGGAGCTTTTAGACCTTCTGGGGACCCTCTGAGAAGAAAAAAAGTTCAAAAGGTCCCATATGGACCACTGTCTGGAGGATTTGACTTGACTTTTTAACATCAGAAAGAGTCTATGAGGACATCAGGTAGCTTTTAGACCTTCTGGGGACCCTCTGAGCAAAAAAAAAGTTCAAAAGGTCCCATATCGACCACTGTCTGGAGGACTTGAATTGACTTTTTAACATCAGAAAGAGTCTATGAGGACATCATGTAGCTGTTAGACCTTCTGGGGACCGTCTTATTAGAAAAAAAGTTCAAAAGGTCCAATATTGACCAATGTCTGGAGGACCTGACTTGACTTTTTTACATCAGAAAGAGTCTATGAGGACATCATGTAGCTTTTAGACCTTCTGGGTACCCTCTGAGCAGAAAAAAAGTTCAAAAGGTCCCATATTGACCACTGTCTGGAGGTCCTGACTTGACTTTTTAACATCAGAAAGAGTCTATGAGGACATCATTTAGCTTTTAGACCTTCTGGGGACCCTCTGAGGAGAAAAAAAGTTAAAAAGGTCCCATTTGAACCACTGTCTGGAGGTCCTGACTTGACTTTTTAACATCAGAAAGAGTCTATGAGGACATCATGTAGCTTTTAGACCTTCTGGGGACCCTCTGAGGACAAAAAAAGTTCAAAAGGTCCAATATAGACTAGTGTCTGGAGGACCTGACTTGCCTATTTAACATCAGAAATAGTCTATGAGGACATCATGTAGCTTTAAGACCTTCTGGGCACCCTCTGAGGAGAAAAAAAGTTCAACAGGTCCCATATTGACCACTGACTGGAGGACCTGACTTGACTTTTTAACATCAGAAAGCGTCTATGAGGACATCATGTAGCTTTTAGACCTTCTGGGGATCCTCTGAACAGAAAAAAAGTTCAAAAGGTCCCATATGGACCACTGTCTGGAGGACCTAACTTGACTTTTTAACATCAGAAAGAGTCTATGAGGACATCATGTAGCATTTAGACCTTCTGGGAACCCTCTGAGCAGAAAAAAAGTTCAAAAGGTCCCATATGGACCACTGTCTGGAGGTCCTTACTTGACTTTTTAACATCAGATAGAGTCTATGAGGACATCAGGGAGCATTTAGACCTTCTGGGGACCCTCTGAGCAAAAATAAAGTTCAAAAGGTCCCATATGGACCACTGTCTGGAGGACCTGACTTGACTTTTTAACATCAGAAAGAGTCTATGTGGACATCATGTAGCTTTTAGACCTTCTGGGGACCCTCTGAGGAGAAAAAAAGTTCAAAAGGTCCCATATGGACCACTGTCTGGAGGACCTGACTTGATTTTTTAACATCAGAAATAGTCTATGAGGACATCATGTAACTTTTAGACTTTCTGGGGACCCTCTGAGCAGAAAAAAGTTCAAAAGGTCCCATATGGACCACTGTCTGGAGGACCTGACTTGACTTTTTAACATCAGAAAGAGTCTATGAGGACATCATGTAGCTTTTAGATCTTCTGGGGATCCTCTGAGCAGAAAAAAAGTTCAAAAGGTCCCATATGGACCACTGTCTGGAGGACCTTACTTGACTTTTTAACATCAGAAAGAGTCTATGAGGACATCATGTAGCTTTTAGTCCTTCTGGGGACCCTCTGAGGAGAAAAAAAGTTCAAATGGTCCCATATGGACCACTGTCTGGAGGTCCTGACTTGACTGTTTAACATCAGAAAGAGTCTATGTGGATATCATGTAGCTTTTAGTCCTTCTGGGCACCCTCTGAGGAGAAAAAGTTCAAAAGGTCCCATATGGACCACTGTCTGGAAGACCTGACTTGACTTTTTAACATGAGAAAGAGTCTATGAGGACATCATGTAGCTTTTAGACCTTCTGGGGACCCTCTGAGGAGAAAAAAAGTTCAACAGGTCCCATATGGACCACTGACTGGAGGACCAGACTTGACTTTTTAACATGAGAAAGAGTCTATGAGGACATCATGTAGCTTTTAGACCTTTTGGGGACCCCCTGAGGAGTAAAAAAGTTTAAAAAGTCCCATATGGACCACTGTCTGGAGGACCTAACTTGACTTTTTAACATCAGAAAGAGTCTATGAGGACATCATGTAGCTTTTAGACCTTCTGGGGACCCTCTGAGGAGAAAAAAAGTTCAAAAGGTCCCATATGGACCACTGTCTGGAGGTCCTGACTTGACTTTTTAACATGTGAAAGAGTCTATAAGGACAGGATGGAGATTTTAGACCTTCTGGGGACTCTCTGAGGAGAAAAAAAGTTCAAAAGGTCCCATATGGACCACTGTCTGGAGGTCCTGACTTGCCTAATTAACATCAGAAATAGTCTATGAGGACATCATGTAGCTTTCAGACCTTCTGGGGACCCTCTGAGGAAAAAAAAAGTTCAAAAGGTCCCATATGAACCACTGTCTGGAGGTCCTGACTTGACTTTTTAACATCAGAAAGAGTCTATGAGGACATCATGTAGCTTTTAGTCCTTCTGGGGACCCTCTGAGGAGAAAAAGTTCAAAAGGTCCCATATGGACCACTGTCTGGGGGACCTGACTTGACTTTTTAACATCAGAAAGAGTCTATGAGGACATCATGTAGCTTTTAGACCTTCTGGGGACCCCCAGAGGAGAAAAGAAGTTCAAAAATTCCCATATGGACCACTGTCTGGATGACCTGACTTGACTTTTTAACATCAGAAAGAGTCTATGAGGACATCATGTAGCTTTTAGACCTTCTGGGGACCCTCTGAGGAGAAAAAAAGTTCAAAAGGTTCCATATGGACCACTGACTGGAGGACCTGAATTGACTTTTTAACATGAGAAAGAGTCTATGAGGACATCATGTAGCTTTTAGACCTTCTGGGGACCCTCTGAGCAGAAAAAAAGTTCAAAAGGTCCCATATGGACCACTGTCTGGAGGACCTGACTTGCCTATTTAACATCAGAAATAGTCTATGAGGACATCATGTAGCTTTTAGACCTTTTGGGGACCCCCTGAGGAGGAAAAAAGTTTAAAAAGTCCCATATGGACCACTGTCTGGAGGACCTAACTTGACTTTTTAACATCAGAAAGAGTCTATGAGGACATCATGTAGCTTTTAGACCTTCTGGGGACCCTCTGAGGAGAAAGAAAGTTCAAAAGGTCCCATATGGATCACTGTCTGGAGGTCCTGACTTGACTTTTTAACATTAGAAAGAGTCTATGAGGACAGAATGGAGCTTTTAGACCTTCTGGGGACCCTCTGAGGAGAAAAAAAGTTCAAAAGTTCCCATATGGACCACTGTCTAGAGGTCCTGACTTGCCTATTTAACATCAAAAATAGTCTATGAGAACATCATGTAGCTTTAAGACCTTCTAGGCACCCTCTGAGGAGAAAAAAAGTTCAACAGGTCCCATATGGACCACTGACTGAAGGACCTTACTTGACTTTTTAACATCAGAAAGAGTCTATGAGGACATCATGTAGCTTTTAGACCTTCTGGGCACCCTCTGAGGAGAAAAAAAGTTCAACAGGTCCCATATGAACCACTGTCTGGAGGACCTGACTTGAATTTTTAACATCAGAAATAGTCTATGAGGACATCATGTAGCTTTTAGACCTTCTGGGGACCCTCTGAGCTGAAAAAAAGTTCAAAAGGTCCCATATGAACCACTGTCTGGAGGTCCTGACTTGACTTTTTAACATCAGAAAGAGTCTATGAGGACATCATGTAGCTTTTAGTCCTTCTGGGGACCCTCTGAGGAGAAAAAGTTCAAAAGGTCCCATATGGACCACTGTCTGGGGGACCTGACTTGACTTTTTAACATCAGAAAGAGTCTATGAGGACATCATGTAGCTTTTAGACCTTCTGGGGACCCTCTGAGGAGAAAAAAAGTTCAAAAGGTCCCATATGGACCACTGTCTGGAGGTCCTGACTTGACTTTTTAACATGTGAAAGAGTCTATAAGGACAGGATGGAGATTTTAGACCTTCTGGGGACTCTCTGAGGAGAAAAAAAGTTCAAAAGGTCCCATATGGACCACTGTCTGGAGGTCCTGACTTGCCTAATTAACATCAGAAATAGTCTATGAGGACATCATGTAGCTTTCAGACCTTCTGGGGACCCTCTGAGGAAAAAAAAAGTTCAAAAGGTCCCATATGAACCACTGTCTGGAGGTCCTGACTTGACTTTTTAACATCAGAAAGAGTCTATGAGGACATCATGTAGCTTTTAGTCCTTCTGGGGACCCTCTGAGGAGAAAAAGTTCAAAAGGTCCCATATGGACCACTGTCTGGGGGACCTGACTTGACTTTTTAACATCAGAAAGAGTCTATGAGGACATCATGTAGCTTTTAGACCTTCTGGGGACCCCCAGAGGAGAAAAGAAGTTCAAAAATTCCCATATGGACCACTGTCTGGATGACCTGACTTGACTTTTTAACATCAGAAAGAGTCTATGAGGACATCATGTAGCTTTTAGACCTTCTGGGGACCCTCTGAGGAGAAAAAAAGTTCAAAAGGTTCCATATGGACCACTGACTGGAGGACCTGACTTGACTTTTTAACATGAGAAAGAGTCTATGAGGACATCATGTAGCTTTTAGACCTTCTGGGGACCCTCTGAGCAGAAAAAAAGTTCAAAAGGTCCCATATGGACCACTGTCTGGAGGACCTGACTTGCCTATTTAACATCAGAAATAGTCTATGAGGACATCATGTAGCTTTTAGACCTTTTGGGGACCCCCTGAGGAGGAAAAAAGTTTAAAAAGTCCCATATGGACCACTGTCTGGAGGACCTAACTTGACTTTTTAACATCAGAAAGAGTCTATGAGGACATCATGTAGCTTTTAGACCTTCTGGGGACCCTCTGAGGAGAAAGAAAGTTCAAAAGGTCCCATATGGATCACTGTCTGGAGGTCCTGACTTGACTTTTTAACATTAGAAAGAGTCTATGAGGACAGAATGGAGCTTTTAGACCTTCTGGGGACCCTCTGAGGAGAAAAAAAGTTCAAAAGTTCCCATATGGACCACTGTCTAGAGGTCCTGACTTGCCTATTTAACATCAAAAATAGTCTATGAGAACATCATGTAGCTTTAAGACCTTCTAGGCACCCTCTGAGGAGAAAAAAAGTTCAACAGGTCCCATATGGACCACTGACTGAAGGACCTTACTTGACTTTTTAACATCAGAAAGAGTCTATGAGGACATCATGTAGCTTTTAGACCTTCTAGGCACCCTCTGAGGAGAAAAAAAGTTCAACAGGTCCCATATGAACCACTGTCTGGAGGACCTGACTTGAATTTTTAACATCAGAAATAGTCTATGAGGACATCATGTAGCTTTTAGACCTTCTGGGGACCCTCTGAGCTGAAAAAAAGTTCAAAAGGTCCCATATGAACCACTGTCTGGAGGTCCTGACTTGACTTTTTAACATCAGAAAGAGTCTATGAGGACATCATGTAGCTTTTAGTCCTTCTGGGGACCCTCTGAGGAGAAAAAGTTCAAAAGGTCCCATATGGACCACTGTCTGGGGGACCTGACTTGACTTTTTAACATCAGAAAGAGTCTATGAGGACATCATGTAGCTTTTAGACCTTCTGGGGACCCCCAGAGGAGAAAAGAAGTTCAAAAATTCCCATATGGACCACTGTCTGGATGACCTGACTTGACTTTTTAACATCAGAAAGAGTCTATGAGGACATCATGTAGCTTTTAGACCTTCTGGGGACCCTCTGAGGAGAAAAAAAGTTCAAAATGTTCCATATGGACCACTGACTGGAGGACCTGACTTGACTTTTTAACATGAGAAAGAGTCTATGAGGACATCATGTAGCTTTTAGACCTTCTGGGGACCCTCTGAGCAGAAAAAAAGTTCAAAAGGTCCCATATGGACCACTGTCTGGAGGACCTGACTTGCCTATTTAACATCAGAAATAGTCTATGAGGACATCATGTAGCTTTTAGACCTTTTGGGGACCCCCTGAGGAGGAAAAAAGTTTAAAAAGTCCCATATGGACCACTGTCTGGAGGACCTAACTTGACTTTTTAACATCAGAAAGAGTCTATGAGGACATCATGTAGCTTTTAGACCTTCTGGGGACCCTCTGAGGAGAAAGAAAGTTCAAAAGGTCCCATATGGATCACTGTCTGGAGGTCCTGACTTGACTTTTTAACATTAGAAAGAGTCTATGAGGACAGAATGGAGCTTTTAGTCCTTCTGGGGACCCTCTGAGGAGAAAAAAAGTTCAAAAGGTCCCATATGGACCACTGTCTAGAGGTCCTGACTTGCCTATTTAACATCAAAAATAGTCTATGAGAACATCATGTAGCTTTAAGACCTTCTAGGCACCCTCTGAGGAGAAAAAAAGTTCAACAGGTCCCATATGGACCACTGACTGAAGGACCTGACTTGACTTTTTAACATCAGAAAGAGTCTATGAGGACATCATGTAGCTTTTAGACCTTCTGAGCACCCTGTGAGGAGAAAAAAAGTTCAACAGGTCCCATATGGACCACTGATTTGAGGACCTGACTTGACTTTTTAACATCAAAAAGAGTCTATGAGGACATCCTGTAGCTTTTAGACCTTCTGGGGACCCCCTGAGGAGAAAAAAGTTTAAAAAGTCTCATATGGACCACTGTCTGGAGGACCTAACTTGACTTTTTAACATCAGAAAGAGTCTATGAGGACATCATGTAGCTTTTAGACCTTCTGGGGACCCTCTGAGCAGAAAAAAAGTTCAAAAGGACCCATATGGACCACTGTCTGGAGGTCCTGACTTGACTTTTTAAAATCAGAAAGAGTCTATGAGGATATCAGGTAGCTTTTAGACCTTCTGGGGACCCCCTGAAGAGAAATAAAAAGTTTAAAAAGTCCCATATGGACCACTGTCTGGAGGACCTGACTTGACTTTTTAACATCAGAAAGAGTCTATGAGGACATCATGTAGCTGTTAGACCTTCTGGGGACCCTCTGAGGAGAAAAAAAGTTCAACAGGTCCAATATGGACCACTGTCTGGAGGTCCTGACTTGACTTTTTAACATCAGAAAGAGGCTATGTGGACATCAGGTAGCTTTTAGACCTTCTGGGGACCCTCTGAGGAGAAAAAAAGTTCAAATGGTCCCATATGGACCACTGTCTGGAGGTCCTGACTTGACTTTTTAACATGAGAAAGAGTCTATGAGGACAGCGTGGAGATTTTAGATTTTCTGGGGACTCTCTGAGGAGAAAAAAGTTCAAAAGGTCCCATATGGACCACTGTCTGGAGGTCCTGACTTGCCTATTTAACATCAGAAATAGTCTATGAGGACATCATGTAGCTTTTAGACCTTTTGGGGACCCAATGAGGATAAAAAAAGTTCAAAAGGTCACATATGGACTAGTGTCTGGAAGACCTGACTTGACTTTTTAACATCAGAAATAGTCTATGAGGACATCATGTAGCTTTTAGACCTTCTGGGCACCCTCTGAGGAGAAAAAAAGTTCAACAGGTCCCATATGGACCTCTGTCTGGAGGACCTGACTTGACTTTTTAACATCAGAAAGAGTCTATCATGTAGCTTTTAGACCTTCTGGGGACCCTCTGAGGAGAAAAAAAGTTCAAAATGTCCCATATGGACTAGTGTCTGGAGGACCTGACTTGCCTTTTTAACATCAGAAATAGTCTATGAGGACATCATGTAGCTTTAAGACCTTCTGGGCACCCTCTGAGGAGAAAAAAAGTTCAACATGTCCCATATGGACCACTGTCTGGAGGTCCTGACTTGACTTTTTAACATGAGAAAGAGTCTATGAGGACAGCATGGAGCTTTTAGACCTTCTGGGGACCCTCTGAGGAGAAAAAAAGTTCAAAGGTCCCATATGGACCACTGTCTAGAGGTCCTGACTTGCCTATTTAACATCAGAAATAGTCTATGATGACATCATGTAGCTTTAAGACCTTCTGGGCACCCTCTGAGGAGAAAAAAAGTTCAACAGGTCCCATATGGACCACTGACTGGAGGACCTGACTTGACTTTTTAACATCAGAAAGAGTCTATGAGGACATCATGTAGCTTTTTGACCTTCTGGGGACCCTCTGAGCTGAAAAAAAGTTCAAAAGGTCCCAAATGGACCACTGTCTGTAGGACCTGACTTGACTTTTTAACATCAGAAAGAGTCTATGAGGACAGCTTTTAGACCTTCTGGGCACCCTCTGAGGAGAAAAAAAGTCCAAAAGGTCCCATATGAACCACTGTCTGGAGGTCCTGACTTGAATTTTTAACATCAAAAAGAGTCTATGAGGACATCATGTAGCTTTTAGACCTTCTGGGGACCCTCTGAGCAGAAAAAAAGTTCAAAAGGTCCCATATGGACTACTGTATGGCGGACTTGACTTGACCTTTTAACATCAGAAAGAGTCAATAAGGACATCATGTAGCTTTTAGGCCTTCTGGGGACCCTCTGAGGAGAAAAAAAGTTCAAAAGGTTCATATGGACTACTTTCTGGCGGTCTAAAACATCATTATGTGATACATGTATAAATAGTTTTGAAAAATTTAATAGAAATAAAGTTTATATTTATTAATTTAAGCATGTGTATCCTACTCATTTCACATGAAAAGAAAGAGACAGAAAGGAGAGAAGCTAGAATCAGTAAACGTACATCAATACTGACTAAATTAGCAGGGCAATAGCAATGATTAAAATCATGTCGGTTTATGAGTACGACATAGGCTACCTTAAAAAATGTTTTTAGTTTTATTATGAAAAAAACGAAATGCGTTTTATTTCTTGAATCTTGAATGCATTGCAATCAACAAAGGTCATATTACTTTTAAATGTTATTCTTCCATGCAAAACGCTTGTGCAATGTAATGAAACGCATTAGTGCTTGAATGCATTTTAATGCAACAGAGTGCATATTACTTTTAAATGTTAATCTTCCATGCAAAACGCTGTTGCAATGTAATGAAACGAATTAGTTCTTGAATGCATTGCAATTCAAAAAAGTGCATATAACTTTCAAATGTTATTCTTCCATGCAAAACGCTATGTACAGAAAAGCATTAGTTCTTGAATGCATTGCAATGTAACAGAGTGCACATTACTATTAAATGTTATTCTTCCATGCAAAACGCTTGTGCAATGCAACAGCACGCAATAGAATGAATCGCATTAGTTCTTGAATGCATTTGCAATGCCACAGAGTGCATACTACTTTTAAAGTGCATATTGCTTATAGGTCATTCTTCGATGCTTTTCGTTGGTATTCTTCGTTACGCTTGATCGTATGTGCAATGCAATGCAACAGCAGATTGCATTGCAGATCTCTTAATGCACTACGGAATGAGTTAGTTCTTGAACGCATTGCAATGCAAAAAAGTGCATATCGCTTATATGTCATTCTAACGCTTTATCATATGTGCAATGCAACAGCAGTTTTTTTAAGCGTTAGTTTTTTTTTCATTGGACAAAGGAATAAGTTAGTCCTTTTATGCAATGGAATGAAACAACAAAACGTTTTTAAAACAGCAGATTGCGTTGCCCATCTCTTTAATGCACTACAAAAAGAGTTAGTTCTTGAGTGCATTGCAAAAAAAGTGCATATTGCTTATGCACAACGCTTTAACTTATGTGCAAAGCAATTCAATCTCTTCAATGCACTACTGAATGAGTTAGCTCTTGAATGCTTTGCAATGCAAAAAAGTGCATATCGCGCTTATATGTTATTCTACTGCTTTATCATATGTGCAATGCAAAAGCAGTTTTTAAGCGTTAGTTTTTTTCATTGCACAAAGGAATAAGTTAGTCCTTTTATGCAATGGAATGAAACAACAAAAATGTTATTAAAACAACAGATTGCATTGCCCATCTCTTTAATGCACTACAAAATTAGTTAGTTCTTGAAAGCATTGCAATTCAACAATGCCTTTTGACTTTTTAACATCAGAAAGAGTCTATGAGGACATCATGTAGCTTTTAGACCTTCAGGGGACCCTCTGACCAGAAAAAAAGTTCAAAAGGTCACATATGGACCACTGTCTGGAGGACCTGACTTGATTTTTTAACATCAGAAAGAGTCTATGAGGACATCATGTAACTTTAAGACCTTCTGGGGACCCTCTGAGAAAAAAAAAAGTTCAAAAGGTCCCATATGGACTACTGTATGGCGGACTTGACTTGACCTTTTAACATCAGAAAGAGTCAATAAGGACATCATGTAGCTTTTAGGCCTTCTGGGGACCCTCTGAGGAGAAAAAAAGTTCAAAAGGTTCATATGGACTACTTTCTGGCGGTCTTAACATCATTATGTGATACATGTATAAATAGTTTTGAAAAATTTAATAGAAATAAAGTTTATATTTATGAATGTAAGCATGTGTATCCTACTCATTTCACATGAAAAGAAAGAGACAGAAAGGAGAGAAGCTAGAATCAGAAAACGTACATCAATACTGACTAAATTAGCAGGGCAATAGCAATGATTAAAATCATGTCGGTTTATGAGTACGACATAGGCTACCTTAAAAAATGTTTTTAGTTTTATTATGAAAAAAACGGAATGCATTTTATTTCTTGAATCTTGAATGCATTGCAATCAACAAAGGTCATATTACTTTTAAATGTTATTCTTCCATGCAAAACGCTTGTGCAATGTAATGAAACGCATTAGTGCTTGAATGCATTTTAATGCAACAGAGTGCATATTACTTTTAAATGTTAATCTTCCATGCAAAACGCTGTTGCAATGTAATGAAACGAATTAGTTCTTGAATGCATTGCAATTCAACAAAGTGCATATAACTTTCAAATGTTATTCTTCCATGCAAAACGCTATGTACAGAAAAGCATTAGTTCTTGAATGCATTGCAATGTAACAGAGTGCACATTACTATTAAATGTTATTCTTCCATGCAAAACGCTTGTGCAATGCAACAGCACGCAATAAAATGAATCGCATTAGTTCTTGAATGCATTTGCAATGCCACAAAGTGCATACTACTTTTAAAGTGCATATTGCTTATAGGTCATTCTTCGATGCTTTTCGTTGGTATTCTTCGTTACGCTTGATCGTATGTGCAATGCAATGCAACAGCAGATTGCATTGCAGATCTCTTAATGCACTACGGAATGAGTTAGTTCTTGAACGCATTGCAATGCAAAAAAAGTGCATATCGCTTATATGTCATTCTAACGCTTTATCATATGTGCAATGCAACAGCAGTTTTTTTAAGCGTTAGTTTTTTTTTCATTGCACAAAGGAATAAGTTAGTCCTTTTATGCAATGGAATGAAACAACAAAACGTTTTTAAAACAGCAGATTGCGTTGCCCATCTCTTTAATGCACTACAAAAAGAGTTAGTTCTTGAGTGCATTGCAAAAAAAGTGCATATTGCTTATGCAAAACGCTTTAACTTATGTGCAAAGCAATTCAATCTCTTCAATGCACTACTGAA
The DNA here is from genome assembly GCA_026230005.1 of Gila orcuttii. NCBI lineage: Eukaryota > Metazoa > Chordata > Actinopteri > Cypriniformes > Leuciscidae > Gila > Gila orcuttii. Next base: position 41,664,893 of record JAPDVR010000002.1, on the reverse strand, counting down.
TGAGTTAGCTCTTGAATGCTTTGCAATGCAAAAAAGTGCATATCGCGCTTATATGTTATTCTACTGCTTTATCATATGTGCAATGCAAAAGCAGTTTTTAAGCGTTAGTTTTTTTCATTGCACAAAGGAATAAGTTAGTCCTTTTATGCAATGGAATGAAACAACAAAAATGTTATTAAAACAACAGATTGCATTGCCCATCTCTTTAATGCACTACAAAATTAGTTAGTTCTTGAAAGCATTGCAATTCAACAATGCCTTTTGACTTTTTAACATCAGAAAGAGTCTATGAGGACATCATGTAGCTTTTAGACCTTCAGGGGACCCTCTGACCAGAAAAAAAGTTCAAAAGGTCACATATGGACCACTGTCTGGAGGACCTGACTTGATTTTTTAACATCAGAAAGAGTCTATGAGGACATCATGTAACTTTAAGACCTTCTGGGGACCCTCTGAGAAAAAAAAAGTTCAAAAGGTCCCATATGGACCACTGTCTGGAGGACCTGACTTGACTTTTTAACATCAGAAAGAGTCTGTAAGGACATCATGTAGCTTTTATACCTTCTTGGGGACCCTCTGACCAGAAAAAAGTTCAAAAGGTCCCATATGGACTACTGTCTGGCGGACTTCACTTGACAATTTGCTTATTAACATCAGAAAGAGTCTGTAAGGACATCATGTAACTTTAAGACCTTCTGGGGACCCTCTGAGAAAAAAAAAGTTCAAAAGGTCCCATATGGACCACTGTCTGGAGGACCTGACTTGACTTTTTAACATCAGAAAGAGTCTATGAGGACAGCATGGAGCTTTTAGACCTTCTGGGGACCCTCTGAGAAGAAAAAAAGTTCAAAAGGTCCCATATGGACCACTGTCTGGAGGATTTGACTTGACTTTTTAACATCAGAAAGAGTCTATGAGGACATCAGGTAGCTTTTACACCTTCTGGGGACCCTCTGAGCAAAAAAAAAGTTCAAAAGGTCCCATATCGACCACTGTCTGGAGGACTTGAATTGACTTTTTAACATCAGAAAGAGTCTATGAGGACATCATGTAGCTGTTAGACCTTCTGGGGACCGTCTTATTAGAAAAAAAGTTCAAAAGGTCCAATATTGACCAATGTCTGGAGGACCTGACTTGACTTTTTTACATCAGAAAGAGTCTATGAGGACATCATGTAGCTTTTAGACCTTCTGGGTACCCTCTGAGCAGAAAAAAAGTTCAAAAGGTCCCATATTGACCACTGTCTGGAGGTCCTGACTTGACTTTTTAACATCAGAAAGAGTCTATGAGGACATCATTTAGCTTTTAGACCTTCTGGGGACCCTCTGAGGAGAAAAAAAGTTAAAAAGGTCCCATTTGAACCACTGTCTGGAGGTCCTGACTTGACTTTTTAACATCAGAAAGAGTCTATGAGGACATCATGTAGCTTTTAGACCTTCTGGGGACCCTCTGAGGACAAAAAAAGTTCAAAAGGTCCAATATAGACTAGTGTCTGGAGGACCTGACTTGCCTATTTAACATCAGAAATAGTCTATGAGGACATCATGTAGCTTTAAGACCTTCTGGGCACCCTCTGAGGAGAAAAAAAGTTCAACAGGTCCCATATTGACCACTGACTGGAGGACCTGACTTGACTTTTTAACATCAGAAAGCGTCTATGAGGACATCATGTAGCTTTTAGACCTTCTGGGGATCCTCTGAACAGAAAAAAAGTTCAAAAGGTCCCATATGGACCACTGTCTGGAGGACCTAACTTGACTTTTTAACATCAGAAAGAGTCTATGAGGACATCATGTAGCATTTAGACCTTCTGGGAACCCTCTGAGCAGAAAAAAAGTTCAAAAGGTCCCATATGGACCACTGTCTGGAGGTCCTTACTTGACTTTTTAACATCAGATAGAGTCTATGAGGACATCAGGGAGCTTTTAGACCTTCTGGGGACCCTCTGAGCAAAAATAAAGTTCAAAAGGTCCCATATGGACCACTGTCTGGAGGACCTGACTTGACTTTTTAACATCAGAAAGAGTCTATGTGGACATCATGTAGCTTTTAGACCTTCTGGGGACCCTCTGAGGAGAAAAAAAGTTCAAAAGGTCCCATATGGACCACTGTCTGGAGGACCTGACTTGATTTTTTAACATCAGAAATAGTCTATGAGGACATCATGTAACTTTTAGACTTTCTGGGGACCCTCTGAGCAGAAAAAAGTTCAAAAGGTCCCATATGGACCACTGTCTGGAGGACCTGACTTGACTTTTTAACATCAGAAAGAGTCTATGAGGACATCATGTAGCTTTTAGATCTTCTGGGGATCCTCTGAGCAGAAAAAAAGTTCAAAAGGTCCCATATGGACCACTGTCTGGAGGACCTTACTTGACTTTTTAACATCAGAAAGAGTCTATGAGGACATCATGTAGCTTTTAGTCCTTCTGGGGACCCTCTGAGGAGAAAAAAAGTTCAAATGGTCCCATATGGACCACTGTCTGGAGGTCCTGACTTGACTGTTTAACATCAGAAAGAGTCTATGTGGATATCATGTAGCTTTTAGTCCTTCTGGGGACCCTCTGAGGAGAAAAAGTTCAAAAGGTCCCATATGGACCACTGTCTGGAAGACCTGACTTGACTTTTTAACATGAGAAAGAGTCTATGAGGACATCATGTAGCTTTTAGACCTTCTGGGGACCCTCTGAGGAGAAAAAAAGTTCAACAGGTCCCATATGGACCACTGACTGGAGGACCTGACTTGACTTTTTAACATGAGAAAGAGTCTATGAGGACATCATGTAGCTTTTAGACCTTTTGGGGACCCCCTGAGGAGTAAAAAAGTTTAAAAAGTCCCATATGGACCACTGTCTGGAGGACCTAACTTGACTTTTTAACATCAGAAAGAGTCTATGAGGACATCATGTAGCTTTTAGACCTTCTGGGGACCCTCTGAGGAGAAAAAAAGTTCAAAAGGTCCCATATGGACCACTGTCTGGAGGTCCTGACTTGACTTTTTAACATGTGAAAGAGTCTATAAGGACAGGATGGAGATTTTAGACCTTCTGGGGACTCTCTGAGGAGAAAAAAAGTTCAAAAGGTCCCATATGGACCACTGTCTGGAGGTCCTGACTTGCCTAATTAACATCAGAAATAGTCTATGAGGACATCATGTAGCTTTCAGACCTTCTGGGGACCCTCTGAGGAAAAAAAAAGTTCAAAAGGTCCCATATGAACCACTGTCTGGAGGTCCTGACTTGACTTTTTAACATCAGAAAGAGTCTATGAGGACATCATGTAGCTTTTAGTCCTTCTGGGGACCCTCTGAGGAGAAAAAGTTCAAAAGGTCCCATATGGACCACTGTCTGGGGGACCTGACTTGACTTTTTAACATCAGAAAGAGTCTATGAGGACATCATGTAGCTTTTAGACCTTCTGGGGACCCCCAGAGGAGAAAAGAAGTTCAAAAATTCCCATATGGACCACTGTCTGGATGACCTGACTTGACTTTTTAACATCAGAAAGAGTCTATGAGGACATCATGTAGCTTTTAGACCTTCTGGGGACCCTCTGAGGAGAAAAAAAGTTCAAAAGGTTCCATATGGACCACTGACTGGAGGACCTGACTTGACTTTTTAACATGAGAAAGAGTCTATGAGGACATCATGTAGCTTTTAGACCTTCTGGGGACCCTCTGAGCAGAAAAAAAGTTCAAAAGGTCCCATATGGACCACTGTCTGGAGGACCTGACTTGCCTATTTAACATCAGAAATAGTCTATGAGGACATCATGTAGCTTTTAGACCTTTTGGGGACCCCCTGAGGAGGAAAAAAGTTTAAAAAGTCCCATATGGACCACTGTTTGGAGGACCTAACTTGACTTTTTAACATCAGAAAGAGTCTATGAGGACATCATGTAGCTTTTAGACCTTCTGGGGACCCTCTGAGGAGAAAGAAAGTTCAAAAGGTCCCATATGGATCACTGTCTGGAGGTCCTGACTTGACTTTTTAACATTAGAAAGAGTCTATGAGGACAGAATGGAGCTTTTAGACCTTCTGGGGACCCTCTGAGGAGAAAAAAAGTTCAAAAGTTCCCATATGGACCACTGTCTAGAGGTCCTGACTTGCCTATTTAACATCAAAAATAGTCTATGAGAACATCATGTAGCTTTAAGACCTTCTAGGCACCCTCTGAGGAGAAAAAAAGTTCAACAGGTCCCATATGGACCACTGACTGAAGGACCTTACTTGACTTTTTAACATCAGAAAGAGTCTATGAGGACATCATGTAGCTTTTAGACCTTCTGGGCACCCTCTGAGGAGAAAAAAAGTTCAACAGGTCCCATATGAACCACTGTCTGGAGGACCTGACTTGAATTTTTAACATCAGAAATAGTCTATGAGGACATCATGTAGCTTTTAGACCTTCTGGGGACCCTCTGAGCTGAAAAAAAGTTCAAAAGGTCCCATATGAACCACTGTCTGGAGGTCCTGACTTGACTTTTTAACATCAGAAAGAGTCTATGAGGACATCATGTAGCTTTTAGTCCTTCTGGGGACCCTCTGAGGAGAAAAAGTTCAAAAGGTCCCATATGGACCACTGTCTGGGGGACCTGACTTGACTTTTTAACATCAGAAAGAGTCTATGAGGACATCATGTAGCTTTTAGACCTTCTGGGGACCCCCAGAGGAGAAAAGAAGTTCAAAAATTCCCATATGGACCACTGTCTGGATGACCTGACTTGACTTTTTAACATCAGAAAGAGTCTATGAGGACATCATGTAGCTTTTAGACCTTCTGGGGACCCTCTGAGGAGAAAAAAAGTTCAAAATGTTCCATATGGACCACTGACTGGAGGACCTGACTTGACTTTTTAACATGAGAAAGAGTCTATGAGGACATCATGTAGCTTTTAGACCTTCTGGGGACCCTCTGAGCAGAAAAAAAGTTCAAAAGGTCCCATATGGACCACTGTCTGGAGGACCTGACTTGCCTATTTAACATCAGAAATAGTCTATGAGGACATCATGTAGCTTTTAGACCTTTTGGGGACCCCCTGAGGAGGAAAAAAGTTTAAAAAGTCCCATATGGACCACTGTCTGGAGGACCTAACTTGACTTTTTAACATCAGAAAGAGTCTATGAGGACATCATGTAGCTTTTAGACCTTCTGGGGACCCTCTGAGGAGAAAGAAAGTTCAAAAGGTCCCATATGGATCACTGTCTGGAGGTCCTGACTTGACTTTTTAACATTAGAAAGAGTCTATGAGGACAGAATGGAGCTTTTAGTCCTTCTGGGGACCCTCTGAGGAGAAAAAAAGTTCAAAAGTTCCCATATGGACCACTGTCTAGAGGTCCTGACTTGCCTATTTAACATCAAAAATAGTCTATGAGAACATCATGTAGCTTTAAGACCTTCTAGGCACCCTCTGAGGAGAAAAAAAGTTCAACAGGTCCCATATGGACCACTGACTGAAGGACCTGACTTGACTTTTTAACATCAGAAAGAGTCTATGAGGACATCATGTAGCTTTTAGACCTTCTGGGCACCCTCTGAGGAGAAAAAAAGTTCAACAGGTCCCATATGGACCACTGTCTGGAGGACCTGACTTGACTTTTTAACATCAGAAAGAGTCTATGAGGACATCATGTAGCTTTTAGACCTTCTGGGGACCCTCTGAGCTGAAAAAAAGTTCAAAAGGTCCCAAATGGACCACTGTCTGGGGGACCTGACTTGACTTTTTAACATCAGAAAGAGTCTATGAGGACAGCTTTTAGACCTTCTGGGCACCCTCTGACCAGAAAAAAGTTCAAAAGGTCCCATATGGACTACTGTCTGGCGGACTTCACTTGACAATTTGCTTATTAACATCAGAAAGAGTCTGTAAGGACATCATGTAGCTATTAGACCTTCTGTGAACCCTCTTATCAGCTGCACGCTGTTGCAATGTAATGAAACGCATTAGTTCTTAAATGCATTGCAATGCAACAGAGTGCATATTACATTTAAATGTTATTCTTCCATGCAAAACGCTTGTGCAATGCAACAGCACGCTGTTACAATGTAATGAAAGGCATTTTTTAATAGTTTTATGTAATGAAACTAAATTAGCAGGGCAATAGCAATGATTAAAATCATGTCGGTTTAAGAGTACGACATAGGCTACCTTAAAAAATGTTTTTAGTTTTATTATGAAAAAAACGGAACGAGTTTTATTTCTTGAATCTTGAATGCATTGCAATCAACAAAGGTCATATTACTTTTAAATGTTATTCTTTCATGCAAAACGCTTGTGCAATGTAATGAAACGCATTAGTGCTTGAATGCATTTTAATGCAACAGAGTGCATATTACTTTTAAATGTTAATCTTCCATGCAAAACGCTGTTGCAATGTAATGAAACGCATTAGTTCTTGAATGCATTGCAATTCAACAAAGTGCATATAACTTTCAAATGTTATTCTTCCATGCAAAACGCTTTGCAATGCAACAGCACGCTGTTGCAATGTAATGAAACGCATTAGTTCTTGAATGCATTGCAATTCAACAAAGTGCATATTACTTTCAAATGTTATTCTTCCATGCAAAACGCTTGTGCAATGCAACAGCACGCTGTTGCAATGTAATGAAACGCATTAGTTCTCAAATGCATTGCAATGCAACAGAGTGCATATTACTTTTAAATGTTATTCTTCCATGCAAAACGCTATGTACAGAAAAGCATTAGTTCTTGAATGCATTGCAATGTAACAGAGTGCATATTACTATTAAATGTTATTCTTCCATGCAAAACGCTTGTGCAATGCAACAGCACGCAATAGAATGAATCGCATTAGTTCTTGAATGCATTTGCAATGCCACAAAGTGCATACTACTTTTAAAGTGCATATTGCTTATAGGTCATTCTTCGATGCTTTTCGTTGGTATTCTTCGTTACGCTTGATCGTATGTGCAATGCAATGCAACAGCAGATTGCATTGCAGATCTCTTAATGCACTACGGAATGAGTTAGTTCTTGAAAAAAAAGTGCATATCGCTTATATGTCATTCTAACGCTTTACATATGTGCAATGCAACAGCAGTTTTTTTAAGCGTTAGTTTTTTTTTCATTGCACAAAGGAATAAGTTAGTCCTTTTATGCAATGGAATGAAACAACAAAACGTTTTTAAAACAGCAGATTGCGTTGCCCATCTCTTTAATGCACTACAAAATGAGTTAGTTCTTGAAAGCATTGCAATTCAACAATGCCTTTTGACTTTTTAACATCAGAAAGAGTGTATGAGGACATCATGTAGCTTTTAGACCTTCTGGGGACCCTCTGACCAGAAAAAAAGTTCAAAAGGTCCCATATGGACCACTGTCTGGAGGTCCTGACTTGACTTTTTAACATCAGATAGAGTCTATGAGGACATCAGGTAGCTTTTAGACCTTCTGGGGATCCTCTGAGCAGAAAAAAAGTTCAAAAGGTCCCATAGGGACCACTGTCTGGAGGACCTGACTTGACTTTTTAACATCAGAAAGAGTCTGTAAGGACATCATGTAGCTTTTAAACCTTCTTGGGGACCCTCTGACCAGAAAAAAGTTCAAAAGGTCCCATATGGACTACTGTCTGGCGGACTTCACTTGACAATTTGCTTATTAACATCAGAAAGAGTCTGTAAGGACATCATGTAGCTATTAGACCTTCTGTGAACCCTCTTATCAGAAAAAAAGTTCAAAAGGTCCCATATTGACCACTGTCTGGAGGTCCTGACTTGACTTTTTAACATCAGAAAGAGTCTATGAGGACAGCATGGAGCTTTTAGACCTTCTGGGGACCCTCTGAGAAGAAAAAAAGTTCAAAAGATCCCATATTGACCACTGTCTGGAGGATTTGACTTGACTTTTTAACATCAGAAAGAGTCTATGAGGACATCATGTAGCTTTTAGACATTCTGGGGACCCTCTGAGCAGAAAAAAAGTTCAAAAGGTCCCATATGGACCACTGTCTGGAGGTCCTGACTTGACTTTTTAACATCAGAAAGAGTCTATGAGGACATCAGGTAGCTTTTAGACCTTCTGTGAACCCTCTTATCAGAAAAAAAAGTTCAAAAGGTCCCATATTGACCACTGTCTGGAGGTCCTGACTTGACTTTTTAACATCAGAAAGAGTCTATGAGGACAGCATGGAGCTTTTAGACCTTCTGGGGACACTCTGAGGACAAAAAAAGTTCAAAAGGTCCCATATAGACTAGTGTCTGGAGGACCTGACTTGCCTATTTAACATCAGAAATAGTCTATGAGGACATCATGTAGCTTTTAGACCTTCTGGGGACCGTCTGAGGAGAAAAAAAGTTCAAAAGGTCCCATATGGACCACTGTCTGGAGGTCCTGACTTGACTTTTTAACACGAGAAAGAGTCTATAAGGACAGCATGGAGATTTTAGACCTTCTGGGGACTCTCTGAGGAGAAAAAAAGTTCAAAAGGTCCCATATGGACCACTGTCTGGAGGTCCTGACTTGCCTATTTAACATCAGAAATAGTCTCTGAGGACATCATGTAGCTTTTAGACCTTCTGGGGACCCTCTGAGGAGAAAAAAAAGTTCAAAAGGTCCCATATGAACCACTGTCTGGAGGTCCTGACTTGACTTTTTAACATCAGAAAGAGTCTATGAGGACATCATGTAGCTTTTAGACCTTCTGGGGACCCTCTGAGGAGAAAAAAAGTTCAAAAGGTCCCATATGGACTAGTGTCTGGAGGACCTGACTTGACTTTTTAACATCAGAAATAGTCTATGAGGACATCATGTAGCTTTTAGACCTTCTGGGCACCCTCTGAGGAGAAAAAAAGTTCAACAGGTCCCATATGGACCACTGATTGGAGGACCTGACTTGACTTTTTAACATCAGAAAGAGTCTATAAGGACATCATGTAGCTTTTAGACCTTCTGGGGACCCTCTGAGGAGAAAAAAAGTTCAAAAGGTCCCATATGGACTAGTGTCTGGTGGACCTGACTTGACTTTTTAACATCAGAAATAGTCTATGAGGACATCATGTAGCTTTTAGACCTTCTGGGCACCCTGTGAGGAGAAAAAAAGTTCAAAAGGTCCCATATGGACCACTGATTGGAGGACCTGACTTGACTTTTTAACATCAAAAAGAGTCTATGAGGACATCCTGTAGCTTTTAGACCTTCTGGGGACCCCCTGAGGAGAATAAAGTTTAAAAAGTCCCATATGGACCACTGTCTGGAGGACCTAACTTGACTTTTTAACATCAGAAAGAGTCTATGAGGACATCATGTAGCTTTTAGACCTTCTGGGGACCCCCGGAGGAGAAAAAAAGTTCAAAAATGCCCATATGGACCACTGTCTGGATGACCTGACTTGACTTTTTAACATCAGAAAGAGTCTATGAGGACATCATGTAGCTTTTAGACCTTCTGGGGAACCTCTGAGGAGAAAAAAAGTTCAAAAGGTCCCATATGGACCACTGTCTGGAGGACCTGACTTGCCTATTTAACATCAGAAATAGTCTATGAGGACATCATGTTGCTTTAAGACCTTCTGGGCACCCTCTGAGCAGAAAAAAAGTTCAACAGGTCCAATATGGACCACTGTCTGGAGGACCTGACTTGACTTTTTAACATCAGAAAGAGTCTATGAGGACATCATGTAGCTTTTAGACCTTCTGGGGACCCCCAGAGGAGAAAAGAAGTTCAAAAATTCCCATATGGACCACTGTGTGGATGACCTGACTTGACTTTTTAACATCAGAAAAAGTCTATGAGGACATCATGTAGCTTTTAGGTCTTCTGGGGACCCTCTGAGGAGAAAAAAAGTTCAAAAGGTCCCATATGGACCACTGTCTGGAGGACCTGACTTGCCTATTTAACATCAGAAATAGTCTATGAGGACATCATGTAGCTTTTAGACCTTTTGGGGACCCCCTGAGGAGGAAAAAAGTTTAAAAAGTCCCATATGGACCACTGTCTGGAGGACCTAACTTGACTTTTTAACATCAGAAAGAGTCTATGAGGACATCATGTAGCTTTTAGACCTTCTGGGGACCCTCTGAGGAGAAAAAAAGTTCAAAAGGTCCCATATGGACCACTGTCTGTAGGTCCTGACTTGACTTTTTAACATGAGAAAGAGTCTATAAGGACAGCATGGAGATTTTAGACCTTCTGGGGACTCTCTGAGGAGAAAAAAAGTTCAAAAGGTCCCATATGGACCACTGTCTGGAGGTCCTGACTTGCCTATTTAACATCAGAAATAGTCTATGAGGACATCATGTAGCTTTTAGACCTCCTGGGGACCCTCTGAGGAGAAAAAAAGTTCAAAAGGTCCCATATGAACCACTGTCTGGAGGTCCTGACTTGACTTTTTAACATCAGAAAGAGTCTATGAGGACATCATGTAGCTTTTAGACCTTCTGGGGACCCTCTGAGGAGAAAAAAAGTTCAAAAGGTCCCATATGGACTAGTGTCTGGAGGACCTGACTTGACTTTTTAACATCAGAAATAGTCTATGAGGACATCATGTAGCTTTTAGACCTTCTGGGCACCCTCTGAGGAGAAAAAAAGTTCAACAGGTCCCATATGGACCACTGATTGGAGGACCTGACTTGACTTTTTAACATCAGAAAGAGTCTATAAGGACATCATGTAGCTTTTAGACCTTCTGGGGACCCTCTGAGGAGAAAAAAAGTTCAAAAGGTCCCATATGGACTAGTGTCTGGTGGACCTGACTTGACTTTTTAACATCAGAAATAGTCTATGAGGACATCATGTAGCTTTTAGACCTTCTGGGCACCCTGTGAGGAGAAAAAAAGTTCAACAGGTCCCATATGGACCACTGATTGGAGGACCTGACTTGACTTTTTAACATCAAAAAGAGTCTATGAGGACATCCTGTAGCTTTTAGACCTTCTGGGGACCCCCTGAGGAGAATAAAGTTTAAAAAGTCCCATATGGACCACTGTCTGGAGGACCTAACTTGACTTTTTAACATCAGAAAGAGTCTATGAGGACATCATGTAGCATTTAGACCTTCTGGGGACCCTCTGAGAAGAAAAAAAGTTCAAAAGATCCCATATTGACCACTGTCTGGAGGATTTGACTTGACTTTTTAACATCAGAAAGAGTCTATGAGGACATCATGTAGCTATTAGACATTCTGGGGACCCTCTGAGCATAAAAAAAGTTCAAAAGGTCCCATATGGACCACTGTCTGGAGGTCCTGACTTGACTTTTTAACATCAGAAAGAGTCTATGAGGACATCATTTAGCTATTAGACCTTCTGTGAACCCTCTTATCAGAAAAAAGTTCAAAAGGTCCCATATTGACCACTGTCTGGAGGTCCTGACTTGACTTTTTAACATCAGAAAGAGTCTATGAGGACAGCATGGAGCTTTTAGACCTTCTGGGGACCCTCTGAGCAGAAAAAAAGTTCAAAAGGTCCCATATGGACCACTGTCTGGAGGTCCTGACTTGACTTTTTAACATCAGAAAGAGTCTATGAGGACATCATTTAGCTTTTAGACCTTCTGGGGACCCTCTGAGCAAAAAAAAAGTTCAAAAGTTCCCATATGGACCACTGTCTGGAGGACTTGAATTGACTTTTTAACATCAGAAAGAGTCTATGAGGACATCATGTAGCTTTTAGACCTTATGGGGACCCTCTGAGCAGAAAAAAAGTTCAAAAGGTCCCATATGGACCACTGTCTGGAGGTCCTGACTTGACTTTTTAACATCAGAAAGAGTCTATGAGGACATCATTTAGCTTTTAGACCTTCTGGGGACCCTCTGAGCAAAAAAAAAGTTCAAAAGTTCCCATATGGACCACTGTCTGGAGGACTTGAATTGACTTTTTAACATCAGAAAGAGTCTATGAGGACATCATGTAGCTTTTAGACCTTCTGGGGACCCTCTGAGCAGAAAAAAAGTTCAAAAGGTCCCATATGGACCACTGTCTGGAGGTCCTTACTTGACTTTTTAACATCAGAAAGAGTCTATGAGGACATCATTTAGCTTTTAGACCTTCTGGGGACCCTCTGAGGAGAAAAAAAGTTCAAAAGGTCCCATATGAACCACTGTCTGGAGGTCCTGACTTGACTTTTTAACATCAGAAAGAGTCTATGAGGACATCATGTAGCTTTTAGACCTTCTGGGGACCCCCAGAGGAGAAAAGAAGTTCAAAAATTCCCATATGGACCACTGTCTGGATGACCTGACTTGACTTTTTAACATCAGAAAAAGTCTATGAGGACATCATGTAGCTTTTAGACCTTCTGGGGACCCTCTGAGGAGAAAAAAAGTTCAAAAGGTCCCATATGGACCACTGTCTGGAGGACCTGACTTGCCTATTTAACATCAGAAAGAGTCTATGAGGACAGCATGGAGCTTTTAGACCTTCTGGGGACCCTCTGAGGACAAAAAAAGTTCAAAAGGTCCCATATAGACTAGTGTCTGGAGGACCTGACTTGCCTATTTAACATCAGAAATAGTCTATGAGGACATCATGTAGCTTTTAGACCTTCTGGGGACCCTCTGAGGAGAAAAAAAGTTCAAAAGGTTCCATATGGACCACTGACTGGAGGACCTGACTTGACTTTTTAACATGAGAAAGAGTCTATGAGGACATCATGTAGCTTTTAGACCTTCTGGGGACCCTCTGAGCAGAAAAAAAGTTCAAAAGGTCCCATATGGACCACTGTCTGGAGGACCTGACTTGCCTATTTAACATCAGAAATAGTCTATGAGGACATCATGTAGCTTTTAGACCTTTTGGGGACCCCCTGAGGAGGAAAAAAGTTTAAAAAGTCCCATTTGGACCACTGTCTGGAGGACCTAACTTGACTTTTTAACATCAGAAAGAGTCTATGAGGACATCATGTAGCTTTTAGACCTTCTGGGGACCTTCTGAGGAGAAAAAAAGTTCAAAAGGTCCCATATGGACCACTGTCTGGAGGTCCTGACTTGACTTTTTAACACGAGAAAGAGTCTATAAGGACAGCATGGAGATTTTAGACCTTCTGGGGACTCTCTGAGGAGAAAAAAAGTTCAAAAGGTCCCATATGGACCACTGTCTGGAGGTCCTGACTTGCCTATTTAACATCAGAAATAGTCTCTGAGGACATCATGTAGCTTTTAGACCTTCTGGGGACCCTCTGAGGAGAAAAAAAAGTTCAAAAGGTCCCATATGAACCACTGTCTGGAGGTCCTGACTTGACTTTTTAACATCAGAAAGAGTCTATGAGGACATCATGTAGCTTTTAGACCTTCTGGGGACCCTCTGAGGAGAAAAAAAGTTCAAAAGGTCCCATATGGACTAGTGTCTGGAGGACCTGACTTGACTTTTTAACATCAGAAATAGTCTATGAGGACATCATGTAGCTTTTAGACCTTCTGGGCACCCTCTGAGGAGAAAAAAAGTTCAACAGGTCCCATATGGACCACTGATTGGAGGACCTGACTTGACTTTTTAACATCAGAAAGAGTCTATAAGGACATCATGTAGCTTTTAGACCTTCTGGGGACCCTCTGAGGAGAAAAAAAGTTCAAAAGGTCCCATATGGACTAGTGTCTGGTGGACCTGACTTGACTTTTTAACATCAGAAATAGTCTATGAGGACATCATGTAGCTTTTAGACCTTCTGGGCACCCTGTGAGGAGAAAAAAAGTTCAAAAGGTCCCATATGGACCACTGATTGGAGGACCTGACTTGACTTTTTAACATCAAAAAGAGTCTATGAGGACATCCTGTAGCTTTTAGACCTTCTGGGGACCCCCTGAGGAGAATAAAGTTTAAAAAGTCCCATATGGACCACTGTCTGGAGGACCTAACTTGACTTTTTAACATCAGAAAGAGTCTATGAGGACATCATGTAGCTTTTAGACCTTCTGGGGACCCCCGGAGGAGAAAAAAAGTTCAAAAATTCCCATATGGACCACTGTCTGGATGACCTGACTTGACTTTTTAACATCAGAAAGAGTCTATGAGGACATCATGTAGCTTTTAGACCTTCTGGGGAACCTCTGAGGAGAAAAAAAGTTCAAAAGGTCCCATATGGACCACTGTCTGGAGGACCTGACTTGCCTATTTAACATCAGAAATAGTCTATGAGGACATCATGTTGCTTTAAGACCTTCTGGGCACCCTCTGAGCAGAAAAAAAGTTCAACAGGTCCAATATGGACCACTGTCTGGAGGACCTGACTTGACTTTTTAACATCAGAAAGAGTCTATGAGGACATCATGTAGCTTTTAGACCTTCTGGGGACCCCCAGAGGAGAAAAGAAGTTCAAAAATTCCCATATGGACCACTGTCTGGATGACCTGACTTGACTTTTTAACATCAGAAAAAGTCTATGAGGACATCATGTAGCTTTTAGACCTTCTGGGGACCCTCTGAGGAGAAAAAAAGTTCAAAAGGTCCCATATGGACCACTGTCTGGAGGACCTGACTTGCCTATTTAACATCAGAAATAGTCTATGAGGACATCATGTAGCTTTTAGACCTTTTGGGGACCCCCTGAGGAGGAAAAAAGTTTAAAAAGTCCCATATGGACCACTGTCTGGAGGACCTAACTTGACTTTTTAACATCAGAAAGAGTCTATGAGGACATCATGTAGCTTTTAGACCTTCTGGGGACCCTCTGAGGAGAAACAAAGTTCAAAAGGTCCCATATGGACCACTGTCTGTAGGTCCTGACTTGACTTTTTAACATGAGAAAGAGTCTATAAGGACAGCATGGAGATTTTAGACCTTCTGGGGACTCTCTGAGGAGAAAAAAAGTTCAAAAGGTCCCATATGGACCACTGTCTGGAGGTCCTGACTTGCCTATTTAACATCAGAAATAGTCTATGAGGACATCATGTAGCTTTTAGACCTCCTGGGGACCCTCTGAGGAGAAAAAAAGTTCAAAAGGTCCCATATGAACCACTGTCTGGAGGTCCTGACTTGACTTTTTAACATCAGAAAGAGTCTATGAGGACATCATGTAGCTTTTAGACCTTCTGGGGACCCTCTGAGGAGAAAAAAAGTTCAAAAGGTCCCATATGGACTAGTGTCTGGAGGACCTGACTTGACTTTTTAACATCAGAAATAGTCTATGAGGACATCATGTAGCTTTTAGACCTTCTGGGCACCCTCTGAGGAGAAAAAAAGTTCAACAGGTCCCATATGGACCACTGATTGGAGGACCTGACTTGACTTTTTAACATCAGAAAGAGTCTATAAGGACATCATGTAGCTTTTAGACCTTCTGGGGACCCTCTGAGGAGAAAAAAAGTTCAAAAGGTCCCATATGGACTAGTGTCTGGTGGACCTGACTTGACTTTTTAACATCAGAAATAGTCTATGAGGACATCATGTAGCTTTTAGACCTTCTGGGCACCCTGTGAGGAGAAAAAAAGTTCAACAGGTCCCATATGGACCACTGATTGGAGGACCTGACTTGACTTTTTAACATCAAAAAGAGTCTATGAGGACATCCTGTAGCTTTTAGACCTTCTGGGGACCCCCTGAGGAGAATAAAGTTTAAAAAGTCCCATATGGACCACTGTCTGGAGGACCTAACTTGACTTTTTAACATCAGAAAGAGTCTATGAGGACATCATGTAGCATTTAGACCTTCTGGGGACCCTCTGAGAAGAAAAAAAGTTCAAAAGATCCCATATTGACCACTGTCTGGAGGATTTGACTTGACTTTTTAACATCAGAAAGAGTCTATGAGGACATCATGTAGCTATTAGACATTCTGGGGACCCTCTGAGCAGAAAAAAAGTTCAAAAGGTCCCATATGGACCACTGTCTGGAGGTCCTGACTTGACTTTTTAACATCAGAAAGAGTCTATGAGGACATCATTTAGCTATTAGACCTTCTGTGAACCCTCTTATCAGAAAAAAGTTCAAAAGGTCCCATATTGACCACTGTCTGGAGGTCCTGACTTGACTTTTTAACATCAGAAAGAGTCTATGAGGACAGCATGGAGCTTTTAGACCTTCTGGGGACCCTTTGAGCAGAAAAAAAGTTCAAAAGGTCCCATATGGACCACTGTCTGGAGGTCCTGACTTGACTTTTTAACATCAGAAAGAGTCTATGAGGACATCATTTAGCTTTTAGACCTTCTGGGGACCCTCTGAGCAAAAAAAAAGTTCAAAAGTTCCCATATGGACCACTGTCTGGAGGACTTGAATTGACTTTTTAACATCAGAAAGAGTCTATGAGGACATCATGTAGCTTTTAGACCTTCTGGGGACCCTCTGAGCAGAAAAAAAGTTCAAAAGGTCCCATATGGACCACTGTCTGGAGGTCCTGACTTGACTTTTTAACATCAGAAAGAGGCTATGTGGACATCAGGTAGCTTTTAGACCTTCTGGGGACCCTCTGAGGAGAAAAAAAGTTCAACAGGTCCCATATGGACCACTGACTGGAGGACCTGACTTGACTTTTTAACATCAGAAAGAGTCTATGAGGACATCATGTAGCTTTTAGACCTTCTGGGGACCCTCTGAGCAGAAAAAAAGTTCAAAAGGTCCCATATGGACCACTGTCTGGAGGTCCTGACTTGACTTTTTAACATCAGAAAGAGGCTATGTGGACATCAGGTAGCTTTTAGACCTTCTGGGGACCCTCTGAGGAGAAAAAAAGTTCAACAGGTCCCATATGGACCACTGACTGGAGGACCTGACTTGACTTTTTAACATCAGAAAGAGTCTATGAGGACATCATGTAGCTTTTAGACCTTCTGGGGACCCTCTAAGGAGAAAGAAAGTTCAAAAGGTCCCATATGGACTAGTGTCTGGAGGACCTGACTTGCCTATTTAACATCGGAAATAGTCTATGAGGACATCATGTAGCTTTAAGACTTTCTGGGCACCCTCTGAGGAGAAAAAAAGTTCAACAGGTCCCATATGGACCACTGACTGGAGGACCTGACTTGACTTTTTAACATAAGAAAGAGTCTATGAGGACATCATGTAGCTTTTAGACCTTCTGGGGACCCTCTGAGCAGAAAAAAAGTTCAAAAGGTCCCATATGGACCACTGTCTGGAGGTCCTGACTTGACTTTTTAACATCAGAAAGAGTCTATGAGGACATCAGGTAGCTTTTAGACCTTCTGGGGACCGTCTTATCAGAAAAAAAGTTCAAAAGGTCCAATATTGGCCAATGTCTGGAGGACCTGACTTGACTTTTTTACATCAGATAGAGTCTATGAGGACATCAGGTAGCTTTTAGACCTTCTGGGGACCCTCTGAGCAAAAAAAAAGTTCAAAAGGTCCCATATGGACCACTGTCTGGAGGACCTGACTTGACTTTTTAACATCAGAAATAGTCTATGAGGACATCATGTAGCTTTTAGACCTTCTGGGGACCCTCTGAGGAGAAACAAAGTTCAAAAGGTCCCATATGGACCACTGTCTGGAGGACCTGACTTGATTTTTTAACATCAGAAAGAGTCTATGAGGACATCATGTAACTTTTAGACCTTCTGGGGACCCACTGAGCAGAAAAAAGTTCAAAAGGTCCCCATATAGACCACTGACTGGAGGACCTGACTTGACTTTTTAACATCAGAAAGAGTCTATGAGGACATCATGTAGCTTTTAGACCTTCTGGGGATCCTCTGAGCAGAAAAAAAGTTCAAAAGGTCCCATATGGACCACTGTCTGGAGGACCTGACTTGACTTTTTAACATCAGAAAGAGTCTATGAGGACATCATGTAGCTTTTAGTCCTTCTGGGGACCCTCTGAGGAGAAAAAAAGTTCAAAAGGTCCCATATGGACCACTGTCTGGAGGACCTGACATGACTTTTTAACATGAGAAAGAGTCTATGATGACATCATGTAGCTTTTAGACCTTCTGGGGACCCTCTGAGGAGAAAAAAAGTTCAAAAGGTCCTATATGGACCACTGTCTGGAGGTCCTGACTTGACTTTTTTAACATCAGAAAGAGTCTATGAGGACATCATGTAGCTTTTAGACCTTTTGGGGACCCCCTGAGGAGGAAAAAAGTTTAAAAAGTCCCATATGGACCACTGTCTGGAGGACCTAACTTGACTTTTTAACATCAGAAATAGTCTATGAGGACATCATGTAGCTTTTAGACCTTCTGGGCACCCTCTGAGGAGAAAAAAAGTTCAACAGGTCCCATATGGACAACTGATTGGAGGACCTGACTTGACTTTTTAACATCAGAAAGAGTCTATGAGGACATCATGTAGCTTTTAGACCTTCTGGGGACCCTCTGAGGAGAAAAAAAGTTCAAAAGGTCCCATATGGACTAGTGTCTGGAGGACCTGACTTGACTTTTTAACATCAGAAATAGTCTATGAGGACATCATGTAGCTTTTAGACCTTCTGCGTACCCTGTGAGGAGAAAAAAAGTTCAACAGGTCCCATATGGACCACTGATTGGAGGACCTGACTTGACTTTTTAACATCAAAAAGAGTCTATGAGGACATCCTGTAGCTTTTAGACCTTCTGGGGACCCCCTGAGGAGAAAAAAGTTTAAAAAGTCCCATATGGACCACTGTCTGGAGGACCTAACTTGACTTTTTAACATCAGAAAGAGTCTATGAGGACATCATGTAGCTTTTAGACCTTCTGGGGACCCTCTGAGCAGAAAAAAAGTTAAAAAGATCCCATATGGACCACTGTCTGGAGTTCCTGACTTGACTTTTTAACATCAGAAAGAGTCTATGTGGATATCAGGTAGCTTTTAGACCTTCTGGGGACCCCCTGAAGAGAAAAAAAGTTTAAAAAGTCCCATATGGACCACTGTTTGGAGGACCTGACTTGACTTTTTAACATCAGAAAGAGTCTATGAGGACATCATGTAGCTTTTAGACCTTCTGGGGACCCTCTGAGGAGAAAAAAAGTTCAACAGGTCCCATATGGACCACTGTCTGGAGGTCCTGACTTGACTTTTTAACATCAGAAAGAGGCTATGTGGACATCAGGTAGCTTTTAGACCTTCTGGGGACCCTCTGAGGAGAAAAAAAGTTCAACAGGTCCCATATGGACCACTGACTGGAGGACCTGACTTGACTTTTTAACATCAGAAAGAGTCTATGAGGACATCATGTAGCTTTTAGACCTTCTGGGGATCCTCTGAACAGAAAAAAATGTTCAAAAGGTCCCAAATGGACCACTGTCTGGAGGACCTAACTTGACTTTTTAACATCAGAAAGAGTCTATGAGGACATCATGTAGCATTTAGACCTTCTGGGAACCCTCTGAGCAGAAAAAAAGTTCAAAAGGTCCCATATGGACCACTGTCTGGAGGTCCTGACTTGACTTTTTAACATCAGATAGAGTCTATGAGGACATCAGGTAGCTTTTAGACCTTCTGGGGACCCTCTGAGCAAAAAAAAAGTTCAAAAGGTCCCATATGGACCACTGTCTGGAGGACCTGACTTGACTTTTTAACATCAGAAAGAGTCTATGAGGACATCATGTAGCTTTTAGACCTTCTGGGGACCCTCTGAGGAGAAAAAAAGTTCAAAAGGTCCCATATGGACCACTGTCTGGAGGACCTGACTTGATTTTTTAACATCAGAAAGAGTCTATGAGGACATCATGTAACTTTTAGACCTTCTGGGGACCCTCTGAGCAGAAAAAAGTTCAAAAGGTCCCCATATGGACCACTGATTGGAGGACCTGACTTGACTTTTTAACATCAGAAAGAGTCTATGAGGACATCATGTAGCTTTTAGACCTTCTGGGGATCCTCTGAGCAGAAAAAAAGTTCAAAAGGTCCCATATGGACAACTGTCTGGAGGACCTGACTTGACTTTTTAACATCAGAAAGAGTCTATGAGGACATCATGTAGCTTTTAGTCCTTCTGGGGACCCTCTGAGGAGAAAAAAAGTTCAAAAGGTCCCATATGGACCACTGTCTGGAGGACCTGACTTGACTTTTTAACATGAGAAAGAGTCTATGATGACATCATGTAGCTTTTAGACCTTCTGGGGACCCTCTGAGGAGAAAAGAAGTTCAAAAGGTCCCAAATGGACCACTGTCTGGAGGTCCTGACTTAACTTTTTAACATCAGAAAGAGTCTATGTGGATATCAGGTAGCTTTTAGACCTTCTGGGGACACTCTGAGGAGAAAAAAAGTTCAAAAGGTCCCATATGGACAACTGTCTGGAGGACCTGACTTGCCTATTTAACATCAGAAATAGTCTATGAGGACATCATGTAGCTTTTAGTCCTTCTGGGGACCCTCTGAGGAGAAAAAGTTCAAAAGGTCCCATATGGACCACTGTCTGGGGGACCTGACTTGACTTTTTAACATCAGAAAGAGTCTATGAGGACATCATGTAGCTTTTAGTCCTTCTGGGGACCCTCTGAGGAGAAAAAGTTCAAAAGGTCCCATATGGACCACTGTCTGGAGGACCTGACTTGACTTTTTAACATGAGAAAGAGTCTATGAGGACATCATGTAGCTTTTAGACCTTCTGGGGACCCTCTGAGCAGAAAAAAAGTTCAAAAGGTCCCATATGGACCACTGTCTGGAGGACCTGACTTGACTTTTTAACATCAGAAAGAGTCTATGAGGACATCATGTAGCTTTTAGTCCTTCTGGGGACCCTCTGAGGAGAAAAAAAGTTCAAAAGGTCCCATATGGACCACTGTCTGGAGGACCTGACATGACTTTTTAACATGAGAAAGAGTCTATGATGACATCATGTAGCTTTTAGACCTTCTGGGGACCCTCTGAGGAGAAAAAAAGTTCAAAAGGTCCTATATGGACCACTGTCTGGAGGTCCTGACTTGACTTTTTTAACATCAGAAAGAGTCTATGAGGACATCATGTAGCTTTTAGACCTTCTGGGGACCCTCTGAGGAGAAAAAAAGTTCAAAAGGTCCCATATGGACTAGTGTCTGGACGACCTGACTTGACTTTTTAACATCAGAAATTGTCTATGAGGACATCATGTAGCTTTTAGACCTTCTGGGCACCCTGTGAGGAGAAAAAAAGTTCAACAGGTCCCATATGGACCACTGATTGGAGGACCTGACTTGACTTTTTAACATCAAAAAGAGTCTATGAGGACATCCTGTAGCTTTTAGACCTTCTGGGTACCCCCTGAGGAGAAAAAAAGTTTAAAAAGTCCCATATGGACCACTGTCTGGAGGACCTAACTTGACTTTTTAACATCAGAAAGAGTCTATGAAGACATCATGTAGCTTTTAGACCTTCTGGGGACCCTCTGAGCAGAAAAAAAGTTAAAAAGGTCCCATATGGACCACTGACTGGAGGTCCTGACTTGACTTTTTAACATCAGAAAGAGTCTATGTGGATATCAGGTAGCTTTTAGACCTTCTGGGGACCCCCTGAAGAGAAAAAAAGTTTAAAAAGTCCCATATGGACCACTGTTTGGAGGACCTGACTTGACTTTTTAACATCAGATAGAGTCTATGAGGACATCAGGTAGCTTTTAGACCTTCTGGGGACCCTCTGAGCAAAAAAAAAGTTCAAAAGGTCCCATATGGACCACTGTCTGGAGGACCTGACTTGACTTTTTAACATCAGAAAGAGTCTATGAGGACATCATGTAGCTTTTAGACCTTCTGGGGACCCTCTGAGGAGAAAAAAAGTTCAAAAGGTCCCATATGGACCACTGTCTGGAGGACCTGACTTGATTTTTTAACATCAGAAAGAGTCTATGAGGACATCATGTAGCTTTTAGACCTTCTGGGGACCCTCTGAGGAGAAAAAAAGTTCAACAGGTCCCATATGGACCACTGTCTGGAGGTCCTGACTTGACTTTTTAACATCAGAAAGAGGCTATGTGGACATCAGGTAGCTTTTAGACCTTCTGGGGACCCTCTGAGGAGAAAAAAGTTCAACAGGTCCCATATGGACCACTGACTGGAGGACCTGACTTGACTTTTTAACATCAGAAAGAGTCTATGAGGACATCATGTATTTTTTAGACCTTCTGGGGATCCTCTGAACAGAAAAAAAAATGTTCAAAAGGTCCCAAATGGACCACTGTCTGGAGGACCTAACTTGACTTTTTAACACCAGAAAGAGTCTATGAGGACATCATGTAGCATTTAGACCTTCTGGGAACCCTCTGAGCAGAAAAAAAGTTCAAAAGGTCCCATATGGACCACTGTCTGGAGGTCCTGACTTGACTTTTTAACATCAGATAGAGTCTATGAGGAAATCAGTTAGCTTTTAGACCTTCTGGGGACCCTCTGAGCAAAAAAAAGTTCAAAAGGTCCCATATGGACCACTGTCTGGAGGACCTGACTTGACTTTTTAACATCAGAAAGAGTCTATGAGGACATCATGTAGCTTTTAGACCTTCTGGGGACCCTCTGAGGAGAAAAAAAGTTCAAAAGGTCCCAAATGGACCATTGTCTGGAGGTCCTGACTTAACTTTTTAACATCAGAAAGAGTCTATGTGGATATCAGGTAGCTTTTAGACCTTCTGGGGACCCTCTGAGGAGAAAAAAAGTTCAAAAGGTCCCATATGGACAACTGTCTGGAGGACCTGACTTGCCCATTTAACATCAGAAATAGTCTATGAGGACATCATGTAGCTTTTAGTCCTTCTGGGGACCCTCTGAGGAGAAAAAGTTCAAAAGGTCCCATATGGACGACTGTCTGGGGGACCTGACTTGACTTTTTAACATCAGAAAGAGTCTATGAGGACATAATGTAGCTTTTAGTCCTTCTGGGGACCCTCTGAGGAGAAAAAGTTCAAAAGGTCCCATATGGACCACTGTCTGGAGGACCTGACTTGACTTTTTAACATGAGAAAGAGTCAATGAGGACATCATGTAGCTTTTAGACCTTCTGGGGACCCTCTGAGCAGAAAAAAAGTTCAAAAGGTCCCATATGGACCACTGTCTGGAGGACCTGACTTGCCTATTTAACATCAGAAATAGTCTATGAGGACATCATGTAGCTTTTAGTCCTTCTGGGGACCCTCTGAGGAGAAAAAGTTCAAAAGGTCCCATATGGACCACTGTCTGGGGGACCTGACTTGACTTTTTAACATCAGAAAGAGTCTATGAGGACAATCATGTAGCTTTTAGACCTTCTGGGGACCCTCTGAGCAGAAAAAAAGTTCAAAAGTTCCCATATGGACCACTGTCTGGAGGACCTGACTTGCCTATTTAACATCAGAAATAGTCTCTGAGGACATCATGTAGCTTTAAGACCTTCTGGGCACCCTCTGAGGAGAAAAAAAGTTCAACAGGTCCCATATGGACCACTGACTGAAGGACCTGACTTGACTTTTTAACATCAGAAAGAGTCTATGAGGACATCATGTAGCTTTTAGACCTTCTGGGGACCCTCTGAGGAGAAAAAAAGTTCAAAAGGTCCCATATGAACCACTGTCTGGAGGTCCTGACTTGACTTTTTAACATCAGAAAGAGTCTATGAGGACATCATGTAGCTTTTAAACCTTCTGGGGACCCTCTGATGAGAAAGAAAGTTCAAAAGGTCCCATATGGACTAGTGTCTGGAGGACCTGACTTGACTTTTTAACATCAGAAATAGTCTATGAGGACATGATGTAGCTTTTAGACCTTCTGGGCACCCTCTGAGGAGAAAAAAAGTTCAACAGGTCCCATATGGACCACTGATTGGAGGACCTGGCTTGACTTTTTAACATCAGAAAGAGTCTCTGAGGACATCCTGTAGCTTTTAGACCTTCTGGGGACCCCCTGAGGAGAAAAAAGTTAAAAAGTCCCATATGGACCACTGTCTGGAGGACCTAACTTGACTTTTTAACATCAGAAAGAGTCTATGAGGACATCATGTAGCTTTTAGACCTTCTGAGGATACTCTGAGGAGAAAAAAAGTTCAAAATGTCCCATATGGACCACTGTCTGGAGGTCCTGACTTGACTTTTTAACATTAGAAAGAGTCTATGAGGACAGCATGGAGCTTTTAGACCTTCTGGGGACCCTCTGAGGAGAAAAAAAGTTCAAAAGGTCCCATATGGATCACTGTCTGGAGGTCCTGACTTGACTTTTCAACATGAGAAAGAGTCTATGAGGACAGAATGGAGCTTTTAGACCTTCTGGGGACCCCCTGAAGAGAAAAAAAGTTTAAAAAGTCCCATATGGACCACTGTTTGGAGGACCTGACTTGACTTGTTAACATCAGAAAGAGTCTATGAGGACATCATGTAGCTTTTAGACCTTCTGGGGACCCTCTGAGGAGAAAAAAAGTTCAACAGGTCCCATATGGACCACTGTCTGGAGGTCCTGACTTGACTTTTTAACATCAGAAAGAGGCTATGTGGACATCAGGTAGCTTTTAGACCTTCTGGGGACTCTCTGAGGAGAAAAAAAGTTCAACAGGTCCCATATGGACCACTGACTGGAGGACCTGACTTGACTTTTTAACATCAGAAAGAGTCTATGAGGACATCATGTAGAATTTAGACCTTCTGGGAACCCTCTGAGCAGAAAAAAAGTTCAAAAGGTCCCATATGGACCACTGTCTGGAGGTCCTGACTTGACTTTTTAACATCAGATAGAGTCTATGAGGACATCAGGTAGCTTTTAGACCTTCTGGGGACCCTCTGAGCAAAAAAAAAGTTCAAAAGGTCCCATATGGACCACTGTCTGGAGGTCCTGACTTGACTTTTTAACATCAGAAAGAGTCTATGAGGACATCATTTAGCTTTTAGACCTTCTGGGGACCCTCTGAGCAGAAAAAAAGTTCAAAAGGTCCCATATGGACCACTGTCTGGAGGTCCTGACTTGACTTTTTAACATCAGAAAGAGTCTATGAGGACATCATGTAGCGTTTAGACCTTCTGGGGACCCTCTGAGGACAAAAAAAGTTCAAAAGGTCCCATATAGACTAGTGTCTGGAGGACCTGACTTGCCTATTTAACATCAGAAAGAGTCTATGAGGACATCATGTAGCATTTAGACCTTCTGGGAACCCTCTGAGCAGAAAAAAAGTTCAAAAGGTCCCATATGGACCACTGTCTGGAGGTCCTGACTTGACTTTTTAACATCAGATAGAGTCTATGAGGACATCATGTAGCTTTTAGACCTTCTGGGGATCCTCTGAACAGAAAAAAAGTTCAAAAGGTCCTATATGGACCACTGTCTGGAGGTCCTGACTTGACTTTTTAACATCAGATAGAGTCTATGAGGACATCATGTAGCATTTAGACCTTCTGGGAACCCTCTGAGCAGAAAAAAAGTTCAAAAGGTCCCATATGGACCACTGTCAGGAGGTCCTGACTTGACTTTTTAACATCAGATAGAGTCTATGAGGACATCAGGTAGCTTTTAGACCTTCTGGGGACCCTCTGAGCAAAAAAAAAAGTTAAAAAAGGTCCCATATGGACCACTGTCTGGAGGACCTGGCTTGACTTTTTAAAATCAGAAAGAGTCTATGAGGACATCATGTAGCTTTTAGACCTTCTGGGGACCCTCTGAGGAGAAAAAAAGTTCAAAAGGTCCCATATGGACCACTGTCTGGAGGACCTGACTTGATTTTTTAACATCAGAAAGAGTCTATGAGGACATCATGTAACTTTTAGACCTTCTGGGGACCCTCTGAGCAGAAAAAAGTTCAAAAGGTCCCCATATGGACCACTGACTGGAGGACCTGACTTGACTTTTTAACATCAGAAAGAGTCTATGAGGACATCATGTAGCTTTTAGTCCTTCTGGGGACCCTCTGAGGAGAAAAAGTTCAAAAGGTCCCATATGGACCACTGTCTGGGGGACGTGACTTGACTTTTAACATCAGAAAGAGTCTATGAGGACATCATGTAGCTTTTAGACCTTCTGGGGACCCCCAGAGGAGAAAAGAAGTTCAAAAATTCCCATATGGACCACTGTCTGGATGACCTGACTTGACTTTTTAACATCAGAAAGAGTCTATGAGGACATCATGTAGCTTTTAGACCTTCTGGGGACCCTCTGAGGAGAAAAAAAGTTCAAAAGGTTCCATATGGACCACTGACTGGAGGACCTGACTTGACTTTTTAACATGAGAAAGAGTCTATGAGGACATCATGTAGCTTTTAGACCTTCTGGGGACCCTCTGAGCAGAAAAAAAGTTCAAAAGGTCCCATATGAACCACTGTCTGGAGGTCCTGACTTGACTTTTTAACATCAGAAAGAGTCTATGAGGACATCATTTAGCTTTTAGACCTTCTGGGGACCCTCTGAGGAGAAAAAAAGTTCAAAAGGTCCCATATGAACCACTGTCTGGAGGTCCTGACTTGACTTTTTAACATCAGAAAGAGTCTATGAGGACATCATGTAGCGTTTAGACCTTCTGGGGACCCTCTGAGGACAAAAAAAGTTCAAAAGGTCCCATATAGACTAGTGTCTGGAGGACCTGACTTGACTGTTTAACATCAGAAATAGTCTATGAGGACATCATGTAGCTTTAAGACCTTCTGGGCACCCTCTGAGGAGAAAAAAAGTTCAACAGGTCCCATATGGACCACTTACTGGAGGACCTGACTTGACTTTTTAACATAAGAGAGAGTCTATGAGGACACCATGTAGCTTTTAGACCTTCTGGGGACCCTCTGAGGAGAAAAAAAGTTCAACAGGTCCCATATGGACCACTGACTGGAGGACCTGACTTGACTTTTTAACATCAGAAAGAGTCTATGAGGACATCATGTAGCTTTTAGACCTTCTGGGGATCCTCTGAACAGAAAAAAAGTTCAAAAGGTCCCATATGGACCACTGTCTGGAGGTCCTGACTTGACTTTTTAACATCAGATAGAGTCTATGAGGACATCATGTAGCATTTAGACCTTCTGGGAACCCTCTGAGCAGAAAAAAAGTTCGAAAGGTCCCATATGGACCACTGTCTGGAGGTCCTGACCTGACTTTTTAACATCAGATAGAGTCTATGAGGACATCAGGTAGCTTTTAGACCTTCTGGGGACCCTCTGAGCAAAAAAAAAAGTTCAAAAGGCCCCATATGGACCACTGTCTGGAGGACCTGACTTGACTTTTTAACATCAGAAAGAGTCTATTAGGACATCATGTAGCTTTTAGAAATTCTGGGGACCCTCTGAGGAGAAAAAAAGTTCAACAGGTCCCATATGGACCACTGACTGGAGGACCTGACTTGACTTTTTAACATCAGAAAGAGTCTATGAGGACATCATGTAGCTTTTAGACCTTCTGGGGATCCTCTGAACAGAAAAAAAGTTCAAAAGGTCCCATATGGACCACTGTCTGGAGGTCCTGACTTGACTTTTTAACATCAGAAAGAGTCTATGAGGACATCATGTAGCTTTTAGACCTTCTGGGGACCCTCTGAGGACAAAAAAAGTTAAAAAGGTCCCATATAGACTAGTGTCTGGAGGACCTGACTTGCCTATTTAACATCAGAAATAGTCTATGAGGACATCATGTAGCTTTAAGACCTTCTGGGCACCCTCTGAGGAGAAAAAAAGTCCAAAAGGTCCCATATGGACCACTGTCTGGAGGTCCTGACTTGACTTTTTAACATCAGATAGAGTCTATGAGGACATCAGGTAGCTTTTAGACCTTCTGGGGACCCTCTGAGCAAAAAAAAAGTTCAAAAGGTCCCATATGGACCACTGTCTGGAGGACCTGACTTGACTTTTTAACATCAGAAAGAGTCTATGAGGACATCATGTAGCTTTTAGACCTTCTGGGGATCCTCTGAACAGAAAAAAAGTTCAAAAGGTCCCATATGGACCACTGTCTGGAGGTCCTGACTTGACTTTTTAACATCAGAAAGAGTCTATGAGGACATCATGTAGCTTTTAGACCTTCTGGGGACCCTCTGAGGACAAAAAAAGTTCAAAAGGTCCCATATAGACTAGTGTCTGGAGGACCTGACTTGCCTATTTAACATCAGATAGAGTCTATGAGGACATCATGTAGCATTTAGACCTTCTGGGAACCCTCTGAGCAGAAAAAAGTTCAAAAGGTCCCATATGGACCACTGTCTGGAGGTCCTGACTTGACTTTTTAACATCAGATAGAGTCTATGAGGACATCAGGTAGCTTTTAGACCTTCTGGGGACCCTCTGAGCAAAAAAAAAGTTCAAAAGGCCCCATATGGACCACTGTCTGGAGGACCTGACTTGACTTTTTAACATCAGAAAGAGTCTATGAGGACATCATGTAGCTTTTAGACCTTCTGGGGACCCTCTGAGGAGAAAAAAAGTTCAACAGGTCCCATATGGACCACTGACTGGAGGACCTGACTTGACTTTTTAACATCAGAAAGAGTCTATGAGGACATCATGTAGCTTTAAGACCTTCTGGGTACCCCCTGAGGAGAAAAAAAGTTTAAAAAGTCCCATATGGACCACTGTCTGGAGGACCTAACTTGACTTTTTAACATCAGAAAGAGTCTATGAAGACATCATGTAGCTTTTAGACCTTCTGGGGACCCTCTGAGCAGAAAAAAAGTTAAAAAGGTCCCATATGGACCACTGACTGGAGGTCCTGACTTGACTTTTTAACATCAGAAAGAGTCTATGTGGATATCAGGTAGCTTTTAGACCTTCTGGGGACCCCCTGAAGAGAAAAAAAGTTTAAAAAGTCCCATATGGACCACTGTTTGGAGGACCTGACTTGACTTTTTAACATCAGATAGAGTCTATGAGGACATCAGGTAGCTTTTAGACCTTCTGGGGACCCTCTGAGCAAAAAAAAAGTTCAAAAGGTCCCATATGGACCACTGTCTGGAGGACCTGACTTGACTTTTTAACATCAGAAAGAGTCTATGAGGACATCATGTAGCTTTTAGACCTTCTGGGGACCCTCTGAGGAGAAAAAAAGTTCAAAAGGTCCCATATGGACCACTGTCTGGAGGACCTGACTTGATTTTTTAACATCAGAAAGAGTCTATGAGGACATCATGTAGCTTTTAGACCTTCTGGGGACCCTCTGAGGAGAAAAAAAGTTCAACAGGTCCCATATGGACCACTGTCTGGAGGTCCTGACTTGACTTTTTAACATCAGAAAGAGGCTATGTGGACATCAGGTAGCTTTTAGACCTTCTGGGGACCCTCTGAGGAGAAAAAAGTTCAACAGGTCCCATATGGACCACTGACTGGAGGACCTGACTTGACTTTTTAACATCAGAAAGAGTCTATGAGGACATCATGTATTTTTTAGACCTTCTGGGGATCCTCTGAACAGAAAAAAAAATGTTCAAAAGGTCCCAAATGGACCACTGTCTGGAGGACCTAACTTGACTTTTTAACACCAGAAAGAGTCTATGAGGACATCATGTAGCATTTAGACCTTCTGGGAACCCTCTGAGCAGAAAAAAAGTTCAAAAGGTCCCATATGGACCACTGTCTGGAGGTCCTGACTTGACTTTTTAACATCAGATAGAGTCTATGAGGAAATCAGTTAGCTTTTAGACCTTCTGGGGACCCTCTGAGCAAAAAAAAGTTCAAAAGGTCCCATATGGACCACTGTCTGGAGGACCTGACTTGACTTTTTAACATCAGAAAGAGTCTATGAGGACATCATGTAGCTTTTAGACCTTCTGGGGACCCTCTGAGGAGAAAAAAAGTTCAAAAGGTCCCAAATGGACCATTGTCTGGAGGTCCTGACTTAACTTTTTAACATCAGAAAGAGTCTATGTGGATATCAGGTAGCTTTTAGACCTTCTGGGGACCCTCTGAGGAGAAAAAAAGTTCAAAAGGTCCCATATGGACAACTGTCTGGAGGACCTGACTTGCCCATTTAACATCAGAAATAGTCTATGAGGACATCATGTAGCTTTTAGTCCTTCTGGGGACCCTCTGAGGAGAAAAAGTTCAAAAGGTCCCATATGGACGACTGTCTGGGGGACCTGACTTGACTTTTTAACATCAGAAAGAGTCTATGAGGACATAATGTAGCTTTTAGTCCTTCTGGGGACCCTCTGAGGAGAAAAAGTTCAAAAGGTCCCATATGGACCACTGTCTGGAGGACCTGACTTGACTTTTTAACATTAGAAAGAGTCTATGAGGACAGCATGGAGCTTTTAGACCTTCTGGGGACCCTCTGAGGAGAAAAAAAGTTCAAAAGGTCCCATATGGATCACTGTCTGGAGGTCCTGACTTGACTTTTCAACATGAGAAAGAGTCTATGAGGACAGAATGGAGCTTTTAGACCTTCTGGGGACCCCCTGAAGAGAAAAAAAGTTTAAAAAGTCCCATATGGACCACTGTTTGGAGGACCTGACTTGACTTGTTAACATCAGAAAGAGTCTATGAGGACATCATGTAGCTTTTAGACCTTCTGGGGACCCTCTGAGGAGAAAAAAAGTTCAACAGGTCCCATATGGACCACTGTCTGGAGGTCCTGACTTGACTTTTTAACATCAGAAAGAGGCTATGTGGACATCAGGTAGCTTTTAGACCTTCTGGGGACTCTCTGAGGAGAAAAAAAGTTCAACAGGTCCCATATGGACCACTGACTGGAGGACCTGACTTGACTTTTTAACATCAGAAAGAGTCTATGAGGACATCATGTAGAATTTAGACCTTCTGGGAACCCTCTGAGCAGAAAAAAAGTTCAAAAGGTCCCATATGGACCACTGTCTGGAGGTCCTGACTTGACTTTTTAACATCAGATAGAGTCTATGAGGACATCAGGTAGCTTTTAGACCTTCTGGGGACCCTCTGAGCAAAAAAAAAGTTCAAAAGGTCCCATATGGACCACTGTCTGGAGGTCCTGACTTGACTTTTTAACATCAGAAAGAGTCTATGAGGACATCATTTAGCTTTTAGACCTTCTGGGGACCCTCTGAGCAGAAAAAAAGTTCAAAAGGTCCCATATGGACCACTGTCTGGAGGTCCTGACTTGACTTTTTAACATCAGAAAGAGTCTATGAGGACATCATGTAGCGTTTAGACCTTCTGGGGACCCTCTGAGGACAAAAAAAGTTCAAAAGGTCCCATATAGACTAGTGTCTGGAGGACCTGACTTGCCTATTTAACATCAGAAAGAGTCTATGAGGACATCATGTAGCATTTAGACCTTCTGGGAACCCTCTGAGCAGAAAAAAAGTTCAAAAGGTCCCATATGGACCACTGTCTGGAGGTCCTGACTTGACTTTTTAACATCAGATAGAGTCTATGAGGACATCATGTAGCTTTTAGACCTTCTGGGGATCCTCTGAACAGAAAAAAAGTTCAAAAGGTCCTATATGGACCACTGTCTGGAGGTCCTGACTTGACTTTTTAACATCAGATAGAGTCTATGAGGACATCATGTAGCATTTAGACCTTCTGGGAACCCTCTGAGCAGAAAAAAAGTTCAAAAGGTCCCATATGGACCACTGTCAGGAGGTCCTGACTTGACTTTTTAACATCAGATAGAGTCTATGAGGACATCAGGTAGCTTTTAGACCTTCTGGGGACCCTCTGAGCAAAAAAAAAAGTTAAAAAAGGTCCCATATGGACCACTGTCTGGAGGACCTGGCTTGACTTTTTAAAATCAGAAAGAGTCTATGAGGACATCATGTAGCTTTTAGACCTTCTGGGGACCCTCTGAGGAGAAAAAAAGTTCAAAAGGTCCCATATGGACCACTGTCTGGAGGACCTGACTTGATTTTTTAACATCAGAAAGAGTCTATGAGGACATCATGTAACTTTTAGACCTTCTGGGGACCCTCTGAGCAGAAAAAAGTTCAAAAGGTCCCCATATGGACCACTGACTGGAGGACCTGACTTGACTTTTTAACATCAGAAAGAGTCTATGAGGACATCATGTAGCTTTTAGTCCTTCTGGGGACCCTCTGAGGAGAAAAAGTTCAAAAGGTCCCATATGGACCACTGTCTGGGGGACCTGACTTGACTTTTAACATCAGAAAGAGTCTATGAGGACATCATGTAGCTTTTAGACCTTCTGGGGACCCCCAGAGGAGAAAAGAAGTTCAAAAATTCCCATATGGACCACTGTCTGGATGACCTGACTTGACTTTTTAACATCAGAAAGAGTCTATGAGGACATCATGTAGCTTTTAGACCTTCTGGGGACCCTCTGAGGAGAAAAAAAGTTCAAAAGGTTCCATATGGACCACTGACTGGAGGACCTGACTTGACTTTTTAACATGAGAAAGAGTCTATGAGGACATCATGTAGCTTTTAGACCTTCTGGGGACCCTCTGAGCAGAAAAAAAGTTCAAAAGGTCCCATATGAACCACTGTCTGGAGGTCCTGACTTGACTTTTTAACATCAGAAAGAGTCTATGAGGACATCATTTAGCTTTTAGACCTTCTGGGGACCCTCTGAGGAGAAAAAAAGTTCAAAAGGTCCCATATGAACCACTGTCTGGAGGTCCTGACTTGACTTTTTAACATCAGAAAGAGTCTATGAGGACATCATGTAGCGTTTAGACCTTCTGGGGACCCTCTGAGGACAAAAAAAGTTCAAAAGGTCCCATATAGACTAGTGTCTGGAGGACCTGACTTGACTGTTTAACATCAGAAATAGTCTATGAGGACATCATGTAGCTTTAAGACCTTCTGGGCACCCTCTGAGGAGAAAAAAAGTTCAACAGGTCCCATATGGACCACTTACTGGAGGACCTGACTTGACTTTTTAACATAAGAGAGAGTCTATGAGGACACCATGTAGCTTTTAGACCTTCTGGGGACCCTCTGAGGAGAAAAAAAGTTCAACAGGTCCCATATGGACCACTGACTGGAGGACCTGACTTGACTTTTTAACATCAGAAAGAGTCTATGAGGACATCATGTAGCTTTTAGACCTTCTGGGGATCCTCTGAACAGAAAAAAAGTTCAAAAGGTCCCATATGGACCACTGTCTGGAGGTCCTGACTTGACTTTTTAACATCAGATAGAGTCTATGAGGACATCATGTAGCATTTAGACCTTCTGGGAACCCTCTGAGCAGAAAAAAAGTTCGAAAGGTCCCATATGGACCACTGTCTGGAGGTCCTGACCTGACTTTTTAACATCAGATAGAGTCTATGAGGACATCAGGTAGCTTTTAGACCTTCTGGGGACCCTCTGAGCAAAAAAAAAAGTTCAAAAGGCCCCATATGGACCACTGTCTGGAGGACCTGACTTGACTTTTTAACATCAGAAAGAGTCTATTAGGACATCATGTAGCTTTTAGAAATTCTGGGGACCCTCTGAGGAGAAAAAAAGTTCAACAGGTCCCATATGGACCACTGACTGGAGGACCTGACTTGACTTTTTAACATCAGAAAGAGTCTATGAGGACATCATGTAGCTTTTAGACCTTCTGGGGATCCTCTGAACAGAAAAAAAGTTCAAAAGGTCCCATATGGACCACTGTCTGGAGGTCCTGACTTGACTTTTTAACATCAGAAAGAGTCTATGAGGACATCATGTAGCTTTTAGACCTTCTGGGGACCCTCTGAGGACAAAAAAAGTTAAAAAGGTCCCATATAGACTAGTGTCTGGAGGACCTGACTTGCCTATTTAACATCAGAAATAGTCTATGAGGACATCATGTAGCTTTAAGACCTTCTGGGCACCCTCTGAGGAGAAAAAAAGTCCAAAAGGTCCCATATGGACCACTGTCTGGAGGTCCTGACTTGACTTTTTAACATCAGATAGAGTCTATGAGGACATCAGGTAGCTTTTAGACCTTCTGGGGACCCTCTGAGCAAAAAAAAAGTTCAAAAGGTCCCATATGGACCACTGTCTGGAGGACCTGACTTGACTTTTTAACATCAGAAAGAGTCTATGAGGACATCATGTAGCTTTTAGACCTTCTGGGGATCCTCTGAACAGAAAAAAAGTTCAAAAGGTCCCATATGGACCACTGTCTGGAGGTCCTGACTTGACTTTTTAACATCAGAAAGAGTCTATGAGGACATCATGTAGCTTTTAGACCTTCTGGGGACCCTCTGAGGACAAAAAAAGTTCAAAAGGTCCCATATAGACTAGTGTCTGGAGGACCTGACTTGCCTATTTAACATCAGATAGAGTCTATGAGGACATCATGTAGCATTTAGACCTTCTGGGAACCCTCTGAGCAGAAAAAAGTTCAAAAGGTCCCATATGGACCACTGTCTGGAGGTCCTGACTTGACTTTTTAACATCAGATAGAGTCTATGAGGACATCAGGTAGCTTTTAGACCTTCTGGGGACCCTCTGAGCAAAAAAAAAGTTCAAAAGGCCCCATATGGACCACTGTCTGGAGGACCTGACTTGACTTTTTAACATCAGAAAGAGTCTATGAGGACATCATGTAGCTTTTAGACCTTCTGGGGA
Organism: Gila orcuttii; assembly: GCA_026230005.1. NCBI lineage: Eukaryota > Metazoa > Chordata > Actinopteri > Cypriniformes > Leuciscidae > Gila > Gila orcuttii. The sequence goes on along the minus strand of JAPDVR010000002.1, from coordinate 41,630,697 downwards.
CCCTCTGAGGAGAAAAAAAGTTCAACAGGTCCCATATGGACCACTGACTGGAGGACCTGACTTGACTTTTTAACATCAGAAAGAGTCTATGAGGACATCATGTAGCTTTAAGACCTTCTGGGCACCCTCTGAGGAGAAAAAAAGTTCAAAAGGTCCCATATGGACTAGTGTCTGGACGACCTGACTTGACTTTTTAACATCAGAAATAGTCTATGAGGACATCATGTAGCTTTTAGACCTTCTGGGCACCCTGTGAGGAGAAAAAAAGTTCAACAGGTCCCATATGGACCACTGATTGGAGGACCTGACTTGACTTTTTAACATCAAAAAGAGTCTATGAGGACATCCTGTAGCTTTTAGACCTTCTGGGTACCCCCTGAGGAGAAAAAAAGTTTAAAAAGTCCCATATGGACCACTGTCTGGAGGACCTAACTTGACTTTTTAACATCAGAAAGAGTCTATGAAGACATCATGTAGCTTTTAGACCTTCTGGGGACCCTCTGAGCAGAAAAAAAGTTAAAAAGGTCCCATATGGACCACTGACTGGAGGTCCTGACTTGACTTTTTAACATCAGAAAGAGTCTATGTGGATATCAGGTAGCTTTTAGACCTTCTGGGGACCCCCTGAAGAGAAAAAAAGTTTAAAAAGTCCCATATGGACCACTGTTTGGAGGACCTGACTTGACTTTTTAACATCAGATAGAGTCTATGAGGACATCAGGTAGCTTTTAGACCTTCTGGGGACCCTCTGAGCAAAAAAAAAGTTCAAAAGGTCCCATATGGACCACTGTCTGGAGGACCTGACTTGACTTTTTAACATCAGAAAGAGTCTATGAGGACATCATGTAGCTTTTAGACCTTCTGGGGACCCTCTGAGGAGAAAAAAAGTTCAAAAGGTCCCATATGGACCACTGTCTGGAGGACCTGACTTGATTTTTTAACATCAGAAAGAGTCTATGAGGACATCATGTAGCTTTTAGACCTTCTGGGGACCCTCTGAGGAGAAAAAAAGTTCAACAGGTCCCATATGGACCACTGTCTGGAGGTCCTGACTTGACTTTTTAACATCAGAAAGAGGCTATGTGGACATCAGGTAGCTTTTAGACCTTCTGGGGACCCTCTGAGGAGAAAAAAGTTCAACAGGTCCCATATGGACCACTGACTGGAGGACCTGACTTGACTTTTTAACATCAGAAAGAGTCTATGAGGACATCATGTATTTTTTAGACCTTCTGGGGATCCTCTGAACAGAAAAAAAAATGTTCAAAAGGTCCCAAATGGACCACTGTCTGGAGGACCTAACTTGACTTTTTAACACCAGAAAGAGTCTATGAGGACATCATGTAGCATTTAGACCTTCTGGGAACCCTCTGAGCAGAAAAAAAGTTCAAAAGGTCCCATATGGACCACTGTCTGGAGGTCCTGACTTGACTTTTTAACATCAGATAGAGTCTATGAGGAAATCAGTTAGCTTTTAGACCTTCTGGGGACCCTCTGAGCAAAAAAAAGTTCAAAAGGTCCCATATGGACCACTGTCTGGAGGACCTGACTTGACTTTTTAACATCAGAAAGAGTCTATGAGGACATCATGTAGCTTTTAGACCTTCTGGGGACCCTCTGAGGAGAAAAAAAGTTCAAAAGGTCCCAAATGGACCATTGTCTGGAGGTCCTGACTTAACTTTTTAACATCAGAAAGAGTCTATGTGGATATCAGGTAGCTTTTAGACCTTCTGGGGACCCTCTGAGGAGAAAAAAAGTTCAAAAGGTCCCATATGGACAACTGTCTGGAGGACCTGACTTGCCCATTTAACATCAGAAATAGTCTATGAGGACATCATGTAGCTTTTAGTCCTTCTGGGGACCCTCTGAGGAGAAAAAGTTCAAAAGGTCCCATATGGACGACTGTCTGGGGGACCTGACTTGACTTTTTAACATCAGAAAGAGTCTATGAGGACATAATGTAGCTTTTAGTCCTTCTGGGGACCCTCTGAGGAGAAAAAGTTCAAAAGGTCCCATATGGACCACTGTCTGGAGGACCTGACTTGACTTTTTAACATGAGAAAGAGTCAATGAGGACATCATGTAGCTTTTAGACCTTCTGGGGACCCTCTGAGCAGAAAAAAAGTTCAAAAGGTCCCATATGGACCACTGTCTGGAGGACCTGACTTGCCTATTTAACATCAGAAATAGTCTATGAGGACATCATGTAGCTTTTAGTCCTTCTGGGGACCCTCTGAGGAGAAAAAGTTCAAAAGGTCCCATATGGACCACTGTCTGGGGGACCTGACTTGACTTTTTAACATCAGAAAGAGTCTATGAGGACAATCATGTAGCTTTTAGACCTTCTGGGGACCCTCTGAGCAGAAAAAAAGTTCAAAAGTTCCCATATGGACCACTGTCTGGAGGACCTGACTTGCCTATTTAACATCAGAAATAGTCTCTGAGGACATCATGTAGCTTTAAGACCTTCTGGGCACCCTCTGAGGAGAAAAAAAGTTCAACAGGTCCCATATGGACCACTGACTGAAGGACCTGACTTGACTTTTTAACATCAGAAAGAGTCTATGAGGACATCATGTAGCTTTTAGACCTTCTGGGGACCCTCTGAGGAGAAAAAAAGTTCAAAAGGTCCCATATGAACCACTGTCTGGAGGTCCTGACTTGACTTTTTAACATCAGAAAGAGTCTATGAGGACATCATGTAGCTTTTAAACCTTCTGGGGACCCTCTGATGAGAAAGAAAGTTCAAAAGGTCCCATATGGACTAGTGTCTGGAGGACCTGACTTGACTTTTTAACATCAGAAATAGTCTATGAGGACATGATGTAGCTTTTAGACCTTCTGGGCACCCTCTGAGGAGAAAAAAAGTTCAACAGGTCCCATATGGACCACTGATTGGAGGACCTGGCTTGACTTTTTAACATCAGAAAGAGTCTCTGAGGACATCCTGTAGCTTTTAGACCTTCTGGGGACCCCCTGAGGAGAAAAAAGTTAAAAAGTCCCATATGGACCACTGTCTGGAGGACCTAACTTGACTTTTTAACATCAGAAAGAGTCTATGAGGACATCATGTAGCTTTTAGACCTTCTGAGGATACTCTGAGGAGAAAAAAAGTTCAAAATGTCCCATATGGACCACTGTCTGGAGGTCCTGACTTGACTTTTTAACATTAGAAAGAGTCTATGAGGACAGCATGGAGCTTTTAGACCTTCTGGGGACCCTCTGAGGAGAAAAAAAGTTCAAAAGGTCCCATATGGATCACTGTCTGGAGGTCCTGACTTGACTTTTCAACATGAGAAAGAGTCTATGAGGACAGAATGGAGCTTTTAGACCTTCTGGGGACCCCCTGAAGAGAAAAAAAGTTTAAAAAGTCCCATATGGACCACTGTTTGGAGGACCTGACTTGACTTGTTAACATCAGAAAGAGTCTATGAGGACATCATGTAGCTTTTAGACCTTCTGGGGACCCTCTGAGGAGAAAAAAAGTTCAACAGGTCCCATATGGACCACTGTCTGGAGGTCCTGACTTGACTTTTTAACATCAGAAAGAGGCTATGTGGACATCAGGTAGCTTTTAGACCTTCTGGGGACTCTCTGAGGAGAAAAAAAGTTCAACAGGTCCCATATGGACCACTGACTGGAGGACCTGACTTGACTTTTTAACATCAGAAAGAGTCTATGAGGACATCATGTAGAATTTAGACCTTCTGGGAACCCTCTGAGCAGAAAAAAAGTTCAAAAGGTCCCATATGGACCACTGTCTGGAGGTCCTGACTTGACTTTTTAACATCAGATAGAGTCTATGAGGACATCAGGTAGCTTTTAGACCTTCTGGGGACCCTCTGAGCAAAAAAAAAGTTCAAAAGGTCCCATATGGACCACTGTCTGGAGGTCCTGACTTGACTTTTTAACATCAGAAAGAGTCTATGAGGACATCATTTAGCTTTTAGACCTTCTGGGGACCCTCTGAGCAGAAAAAAAGTTCAAAAGGTCCCATATGGACCACTGTCTGGAGGTCCTGACTTGACTTTTTAACATCAGAAAGAGTCTATGAGGACATCATGTAGCGTTTAGACCTTCTGGGGACCCTCTGAGGACAAAAAAAGTTCAAAAGGTCCCATATAGACTAGTGTCTGGAGGACCTGACTTGCCTATTTAACATCAGAAAGAGTCTATGAGGACATCATGTAGCATTTAGACCTTCTGGGAACCCTCTGAGCAGAAAAAAAGTTCAAAAGGTCCCATATGGACCACTGTCTGGAGGTCCTGACTTGACTTTTTAACATCAGATAGAGTCTATGAGGACATCATGTAGCTTTTAGACCTTCTGGGGATCCTCTGAACAGAAAAAAAGTTCAAAAGGTCCTATATGGACCACTGTCTGGAGGTCCTGACTTGACTTTTTAACATCAGATAGAGTCTATGAGGACATCATGTAGCATTTAGACCTTCTGGGAACCCTCTGAGCAGAAAAAAAGTTCAAAAGGTCCCATATGGACCACTGTCAGGAGGTCCTGACTTGACTTTTTAACATCAGATAGAGTCTATGAGGACATCAGGTAGCTTTTAGACCTTCTGGGGACCCTCTGAGCAAAAAAAAAAGTTAAAAAAGGTCCCATATGGACCACTGTCTGGAGGACCTGGCTTGACTTTTTAAAATCAGAAAGAGTCTATGAGGACATCATGTAGCTTTTAGACCTTCTGGGGACCCTCTGAGGAGAAAAAAAGTTCAAAAGGTCCCATATGGACCACTGTCTGGAGGACCTGACTTGATTTTTTAACATCAGAAAGAGTCTATGAGGACATCATGTAACTTTTAGACCTTCTGGGGACCCTCTGAGCAGAAAAAAGTTCAAAAGGTCCCCATATGGACCACTGACTGGAGGACCTGACTTGACTTTTTAACATCAGAAAGAGTCTATGAGGACATCATGTAGCTTTTAGTCCTTCTGGGGACCCTCTGAGGAGAAAAAGTTCAAAAGGTCCCATATGGACCACTGTCTGGGGGACCTGACTTGACTTTTAACATCAGAAAGAGTCTATGAGGACATCATGTAGCTTTTAGACCTTCTGGGGACCCCCAGAGGAGAAAAGAAGTTCAAAAATTCCCATATGGACCACTGTCTGGATGACCTGACTTGACTTTTTAACATCAGAAAGAGTCTATGAGGACATCATGTAGCTTTTAGACCTTCTGGGGACCCTCTGAGGAGAAAAAAAGTTCAAAAGGTTCCATATGGACCACTGACTGGAGGACCTGACTTGACTTTTTAACATGAGAAAGAGTCTATGAGGACATCATGTAGCTTTTAGACCTTCTGGGGACCCTCTGAGCAGAAAAAAAGTTCAAAAGGTCCCATATGAACCACTGTCTGGAGGTCCTGACTTGACTTTTTAACATCAGAAAGAGTCTATGAGGACATCATTTAGCTTTTAGACCTTCTGGGGACCCTCTGAGGAGAAAAAAAGTTCAAAAGGTCCCATATGAACCACTGTCTGGAGGTCCTGACTTGACTTTTTAACATCAGAAAGAGTCTATGAGGACATCATGTAGCGTTTAGACCTTCTGGGGACCCTCTGAGGACAAAAAAAGTTCAAAAGGTCCCATATAGACTAGTGTCTGGAGGACCTGACTTGACTGTTTAACATCAGAAATAGTCTATGAGGACATCATGTAGCTTTAAGACCTTCTGGGCACCCTCTGAGGAGAAAAAAAGTTCAACAGGTCCCATATGGACCACTTACTGGAGGACCTGACTTGACTTTTTAACATAAGAGAGAGTCTATGAGGACACCATGTAGCTTTTAGACCTTCTGGGGACCCTCTGAGGAGAAAAAAAGTTCAACAGGTCCCATATGGACCACTGACTGGAGGACCTGACTTGACTTTTTAACATCAGAAAGAGTCTATGAGGACATCATGTAGCTTTTAGACCTTCTGGGGATCCTCTGAACAGAAAAAAAGTTCAAAAGGTCCCATATGGACCACTGTCTGGAGGTCCTGACTTGACTTTTTAACATCAGATAGAGTCTATGAGGACATCATGTAGCATTTAGACCTTCTGGGAACCCTCTGAGCAGAAAAAAAGTTCGAAAGGTCCCATATGGACCACTGTCTGGAGGTCCTGACCTGACATTTTAACATCAGATAGAGTCTATGAGGACATCAGGTAGCTTTTAGACCTTCTGGGGACCCTCTGAGCAAAAAAAAAAGTTCAAAAGGCCCCATATGGACCACTGTCTGGAGGACCTGACTTGACTTTTTAACATCAGAAAGAGTCTATTAGGACATCATGTAGCTTTTAGAAATTCTGGGGACCCTCTGAGGAGAAAAAAAGTTCAACAGGTCCCATATGGACCACTGACTGGAGGACCTGACTTGACTTTTTAACATCAGAAAGAGTCTATGAGGACATCATGTAGCTTTTAGACCTTCTGGGGATCCTCTGAACAGAAAAAAAGTTCAAAAGGTCCCATATGGACCACTGTCTGGAGGTCCTGACTTGACTTTTTAACATCAGAAAGAGTCTATGAGGACATCATGTAGCTTTTAGACCTTCTGGGGACCCTCTGAGGACAAAAAAAGTTAAAAAGGTCCCATATAGACTAGTGTCTGGAGGACCTGACTTGCCTATTTAACATCAGAAATAGTCTATGAGGACATCATGTAGCTTTAAGACCTTCTGGGCACCCTCTGAGGAGAAAAAATGTCCAAAAGGTCCCATATGGACCACTGTCTGGAGGTCCTGACTTGACTTTTTAACATCAGATAGAGTCTATGAGGACATCAGGTAGCTTTTAGACCTTCTGGGGACCCTCTGAGCAAAAAAAAAGTTCAAAAGGTCCCATATGGACCACTGTCTGGAGGACCTGACTTGACTTTTTAACATCAGAAAGAGTCTATGAGGACATCATGTAGCTTTTAGACCTTCTGGGGATCCTCTGAACAGAAAAAAAGTTCAAAAGGTCCCATATGGACCACTGTCTGGAGGTCCTGACTTGACTTTTTAACATCAGAAAGAGTCTATGAGGACATCATGTAGCTTTTAGACCTTCTGGGGACCCTCTGAGGACAAAAAAAGTTCAAAAGGTCCCATATAGACTAGTGTCTGGAGGACCTGACTTGCCTATTTAACATCAGATAGAGTCTATGAGGACATCATGTAGCATTTAGACCTTCTGGGAACCCTCTGAGCAGAAAAAAGTTCAAAAGGTCCCATATGGACCACTGTCTGGAGGTCCTGACTTGACTTTTTAACATCAGATAGAGTCTATGAGGACATCAGGTAGCTTTTAGACCTTCTGGGGACCCTCTGAGCAAAAAAAAAGTTCAAAAGGCCCCATATGGACCACTGTCTGGAGGACCTGACTTGACTTTTTAACATCAGAAAGAGTCTATGAGGACATCATGTAGCTTTTAGACCTTCTGGGGACCCTCTGAGGAGAAAAAAAGTTCAACAGGTCCCATATGGACCACTGACTGGAGGACCTGACTTGACTTTTTAACATCAGAAAGAGTCTATGAGGACATCATGTAGCTTTAAGACCTTCTGGGCACCCTCTGAGGAGAAAAAAAGTTCAACAGGTCCCATATGGACCACTTACTGGAGGACCTGACTTGACTTTTTAACATAAGAGAGAGTCTATGAGGACACCATGTAGCTTTTAGACCTTCTGGGGACCCTCTCAGGACAAAATAAGTTCAAAAGGTCCCATATAGACTAGTGTCTGGACGACCTGACTTGCCTGTTTAACATCAGAAATAGTCTATGAGGACATCTAGTAGCTTTAAGACCTTCTGGGCACCCTCTGAGGAAAAAAAAAGTTCAAAAGGTCCCATATGGACCACTTACTGGAGGACCTGACTTGACTTTTTAACATAAGAGAGAGTCTATGAGGACACCATGTAGCTTTTAGACCTTCTGGGGACCCTCTGAGGAGAAAAAAAGTTCAACAGGTCCCATATGGACCACTTACTGGAGGACCTGACTTGACTTTTTAACATCAGAAAGAGTCTATGAGGACATCATGTAGCTTTTAGACCTTCTGGGGATCCTCTGAACAGAAAAAAAGTTCAAAAGGTCCCATATGGACCACTGTCTGGAGGTCCTGACTTGACTTTTTAACATCAGATAGAGTCTATGAGGACATCATGTAGCATTTAGACCTTCTGGGAACCCTCTGAGCAAAAAAAAAGTTCAAAAGGTCCCATATGGACCATTGTCTGGAGGACCTGACTTGACTTTTTAACATCAGAAAGAGTCTATGAGGACATCATGTAGCTTTTAGACCTTCTGGGGACCCTCTGAGGAGAAAAAAAGTTCAAAAGGTCCCATATGGACCACTGTCTGGAGGAACTGACTTGATTTTTTAACATCAGAAAGAGTCTATGAGGACATCATGTAACTTTTAGACCTTTTGGGGACCCTCTGAGCAGAAAAAAGTTCAAAAGGTCCCCATATGGACCACTGACTGGAGGACCTGACTTGACTTTTTAACATCAGAAAGAGTCTATGAGGACATCATGTAGCTTTTAGACCTTCTGGGGACCCTCTGAGCAGAAAAAAAGTTCAAAAGGTCCCATATGGACCACTGTCTGGAGGTCCTGACTTGACTTTTTAACATCAGAAAGAGTCTATGAGGACATCATTTAGCTTTTAGACCTTCTGGGGACCCTCTGAGGAGAAAAAAAGTTCAAAAGGTCCCATATGAACCACTGTCTGGAGGTCCTGACTTGACTTTTTAACATCAGAAAGAGTCTATGAGGACATCATGTAGCTTTTAGACCTTCTGGGGACCCTCTGAGGACAAAAAAAGTTCAAAAGGTCCCATATAGACTAGTGTCTGGAGGACCTGACTTGCCTGTTTAACATCAGAAATAGTCTATGAGGACATCATGTAGCTTTAAGACCTTCTGGGCACCCTCTGAGGAGAAAAAAAGTTCAACAGGTCCCATATGGACCACTTACTGGAGGACCTGACTTGACTTTTTAACATAAGAGAGAGTCTATGAGGACACCATGTAGCTTTTAGACCTTCTGGGGACCCTCTGAGGAGAAAAAAAGTTCAACAGGTCCCATATGGACCACTGACTGGAGGACCTGACTTGACTTTTTAACATCAGAAAGAGTCTATGAGGACATCATGTAGCTTTTAGACCTTCTGGGGATCCTCTGAACAGAAAAAAAGTTCAAAAGGTCCCATATGGACAACTGTCTGGAGGTCCTGACTTGACTTTTTAACATCAGATAGAGTCTATGAGGACATCAGGTAGCTTTTAGACCTTCTGGGGACCCTCTGAGCAAAAAAAAAGTTCAAAAGGCCCCATATGGACCACTGTCTGGAGGACCTGACTTGACTTTTTAACATCAGAAAGAGTCTATGAGGACATCATGTAGCTTTTAGACCTTCTGGGGACCCTCTGAGGAGAAAAAAAGTTCAACAGGTCCCATATGGACCACTTACTGGAGGACCTGACTTGACTTTTTAACATCAGAAAGAGTCTATGAGGACATCATGTAGCTTTTAGACCTTCTGGGGACCCTCTGAGCAAAAAAAAAGTTCAAAAGGTCCCATATGGACCACTGTCTGGAGGACCTGACTTGACTTTTTAACATCAGAAAGAGTCTATGAGGACATCATGTAGCTTTTAGACCTTCTGGGGACCCTCTGAGGACAAAAAAAGTTCAAAAGGTCCCATATAGACTAGTGTCTGGAGGACCTGACTTGCCTATTTAACATCAGATAGAGTCTATGAGGACATCATGTAGCATTTAGACCTTCTGGGAACCCTCTGAGCAGAAAAAAAGTTCAAAAGGTCCCATATGGACCACTGTCTGGAGGTCCTGACTTGACTTTTTAACATCAGATAGAGTCTATGAGGACATCATGTAGCTTTTAGACCTTCTGGGGATCCTCTGAACAGAAAAAAAGTTCAAAAGGTCCTATACGGACCACTGTCTGGAGGTCCTGACTTGACTTTTTAACATCAGATAGAGTCTTTGAGGACATCATGTAGCATTTAGACCTTCTGGGAACCCTCTGAGCAGAAAAAAAGTTCAAAAGGTCCCATATGGACCACTGTCTGGAGGTCCTGACTTGACTTTTTAACATCAGATAGAGTCTATGAGGACATCAGGTAGCTTTTAGACCTTCTGGGGACCCTCTGAGCAAAAAAAAAGTTAAAAAAGGTCCCATATGGACCACTGTCTGGAGGACCTGACTTGACTTTTTAACATCAGAAAGAGTCTATGAGGACATCATGTAGCTTTTAGACCTTCTGGGGACCCTCTGAGCAAAAAAATTTCAAAAGGTCCCATATAGACCACTGTCTGGAGGACCTGACTTGACTTTTTAACATCAGAAAGAGTCTATGAGGACATCATGTAGCTTTTAGACCTTCTGGGGACCCTCTGAGCAAAAAAAAAGTTAAAAAAGGTCCCATATGGACCACTTACTGGAGGACCTGACTTGACTTTTTAACATCAGAAAGAGTCTATGAGGACATCATGTAGCTTTTAGACCTTCTGGGGACCCTCTGAGCAAAAAAAAAGTTCAAAAGGTCCCATATGGACCACTGTCTGGAGGACCTGACTTGACTTTTTAACATCAGAAAGAGTCTATGAGGACATCATGTAGCTTTTAGACCTTCTGGGGACCCTCTGAGGACAAAAAAAGTTCAAAAGGTCCCATATAGACTAGTGTCTGGAGGACCTGACTTGCCTATTTAACATCAGATAGAGTCTATGAGGACATCATGTAGCATTTAGACCTTCTGGGAACCCTCTGAGCAGAAAAAAAGTTCAAAAGGTCCCATATGGACCACTGTCTGGAGGTCCTGATTTGACTTTTTAACATCAGATAGAGTCTATGAGGACATCATGTAGCTTTTAGACCTTCTGGGGATCCTCTGAACAGAAAAAAAGTTCAAAAGGTCCTATACGGACCACTGTCTGGAGGTCCTGACTTGACTTTTTAACATCAGATAGAGTCTATGAGGACATCATGTAGCATTTAGACCTTCTGGGAACCCTCTGAGCAGAAAAAAAGTTCAAAAGGTCCCATATGGACCACTGTCTGGAGGTCCTGACTTGACTTTTTAACATCAGATAGAGTCTATGAGGACATCAGGTAGCTTTTAGACCTTCTGGGGACCCTCTGAGCAAAAAAAAAGTTAAAAAAGGTCCCATATGGACCACTGTCTGGAGGACCTGACTTGACTTTTTAACATCAGAAAGAGTCTATGAGGACATCATGTAGCTTTTAGACCTTCTGGGGACCCTCTGAGGAGAAAAAAAGTTCAAAAGGTCCCATATGGACCACTGTCTGGAGGACCTGACTTGATTTTTTAACATCAGAAAGAGTCTATGAGGACATCATGTAACTTTTAGACCTTCTGGGGACCCTCTGAGCATAAAAAAGTTCAAAAGGTCCCCATATGGACCACTGACTGGAAGACCTGACTTGACTTTTTAACATCAGAAAGAGTCTATGAGGACATAATGTAGCTTTTAGTCCTTCTGGGGACCCTCTGAGGAGAAAAAGTTCAAAAGGTCCCATATGGACCACTGTCTGGGGGACCTGACTTGACTTTTTAACATCAGAAAGAGTCTATGAGGACATCATGTAGCTTTTAGACCTTCTGGGGACCCCCAGAGAAGAAAAGAAGTTCAAAAATTCCCATATGTACCACTGTCTGGATGACCTGACTTGACTTTTTAACATCAGAAAGAGTCTATGAGGACATCATGTAGCTTTTAGACCTTCTGGGGACCCTCTGAGGAGAAAAAAAGTTCAAAAGGTTCCATATGGACCACTGAATGGAGGACCTGACTTGACTTTTTAACATGAGAAAGAGTCTATGAGGACATCATGTAGCTTTTAGACCTTCTGGGGACCCTCTGAGGAGAAAAAAAGTTCAAAAGGTCCCATATGAACCACTGTCTGGAGGTCCTGACTTGACTTTTTAACATCAGAAAGAGTCTATGAGGACATCATGTAGCTTTTAGACCTTCTGGGAACCCTCTGAGGAGAAAAAAAGTTCAAAAGGTCCCATATGGACTAGTGTCTGGAGGACCTGACTTGACTTTTTAACATCAGAAATAGTCTATGAGGACATCATGTAGCTTTTAGACCTTCTGGGCACCCTCTGAGGAGAAAAAAAGTTCAACAGGTCCCATATCGACCACTGATTGGAGGACCTGACTTGACTTTTTAACATCAGAAAGAGTCTATAAGGACATCATGTAGCTTTTAGACCTTCTGGGGACCCTCTGAGGAGAAAAAAAGTTCAAAAGGTCCCATATGGACCACTGTCTGGAGGACCTGACTTGATTTTATAACATCAGAAAGAGTCTATGAGGACATCATGTAACTTTTAGACATTTTGGGGACCCTCTGAGCAGAAAAAAGTTCAAAAGGTCCCCATATGGACCACTGACTGGAGGACCTGACTTGACTTTTTAACATCAGAAAGAGTCTATGAGGACATCATGTAGCTTTTAGACCTTCTGGGGATCCTCTGAGCAGAAAAAAAGTTCAAAAGTTCCCATATGGACCACTGTCTGGAGGACTTGAATTGACTTTTTAACATCAGAAATAGTCTATGAGGACATCATGTAGCTTTTAGACCTTCTGGGGACCCTCTGAGCAGAAAAAAAGTTCAAAAGGTCCCATATGGACCACTGTCTGGAGGTCCTGACTTGACTTTTTAACATCAGAAAGAGTCTATGAGGACATCATTTAGCTTTTAGACCTTCTGGGGACCCTGTGAGGAGAAAAAAAGTTCAAAAGGTCCCATATGAACCACTGTCTGGAGGTCCTGACTTGACTTTTTAACATCAGAAAGAGTCTATGAGGACATCATGTAGCTTTTAGACCTTCTGGGGACCCTCTGAGGACAAAAAAAGTTCAAAAGGTCCCATATAGACTAGTGTCTGGAGGACCTGACTTGCCTGTTTAACATCAGAAATAGTCTATGAGGACATCATGTAGCTTTAAGACCTTCTGGGCACCCTCTGAGGACAAAAAAAGTTCAAAAGGTCCCATATAGACTAGTGTCTGGAGGACCTGACTTGCCTATTTAACATCAGATAGAGTCTATGAGGACATCATGTAGCATTTAGACCTTCTGGGAACCCTCTGAGCAGAAAAAAAGTTCAAAAGGTCCCATATGGACCACTGTCTGGAGGTCCTGACTTGACTTTTTAACATCAGATAGAGTCTATGAGGACATCATGTAGCTTTTAGACCTTCTGGGGATCCTCTGAACAGAAAAAAAGTTCAAAAGGTCCTATACGGACCACTGTCTGGAGGTCCTGACTTGACTTTTTAACATCAGATAGAGTCTATGAGGACATCATGTAGCATTTAGACCTTCTGGGAACCCTCTGAGCAGAAAAAAAGTTCAAAAGGTCCCATATGGACCACTGTCTGGAGGTCCTGACTTGACTTTTTAACATCAGATAGAGTCTATGAGGACATCAGGTAGCTTTTAGACCTTCTGGGGACCCTCTGAGCAAAAAAAAAGTTAAAAAAGGTCCCATATGGACCACTGTCTGGAGGACCTGACTTGACTTTTTAACATCAGAAAGAGTCTATGAGGACATCATGTAGCTTTTAGACCTTCTGGGGACCCTCTGAGGAGAAAAAAAGTTCAAAAGGTCCCATATGGACCACTGTCTGGTGGACCTGACTTGATTTTTTAACATCAGAAAGAGTCTATGAGGACATCATGTAACTTTTAGACCTTCTGGGGAAACTCTGAGCATAAAAAAGTTCAAAAGGTCCCCATATGGACCACTGACTGGAAGACCTGACTTGACTTTTTAACATCAGAAAGAGTCTATGAGGACATCATGTAGCTTTTAGTCCTTCTGGGGACCCTCTGAGGAGAAAAAGTTCAAAAGGTCCCATATGGACCACTGTCTGGGGGACCTGACTTGACTTTTTAACATCAGAAAGAGTCTATGAGGACATCATGTAGCTTTTAGACCTTCTGGGGACCCCCAGAGGAGAAAAGAAGTTCAAAAATTCCCATATGGACCACTGTCTGGATGACCTGACTTGACTTTTTAACATCAGAAAGAGTCTATGAGGACATCATGTAGCTTTTAGACCATCTGGGGACCCTCTGAGGAGAAAAAAAGTTCAAAAGGTTCCATATGGACCACTGAATGGAGGACCTGACTTGACTTTTTAACATGAGAAAGAGTCTATGAGGACATCATGTAGCTTTTAGACCTTCTGGGGACCCTCTGAGGAGAAAAAAAGTTCAAAAGGTCCCATATGAACCACTGTCTGGAGGTCCTGACTTGACTTTTTAACATCAGAAAGAGTCTATGAGGACATCATGTAGCTTTTAGACCTTCTGGGGACCATCTGAGGAGAAAAAAAGTTCAAAAGGTCCCATATGGACTAGTGTCTGGAGGACCTGACTTGACTTTTTAACATCAGAAATAGTCTATGAGGACATCATGTAGCTTTTAGACCTTCTGGGCACCCTCTGAGGAGAAAAAAAGTTCAACAGGTCCCATATCGACCACTGATTGGAGGACCTGACTTGACTTTTTAACATCAGAAAGAGTCTATAAGGACATTATGTAGCTTTTAGACCTTCTGGGGACCCTCTGAGGAGAAAAAAAGTTCAAAAGGTCCCATATGGACCACTGTCTGGAGGACCTGACTTGATTTTATAACATCAGAAAGAGTCTATGAGGACATCATGTAACTTTTAGACCTTTTGGGGACCCTCTGAGCAGAAAAAAGTTCAAAAGGTCCCCATATGGACCACTGACTGGAGGACCTGACTTGACTTTTTAACATCAGAAAGAGTCTATGAGGACATCATGTAGCTTTTAGACCTTCTGGGGATCCTCTGAGCAGAAAAAAAGTTCAAAAGTTCCCATATGGACCACTGTCTGGAGGACTTGAATTGACTTTTTAACATCAGAAAGAGTCTATAAGGACATCATGTAGCTTTTAGACCTTCTGGGGACCCTCTGAGCAGAAAAAAAGTTCAAAAGGTCCCATATGGACCACTGTCTGGAGGTCCTGACTTGACTTTTTAACATCAGAAAGAGTCTATGAGGACATCATTTAGCTTTTAGACCTTCTGGGGACCCTGTGAGGAGAAAAAAAGTTCAAAAGGTCCCATATGAACCACTGTCTGGAGGTCCTGACTTGACTTTTTAACATCAGAAAGAGTCTATGAGGACATCATGTAGCTTTTAGACCTTCTGGGGACCCTCTGAGGACAAAAAAAGTTCAAAAGGTCCCATATAGACTAGTGTCTGGAGGACCTGACTTGCCTGTTTAACATCAGAAATAGTCTATGAAGACATCATGTAGCTTTAAGACCTTCTGGGCACCCTCTGAGGAGAAAAAAAGTTCAACAGGTCCCATATGGACCACTTACTGGATGACCTGACTTGACTTTTTAACATAAGAGAGAGTCTATGAGGACACCATGTAGCTTTTAGACCTTCTGGGGACCCTCTGAGGAGAAAAAAAGTTCAACAGGTCCCATATGGACCACTGACTGGAGGACCTGACTTGACTTTTTAACATCAGAAAGAGTCTATGAGGACATCATGTAGCTTTTAGACCTTCTGGGGATCCTCTGAACAGAAAAAAAGTTCAAAAGGTCCCATATGGACCACTGTCTGGAGGTCCTGACTTGACTTTTTAACATCAGATAGAGTCTATGAGGACATCATGTAGCATTTAGACCTTCTGGGAACCCTCTGAGCAGAAAAAAAGTTCAAAAGGTCCCATATGGACCACTGTCTGGAGGACCTGACTTGACTTTTTAACATCAGAAAGAGTCTATGAGGACATCATGTAGCTTTTAGACCTTCTGGGGACCCTCTGAGGAGAAAAAAAGTTCAACAGGTCCCATATGGACCACTTACTGGAGGACCTGACTTGACTTTTTAACATCAGAAAGAGTCTATGAGGACATCATGTAGCTTTTAGACCTTCTGGGGACCCTCTGAGCAAAAAAAAAGTTCAAAAGGTCCCATATAGACTAGTGTCTGGAGGACCTGACTTGACTTTTTAACATCAGAAAGAGTCTATGAGGACATCATGTAGCTTTTAGACCTTCTGGGGACCCTCTGAGGACAAAAAAAGTTCAAAAGGTCCCATATAGACTAGTGTCTGGAGGACCTGACTTGCCTATTTAACATCAGATAGAGTCTATGAGGACATCATGTAGCATTTAGACCTTCTGGGAACCCTCTGAGCAGAAAAAAAGTTCAAAAGGTCCCATATGGACCACTGTCTGGAGGTCCTGACTTGACTTTTTAACATCAGATAGAGTCTATGAGGACATCATGTAGCTTTTAGACCTTCTGGGGATCCTCTGAACAGAAAAAAAGTTCAAAAGGTCCTATATGGACCACTGTGTGGAGGTCCTGACTTGACTTTTTAACATCAGATAGAGTCTATGAGGACATCATGTAGCATTTAGACCTTCTGGGAACCCTCTGAGCAGAAAAAAAGTTCAAAAGGTCCCATATGGACCACTGTCAGGAGGTCCTGACTTGACTTTTTAACATCAGATAGAGTCTATGAGGACATCATGTAACTTTTAGACCTTCTGGGGACCCTCTGAGCAGAAAAAAGTTCAAAAGGTCCCCATATGGACCACTGACTGGAGGACCTGACTTGACTTTTTAACATCAGAAAGAGTCTATGAGGACATCATGTAGCTTTTAGTCCTTCTGGGGACCCTCTGAGGAGAAAAAGTTCAAAAGGTCCCATATGGACCACTGTCTGGGGGACCTGACTTGACTTTTAACATCAGAAAGAGTCTATGAGGACATCATGTAGCTTTTAGACCTTCTGGGGACCCCCAGAGGAGAAAAGAAGTTCAAAAATTCCCATATGGACCACTGTCTGGATGACCTGACTTGACTTTTTAACATCAGAAAGAGTCTATGAGGACATCATGTAGCTTTTAGACCTTCTGGGGACCCTCTGAGGAGAAAAAAAGTTCAAAAGGTTCCATATGGACCACTGACTGGAGGACCTGACTTGACTTTTTAACATGAGAAAGAGTCTATGAGGACATCATGTAGCTTTTAGACCTTCTGGGGACCCTCTGAGCAGAAAAAAAGTTCAAAAGGTCCCATATGAACCACTGTCTGGAGGTCCTGACTTGACTTTTTAACATCAGAAAGAGTCTATGAGGACATCATTTAGCTTTTAGACCTTCTGGGGACCCTCTGAGGAGAAAAAAAGTTCAAAAGGTCCCATATGAACCACTGTCTGGAGGTCCTGACTTGACTTTTTAACATCAGAAAGAGTCTATGAGGACATCATGTAGCGTTTAGACCTTCTGGGGACCCTCTGAGGACAAAAAAAGTTCAAAAGGTCCCATATAGACTAGTGTCTGGAGGACCTGACTTGCCTGTTTAACATCAGAAATAGTCTATGAGGACATCATGTAGCTTTAAGACCTTCTGGGCACCCTCTGAGGAGAAAAAAAGTTCAACAGGTCCCATATGGACCACTGACTGGAGGACCTGACTTGACTTTTTAACATCAGAAAGAGTCTATGAGGACATCATGTAGCTTTTAGACCTTCTGGGGATCCTCTAAGCAGAAAAAAAGTTCATAAGTTCCCATATGGACCACTGTCTGGAGGACTTGAATTGACTTTTTAACATCAGAAAGAGTCTATGAGGACATCATGTAGCTTTTAGACCTTCTGGGGACCCTCTGAGCAGAAAAAAAGTTCAAAAGGTCCCATATGGACCACTGTCTGGAGGTCCTGACTTGACTTTTTAACATCAGAAAGAGTCTATGAGGACATCATTTAGCTTTTAGACCTTCTGGGGACCCTGTGAGGAGAAAAAAAGTTCAAAAGGTCCCATATGAACCACTGTCTGGAGGTCCTGACTTGACTTTTTAACATCAGAAAGAGTCTATGAGGACATCATGTAGCTTTTAGACCTTCTGGGGACCCTCTGAGGACAAAAAAAGTTCAAAAGGTCCCATATAGACTAGTGTCTGGAGGACCTGACTTGCCTGTTTAACATCAGAAATAGTCTATGAGGACATCATGTAGCTTTAAGACCTTCTGGGCACCCTCTGAGGACAAAAAAAGTTCAATAGGTCCCATATAGACTAGTGTCTGGAGGACCTGACTTGACTATTTAACATCATATAGAGTCTATGAGGACATCATGTAGCATTTAGACCTTCTGGGAACCCTCTGAGCAGAAAAAAAGTTCAAAAGGTCCCATATGGACCACTGTCTGGAGGTCCTGACTTGACTTTTTAACATCAGATAGAGTCTATGAGGACATCATGTAGCTTTTAGACCTTCTGGGGATCCTCTGAACAGAAAAAAAGTTCAAAAGGTCCTATACGGACCACTGTCTGGAGGTCCTGACTTGACTTTTTAACATCAGATAGAGTCTATGAGGACATCATGTAGCATTTAGACCTTCTGGGAACCCTCTGAGCAGAAAAAAAGTTCAAAAGGTCCCATATGGACCACTGTCTGGAGGTCCTGACTTGACTTTTTAACATCAGATAGAGTCTATGAGGACATCAGGTAGCTTTTAGACCTTCTGGGGACCCTCTGAGCAAAAAAAAAAGTTAAAAAAGGTCCCATATGGACCACTGTCTGGAGGACCTGACTTGACTTTTTAACATCAGAAAGAGTCTATGAGGACATCATGTAGCTTTTAGACCTTCTGGGGACCCTCTGAGGAGAAAAAAAGTTCAAAAGGTCCCATATGGACCACTGTCTGGTGGACCTGACTTGATTTTTTAACATCAGAAAGAGTCTATGAGGACATCATGTAACTTTTAGACCTTCTGGGGAAACTCTGAGCATAAAAAAGTTCAAAAGGTCCCCATATGGACCACTGACTGGAAGACCTGACTTGACATTTTAACATCAGAAAGAGTCTATGAGGACATCATGTAGCTTTTAGTCCTTCTGGGGACCCTCTGAGGAGAAAAAGTTCAAAAGGTCCCATATGGACCTCTGTCTGGGGGACCTGACTTGACTTTTTAACATCAGAAAGAGTCTATGAGGACATCATGTAGCTTTTAGACCTTCTGGGGACCCCCAGAGGAGAAAAGAAGTTCAAAAATTCCCATATGGACCACTGTCTGGATGACCTGACTTGACTTTTTAACATCAGAAAGAGTCTATGAGGACATCATGTAGCTTTTAGACCATCTGGGGACCCTCTGAGGAGAAAAAAAGTTCAAAAGGTTCCATATGGACCACTGAATGGAGGACCTGACTTGACTTTTTAACATGAGAAAGAGTCTATGAGGACATCATGTAGCTTTTAGACCTTCTGGGGACCCTCTGAGGAGAAAAAAAGTTCAAAAGGTCCCATATGAACCACTGTCTGGAGGTCCTGTTTTGACTTTTTAACATCAGAAAGAGTCTATGAGGACATCATGTAGCTTTTAGACCTTCTGGGGACCCTCTGAGGAGAAAAAAAGTTCAAAAGGTCCCATATGGACTAGTGTCTGGAGGACCTGACTTGACTTTTTAACATCAGAAATAGTCTATGAGGACATCATGTAGCTTTTAGACCTTCTGGGCACCCTCTGAGGAGAAAAAAAGTTCAACAGGTCCCATATCGACCACTGATTGGAGGACCTGACTTGAATTTTTAACATCAGAAAGAGTCTATAAGGACATCATGTAGCTTTTAGACCTTCTGGGGACCCTCTGAGGAGAAAAAAAGTTCAAAAGGTCCCATATGGACCACTGTCTGGAGGACCTGACTTGATTTTATAACATCAGAAAGAGTCTATGAGGACATCATGTAACTTTTAGACCTTTTGGGGACCCTCTGAGCAGAAAAAAGTTCAAAAGGTCCCCATATGGACCACTGACTGGAGGACCTGACTTGACTTTTTAACATCAGAAAGAGTCTATGAGGACATCATGTAGCTTTTAGACCTTCTGGGGATCCTCTGAGCAGAAAAAAAGTTCAAAAGTTCCCATATGGACCACTGTCTGGAGGACTTGAATTGACTTTTTAACATCAGAAAGAGTCTATAAGGACATCATGTAGCTTTTAGACCTTCTGGGGACCCTCTGAGCAGAAAAAAAGTTCAAAAGGTCCCATATGGACCACTGTCTGGAGGTCCTGACTTGACTTTTTAACATCAGAAAGAGTCTATGAGGACATCATTTAGCTTTTAGACCTTCTGGGGACCCTGTGAGGAGAAAAAAAGTTCAAAAGGTCCCATATGAACCACTGTCTGGAGGTCCTGACTTGACTTTTTAACATCAGAAAGAGTCTATGAGGACATCATGTAGCTTTTAGACCTTCTGGGGACCCTCTGAGGACAAAAAAAGTTCAAAAGGTCCCATATAGACTAGTGTCTGGAGGACCTGACTTGCCTGTTTAACATCAGAAATAGTCTATGAGGACATCATGTAGCTTTAAGACCTTCTGGGCACCCTCTGAGGAGAAAAAAAGTTCAACAGGTCCCATATGGACCACTTACTGGATGACCTGACTTGACTTTTTAACATAAGAGAGAGTCTATGAGGACACCATGTAGCTTTTAGACCTTCTGGGGACCCTCTGAGGAGAAAAAAAGTTCAACAGGTCCCATATGGACCACTGACTGGAGGACCTGACTTGACTTTTTAACATCAGAAAGAGTCTATGAGGACATCATGTAGCTTTTAGACCTTCTGGGGATCCTCTGAACAGAAAAAAAGTTCAAAAGGTCCCATATTGACCACTGTCTGGAGGTCCTGACTTGACTTTTTAACATCAGATAGAGTCTATGAGGACATCATGTAGCATTTAGACCTTCTGGGAACCCTCTGAGCAGAAAAAAAGTTCAAAAGGTCCCATATGGACCACTGTCTGGAGGACCTGACTTGACTTGTTAACATCAGAAAGAGTCTATGAGGACATCATGTAGCTTTTAGACCTTCTGGGGACCCTCTGAGGAGAAAAAAAGTTCAACAGGTCCCATATGGACCACTTACTGGAGGACCTGACTTGACTTTTTAACATCAGAAAGAGTCTATGAGGACATCATGTAGCTTTTAGACCTTCTGGGGACCCTCTGAGCAAAAAAAAAGTTCAAAAGGTCCCATATGGACCACTGTCTGGAGGACCTGACTTGACTTTTTAACATCAGAAAGAGTCTATGAGGACATCATGTAGCTTTTAGACCTTCTGGGGACCCTCTGAGGACAAAAAAAGTTCAAAAGGTCCCATATAGACTAGTGTCTGGAGGACCTGACTTGCCTATTTAACATCAGATAGAGTCTATGAGGACATCATGTAGCATTTAGACCTTCTGGGAACCCTCTGAGCAGAAAAAAAGTTCAAAAGGTCCCATATGGACCACTGTCTGGAGGTCCTGACTTGACTTTTTAACATCAGATAGAGTCTATGAGGACATCATGTAGCTTTTAGACCTTCTGGGGATCCTCTGAACAGAAAAAAAGTTCAAAAGGTCCTATATGGACCACTGTCTGGAGGTCCTGACTTGACTTTTTAACATCAGATAGAGTCTATGAGGACATCATGTAGCATTTAGACCTTCTGGGAACCCTCTGAGCAGAAAAAAAGTTCAAAAGGTCCCATATGGACCACTGTCAGGAGGTCCTGACTTGACTTTTTAACATCAGATAGAGTCTATGAGGACATCATGTAACTTTTAGACCTTCTGGGGACCCTCTGAGCAGAAAAAAGTTCAAAAGGTCCCCATATGGACCACTGACTGGAGGACCTGACTTGACTTTTTAACATCAGAAAGAGTCTATGAGGACATCATGTAGCTTTTAGTCCTTCTGGGGACCCTCTGAGGAGAAAAAGTTCAAAAGGTCCCATATGGACCACTGTCTGGGGGACCTGACTTGACTTTTAACATCAGAAAGAGTCTATGAGGACATCATGTAGCTTTTAGACCTTCTGGGGACCCCCAGAGGAGAAAAGAAGTTCAAAAATTCCCATATGGACCACTGTCTGGATGACCTGACTTGACTTTTTAACATCAGAAAGAGTCTATGAGGACATCATGTAGCTTTTAGACCTTCTGGGGACCCTCTGAGGAGAAAAAAAGTTCAAAAGGTTCCATATGGACCACTGACTGGAGGACCTGACTTGACTTTTTAACATGAGAAAGAGTCTATGAGGACATCATTTAGCTTTTAGACCTTCTGGGGACCCTCTGAGGAGAAAAAAAGTTCAAAAGGTCCCATATGAACCACTGTCTGGAGGTCCTGACTTGACTTTTTAACATCAGAAAGAGTCTATGAGGACATCATGTAGCGTTTAGACCTTCTGGGGACCCTCTGAGGACAAAAAAAGTTCAAAAGGTCCCATATAGACTAGTGTCTGGAGGACCTGACTTGCCTGTTTAACATCAGAAATAGTCTATGAGGACATCATGTAGCTTTAAGACCTTCTGGGCACCCTCTGAGGAGAAAAAAAGTTCAACAGGTCCCATATGGACCACTTACTGGAGGACCTGACTTGACTTTTTAACATAAGAGAGAGTCTATGAGGACACCATGTAGCTTTTAGACCTTCTGGGGACCCTCTGAGGAGAAAAAAAGTTCAACAGGTCCCATATGGACCACTGACTGGAGGACCTGACTTGACTTTTTAACATCAGAAAGAGTCTATGAGGACATCATGTAGCTTTTAGACCTTCTGGGGATCCTCTGAACAGAAAAAAAGTTCAAAAGGTCCCATATGGACCACTGTCTGGAGGTCCTGACTTGACTTTTTAACATCAGATAGAGTCTATGAGGACATCATGTAGCATTTAGACCTTCTGGGAACCCTCTGAGCAGAAAAAAAGTTCAAAAGGTCCCATATGGACCACTGTCAGGAGGTCCTGACTTGACTTTTTAACATCAGATAGAGTCTATGAGGACATCATGTAACTTTTAGACCTTCTGGGGACCCTCTGAGCAGAAAAAAGTTCAAAAGGTCCCCATATGGACCACTGACTGGAGGACCTGACTTGACTTTTTAACATCAGAAAGAGTCTATGAGGACATCATGTAGCTTTTAGTCCTTCTGGGGACCCTCTGAGGAGAAAAAGTTCAAAAGGTCCCATATGGACCACTGTCTGGGGGACCTGACTTGACTTTTAACATCAGAAAGAGTCTATGAGGACATCATGTAGCTTTTAGACCTTCTGGGGACCCCCAGAGGAGAAAAGAAGTTCAAAAATTCCCATATGGACCACTGTCTGGATGACCTGACTTGACTTTTTAACATCAGAAAGAGTCTATGAGGACATCATGTAGCTTTTAGACCTTCTGGGGACCCTCTGAGGAGAAAAAAAGTTCAAAAGGTTCCATATGGACCACTGACTGGAGGACCTGACTTGACTTTTTAACATGAGAAAGAGTCTATGAGGACATCATGTAGCTTTTAGACCTTCTGGGGACCCTCTGAGCAGAAAAAAAGTTCAAAAGGTCCCATATGAACCACTGTCTGGAGGTCCTGACTTGACTTTTTAACATCAGAAAGAGTCTATGAGGACATCATTTAGCTTTTAGACCTTCTGGGGACCCTCTGAGGAGAAAAAAAGTTCAAAAGGTCCCATATGAACCACTGTCTGGAGGTCCTGACTTGACTTTTTAACATCAGAAAGAGTCTATGAGGACATCATGTAGCGTTTAGACCTTCTGGGGACCCTCTGAGGACAAAAAAAGTTCAAAAGGTCCCATATAGACTAGTGTCTGGAGGACCTGACTTGCCTGTTTAACATCAGAAATAGTCTATGAGGACATCATGTAGCTTTAAGACCTTCTGGGCACCCTCTGAGGAGAAAAAAAGTTCAACAGGTCCCATATGGACCACTTACTGGAGGACCTGACTTGACTTTTTAACATAAGAGAGAGTCTATGAGGACACCATGTAGCTTTTAGACCTTCTGGGGACCCTCTGAGGAGAAAAAAAGTTCAACAGGTCCCATATGGACCACTGACTGGAGGACCTGACTTGACTTTTTAACATCAGAAAGAGTCTATGAGGACATCATGTAGCTTTTAGACCTTCTGGGGATCCTCTGAACAGAAAAAAAGTTCAAAAGGTCCCATATGGACCACTGTCTGGAGGTCCTGACTTGACTTTTTAACATCAGATAGAGTCTATGAGGACATCATGTAGCATTTAGACCTTCTGGGAACCCTCTGAGCAGAAAAAAAGTTCAAAAGGTCCCATATGGACCACTGTCTGGAGGTCCTGACCTGACTTTTTAACATCAGATAGAGTCTATGAGGACATCAGGTAGCTTTTAGACCTTCTGGGGACCCTCTGAGCAAAAAAAAAAGTTCAAAAGGCCCCATATGGACCACTGTCTGGAGGACCTGACTTGACTTTTTAACATCAGAAAGAGTCTATGAGGACATCATGTAGCTTTTAGACCTTCTGGGGACCCTCTGAGGAGAAAAAAAGTTCAACAGGTCCCATATGGACCACTGACTGGAGGACCTGACTTGACTTTTTAACATCAGAAAGAGTCTATGAGGACATCTTGTAGCTTTTAGACCTTCTGGGGATCCTCTGAACAGAAAAAAAGTTCAAAAGGTCCCATATGGACCACTGTCTGGAGGTCCTGACTTGACTTTTTAACATCAGAAAGAGTCTATGAGGACATCATGTAGCTTTTAGACCTTCTGGGGACACTCTGAGGACAAAAAAAGTTAAAATGGTCCCATATAGACTAGTGTCTGGAGGACCTGACTTGCCTATTTAACATCAGAAATAGTCTATGAGGACATCATGTAGCTTTAAGACCTTCTGGGCACCCTCTGAGGAGAAAAAAAGTTCAAAAGGTCCCATATGGACCACTGTCTGGAGGTCCTGACTTGACTTTTTAACATCAGATAGAGTCTATGAGGACATCAGGTAGCTTTTAGACCTTCTGGGGACCCTCTGAGCAAAAAAAAAGTTCAAAAGGTCCCATATGGACCACTGTCTGGAGGACCTGACTTGACTTTTTAACATCAGAAAGAGTCTATGAGGACATCATGTAGCTTTTAGACCTTCTGGGGATCCTCTGAACAGAAAAAAAGTTCAAAAGGTCCCATATGGACCACTGTCTGGAGGTCCTGACTTGACTTTTTAACATCAGAAAGAGTCTATGAGGACATCATGTAGCTTTTAGACCTTCTGGGGACCCTCTGAGGACAAAAAAAGTTCAAAAGGTCCCATATAGACTAGTGTCTGGAGGACCTGACTTGCCTATTTAACATCAGATAGAGTCTATGAGGACATCATGTAGCATTTAGACCTTCTGGGAACCCTCTGAGCAGAAAAAAAGTTCAAAAGGTCCCATATGGACCACTGTCTGGAGGTCCTGACTTGACTTTTTAACATCAGATAGAGTCTATGAGGACATCAGGTAGCTTTTAGACCTTCTGGGGACCCTCTGAGCAAAAAAAAAGTTCAAAAGGCCCCATATGGACCACTGTCTGGAGGACCTGACTTGACTTTTTAACATCAGAAAGAGTCTATGAGGACATCATGTAGCTTTTAGACCTTCTGGGGACCCTCTGAGGAGAAAAAAAGTTCAACAGGTCCCATATGGACCACTGACTGGAGGACCTGACTTGACTTTTTAACATCAGAAAGAGTCTATGAGGACATCATGTAGCTTTAAGACCTTCTGGGCACCCTCTGAGGAGAAAAAAAGTTCAACAGGTCCTATATGGACCACTTACTGGAGGACCTGACTTGACTTTTTAACATAAGAGAGAGTCTATGAGGACACCATGTAGCTTTTAGACCTTCTGGGGACCCTCTGAGGACAAAATAAGTTCAAAAGGTCCCATATAGACTAGTGTCTGGACGACCTGACTTGCCTGTTTAACATCAGAAATAGTCTATGAGGACATCTAGTAGCTTTAAGACCTTCTGGGCACCCTCTGAGGAAAAAAAAAGTTCAAAAGGTCCCATATGGACCACTTACTGGAGGACCTGACTTGACTTTTTAACATAAGAGAGAGTCTATGAGGACACCATGTAGCTTTTAGACCTTCTGGGGACCCTCTGAGGAGAAAAAAAGTTCAACAGGTCCCATATGGACCACTTACTGGAGGACCTGACTTGACTTTTTAACATCAGAAAGAGTCTATGAGGACATCATGTAGCTTTTAGACCTTCTGGGGATCCTCTGAGCAGAAAAAAAGTTCAAAAGTTCCCATATGGACCAATGTCTGGAGGACTTGAATTGACTTTTTAACATCAGAAAGAGTCTATGAGGACATCATGTAGCTTTTAGACCTTCTGGGAACCCTCTGAGCAGAAAAAAAGTTCAAAAGGTCCCATATGGACCACTGTCTGGAGGTCCTGACTTGACTTTTTAACATCAGAAAGAGTCTATGAGGACATCATTTAGCTTTTAGACCTTCTGGGGACCCTCTGAGGAGAAAAAAAGTTCAAAAGGTCCCATATGAACCACTGTCTGGAGGTCCTGACTTGACTTTTTAACATCAGAAAGAGTCTATGAGGACATCATGTAGCTTTTAGACCTTCTGGGGACCCTCTGAGGACAAAAAAAGTTCAAAAGGTCCCATATAGACTAGTGTCTGGAGGACCTGACTTGCCTGTTTAACATCAGAAATAGTCTATGAGGACATCATGTAGCTTTAAGACATTCTGGGCACCCTCTGAGGAGAAAAAAAGTTCAACAGGTCCCATATGGACCACTTACTGGAGGACCTGACTTGACTTTTTAACATAAGAGAGAGTCTATGAGGACACCATGTAGCTTTTAGACCTTCTGGGGACCCTCTGAGGAGAAAAAAAGTTCAACAGGTCCCATATGGACCACTGACTGGAGGACCTGACTTGACTTTTTAACATCAGAAAGAGTCTATGAGGACATCATGTAGCTTTTAGACCTTCTGGGGATCCTCTGAACAGAAAAAAAGTTCAAAAGGTCCCATATGGACCACTGTCTGGAGGTCCTGACTTGACTTTTTAACATCAGATAGAGTCTATGAGGATATCATGTAGCATTTAGACCTTCTGGGAACCCTCTGAGCAGAAAAAAAGTTCAAAAGGTCCCATATGGACCACTGTCTGGAGGTCCTGACTTGACTTTTTAACATCAGATAGAGTCTGTGAGGACATCAGGTAGCTTTTAGACCTTCTGGGGACCCTCTGAGCAAAAAAAAAGTTCAAAAGGCCCCATATGGACCACTGTCTGGAGGACCTGACTTGACTTTTTAACATCAGAAAGAGTCTATGAGGACATCATGTAGCTTTTAGACCTTCTGGGGACCCTCTGAGGAGAAAAAAAGTTCAACAGGTCCCATATGGACCACTTACTGGAGGACCTGACTTGACTTTTTAACATCAGAAAGAGTCTATGAGGACATCATGTAGCTTTTAGACCTTCTGGGGACCCTCTGAGCAAAAAAAAAGTTCAAAAGGTCCCATATGGACCACTGTCTGGAGGACCTGACTTGACTTTTTAACATCAGAAAGAGTCTATGAGGACATCATGTAGCTTTTAGACCTTCTGGGGACCCTCTGAGCAAAAAAAAAGTTCAAAAGGTCCCATATGGACCACTGTCTGGAGGACCTGACTTGACTTTTTAACATCAGAAAGAGTCTATGAGGACATCATGTAGCTTTTAGACCTTCTGGGGACCCTCTGAGGAGAAAAAAAGTTCAAAAGGTCCCATATGGACCACTGTCTGGAGGACCTGACTTGATTTTTTAACATCAGAAAGAGTCTATGAGGACATCATGTAACTTTTAGACCTTCTGGGGACCCTCTGAGCATAAAAAAGTTCAAAAGGTCCCCATATGGACCACTGACTGGAGGACCTGACTTGACTTTTTAACATCAGAAAGAGTCTATGAGGACATCATGTAGCTTTTAGTCCTTCTGGGGACCCTCTGAGGAGAAAAAGTTCAAAAGGTCCCATATGGACCACTGTCTGGGGGACCTGACTTGACTTTTTAACATCAGAAAGAGTCTATGAGGACATCATGTAGCTTTTAGACCTTCTGGGGACCCCCAGAGGAGAAAAGAAGTTCAAAAATTCCCATATGGACCACTGTCTGGATGACCTGACTTGACTTTTTAACATCAGAAAGAGTCTATGAGGACATCATGTAGCTTTTAGACCTTCTGGGGACCCTCTGAGGAGAAAAAAAGTTCAAAAGGTTCCATATGGACCACTGAATGGAGGACCTGACTTGACTTTTTAACATGAGAAAGAGTCTATGAGGACATCATGTAGCTTTTAGACCTTCTGGGGACCCTCTGAGGAGAAAAAAAGTTCAAAAGGTCCCATATGAACCACTGTCTGGAGGTCCTGACTTGACTTTTTAACATCAGAAAGAGTCTATGAGGACATCATGTAGCTTTTAGACCTTCTGGGGACCCTCTGAGGAGAAAAAAAGTTCAAAAGGTCCCATATGGACTAGTGTCTGGAGGACCTGACTTGACTTTTTAACATCAGAAATAGTCTATGAGGACATCATGTAGCTTTTAGACCTTCTGGGCACCCTCTGAGGAGAAAAAAAGTTCAACAGGTCCCATATCGACCACTGATTGGAGGACCTGACTTGACTTTTTAACATCAGAAAGAGTCTATAAGGACATCATGTAGCTTTTAGACCTTCTGGGGACCCTCTGAGGAGAAAAAAAGTTCAAAAGGTCCCATATGGACTAGTGTCTGTTGGACCTGACTTGACTTTTTAACATCAGAAATAGTCTATGAGGACATCATGTAGCTTTTAGACCTTCTGGGCACCCTGTGAGGAGAAAAAAAGTTCAACAGGTCCCATATGGAACACTGATTGGAGGACCTGACTTGCCTATTTAACATCAGAAATAGTCTATGAGGACATCATGTTGCTTTAAGACCTTCTGGGCACCCTCTGAGCAGAAAAAAAGTTCAACAGGTCCCATATGGACCACTGTCTGGAGGACCTGACTTGACTTTTTAACATCAGAAAGAGTCTATGAGGACATCATGTAGCTTTTAGACCTTCTGGGGACCCCCAGAGGAGAAAAGAAGTTCAAAAATTCCCATATGGACCACTGTCTGGATGACCTGACTTGACTTTTAAACATCAGAAAGAGTCTATGAGGACATCATGTAGCTTTTAGACCTTCTGGGGAACCTCTGAGGAGAAAAAAAGTTCAAAAGGTCCTATATGGACCACTGACTGGAGGACCTGACTTGACTTTTTAACATCAGAAAGAGTCTATTAGGACATCATGTAGCTTTTAGACCTTCTGGGGATCCTCTGAACAGAAAAAAAGTTCAAAAGGTCCCATATAGACCACTCTCTGGAGGACCTGACTTGACTTTTTAACATCAGAAAGAGTCTATGAGGACATCATGTAGCATTTAGTCCTTCTGGGGACCCTCTGAGGAGAAAAAAAGTTCAAAAGGTCCCATATGGACCACTGTCTGGAGGACCTGACTTGCCTATTTAACATCAGAAATAGTCTATGAGGACATCATGTAGCTTTAAGTCCTTCTGGGCACCCTCTGAGGAGAAAAAAAGTTCAAATGGTCCCATATGGACCACTGTCTGGAGGACCTGACTTGCCTATTTAACATCAGAAATAGTCTATGAGGACATCATGTTGCTTTAAGACCTTCTGGGCACCCTCTGAGCAGAAAAAAAGTTCAACAGGTCCCATATGGACCACTGTCTGGAGGACCTGACTTGACTTTTTAACATCAGAAAGAGTCTATGAGGACATCATGTAGCTTTTAGACCTTCTGGGGACCCTCTGAGGAGAAAAAAAGTTCAAAAGGTTCCATATGGACCACTGACTGGAGGACCTGACTTGACTTTTTAACATCAGAAAGAGTCTATGAGGACATCATGTAGCTTTTAGACCTTCTGGGGATCATCTGAACAGAAAAAAAGGTCAAAAGGTCCCATATGGACCACTCTCTGGAGAACCTGACTTGACTTTTTAGCATCAGAAAGAGTCTATGAGGACATCATGTAGCTTTTAGTCCTTCTGGGGACCCTCTGAGGAGAAAAAAAGTTCAAAAGGTCCCATATGGACCACTGTCTGGAGGACCTGACTTGCCTATTTAACATCAGAAATAGTCTATGAGGACATCATGTAGCTTTTAGACCTTCTGGGGACTCCCTGAGGAGAAAAAAAGTTTAAAAAGTCCCATATGGACCACTGTCTGGAGGACCTAACTTGACTTTTTAACATCAAAAAGAGTCTATGAGGACATCATGTAGCTTTTAGACCTTCTGAGGACACTCTGAGGAGAAAAAAAGTTGAAAAATGTCCCATATGGACCACTGTCTCGAGGTCCTGACTTGACTTTTTAACATGAGAAAGAGTCTATGAGGACAGCATGGAGCTTTTAGACCTTCTGGGGACCCTCTGAGGGGAAAGAAAGTTCAAAAGGTCCCATATGGATCACTGTCTGGAGGTCCTGACTTGACTTTTTAACATTAGAAAGAGTCTATGAGGACAGAATGGAGCTTTTAGACCTTCTGGGGACCCTCTGAGGAGAAAAAAAGTTCAAAAGTTCCCATATGGACCACTGTCTAGAGGTCCTGACTTGCCTATTTAACATCAAAAATAGTCTATGAGAACATCATGTAGCTTTAAGACCTTCTAGGCACCGTCTGAGGAGAAAAAAAGTTCAACAGGTCCCATATGGACCACTGACTGAACGACCTGACTTGACTTTTTAACATCAGAAAGAGTCTATGAGGACATCATGTAGCTTTTAGACCTTCTGGGCACCCTCTGAGGAGAAAAAAAGTTCAACAGGTCCCATATGGACCACTGACTGAAGGACCTGACTTGACTTTTTAACATCAGAAAGAGTCTATGAGGACATCATGTAGCTTTTAGACCTTCTGGGCACCCTCTGAGGAGAAAAAAAGTTCAACAGGTCCCATATGGACCACTGTCTGGAGGACCTGACTTGACTTTTTAACATCAGAAAGAGTCTATGAGGACATCATGTAGCTTTAAGACTTCTGGGCACCCTCTGAGGAGAAAAAAAGTTCAACAGGTCCCATATGGACCACTGACTGGAGGACCTGACTTGACTTTTTTACATCAGAAAGAGTCTATGAGGACATCATGTAGCTTTTAGACCTTCTGGGTACCCTCTGAGCAGAAAAAAAGTTCAAAAGGTCCCATATTGACCACTGTCTGGAGGTCCTGACTTGACTTTTTAACATCAGAAAGAGTCTATGAGGACATCATTTAGCTTTTAGACCTTCTGGGGACCCTCTGAGGAGAAAAAAAGTTCAAAAGGTCCCATTTGAACCACTGTCTGGAGGTCCTGACTTGACTTTTTAACATCAGAAAGAGTCTATGAGGACATAATGTAGCTTTTAGACCTTCTGGGGACCATCTGAGGACAAAAAAAGTTCAAAAGGTCCCATATAGACTAGTGTCTGGAGGACCTGACTTGCCTATTTAACATCAGAAATAGTCTATGAGGACATCATGTAGCTTTAAGACCTTCTGGGCACCCTCTGAGGAGAAAAAAAGTTCAACAGGTCCCATATGGACCACTGACTGGAGGACCTGACTTGACTTTTTAACATCAGAAAGAGTCTATGAGGACATCATGTAGCTTTTAGACCTTCTGGGGATCCTCTGAACAGAAAAAAAGTTCAAAAGGTCCCATATGGACCACTGTCTGGAGGACCTAACTTGACTTTTTAACATCAGAAAGAGTCTATGAGGACATCATGTAGCATTTAGACCTTCTGGGAACCCTCTGAGGAGAAAAAAAGTTCAAAAGGTCCCATATGGACCACTGATTGGAGGACCTGACTTGCCTATTTAACATCAGAAATAGTCTATGAGGACATCATGTTGCTTTAAGACCTTCTGGGCACCCTCTGAGCAGAAAAAAAGTTCAACAGGTCCCATATGGACCACTGTCTGGAGGACCTGACTTGACTTTTTAACATCAGAAAGAGTCTATGAGGACATCATGTAGCTTTTAGACCTTCTGGGGACCCCCAGAGGAGAAAAGAAGTTCAAAAATTCCCATATGGACCACTGTCTGGATGACCTGACTTGACTTTTAAACATCAGAAAGAGTCTATGAGGACATCTTGTAGCTTTTAGACCTTCTGGGGAACCTCTGAGGAGAAAAAAAGTTCAAAAGGTCCTATATGGACCACTGACTGGAGGACCTGACTTGACTTTTTAACATCAGAAAGAGTCTATTAGGACATCATGTAGCTTTTAGACCTTCTGGGGATCCTCTGAACAGAAAAAAAGTTCAAAAGGTCCCATATAGACCACTCTCTGGAGGACCTGACTTGACTTTTTAACATCAGAAAGAGTCTATGAGGACATCATGTAGCATTTAGTCCTTCTGGGGACCCTCTGAGGAGAAAAAAAGTTCAAAAGGTCCCATATGGACCACTGTCTGGAGGACCTGACTTGCCTATTTAACATCAGAAATAGTCTATGAGGACATCATGTAGCTTTAAGTCCTTCTGGGCACCCTCTGAGGAGAAAAAAAGTTCAAAAGGTCCCATATGGACCACTGTCTGGAGGACCTGACTTGCCTATTTAACATCAGAAATAGTCTATGAGGACATCATGTTGCTTTAAGACCTTCTGGGCACCCTCTGAGCAGAAAAAAAGTTCAACAGGTCCCATATGGACCACTGTCTGGAGGACCTGACTTGACTTTTTAACATCAGAAAGAGTCTATGAGGACATCATGTAGCTTTTAGTCCTTCTGGGGACCCTCTGAGGAGAAAAAAAGTTCAAAAGGTCCCATATGGACCACTGTCTGGAGGACCTGACTTGCCTATTTAACATCAGAAATAGTCTATGAGGACATCATGTAGCTTTTAGACCTTCTGGGGACTCCCTGAGGAGAAAAAAAGTTTAAAAAGTCCCATATGGACCACTGTCTGGAGGACCTAACTTGACTTTTTAACATCAAAAAGAGTCTATGAGGACATCATGTAGCTTTTAGACCTTCTGAGGACACTCTGAGGAGAAAAAAAGTTGAAAAATATCCCATATGGACCACTGTCTTGAGGTCCTGACTTGACTTTTTAACATGAGAAAGAGTCTATGAGGACAGCATGGAGCTTTTAGACCTTCTGGGGACCCTCTGAGGGGAAAGAAAGTTCAAAAGGTCCCATATGGACCACTGACTGAAGGACCTGACTTGACTTTTTAACATCAGAAAGAGTCTATGAGGACATCATGTAGCTTTTAGACCTTCTGGGCACCCTCTGAGGAGAAAAAAAGTTCAACAGGTCCCATATGGACCACTGACTGAAGGACCTGACTTGACTTTTTAACATCAGAAAGAGTCTATGAGGACATCATGTAGCTTTTAGACCTTCTGGGCACCCTCTGAGGAGAAAAAAAGTTCAACAGGTCCCATATGGACCACTGTCTGGAGGACCTGACTTGACTTTTTAACATCAGAAAGAGTCTATGAGGACATCATGTAGCTTTAAGACTTCTGGGCACCCTCTGAGGAGAAAAAAAGTTCAACAGGTCCCATATGGACCACTGACTGGAGGACCTGACTTGACTTTTTTACATCAGAAAGAGTCTATGAGGACATCATGTAGCTTTTAGACCTTCTGGGTACCCTCTGAGCAGAAAAAAAGTTCAAAAGGTCCCATATTGACCACTGTCTGGAGGTCCTGACTTGACTTTTTAACATCAGAAAGAGTCTATGAGGACATCATTTAGCTTTTAGACCTTCTGGGGACCCTCTGAGGAGAAAAAAAGTTCAAAAGGTCCCATTTGAACCACTGTCTGGAGGTCCTGACTTGACTTTTTAACATCAGAAAGAGTCTATGAGGACATAATGTAGCTTTTAGACCTTCTGGGGACCATCTGAGGACAAAAAAAAGTTCAAAAGGTCCCATATAGACTAGTGTCTGGAGGACCTGACTTGCCTATTTAACATCAGAAATAGTCTATGAGGACATCATGTAGCTTTAAGACCTTCTGGGCACCCTCTGAGGAGAAAAAAAGTTCAACAGGTCCCATATGGACCACTGACTGGAGGACCTGACTTGACTTTTTAACATCAGAAAGAGTCTATGAGGAC
The DNA here is from genome assembly GCA_026230005.1 of Gila orcuttii. Lineage (NCBI taxonomy): Eukaryota > Metazoa > Chordata > Actinopteri > Cypriniformes > Leuciscidae > Gila > Gila orcuttii. The sequence goes on along the minus strand of JAPDVR010000002.1, from coordinate 41,596,643 downwards.
ATCATGTAGCTTTTAGACCTTCTGGGGATCCTCTGAACAGAAAAAAAGTTCAAAAGGTCCCATATGGACCACTGTCTGGAGGACCTAACTTGACTTTTTAACATCAGAAAGAGTCTATGAGGACATCATGTAGCATTTAGACCTTCTGGGAACCCTCTGAGGAGAAAAAAAGTTCAAAAGGTCCCATATGGACCACTGTCTGGAGGTCCTTACTTGACTTTGTAATATCAGATAGAGTCTATGAGAACATCAGGGAGCTTTTAGACCTTCTGGGGACCCTCTGAGCAAAAATAAAGTTCAAAAGGTCCCATATGGACCACTGTCTGGAGGACCTGACTTGACTTTTTAACATCAGAAAGAGTCTATGAGGACATCATGTAGCTTTTAGACCTTCTGGGGACCCTCTGAGGAGAAAAAAAAGTTCAAAAGGTCCAATATCGACCACTGTCTGGAGGACTTGAATTGACTTTTTAACATCAGAAAGAGTCTATGAGGACAACATGTAGCTGTTAGACCTTCTGGGGACCGTCTTATCAGAAAAAAAGTTCAACAGGTCCAATATTGACCAATGTCTGGAGGACCTGACTTGACTTTTTTACATCAGAAAGAGTCTATGAGGACATCATGTAGCTTTTAGACCTTCTGGGTACCCTCTGAGGAGAAAAAAAGTTCAACAGGTCCCATATGGACCACTTACTGGAGGACCTGACTTGACTTTTTAACATCAGAAAGAGTCTATGAGGACATCATGTAGCTTTTAGACCTTCTGGGGATCCTCTGAGCAGAAAAAAAGTTCAAAAGTTCCCATATGGACCAATGTCTGGAGGACTTGAATTGACTTTTTAACATCAGAAAGAGTCTATGAGGACATCATGTAGCTTTTAGACCTTCTGGGAACCCTCTGAGCAGAAAAAAAGTTCAAAAGGTCCCATATGGACCACTGTCTGGAGGTCCTGACTTGACTTTTTAACATCAGAAAGAGTCTATGAGGACATCATTTAGCTTTTAGACCTTCTGGGGACCCTCTGAGGAGAAAAAAAGTTCAAAAGGTCCCATATGAACCACTGTCTGGAGGTCCTGACTTGACTTTTTAACATCAGAAAGAGTCTATGAGGACATCATGTAGCTTTTAGACCTTCTGGGGACCCTCTGAGGACAAAAAAAGTTCAAAAGGTCCCATATAGACTAGTGTCTGGAGGACCTGACTTGCCTGTTTAACATCAGAAATAGTCTATGAGGACATCATGTAGCTTTAAGACATTCTGGGCACCCTTTGAGGAGAAAAAAAGTTCAACAGGTCCCATATGGACCACTTACTGGAGGACCTGACTTGACTTTTTAACATAAGAGAGAGTCTATGAGGACACCATGTAGCTTTTAGACCTTCTGGGGACCCTCTGAGGAGAAAAAAAGTTCAACAGGTCCCATATGGACCACTGACTGGAGGACCTGACTTGACTTTTTAACATCAGAAAGAGTCTATGAGGACATCATGTAGCTTTTAGACCTTCTGGGGATCCTCTGAACAGAAAAAAAGTTCAAAAGGTCCCATATGGACCACTGTCTGGAGGTCCTGACTTGACTTTTTAACATCAGATAGAGTCTATGAGGATATCATGTAGCATTTAGACCTTCTGGGAACCCTCTGAGCAGAAAAAAAGTTCAAAAGGTCCCATATGGACCACTGTCTGGAGGTCCTGACTTGACTTTTTAACATCAGATAGAGTCTGTGAGGACATCAGGTAGCTTTTAGACCTTCTGGGGACCCTCTGAGCAAAAAAAAAGTTCAAAAGGCCCCATATGGACCACTGTCTGGAGGACCTGACTTGACTTTTTAACATCAGAAAGAGTCTATGAGGACATCATGTAGCTTTTAGACCTTCTGGGGACCCTCTGAGGAGAAAAAAAGTTCAACAGGTCCCATATGGACCACTTACTGGAGGACCTGACTTGACTTTTTAACATCAGAAAGAGTCTATGAGGACATCATGTAGCTTTTAGACCTTCTGGGGACCCTCTGAGCAAAAAAAAAGTTCAAAAGGTCCCATATGGACCACTGTCTGGAGGACCTGACTTGACTTTTTAACATCAGAAAGAGTCTATGAGGACATCATGTAGCTTTTAGACCTTCTGGGGACCCTCTGAGCAAAAAAAAAGTTCAAAAGGTCCCATATGGACCACTGTCTGGAGGACCTGACTTGACTTTTTAACATCAGAAAGAGTCTATGAGGACATCATGTAGCTTTTAGACCTTCTGGGGACCCTCTGAGGAGAAAAAAAGTTCAAAAGGTCCCATATGGACCACTGTCTGGAGGACCTGACTTGATTTTTTAACATCAGAAAGAGTCTATGAGGACATCATGTAACTTTTAGACCTTCTGGGGACCCTCTGAGCATAAAAAAGTTCAAAAGGTCCCCATATGGACCACTGACTGGAGGACCTGACTTGACTTTTTAACATCAGAAAGAGTCTATGAGGACATCATGTAGCTTTTAGTCCTTCTGGGGACCCTCTGAGGAGAAAAAGTTCAAAAGGTCCCATATGGACCACTGTCTGGGGGACCTGACTTGACTTTTTAACATCAGAAAGAGTCTATGAGGACATCATGTAGCTTTTAGACCTTCTGGGGACCCCCAGAGGAGAAAAGAAGTTCAAAAATTCCCATATGGACCACTGTCTGGATGACCTGACTTGACTTTTTAACATCAGAAAGAGTCTATGAGGACATCATGTAGCTTTTAGACCTTCTGGGGACCCTCTGAGGAGAAAAAAAGTTCAAAAGGTTCCATATGGACCACTGAATGGAGGACCTGACTTGACTTTTTAACATGAGAAAGAGTCTATGAGGACATCATGTAGCTTTTAGACCTTCTGGGGACCCTCTGAGGAGAAAAAAAGTTCAAAAGGTCCCATATGAACCACTGTCTGGAGGTCCTGACTTGACTTTTTAACATCAGAAAGAGTCTATGAGGACATCATGTAGCTTTTAGACCTTCTGGGGACCCTCTGAGGAGAAAAAAAGTTCAAAAGGTCCCATATGGACTAGTGTCTGGAGGACCTGACTTGACTTTTTAACATCAGAAATAGTCTATGAGGACATCATGTAGCTTTTAGACCTTCTGGGCACCCTCTGAGGAGAAAAAAAGTTCAACAGGTCCCATATCGACCACTGATTGGAGGACCTGACTTGACTTTTTAACATCAGAAAGAGTCTATAAGGACATCATGTAGCTTTTAGACCTTCTGGGGACCCTCTGAGGAGAAAAAAAGTTCAAAAGGTCCCATATGGACTAGTGTCTGTTGGACCTGACTTGACTTTTTAACATCAGAAATAGTCTATGAGGACATCATGTAGCTTTTAGACCTTCTGGGCACCCTGTGAGGAGAAAAAAAGTTCAACAGGTCCCATATGGACCACTGATTGGAGGACCTGACTTGCCTATTTAACATCAGAAATAGTCTATGAGGACATCATGTTGCTTTAAGACCTTCTGGGCACCCTCTGAGCAGAAAAAAAGTTCAACAGGTCCCATATGGACCACTGTCTGGAGGACCTGACTTGACTTTTTAACATCAGAAAGAGTCTATGAGGACATCATGTAGCTTTTAGACCTTCTGGGGACCCCCAGAGGAGAAAAGAAGTTCAAAAATTCCCATATGGACCACTGTCTGGATGACCTGACTTGACTTTTAAACATCAGAAAGAGTCTATGAGGACATCATGTAGCTTTTAGACCTTCTGGGGAACCTCTGAGGAGAAAAAAAGTTCAAAAGGTCCTATATGGACCACTGACTGGAGGACCTGACTTGACTTTTTAACATCAGAAAGAGTCTATTAGGACATCATGTAGCTTTAAGTCCTTCTGGGCACCCTCTGAGGAGAAAAAAAGTTCAAATGGTCCCATATGGACCACTGTCTGGAGGACCTGACTTGCCTATTTAACATCAGAAATAGTCTATGAGGACATCATGTAGCTTTAAGTCCTTCTGGGCACCCTCTGAGGAGAAAAAAAGTTCAAATGGTCCCATATGGACCACTGTCTGGAGGACCTGACTTGCCTATTTAACATCAGAAATAGTCTATGAGGACATCATGTTGCTTTAAGACCTTCTGGGCACCCTCTGAGCAGAAAAAAAGTTCAACAGGTCCCATATGGACCACTGTCTGGAGGACCTGACTTGACTTTTTAACATCAGAAAGAGTCTATGAGGACATCATGTAGCTTTTAGACCTTCTGGGGACCCTCTGAGGAGAAAAAAAGTTCAAAAGGTTCCATATGGACCACTGACTGGAGGACCTGACTTGACTTTTTAACATCAGAAAGAGTCTATGAGGACATCATGTAGCTTTTAGACCTTCTGGGGATCATCTGAACAGAAAAAAAGGTCAAAAGGTCCCATATGGACCACTCTCTGGAGAACCTGACTTGACTTTTTAGCATCAGAAAGAGTCTATGAGGACATCATGTAGCTTTTAGTCCTTCTGGGGACCCTCTGAGGAGAAAAAAAGTTCAAAAGGTCCCATATGGACCACTGTCTGGAGGACCTGACTTGCCTATTTAACATCAGAAATAGTCTATGAGGACATCATGTAGCTTTTAGACCTTCTGGGGACTCCCTGAGGAGAAAAAAAGTTTAAAAAGTCCCATATGGACCACTGTCTGGAGGACCTAACTTGACTTTTTAACATCAAAAAGAGTCTATGAGGACATCATGTAGCTTTTAGACCTTCTGAGGACACTCTGAGGAGAAAAAAAGTTGAAAAATGTCCCATATGGACCACTGTCTTGAGGTCCTGACTTGACTTTTTAACATGAGAAAGAGTCTATGAGGACAGCATGGAGCTTTTAGACCTTCTGGGGACCCTCTGAGGGGAAAGAAAGTTCAAAAGGTCCCATATGGATCACTGTCTGGAGGTCCTGACTTGACTTTTTAACATTAGAAAGAGTCTATGAGGACAGAATGGAGCTTTTAGACCTTCTGGGGACCCTCTGAGGAGAAAAAAAGTTCAAAAGTTCCCATATGGACCACTGTCTAGAGGTCCTGACTTGCCTATTTAACATCAAAAATAGTCTATGAGAACATCATGTAGCTTTAAGACCTTCTAGGCACCGTCTGAGGAGAAAAAAAGTTCAACAGGTCCCATATGGACCACTGACTGAACGACCTGACTTGACTTTTTAACATCAGAAAGAGTCTATGAGGACATCATGTAGCTTTTAGACCTTCTGGGCACCCTCTGAGGAGAAAAAAAGTTCAACAGGTCCCATATGGACCACTGACTGAAGGACCTGACTTGACTTTTTAACATCAGAAAGAGTCTATGAGGACATCATGTAGCTTTTAGACCTTCTGGGCACCCTCTGAGGAGAAAAAAAGTTCAACAGGTCCCATATGGACCACTGTCTGGAGGACCTGACTTGACTTTTTAACATCAGAAAGAGTCTATGAGGACATCATGTAGCTTTAAGACTTCTGGGCACCCTCTGAGGAGAAAAAAAGTTCAACAGGTCCCATATGGACCACTGTCTGGAGGACCTGACTTGACTTTTTAACATCAGAAAGAGTCTATGAGGACATCATGTAGCTTTTAGACCTTCTGGGGACCCCCAGAGGAGAAAAGAAGTTCAAAAATTCCCATATGGACCACTGTCTGGATGACCTGACTTGACTTTTAAACATCAGAAAGAGTCTATGAGGACATCTTGTAGCTTTTAGACCTTCTGGGGAACCTCTGAGGAGAAAAAAAGTTCAAAAGGTCCTATATGGACCACTGACTGGAGGACCTGACTTGACTTTTTAACATCAGAAAGAGTCTATTAGGACATCATGTAGCTTTTAGACCTTCTGGGGATCCTCTGAACAGAAAAAAAGTTCAAAAGGTCCCATATAGACCACTCTCTGGAGGACCTGACTTGACTTTTTAACATCAGAAAGAGTCTATGAGGACATCATGTAGCATTTAGTCCTTCTGGGGACCCTCTGAGGAGAAAAAAAGTTCAAAAGGTCCCATATGGACCACTGTCTGGAGGACCTGACTTGCCTATTTAACATCAGAAATAGTCTATGAGGACATCATGTAGCTTTAAGTCCTTCTGGGCACCCTCTGAGGAGAAAAAAAGTTCAAAAGGTCCCATATGGACCACTGTCTGGAGGACCTGACTTGCCTATTTAACATCAGAAATAGTCTATGAGGACATCATGTTGCTTTAAGACCTTCTGGGCACCCTCTGAGCAGAAAAAAAGTTCAACAGGTCCCATATGGACCACTGTCTGGAGGACCTGACTTGACTTTTTAACATCAGAAAGAGTCTATGAGGACATCATGTAGCTTTTAGTCCTTCTGGGGACCCTCTGAGGAGAAAAAAAGTTCAAAAGGTCCCATATGGACCACTGTCTGGAGGACCTGACTTGCCTATTTAACATCAGAAATAGTCTATGAGGACATCATGTAGCTTTTAGACCTTCTGGGGACTCCCTGAGGAGAAAAAAAGTTTAAAAAGTCCCATATGGACCACTGTCTGGAGGACCTAACTTGACTTTTTAACATCAAAAAGAGTCTATGAGGACATCATGTAGCTTTTAGACCTTCTGAGGACACTCTGAGGAGAAAAAAAGTTGAAAAATGTCCCATATGGACCACTGTCTTGAGGTCCTGACTTGACTTTTTAACATGAGAAAGAGTCTATGAGGACAGCATGGAGCTTTTAGACCTTCTGGGGACCCTCTGAGGGGAAAGAAAGTTCAAAAGGTCCCATATGGATCACTGTCTGGAGGTCCTGACTTGACTTTTTAACATTAGAAAGAGTCTATGAGGACAGAATGGAGCTTTTAGACCTTCTGGGGACCCTCTGAGGAGAAAAAAAGTTCAAAAGTTCCCATATGGACCACTGTCTAGAGGTCCTGACTTGCCTATTTAACATCAAAAATAGTCTATGAGAACATCGTGTAGCTTTAAGACCTTCTAGGCACCCTCTGAGGAGAAAAAAAGTTCAACAGGTCCCATATGGACCACTGACTGAAGGACCTGACTTGACTTTTTAACATCAGAAAGAGTCTATGAGGACATCATGTAGCTTTTAGACCTTCTGGGCACCCTCTGAGGAGAAAAAAAGTTCAACAGGTCCCATATGGACCACTGACTGAAGGACCTGACTTGACTTTTTAACATCAGAAAGAGTCTATGAGGACATCATGTAGCTTTTAGACCTTCTGGGCACCCTCTGAGGAGAAAAAAAGTTCAACAGGTCCCATATGGACCACTGTCTGGAGGACCTGACTTGACTTTTTAACATCAGAAAGAGTCTATGAGGACATCATGTAGCTTTAAGACTTCTGGGCACCCTCTGAGGAGAAAAAAAGTTCAACAGGTCCCATATGGACCACTGACTGGAGGACCTGACTTGACTTTTTTACATCAGAAAGAGTCTATGAGGACATCATGTAGCTTTTAGACCTTCTGGGTACCCTCTGAGCAGAAAAAAAGTTCAAAAGGTCCCATATTGACCACTGTCTGGAGGCCCTGACTTGACTTTTTAACATCAGAAAGAGTCTATGAGGACATCATTTAGCTTTTAGACCTTCTGGGGACCCTCTGAGGAGAAAAAAAGTTCAAAAGGTCCCATTTGAACCACTGTCTGGAGGTCCTGACTTGACTTTTTAACATCAGAAAGAGTCTATGAGGACATAATGTAGCTTTTAGACCTTCTGGGGACCATCTGAGGACAAAAAAAGTTCAAAAGGTCCCATATAGACTAGTGTCTGGAGGACCTGACTTGCCTATTTAACATCAGAAATAGTCTATGAGGACATCATGTAGCTTTAAGACCTTCTGGGCACCCTCTGAGGAGAAAAAAAGTTCAACAGGTCCCATATGGACCACTGACTGGAGGACCTGACTTGACTTTTTAACATCAGAAAGAGTCTATGAGGACATCATGTAGCTTTTAGACCTTCTGGGGATCCTCTGAACAGAAAAAAAGTTCAAAAGGTCCCATATGGACCACTGTCTGGAGGACCTAACTTGACTTTTTAACATCAGAAAGAGTCTATGAGGACATCATGTAGCATTTAGACCTTCTGGGAACCCTCTGAGGAGAAAAAAAGTTCAAAAGGTCCCATATGGACCACTGTCTGGAGGTCCTTACTTGACTTTGTAATATCAGATAGAGTCTATGAGAACATCAGGGAGCTTTTAGACCTTCTGGGGACCCTCTGAGCAAAAATAAAGTTCAAAAGGTCCCATATGGACCACTGTCTGGAGGACCTGACTTGACTTTTTAACATCAGAAAGAGTCTATGAGGACATCATGTAGCTTTTAGACCTTCTGGGGACCCTCTGAGGAGAAAAAAAAGTTCAAAAGGTCCAATATCGACCACTGTCTGGAGGACTTGAATTGACTTTTTAACATCAGAAAGAGTCTATGAGGACAACATGTAGCTGTTAGACCTTCTGGGGACCGTCTTATCAGAAAAAAAGTTCAACAGGTCCAATATTGACCAATGTCTGGAGGACCTGACTTGACTTTTTTACATCAGAAAGAGTCTATGAGGACATCATGTAGCTTTTAGACCTTCTGGGTACCCTCTGAGCAGAAAAAAAGTTCAAAAGGTCCCATATGGACCACTGTCTGGAGGACCTGACTTGACTTTTTAACATCAGAAAGAGTCTATGAGGACATCATGTAACTTTTAGACCTTCTGGGGACCCTCTGAGCATAAAAAAGTTCAAAAGGTCCCCATATGGACCACTGACTGGAAGACCTGACTTGACTTTTTAACATCAGAAAGAGTCTATGAGGACATCATGTAGCTTTTAGTCCTTCTGGGGACCCTCTGAGGAGAAAAAGTTCAAAAGGTCCCATATGGACCACTGTCTGGGGGACCTGACTTGACTTTTTAGCATCAGAAAGAGTCTATGAGGACATCATGTAGCTTTTAGTCCTTCTGGGGACCCTCTGAGGAGAAAAAAAGTTCAAAAGGTCCCATATGGACCACTGTCTGGAGGACCTGACTTGCCTATTTAACATCAGAAATAGTCTATGAGGACATCATGTAGCTTTTAGACCTTCTGGGGACTCCCTGAGGAGAAAAAAAGTTTAAAAAGTCCCATATGGACCACTGTCTGGAGGACCTAACTTGACTTTTTAACATCAAAAAGAGTCTATGAGGACATCATGTAGCTTTTAGACCTTCTGAGGACACTCTGAGGAGAAAAAAAGTTGAAAAATGTCCCATATGGACCACTGTCTTGAGGTCCTGACTTGACTTTTTAACATGAGAAAGAGTCTATGAGGACAGCATGGAGCTTTTAGACCTTCTGGGGACCCTCTGAGGGGAAAGAAAGTTCAAAAGGTCCCATATGGATCACTGTCTGGAGGTCCTGACTTGACTTTTTAACATTAGAAAGAGTCTATGAGGACAGAATGGAGCTTTTAGACCTTCTGGGGACCCTCTGAGGAGAAAAAAAGTTCAAAAGTTCCCATATGGACCACTGTCTAGAGGTCCTGACTTGCCTATTTAACATCAGAAAGAGTCTATTAGGACATCATGTAGCTTTTAGACCTTCTGGGGATCCTCTGAACAGAAAAAAAGTTCAAAAGGTCCCATATAGACCACTCTCTGGAGGACCTGACTTGACTTTTTAACATCAGAAAGAGTCTATGAGGACATCATGTAGCTTTTAGACCTTCTGGGCACCCTCTGAGGAGAAAAAAAGTTCAACAGGTCCCATATCGACCACTGATTGGAGGACCTGACTTGACTTTTTAACATCAGAAAGAGTCTATGAGGACATCATGTAGCTTTTAGACCTTCTGGGGACCCTCTGAGGAGAAAAAAAGTTCAACAGGTCCCATATGGACCACTGACTGGAGGACCTGACTTGACTTTTTAACATCAGAAAGAGTCTATGAGGACATCATGTAGCTTTTAGACCTTCTGGGGATCCTCTGAACAGAAAAAAAGTTCAAAAGGTCCCATATGGACCACTGTCTGGAGGTCCTGACTTGACTTTTTAACATCAGATAGAGTCTATGAGGACATCATGTAGCATTTAGACCTTCTGGGAACCCTCTGAGCAGAAAAAAAGTTCAAAAGGTCCCATATGGACCACTGTCTGGAGGTCCTGACTTGACTTTTTAACATCAGAAAGAGTCTATGAGGACATCATGTAGCTTTTAGACCTTCTGGGGACCCTCTGAGGAGAAAAAAAGTTCAACAGGTCCCATATGGACCACTGACTGGAGGACCTGACTTGACTTTTTAACATCAGAAAGAGTCTATGAGGACATCATGTAGCTTTTAGACCTTCTGGGGATCCTCTGAACAGAAAAAAAGTTCAAAAGGTCCCATATGGACCACTGTCTGGAGGTCCTGACTTGACTTTTTAACATCAGAAAGAGTCTATGAGGACATCATGTAGCTTTTAGACCTTATGGGGACCCTCTGAGGACAAAAAAAGTTAAAAAGGTCCCATATAGACTAGTGTCTGGAGGACCTGACTTGCCTATTTAACATCAGAAATAGTCTATGAGGACATCATGTAGCTTTAAGACCTTCTGGGCACCCTCTGAGGAGAAAAAAAGTTCAAAAGGCCCCATATGGACCACTGTCTGGAGGTCCTGACTTGACTTTTTAACATCAGATAGAGTCTATGAGGACATCAGGTAGCTTTTAGACCTTCTGGGGACCCTCTGAGCAAAAAAAAAGTTCAAAAGGTCCCATATGGACCACTGTCTGGAGGACCTGACTTGACTTTTTAACATCAGAAAGAGTCTATGAGGACATCATGTAGCTTTTAGACCTTCTGGGGATCCTCTGAACAGAAAAAAAGTTCAAAAGGTCCCATATGGACCACTGTCTGGAGGTCCTGACTTGACTTTTTAACATCAGAAAGAGTCTATGAGGACATCATGTAGCTTTTAGACCTTCTGGGGACCCTCTGAGGACAAAAAAAGTTCAAAAGGTCCCATATAGACTAGTGTCTGGAGGACCTGACTTGCCTATTTAACATCAGATAGAGTCTATGAGGACATCATGTAGCATTTAGACCTTCTGGGAACCCTCTGAGCAGAAAAAAAGTTCAAAAGGTCCCATATGGACCACTGTCTGGAGGTCCTGACTTGACTTTTTAACATCAGATAGAGTCTATGAGGACATCAGGTAGCTTTTAGACCTTCTGGGGACCCTCTGAGCAAAAAAAAAGTTCAAAAGGCCCCATATGGACCACTGTCTGGAGGACCTGACTTGACTTTTTAACATCAGAAAGAGTCTATGAGGACATCATGTAGCTTTTAGACCTTCTGGGGACCCTCTGAGGAGAAAAAAAGTTCAACAGGTCCCATATGGACCACTGACTGGAGGACCTGACTTGACTTTTTAACATCAGAAAGAGTCTATGAGGACATCATGTAGCTTTAAGACCTTCTGGGCACCCTCTGAGGAGAAAAAAAGTTCAACAGGTCCTATATGGACCACTTACTGGAGGACCTGACTTGACTTTTTAACATAAGAGAGAGTCTATGAGGACACCATGTAGCTTTTAGACCTTCTGGGGACCCTCTGAGGACAAAATAAGTTCAAAAGGTCCCATATAGACTAGTGTCTGGACGACCTGACTTGCCTGTTTAACATCAGAAATAGTCTATGAGGACATCTAGTAGCTTTAAGACCTTCTGGGCACCCTCTGAGGAAAAAAAAGTTCAAAAGGTCCCATATGGACCACTTACTGGAGGACCTGACTTGACTTTTTAACATAAGAGAGAGTCTATGAGGACACCATGTAGCTTTTAGACCTTCTGGGGACCCTCTGAGGAGAAAAAAAGTTCAACAGATCCCATATGGACCACTTACTGGAGGACCTGACTTGACTTTTTAACATCAGAAAGAGTCTATGAGGACATCATGTAGCTTTTAGACCTTCTGGGGATCCTCTGAGCAGAAAAAAAGTTCAAAAGTTCCCATATGGACCACTGTCTGGAGGACTTGAATTGACTTTTTAACATCAGAAAGAGTCTATGAGGACATCATGTAGCTTTTAGACCTTCTGGGAACCCTCTGAGCAGAAAAAAAGTTCAAAAGGTCCCATATGGACCACTGTCTGGAGGTCCTGACTTGACTTTTTAACATCAGAAAGAGTCTATGAGGACATCATTTAGCTTTTAGACCTTCTGGGGACCCTCTGAGGAGAAAAAAAGTTCAAAAGGTCCCATATGAACCACTGTCTGGAGGTCCTGACTTGACTTTTTAACATCAGAAAGAGTCTATGAGGACATCATGTAGCTTTTAGACCTTCTGGGGACCCTCTGAGGACAAAAAAAGTTCAAAAGGTCCCATATAGACTAGTGTCTGGAGGACCTGACTTGCCTGTTTAACATCAGAAATAGTCTATGAGGACATCATGTAGCTTTAAGACCTTCTGGGCACCCTCTGAGGAGAAAAAAAGTTCAACAGGTCCCATATGGACCACTTACTGGAGGACCTGACTTGACTTTTTAACATAAGAGAGAGTCTATGAGGACACCATGTAGCTTTTAGACCTTCTGGGGACCCTCTGAGGAGAAAAAAAGTTCAACAGGTCCCATATGGACCACTGACTGGAGGACCTGACTTGACTTTTTAACATCAGAAAGAGTCTATGAGGACATCATGTAGCTTTTAGACCTTCTGGGGATCCTCTGAACAGAAAAAAAGTTCAAAAGGTCCCATATGGACCACTGTCTGGAGGTCCTGACTTGACTTTTTAACATCAGATAGAGTCTATGAGGATATCATGTAGCATTTAGACCTTCTGGGAACCCTCTGAGCAGAAAAAAAGTTCAAAAGGTCCCATATGGACCACTGTCTGGAGGTCCTGACTTGACTTTTTAACATCAGATAGAGTCTGTGAGGACATCAGGTAGCTTTTAGACCTTCTGGGGACCCTCAGAGCAAAAAAAAAGTTCAAAAGGCCCCATATGGACCACTGTCTGGAGGACCTGACTTGACTTTTTAACATCAGAAAGAGTCTATGAGGACATCATGTAGCTTTTAGACCTTCTGGGGACCCTCTGAGGAGAAAAAAAGTTCAACAGGTCCCATATGGACCACTTACTGGAGGACCTGACTTGACTTTTTAACATCAGAAAGAGTCTATGAGGACATCATGTAGCTTTTAGACCTTCTGGGGACCCTCTGAGCAAAAAAAAAGTTAAAAAGGTCCCATATGGACCACTGTCTGGAGGACCTGACTTGACTTTTTAATATCAGAAAGAGTCTATGAGGACATCATGTAGCTTTTAGACCTTCTGGGGACCCTCTGAGGACAAAAAAAGTTCAAAAGGTCCCATATAGACTAGTGTCTGGAGGACCTGACTTGCCTATTTAACATCAGATAGAGTCTATGAGGACATCATGTAGCATTTAGACCTTCTGGGAACCCTCTGAGCAGAAAAAAAGTTCAAAAGGTCCCATATGGACCACTGTCTGGAGGTCCTGACTTGACTTTTTAACATCAGATAGAGTCTATGAGGACATCATGTAGCTTTTAGACCTTCTGGGGATCCTCTGAACAGAAAAAAAGTTCAAAAGGTCCTATACGGACCACTGTCTGGAGGTCCTGACTTGACTTTTTAACATCAGATAGAGTCTATGAGGACATCATGTAGCATTTAGACCTTCTGGGAACCCTCTGAGCAGAAAAAAAGTTCAAAAGGTCCCATATGGACCACTGTCTGGAGGTCCTGACTTGACTTTTTAACATCAGATAGAGTCTATGAGGACATCATGTAGCTTTTAGACCTTCTGGGGATCCTCTGAACAGAAAAAAAGTTCAAAAGGTCCTATACGGACCACTGTCTGGAGGTCCTGACTTGACTTTTTAACATCAGATAGAGTCTATGAGGACATCATGTAGCATTTAGACCTTCTGGGAACCCTCTGAGCAGAAAAAAAGTTCAAAAGGTCCCATATGGACCACTGTCTGGAGGTCCTGACTTGACTTTTTAACATCAGATAGAGTCTATGAGGACATCAGGTAGCTTTTAGACCTTCTGGGGACCCTCTGAGCAAAAAAAAAGTTAAAAAAGGTCCCATATGGACCACTGTCTGGAGGACCTGACTTGACTTTTTAACATCAGAAAGAGTCTATGAGGACATCATGTAGCTTTTAGACCTTCTGGGGACCCTCTGAGGAGAAAAAAAGTTCAAAAGGTCCCATATGGACCACTGTCTGGAGGACCTGACTTGATTTTTTAACATCAGAAAGAGTCTATGAGGACATCATGTAACTTTTAGACCTTCTGGGGACCCTCTGAGCATAAAAAAGTTCAAAAGGTCCCCATATGGACCACTGACTGGAGGACCTGACTTGACTTTTTAACATCAGAAAGAGTCTATGAGGACATCATGTAGCTTTTAGTCCTTCTGGGGACCCTCTGAGGAGAAAAAGTTCAAAAGGTCCCATATGGACCACTGTCTGGGGGACCTGACTTGACTTTTTAACATCAGAAAGAGTCTATGAGGACATCATGTAGCTTTTAGACCTTCTGGGGACCCCCAGAGGAGAAAATAAGTTCAAAAATTCCCATATGGACCACTGTCTGGATGACCTGACTTGACTTTTTAACATCAGAAAGAGTCTATGAGGACATCATGTAGCTTTTAGACCTTCTGGGGACCCTCTGAGGAGAAAAAAAGTTCAAAAGGTTCCATATGGACCACTGAATGGAGGACCTGACTTGACTTTTTAACATGAGAAAGAGTCTATGAGGACATCATGTAGCTTTTAGACCTTCTGGGGACCCTCTGAGGAGAAAAAAAGTTCAAAAGGTCCCATATGAACCACTGTCTGGAGGTCCTGACTTGACTTTTTAACATCAGAAAGAGTCTATGAGGACATCATGTAGCTTTTAGACCTTCTGGGGACCCTCTGAGGAGAAAAAAAGTTCAAAAGGTCCCATATGGACTAGTGTCTGGAGGACCTGACTTGACTTTTTAACATCAGAAATAGTCTATGAGGACATCATGTAGCTTTTAGACCTTCTGGGCACCCTCTGAGGAGAAAAAAAGTTCAACAGGTCCCATATCGACCACTGATTGGAGGACCTGACTTGACTTTTTAACATCAGAAAGAGTCTATAAGGACATCATGTAGCTTTTAGACCTTCTGGGGACCCTCTGAGGAGAAAAAAAGTTCAAAAGGTCCCATATAGACTAGTGTCTGTTGGACCTGACTTGACTTTTTAACATCAGAAATAGTCTATGAGGACATCATGTAGCTTTTAGACCTTCTGGGCACCCTGTGAGGAGAAAAAAAGTTCAACAGGTCCCATATGGACCACTGATTGGAGGACCTGACTTGCCTATTTAACATCAGAAATAGTCTATGAGGACATCATGTTGCTTTAAGACCTTCTGGGCACCCTCTGAGCAGAAAAAAAGTTCAACAGGTCCCATATGGACCACTGTCTGGAGGACCTGACTTGACTTTTTAACATCAGAAAGAGTCTATGAGGACATCATGTAGCTTTTAGACCTTCTGGGGAACCTCTGAGGAGAAAAAAAGTTCAAAAGGTCCTATATGGACCACTGACTGGAGGACCTGACTTGACTTTTTAACATCAGAAAGAGTCTATTAGGACATCATGTAGCTTTTAGACCTTCTGGGGATCCTCTGAACAGAAAAAAAGTTCAAAAGGTCCCATATAGACCACTCTCTGGAGGACCTGACTTGACTTTTTAACATCAGAAAAAGTCTATGAGGACATCATGTAGCATTTAGTCCTTCTGGGGACCCTCTGAAGAGAAAAAAAGTTCAAAAGGTCCCATATGGACCACTGTCTGGAGGACCTGACTTGCCTATTTAACATCAGAAATAGTCTATGAGGACATCATGTAGCTTTAAGTCCTTCTGGGCACCCTCTGAGGAGAAAAAAAAGTTCAAAAGGTCCCATATGGACCACTGTCTGGAGGACCTGACTTGCCTATTTAACATCAGAAATAGTCTATGAGGACATCATGTTGCTTTAAGACCTTCTGGGCACCCTCTGAGCAGAAAAAAAGTTCAACAGGTCCCATATGGACCACTGTCTGGAGGACCTGACTTGACTTTTTAACATCAGAAAGAGTCTATGAGGACATCATGTAGCTTTTAGACCTTCTGGGGACCCTCTGAGGAGAAAAAAAGTTCAAAAGGTTCCATATGGACCACTGACTGGAGGACCTGACTTGACTTTTTAACATCAGAAAGAGTCTATGAGGACATCATGTAGCTTTTAGACCTTCTGGGGATCATCTGAACAGAAAAAAAGGTCAAAAGGTCCCATATGGACCACTCTCTGGAGAACCTGACTTGACTTTTTAGCATCAGAAAGAGTCTATGAGGACATCATGTAGCTTTTAGTCCTTCTGGGGACCCTCTGAGGAGAAAAAAAGTTCAAAAGGTCCCATATGGAAAACTGTCTGGAGGACCTGACTTGCCTATTTAACATCAGAAATAGTCTATGAGGACATCATGTAGCTTTTAGACCTTCTGGGGACTCCCTGAGGAGAAAAAAAGTTTAAAAAGTCCCATATGGACCACTGTCTGGAGGACCTAACTTGACTTTTTAACATCAAAAAGAGTCTATGAGGAAATCATGTAGCTTTTAGACCTTCTGAGGACACTCTGAGGAGAAAAAAAGTTGAAAAAGGTCCCATATAGACTAGTGTCTGGAGGACCTGACTTGCCTGTTTAACATCAGAAATAGTCTATGAGGACATCATGTAGCTTTAAGACCTTCTGGGCACCCTCTCAGGACAAAAAAAGTTCAAAAGGTCCCATATAGACTAGTGTCTGGAGGACCTGACTTGCCTATTTAACATCAGATAGAGTCTATGAGGACATCATGTAGCATTTAGACCTTCTGGGAACCCTCTGAGCAGAAAAAAAGTTCAAAAGGTCCCATATGGACCACTGTCTGGAGGTCCTGACTTGACTTTTTAACATCAGATAGAGTCTATGAGGACATCATGTAGCTTTTAGACCTTCTGGGGATCCTCTGAACAGAAAAAAAGTTCAAAAGGTCCTATACGGACCACTGTCTGGAGGTCCTGACTTGACTTTTTAACATCAGATAGAGTCTATGAGGACATCATGTAGCATTTAGACCTTCTGGGAACCCTCTGAGCAGAAAAAAAGTTCAAAAGGTCCCATATGGACCACTGTCTGGAGGTCCTGACTTGACTTTTTAACATCAGATAGAGTCTATGAGGACATCAGGTAGCTTTTAGACCTTCTGGGGACCCTCTGAGCAAAAAAAAAGTTAAAAAAGGTCCCATATGGACCACTGTCTGGAGGACCTGACTTGACTTTTTAACATCAGAAAGAGTCTATGAGGACATCATGTAGCTTTTAGACCTTCTGGGGACCCTCTGAGGAGAAAAAAAGTTCAACAGGTCCCATATGGACCACTGACTGGAGGACCTGACTTGACTTTTTAACATCAGAAAGAGTCTATGAGGACATCATGTAGCTTTAAGACCTTCTGGGCACCCTCTGAGGAGAAAAAAAGTTCAACAGGTCCTATATGGACCACTTACTGGAGGACCTGACTTGACTTTTTAACATAAGAGAGAGTCTATGAGGACACCATGTAGCTTTTAGACCTT
Source organism: Gila orcuttii (assembly GCA_026230005.1). Lineage (NCBI taxonomy): Eukaryota > Metazoa > Chordata > Actinopteri > Cypriniformes > Leuciscidae > Gila > Gila orcuttii. Next base: position 41,579,014 of record JAPDVR010000002.1, on the reverse strand, counting down.
CTGGGGACCCTCTGAGGACAAAATAAGTTCAAAAGGTCCCATATAGACTAGTGTCTGGACGACCTGACTTGCCTGTTTAACATCAGAAATAGTCTATGAGGACATCTAGTAGCTTTAAGACCTTCTGGGCACCCTCTGAGGAAAAAAAAAGTTCAAAAGGTCCCATATGGACCACTTACTGGAGGACCTGACTTGACTTTTTAACATAAGAGAGAGTCTATGAGGACACCATGTAGCTTTTAGACCTTCTGGGGACCCTCTGAGGAGAAAAAAAGTTCAACAGATCCCATATGGACCACTTACTGGAGGACCTGACTTGACTTTTTAACATCAGAAAGAGTCTATGAGGACATCATGTAGCTTTTAGACCTTCTGGGGATCCTCTGAGCAGAAAAAAAGTTCAAAAGTTCCCATATGGACCACTGTCTGGAGGACTTGAATTGACTTTTTAACATCAGAAAGAGTCTATGAGGACATCATGTAGCTTTTAGACCTTCTGGGAACCCTCTGAGCAGAAAAAAAGTTCAAAAGGTCCCATATGGACCACTGTCTGGAGGTCCTGACTTGACTTTTTAACATCAGAAAGAGTCTATGAGGACATCATTTAGCTTTTAGACCTTCTGGGGACCCTCTGAGGAGAAAAAAAGTTCAAAAGGTCCCATATGAACCACTGTCTGGAGGTCCTGACTTGACTTTTTAACATCAGAAAGAGTCTATGAGGACATCATGTAGCTTTTAGACCTTCTGGGGACCCTCTGAGGACAAAAAAAGTTCAAAAGGTCCCATATAGACTAGTGTCTGGAGGACCTGACTTGCCTGTTTAACATCAGAAATAGTCTATGAGGACATCATGTAGCTTTAAGACCTTCTGGGCACCCTCTGAGGAGAAAAAAAGTTCAACAGGTCCCATATGGACCACTTACTGGAGGACCTGACTTGACTTTTTAACATAAGAGAGAGTCTATGAGGACACCATGTAGCTTTTAGACCTTCTGGGGACCCTCTGAGGAGAAAAAAAGTTCAACAGGTCCCATATGGACCACTGACTGGAGGACCTGACTTGACTTTTTAACATCAGAAAGAGTCTATGAGGACATCATGTAGCTTTTAGACCTTCTGGGGATCCTCTGAACAGAAAAAAAGTTCAAAAGGTCCCATATGGACCACTGTCTGGAGGTCCTGACTTGACTTTTTAACATCAGATAGAGTCTATGAGGATATCATGTAGCATTTAGACCTTCTGGAACCCTCTGAGCAGAAAAAAAGTTCAAAAGGTCCCATATGGACCACTGTCTGGAGGTCCTGACTTGACTTTTTAACATCAGATAGAGTCTGTGAGGACATCAGGTAGCTTTTAGACCTTCTGGGGACCCTCTGAGCAAAAAAAAAGTTCAAAAGGCCCCATATGGACCACTGTCTGGAGGACCTGACTTGACTTTTTAACATCAGAAAGAGTCTATGAGGACATCATGTAGCTTTTAGACCTTCTGGGGACCCTCTGAGGAGAAAAAAAGTTCAACAGGTCCCATATGGACCACTTACTGGAGGACCTGACTTGACTTTTTAACATCAGAAAGAGTCTATGAGGACATCATGTAGCTTTTAGACCTTCTGGGGACCCTCTGAGCAAAAAAAAAGTTCAAAAGGTCCCATATAGACCACTGTCTGGAGGACCTGACTTGACTTTTTAACATCAGAAAGAGTCTATGAGGACATCATGTAGCTTTTAGACCTTCTGGGGACCCTCTGAGGACAAAAAAAGTTCAAAAGGTCCCATATAGACTAGTGTCTGGAGGACCTGACTTGCCTATTTAACATCAGATAGAGTCTATGAGGACATCATGTAGCATTTAGACCTTCTGGGAACCCTCTGAGCAGAAAAAAAGTTCAAAAGGTCCCATATGGACCACTGTCTGGAGGTCCTGACTTGACTTTTTAACATCAGATAGAGTCTATGAGGACATCATGTAGCTTTTAGACCTTCTGGGGATCCTCTGAACAGAAAAAAAGTTCAAAAGGTCCTATACGGACCACTGTCTGGAGGTCCTGACTTGACTTTTTAACATCAGATAGAGTCTATGAGGACATCATGTAGCATTTAGACCTTCTGGGAACCCTCTGAGCAGAAAAAAAGTTCAAAAGGTCCCATATGGACCACTGTCTGGAGGTCCTGACTTGACTTTTTAACATCAGATAGAGTCTATGAGGACATCATGTAGCTTTTAGACCTTCTGGGGATCCTCTGAACAGAAAAAAAGTTCAAAAGGTCCTATACGGACCACTGTCTGGAGGTCCTGACTTGACTTTTTAACATCAGATAGAGTCTATGAGGACATCATGTAGCATTTAGACCTTCTGGGAACCCTCTGAGCAGAAAAAAAGTTCAAAAGGTCCCATATGGACCACTGTCTGGAGGTCCTGACTTGACTTTTTAACATCAGATAGAGTCTATGAGGACATCAGGTAGCTTTTAGACCTTCTGGGGACCCTCTGAGCAAAAAAAAAGTTAAAAAAGGTCCCATATGGACCACTGTCTGGAGGACCTGACTTGACTTTTTAACATCAGAAAGAGTCTATGAGGACATCATGTAGCTTTTAGACCTTCTGGGGACCCTCTGAGGAGAAAAAAAGTTCAAAAGGTCCCATATGGACCACTGTCTGGAGGACCTGACTTGATTTTTTAACATCAGAAAGAGTCTATGAGGACATCATGTAACTTTAAGACCTTCTGGGGACCCTCTGAGCATAAAAAAGTTCAAAAGGTCCCCATATGGACCACTGACTGGAGGACCTGACTTGACTTTTTAACATCAGAAAGAGTCTATGAGGACATCATGTAGCTTTTAGTCCTTCTGGGGACCCTCTGAGGAGAAAAAGTTCAAAAGGTCCCATATGGACCACTGTCTGGGGGACCTGACTTGACTTTTTAACATCAGAAAGAGTCTATGAGGACATCATGTAGCTTTTAGACCTTCTGGGGACCCCCAGAGGAGAAAATAAGTTCAAAAATTCCCATATGGACCACTGTCTGGATGACCTGACTTGACTTTTTAACATCAGAAAGAGTCTATGAGGACATCATGTAGCTTTTAGACCTTCTGGGGACCCTCTGAGGAGAAAAAAAGTTCAAAAGGTTCCATATGGACCACTGAATGGAGGACCTGACTTGACTTTTTAACATGAGAAAGAGTCTATGAGGACATCATGTAGCTTTTAGACCTTCTGGGGACCCTCTGAGGAGAAAAAAAGTTCAAAAGGTCCCATATGAACCACTGTCTGGAGGTCCTGACTTGACTTTTTAACATCAGAAAGAGTCTATGAGGACATCATGTAGCTTTTAGACCTTCTGGGGACCCTCTGAGGAGAAAAAAAGTTCAAAAGGTCCCATATGGACTAGTGTCTGGAGGACCTGACTTGACTTTTTAACATCAGAAATAGTCTATGAGGACATCATGTAGCTTTTAGACCTTCTGGGCACCCTCTGAGGAGAAAAAAAGTTCAACAGGTCCCATATCGACCACTGATTGGAGGACCTGACTTGACTTTTTAACATCAGAAAGAGTCTATAAGGACATCATGTAGCTTTTAGACCTTCTGGGGACCCTCTGAGGAGAAAAAAAGTTCAAAAGGTCCCATATAGACTAGTGTCTGTTGGACCTGACTTGACTTTTTAACATCAGAAATAGTCTATGAGGACATCATGTAGCTTTTAGACCTTCTGGGCACCCTGTGAGGAGAAAAAAAGTTCAACAGGTCCCATATGGACCACTGATTGGAGGACCTGACTTGCCTATTTAACATCAGAAATAGTCTATGAGGACATCATGTTGCTTTAAGACCTTCTGGGCACCCTCTGAGCAGAAAAAAAGTTCAACAGGTCCCATATGGACCACTGTCTGGAGGACCTGACTTGACTTTTTAACATCAGAAAGAGTCTATGAGGACATCATGTAGCTTTTAGACCTTCTGGGGAACCTCTGAGGAGAAAAAAAGTTCAAAAGGTCCTATATGGACCACTGACTGGAGGACCTGACTTGACTTTTTAACATCAGAAAGAGTCTATTAGGACATCATGTAGCTTTTAGACCTTCTGGGGATCCTCTGAACAGAAAAAAAGTTCAAAAGGTCCCATATAGACCACTCTCTGGAGGACCTGACTTGACTTTTTAACATCAGAAAGAGTCTATGAGGACATCATGTAGCATTTAGTCCTTCTGGGGACCCTCTGAAGAGAAAAAAAGTTCAAAAGGTCCCATATGGACCACTGTCTGGAGGACCTGACTTGCCTATTTAACATCAGAAATAGTCTATGAGGACATCATGTAGCTTTAAGTCCTTCTGGGCACCCTCTGAGGAGAAAAAAAGTTCAAAAGGTCCCATATGGACCACTGTCTGGAGGACCTGACTTGCCTATTTAACATCAGAAATAGTCTATGAGGACATCATGTTGCTTTAAGACCTTCTGGGCACCCTCTGAGCAGAAAAAAAGTTCAACAGGTCCCATATGGACCACTGTCTGGAGGACCTGACTTGACTTTTTAACATCAGAAAGAGTCTATGAGGACATCATGTAGCTTTTAGACCTTCTGGGGACCCTCTGAGGAGAAAAAAAGTTCAAAAGGTTCCATATGGACCACTGACTGGAGGACCTGACTTGACTTTTTAACATCAGAAAGAGTCTATGAGGACATCATGTAGCTTTTAGACCTTCTGGGGATCATCTGAACAGAAAAAAAGGTCAAAAGGTCCCATATGGACCACTCTCTGGAGAACCTGACTTGACTTTTTAGCATCAGAAAGAGTCTATGAGGACATCATGTAGCTTTTAGTCCTTCTGGGGACCCTCTGAGGAGAAAAAAAGTTCAAAAGGTCCCATATGGAAAACTGTCTGGAGGACCTGACTTGCCTATTTAACATCAGAAATAGTCTATGAGGACATCATGTAGCTTTTAGACCTTCTGGGGACTCCCTGAGGAGAAAAAAAGTTTAAAAAGTCCCATATGGACCACTGTCTGGAGGACCTAACTTGACTTTTTAACATCAAAAAGAGTCTATGAGGAAATCATGTAGCTTTTAGACCTTCTGAGGACACTCTGAGGAGAAAAAAAGTTGAAAAAGGTCCCATATAGACTAGTGTCTGGAGGACCTGACTTGCCTGTTTAACATCAGAAATAGTCTATGAGGACATCATGTAGCTTTAAGACCTTCTGGGCACCCTCTCAGGACAAAAAAAGTTCAAAAGGTCCCATATAGACTAGTGTCTGGAGGACCTGACTTGCCTATTTAACATCAGATAGAGTCTATGAGGACATCATGTAGCATTTAGACCTTCTGGGAACCCTCTGAGCAGAAAAAAAGTTCAAAAGGTCCCATATGGACCACTGTCTGGAGGTCCTGACTTGACTTTTTAACATCAGATAGAGTCTATGAGGACATCATGTAGCTTTTAGACCTTCTGGGGATCCTCTGAACAGAAAAAAAGTTCAAAAGGTCCTATACGGACCACTGTCTGGAGGTCCTGACTTGACTTTTTAACATCAGATAGAGTCTATGAGGACATCATGTAGCATTTAGACCTTCTGGGAACCCTCTGAGCAGAAAAAAAGTTCAAAAGGTCCCATATGGACCACTGTCTGGAGGTCCTGACTTGACTTTTTAACATCAGATAGAGTCTATGAGGACATCAGGTAGCTTTTAGACCTTCTGGGGACCCTCTGAGCAAAAAAAAAGTTAAAAAAGGTCCCATATGGACCACTGTCTGGAGGACCTGACTTGACTTTTTAACATCAGAAAGAGTCTATGAGGACATCATGTAGCTTTTAGACCTTCTGGGGACCCTCTGAGGAGAAAAAAAGTTCAAAAGGTCCCATATGGACCACTGTCTGGTGGACCTGACTTGATTTTTTAACATCAGAAAGAGTCTATGAGGACATCATGTAACTTTTAGACCTTCTGGGGACCCTCTGAGCATAAAAAAGTTCAAAAGGTCCCCATATGGACCACTGACTGGAAGACCTGACTTGACTTTTTAACATCAGAAAGAGTCTATGAGGACATCATGTAGCTTTTAGTCCTTCTGGGGACCCTCTGAGGAGAAAAAGTTCAAAAGGTCCCATATGGACCACTGTCTGGGGGACCTGACTTGACTTTTTAACATCAGAAAGAGTCTATGAGGACATCATGTAGCTTTTAGACCTTCTGGGGACCCCCAGAGGAGAAAAGAAGTTCAAAAATTCCCATATGGCCCACTGTCTGGATGACCTGACTTGACTTTTTAACATCAGAAAGAGTCTATGAGGACATCATGTAGCTTTTAGACCTTCTGGGGACCCTCTGAGGAGAAAAAAAGTTCAAAAGGTTCCATATGGACCACTGAATGGAGGACCTGACTTGACTTTTTAACATGAGAAAGAGTCTATGAGGACATCATGTAGCTTTTAGACCTTCTGGGGACCCTCTGAGGAGAAAAAAAGTTCAAAAGGTCCCATATGAACCACTGTCTGGAGGTCCTGACTTGACTTTTTAACATCAGAAAGAGTCTATGAGGACATCATGTAGCTTTTAGACCTTCTGGGGACCCTCTGAGGAGAAAAAAAGTTCAAAAGGTCCCATATGGACTAGTGTCTGGAGGACCTGACTTGACTTTTTAACATCAGAAATAGTCTATGAGGACATCATGTAGCTTTTAGACCTTCTGGGCACCCTCTGAGGAGAAAAAAAGTTCAACAGGTCCCATATCGACCACTGATTGGAGGACCTGACTTGACTTTTTAACATCAGAAAGAGTCTATAAGGACATCATATAGCTTTTAGACCTTCTGGGGACCCTCTGAGGAGAAAAAAAGTTCAAAAGGTCCTATATGGACCACTGTCTGGAGGACCTGACTTGATTTTATGACATCAGAAAGAGTCTATGAGGACATCATGTAACTTTTAGACCTTTTGGGGACCCTCTGAGCAGAAAAAAGTTCAAAAGGTCCCCATATGGACCACTGACTGGAGGACCTGACTTGACTTTTTAACATCAGAAAGAGTCTATGAGGACATCATGTAGCTTTTAGACCTTCTGGGGATCCTCTGAGCAGAAAAAAAGTTCAAAAGTTCCCATATGGACCACTGTCTGGAGGACTTGAATTGACTTTTTAACATCAGAAAGAGTCTATGAGGACATCATGTAGCTTTTAGACCTTCTGGGGACCCTCTGAGCAGAAAAAAAGTTAAAAAGGTCCCATATGGACCACTGTCTGGAGGTCCTGACTTGACTTTTTAACATCAGAAAGAGTCTATGAGGACATCATTTAGCTTTTAGACCTTCTGGGGACCCTGTGAGGAGAAAAAAAGTTCAAAAGGTCCCATATGAACCACTGTCTGGAGGTCCTGACTTGACTTTTTAACATCAGAAAGAGTCTATGAGGACATCATGTAGCTTTTAGACCTTCTGGGGACCCTCTGAGGACAAAAAAAGTTCAAAAGGTCCCATATAGACTAGTGTCTGGAGGACCTGACTTGCCTGTTTAACATCAGAAATAGTCTATGAGGACATCATGTAGCTTTAAGACCTTCTGGGCACCCTCTGAGGAGAAAAAAAGTTCAACAGGTCCCATATGGACCACTTACTGGATGACCTGACTTGACTTTTTAACATAAGAGAGAGTCTATGAGGACACCATGTAGCTTTTAGACCTTCTGGGGACCCTCTGAGGAGAAAAAAAGTTCAACAGGTCCCATATGGACCACTGACTGGAGGACCTGACTTGACTTTTTAACATCAGAAAGAGTCTATGAGGACATCATGTAGCTTTTAGACCTTCTGGGGATCCTCTGAACAGAAAAAAAGTTCAACAGGTCCCATATGGACCACTGTCTGGAGGTCCTGACTTGACTTTTTAACATCAGATAGAGTCTATGAGGACATCATGTAGCATTTAGACCTTCTGGGAACCCTCTGAGCAGAAAAAAAGTTCAAAAGGTCCTATATGGACCACTGTCTGGAGGTCCTGACTTGACTTTTTAACATCAGATAGAGTCTATGAGGACATCATGTAGCATTTAGACCTTCTGGGAACCCTCTGAGCAGAAAAAAAGTTCAATAGGTCCCATATGGACCACTGTCAGGAGGTCCTGACTTGACTTTTTAACATCAGATAGAGTCTATGAGGACATCAGGTAGCTTTTAGACCTTCTGGGGACCCTCTGAGCAAAAAAAAAATGTTAAAAAAGGTCCCATATGGACCACTGTCTGGAGGACCTGACTTGACTTTTTAACATCAGAAAGAGTCTATGAGGACATCATGTAGCTTTTAGACCTTCTGGGGACCCTCTGAGGAGAAAAAAAGTTCAAAAGGTCCCATATGGACCACTGTCTGGAGGACCTGACTTGATTTTTTAACATCAGAAAGAGTCTATGAGGACATCATGTAACTTTTAGACCTTCTGGGGACCCTCTGAGCAGAAAAAAGTTCAAAAGGTCCCCATATGGACCACTGACTGGAGGACCTGACTTGACTTTTTAACATCAGAAAGAGTCTATGAGGACATCATGTAGCTTTTAGTCCTTCTGGGGACCCTCTGAGGAGAAAAAGTTCAAAAGGTCCCATATGGACCACTGTCTGGGGGACCTGACTTGACTTTTAACATCAGAAAGAGTCTATGAGGACATCATGTAGCTTTTAGACCTTCTGGGGAAACCCAGAGGAGAAAAGAAGTTCAAAAATTCCCATATGGACCACTGTCTGGATGACCTGACTTGACATTTTAACATCAGAAAGAGTCTATGAGGACATCATGTAGCTTTTAGACCTTCTGGGGACCCTCTGAGGAGAAAAAAAGTTCAAAAGGTTCCATATGGACCACTGACTGGAGGACTTGACTTGACTTTTTAACATGAGAAAGAGTCTATGAGGACATCATGTAGCTTTTAGACCTTCTGGGGACCCTCTGAGCAGAAAAAAAGTTCAAAAGGTCCCATATGAACCACTGTCTGGAGGTCCTGACTTGACTTTTTAACATCAGAAAGAGTCTAGGAGGACATCATTTAGCTTTTAGACCTTCTGGGGACCCTCTGAGGAGAAAAAAAGTTCAAAAGGTCCCATATGAACCACTGTCTTTAGGTCCTGACTTGACTTTTTAACATCAGAAAGAGTCTATGAGGACATCATGTAGCGTTTAGACCTTCTGGGGACCCTCTGAGGACAAAAAAAGTTCAAAAGGTCCCATATAGACTAGTGTCTGGAGGACCTGACTTGCCTGTTTAACATCAGAAATAGTCTATGAGGACATCATGTAGCTTTAAGACCTTCTGGGCACCCTCTGAGGAGAAAAAAAGTTCAACAGGTCCCATATGGACCACTTACTGGAGGACCTGACTTGACTTTTTAACATAAGAGAGAGTCTATGAGGACACCATGTAGCTTTTAGACCTTCTGGGGACCCTCTGAGGAGAAAAAAAGTTCAACAGGTCCCATATGGACCACTGACTGGAGGACCTGACTTGACTTTTTAACATCAGAAAGAGTCTATGAGGACATCATGTAGCTTTTAGACCTTCTGGGGATCCTCTGAACAGAAAAAAAGTTCAAAAGGTCCCATATGAACCACTGTCTGGAGGTCCTGACTTGACTTTTTAACATCAGAAAGAGTCTATGAGGACATCATGTAGCGTTTAGACCTTCTGGGGACCCTCTGAGGACAAAAAAAGTTCAAAAGGTCCCATATAGACTAGTGTCTGGAGGACCTGACTTGCCTGTTTAACATCAGAAATAGTCTATGAGGACATCATGTAGCTTTAAGACCTTCTGGGCACCCTCTGAGGAGAAAAAAAGTTCAACAGGTCCCATATGGACCACTTACTGGAGGACCTGACTTGACTTTTTAACATAAGAGAGACTCTATGAGGACACCATGTAGCTTTTAGACCTTCTGGGGACCCTCTGAGGAGAAAAAAAGTTCAACAGGTCCCATATGGACCACTGACTGGAGGACCTGACTTGACTTTTTAACATCAGAAAGAGTCTATGAGGACATCATGTAGCTTTTAGACCTTGTGGGGATCCTCTGAACAGAAAAAAAGTTCAAAAGGTCCCATATGGACCACTGTCTGGAGGTCCTGACTTGACTTTTTAACATCAGATAGAGTCTATGAGGACATCATGTAGCATTTAGACCTTCTGGGAACCCTCTGAGCAGAAAAAAAGTTCAAAAGGTCCCATATGGACCACTGTCTGGAGGTCCTGACCTGACTTTTTAACATCAGATAGAGTCTATGAGGACATCAGGTAGCTTTTAGACCTTCTGGGGACCCTCTGAGCAAAAAAAAAAGTTCAAAAGGCCCCATATGGACCACTGTCTGGAGGACCTGACTTGACTTTTTAACATCAGAAAGAGTCTATGAGGACATCATGTAGCTTTTAGACCTTCTGGGGACCCTCTGAGGAGAAAAAAAGTTCAACAGGTCCCATATGGACCACTGACTGGAGGACCTGACTTGACTTTTTAACATCAGAAAGAGTCTATGAGGACATCATGTAGCTTTTAGACCTTCTGGGGATCCTCTGAACAGAAAAAAAGTTCAAAAGGTCCCATATGGACCACTGTCTGGAGGTCCTGACTTGACTTTTTAACATCAGATAGAGTCTATGAGGATATCATGTAGCATTTAGACCTTCTGGGAACCCTCTGAGCAGAAAAAAAGTTCAAAAGGTCCCATATGGACCACTGTCTGGAGGTCCTGACTTGACTTTTTAACATCAGATAGAGTCTGTGAGGACATCAGGTAGCTTTTAGACCTTCTGGGGACCCTCTGAGCAAAAAAAAAGTTCAAAAGGCCCCATATGGACCACTGTCTGGAGGACCTGACTTGACTTTTTAACATCAGAAAGAGTCTATGAGGACATCATGTAGCTTTTAGACCTTCTGGGGACCCTCTGAGGAGAAAAAAAGTTCAACAGGTCCCATATGGACCACTTACTGGAGGACCTGACTTGACTTTTTAACATCAGAAAGAGTCTATGAGGACATCATGTAGCTTTTAGACCTTCTGGGGACCCTCTGAGCAAAAAAAAAGTTCAAAAGGTCCCATATGGACCACTGTCTGGAGGACCTGACTTGACTTTTTAACATCAGAAAGAGTCTATGAGGACATCATGTAGCTTTTAGACCTTCTGGGGACCCTCTGAGGACAAAAAAAGTTCAAAAGGTCCCATATAGACTAGTGTCTGGAGGACCTGACTTGCCTATTTAACATCAGATAGAGTCTATGAGGACATCATGTAGCATTTAGACCTTCTGGGAACCCTCTGAGCAGAAAAAAAGTTCAAAAGGTCCCATATGGACCACTGTCTGGAGGTCCTGACTTGACTTTTTAACATCAGATAGAGTCTATGAGGACATCATGTAGCTTTTAGACCTTCTGGGGATCCTCTGAACAGAAAAAAAGTTCAAAAGGTCCTATACGGACCACTGTCTGGAGGTCCTGACTTGACTTTTTAACATCAGATAGAGTCTATGAGGACATCATGTAGCATTTAGACCTTCTGGGAACCCTCTGAGCAGAAAAAAAGTTCAAAAGGTCCCATATGGACCACTGTCTGGAGGTCCTGACTTGACTTTTTAACATCAGATAGAGTCTATGAGGACATCATGTAGCTTTTAGACCTTCTGGGGATCCTCTGAACAGAAAAAAAGTTCAAAAGGTCCTATACGGACCACTGTCTGGAGGTCCTGACTTGACTTTTTAACATCAGATAGAGTCTATGAGGACATCATGTAGCATTTAGACCTTCTGGGAACCCTCTGAGCAGAAAAAAAGTTCAAAAGGTCCCATATGGACCACTGTCTGGAGGTCCTGACTTGACTTTTTAACATCAGATAGAGTCTATGAGGACATCAGGTAGCTTTTAGACCTTCTGGGGACCCTCTGAGCAAAAAAAAAGTTAAAAAAGGTCCCATATGGACCACTGTCTGGAGGACCTGACTTGACTTTTTAACATCAGAAAGAGTCTATGAGGACATCATGTAGCTTTTAGACCTTCTGGGGACCCTCTGAGGAGAAAAAAAGTTCAAAAGGTCCCATATGGACCACTGTCTGGAGGACCTGACTTGATTTTTTAACATCAGAAAGAGTCTATGAGGACATCATGTAACTTTTAGACCTTCTGGGGACCCTCTGAGCATAAAAAAGTTCAAAAGGTCCCCATATGGACCACTGACTGGAGGACCTGACTTGACTTTTTAACATCAGAAAGAGTCTATGAGGACATCATGTAGCTTTTAGTCCTTCTGGGGACCCTCTGAGGAGAAAAAGTTCAAAAGGTCCCATATGGACCACTGTCTGGGGGACCTGACTTGACTTTTTAACATCAGAAAGAGTCTATGAGGACATCATGTAGCTTTTAGACCTTCTGGGGACCCCCAGAGGAGAAAATAAGTTCAAAAATTCCCATATGGACCACTGTCTGGATGACCTGACTTGACTTTTTAACATCAGAAAGAGTCTATGAGGACATCATGTAGCTTTTAGACCTTCTGGGGACCCTCTGAGGAGAAAAAAAGTTCAAAAGGTTCCATATGGACCACTGAATGGAGGACCTGACTTGACTTTTTAACATGAGAAAGAGTCTATGAGGACATCATGTAGCTTTTAGACCTTCTGGGGACCCTCTGAGGAGAAAAAAAGTTCAAAAGGTCCCATATGAACCACTGTCTGGAGGTCCTGACTTGACTTTTTAACATCAGAAAGAGTCTATGAGGACATCATGTAGCTTTTAGACCTTCTGGGGACCCTCTGAGGAGAAAAAAAGTTCAAAAGGTCCCATATGGACTAGTGTCTGGAGGACCTGACTTGACTTTTTAACATCAGAAATAGTCTATGAGGACATCATGTAGCTTTTAGACCTTCTGGGCACCCTCTGAGGAGAAAAAAAGTTCAACAGGTCCCATATCGACCACTGATTGGAGGACCTGACTTGACTTTTTAACATCAGAAAGAGTCTATAAGGACATCATGTAGCTTTTAGACCTTCTGGGGACCCTCTGAGGAGAAAAAAAGTTCAAAAGGTCCCATATAGACTAGTGTCTGTTGGACCTGACTTGACTTTTTAACATCAGAAATAGTCTATGAGGACATCATGTAGCTTTTAGACCTTCTGGGCACCCTGTGAGGAGAAAAAAAGTTCAACAGGTCCCATTTGGACCACTGATTGGAGGACCTGACTTGCCTATTTAACATCAGAAATAGTCTATGAGGACATCATGTTGCTTTAAGACCTTCTGGGCACCCTCTGAGCAGAAAAAAAGTTCAACAGGTCCCATATGGACCACTGTCTGGAGGACCTGACTTGACTTTTTAACATCAGAAAGAGTCTATGAGGACATCATGTAGCTTTTAGACCTTCTGGGGAACCTCTGAGGAGAAAAAAAGTTCAAAAGGTCCTATATGGACCACTGACTGGAGGACCTGACTTGACTTTTTAACATCAGAAAGAGTCTATTAGGACATCATGTAGCTTTTAGACCTTCTGGGGATCCTCTGAACAGAAAAAAAGTTCAAAAGGTCCCATATAGACCACTCTCTGGAGGACCTGACTTGACTTTTTAACATCAGAAAGAGTCTATGAGGACATCATGTAGCATTTAGTCCTTCTGGGGACCCTCTGAAGAGAAAAAAAGTTCAAAAGGTCCCATATGGACCACTGTCTGGAGGACCTGACTTGCCTATTTAACATCAGAAATAGTCTATGAGGACATCATGTAGCTTTAAGTCCTTCTGGGCACCCTCTGAGGAGAAAAAAAGTTCAAAAGGTCCCATATGGACCACTGTCTGGAGGACCTGACTTGCCTATTTAACATCAGAAATAGTCTATGAGGACATCATGTTGCTTTAAGACCTTCTGGGCACCCTCTGAGCAGAAAAAAAGTTCAACAGGTCCCATATGGACCACTGTCTGGAGGACCTGACTTGACTTTTTAACATCAGAAAGAGTCTATGAGGACATCATGTAGCTTTTAGACCTTCTGGGGACCCTCTGAGGAGAAAAAAAGTTCAAAAGGTTCCATATGGACCACTGACTGGAGGACCTGACTTGACTTTTTAACATCAGAAAGAGTCTATGAGGACATCATGTAGCTTTTAGACCTTCTGGGGATCATCTGAACAGAAAAAAAGGTCAAAAGGTCCCATATGGACCACTCTCTGGAGAACCTGACTTGACTTTTTAGCATCAGAAAGAGTCTATGAGGACATCATGTAGCTTTTAGTCCTTCTGGGGACCCTCTGAGGAGAAAAAAAGTTCAAAAGGTCCCATATGGAAAACTGTCTGGAGGACCTGACTTGCCTATTTAACATCAGAAATAGTCTATGAGGACATCATGTAGCTTTTAGACCTTCTGGGGACTCCCTGAGGAGAAAAAATGTTTAAAAAGTCCCATATGGACCACTGTCTGGAGGACCTAACTTGACTTTTTAACATCAAAAAGAGTCTATGATGAAATCATGTAGCTTTTAGACCTTCTGAGGACACTCTGAGGAGAAAAAAAGTTGAAAAAGGTCCCATATAGACTAGTGTCTGGAGGACCTGACTTGCCTGTTTAACATCAGAAATAGTCTATGAGGACATCATGTAGCTTTAAGACCTTCTGGGCACCCTCTCAGGACAAAAAAAGTTCAAAAGGTCCCATATAGACTAGTGTCTGGAGGACCTGACTTGCCTATTTAACATCAGATAGAGTCTATGAGGACATCATGTAGCATTTAGACCTTCTGGGAACCCTCTGAGCAGAAAAAAAGTTCAAAAGGTCCCATATGGACCACTGTCTGGAGGTCCTGACTTGACTTTTTAACATCAGATAGAGTCTATGAGGACATCATGTAGCTTTTAGACCTTCTGGGGATCCTCTGAACAGAAAAAAAGTTCAAAAGGTCCTATACGGACCACTGTCTGGAGGTCCTGACTTGACTTTTTAACATCAGATAGAGTCTATGAGGACATCATGTAGCATTTAGACCTTCTGGGAACCCTCTGAGCAGAAAAAAAGTTCAAAAGGTCCCATATGGACCACTGTCTGGAGGTCCTGACTTGACTTTTTAACATCAGATAGAGTCTATGAGTACATCAGGTAGCTTTTAGACCTTCTGGGGACCCTCTGAGCAAAAAAAAAGTTAAAAAAGGTCCCATATGGACCACTGTCTGGAGGACCTGACTTGACTTTTTAACATCAGAAAGAGTCTATGAGGACATCATGTAGCTTTTAGACCTTCTGGGGACCCTCTGAGGAGAAAAAAAGTTCAAAAGGTCCCATATGGACCACTGTCTGGTGGACCTGACTTGATTTTTTAACATCAGAAAGAGTCTATGAGGACATCATGTAACTTTTAGACCTTCTGGGGACCCTCTGAGCATAAAAAAGTTCAAAAGGTCCCCATATGGACCACTGACTGGAAGACCTGACTTGACTTTTTAACATCAGAAAGAGTCTATGAGGACATCATGTAGCTTTTAGTCCTTCTGGGGACCCTCTGAGGAGAAAAAGTTCAAAAGGTCCCATATGGACCACTGTCTGGGGGACCTGACTTGACTTTTTAACATCAGAAAGAGTCTATGAGGACATCATGTAGCTTTTAGACCTTCTGGGGACCCCCAGAGGAGAAAAGAAGTTCAAAAATTCCCATATGGCCCACTGTCTGGATGACCTGACTTGACTTTTTAACATCAGAAAGAGTCTATGAGGACATCATGTAGCTTTTAGACCTTCTGGGGACCCTCTGAGGAGAAAAAAAGTTCAAAAGGTTCCATATGGACCACTGAATGGAGGACCTGACTTGACTTTTTAACATGAGAAAGAGTCTATGAGGACATCATGTAGCTTTTAGACCTTCTGGGGACCCTCTGAGGAGAAAAAAAGTTCAAAAGGTCCCATATGAACCACTGTCTGGAGGTCCTGACTTGACTTTTTAACATCAGAAAGAGTCTATGAGGACATCATGTAGCTTTTAGACCTTCTGGGGACCCTCTGAGGAGAAAAAAAGTTCAAAAGGTCCCATATGGACTAGTGTCTGGAGGACCTGACTTGACTTTTTAACATCAGAAATAGTCTATGAGGACATCATGTAGCTTTTAGACCTTCTGGGCACCCTCTGAGGAGAAAAAAAGTTCAACAGGTCCCATATCGACCACTGATTGGAGGACCTGACTTGACTTTTTAACATCAGAAAGAGTCTATAAGGACATCATGTAGCTTTTAGACCTACTGGGGACCCTCTGAGGAGAAAAAAAGTTCAAAAGGTCCCATATGGACCACTGTCTGGAGGACCTGACTTGATTTTATGACATCAGAAAGAGTCTATGAGGACATCATGTAACTTTTAGACCTTTTGGGGACCCTCTGAGCAGAAAAAAGTTCAAAAGGTCCCCATATGGACCACTGACTGGAGGACCTGACTTGACTTTTTAACATCAGAAAGAGTCTATGAGGACATCATGTAGCTTTTAGACCTTCTGGGGATCCTCTGAGCAGAAAAAAAGTTCAAAAGTTCCCATATGGACCACTGTCTGGAGGACTTGAATTGACTTTTTAACATCAGAAAGAGTCTATGAGGACATCATGTAGCTTTTAGACCTTCTGGGGACCCTCTGAGCAGAAAAAAAGTTCAAAAGGTCCCATATGGACCACTGTCTGGAGGTCCTGACTTGACTTTTTAACATCAGAAAGAGTCTATGAGGACATCATTTAGCTTTTAGACCTTCTGGGGACCCTGTGAGGAGAAAAAAAGTTCAAAAGGTCCCATATGAACCACTGTCTGGAGGTCCTGACTTGACTTTTTAACATCAGAAAGAGTCTATGAGGACATCATGTAGCTTTTAGACCTTCTGGGGACCCTCTGAGGAAAAAAAAAGTTCAAAAGGTCCCATATAGACTAGTGTCTGGAGGACCTGACTTGCCTGTTTAACATCAGAAATAGTCTATGAGGACATCATGTAGCTTTAAGACCTTCTGGGCACCCTCTGAGGAGAAAAAAAGTTCAACAGGTCCCATATGAACCACTTACTGGATGACCTGACTTGACTTTTTAACATAAGAGAGAGTCTATGAGGACACCATGTAGCTTTTAGACCTTCTGGGGACCCTCTGAGGAGAAAAAAAGTTCAACAGGTCCCATATGGACCACTGACTGGAGGACCTGACTTGACTTTTTAACATCAGAAAGAGTCTATGAGGACATCATGTAGCTTTTAGACCTTCTGGGGATCCTCTGAACAGAAAAAAAGTTCAACAGGTCCCATATGGACCACTGTCTGGAGGTCCTGACTTGACTTTTTAACATCAGATAGAGTCTATGAGGACATCATGTAGCATTTAGACCTTCTGGGAACCCTCTGAGCAGAAAAAAAGTTCAAAAGGTCCTATATGGACCACTGTCTGGAGGTCCTGACTTGACTTTTTAACATCAGATAGAGTCTATGAGGACATCATGTAGCATTTAGACCTTCTGGGAACCCTCTGAGCAGAAAAAAAGTTCAATAGGTCCCATATGGACCACTGTCAGGAGGTCCTGACTTGACTTTTTAACATCAGATAGAGTCTATGAGGACATCAGGTAGCTTTTAGACCTTCTGGGGACCCTCTGAGCAAAAAAAAATGTTAAAAAAGGTCCCATATGGACCACTGTCTGGAGGATCTGACTTGACTTTTTAACATCAGAAAGAGTCTATGAGGACATCATGTAGCTTTTAGACCTTCTGGGGACCCTCTGAGGAGAAAAAAAGTTCAAAAGGTCCCATATGGACCACTGTCTGGAGGACCTGACTTGATTTTTTAACATCAGAAAGAGTCTATGAGGACATCATGTAACTTTTAGACCTTCTGGGGACCCTCTGAGCAGAAAAAAGTTCAAAAGGTCCCCATATGGACCACTGACTGGAGGACCTGACTTGACTTTTTAACATCAGAAAGAGTCTATGAGGACATCATGTAGCTTTTAGTCCTTCTGGGGACCCTCTGAGGAGAAAAAGTTCAAAAGGTCCCATATGGACCACTGTCTGGGGGACCTGACTTGACTTTTAACATCAGAAAGAGTCTATGAGGACATCATGTAGCTTTTAGACCTTCTGGGGAAACCCAGAGGAGAAAAGAAGTTCAAAAATTCCCATATGGACCACTGTCTGGATGACCTGACTTGACATTTTAACATCAGAAAGAGTCTATGAGGACATCATGTAGCTTTTAGACCTTCTGGGGACCCTCTGAGGAGAAAAAAAGTTCAAAAGGTTCCATATGGACCACTGACTGGAGGACCTGACTTGACTTTTTAACATGAGAAAGAGTCTATGAGGACATCATGTAGCTTTTAGACCTTCTGGGGACCCTCTGAGCAGAAAAAAAGTTCAAAAGGTCCCATATGAACCACTGTCTGGAGGTCCTGACTTGACTTTTTAACATCAGAAAGAGTCTATGAGGACATCATTTAGCTTTTAGACCTTCTGGGGACCCTCTGAGGAGAAAAAAAGTTCAAAAGGTCCCATATGAACCACTGTCTGGAGGTCCTGACTTGACTTTTTAACATCAGAAAGAGTCTATGAGGACATCATGTAGCGTTTAGACCTTCTGGGGACCCTCTGAGGACAAAAAAAGTTCAAAAGGTCCCATATAGACTAGTGTCTGGAGGACCTGACTTGCCTGTTTAACATCAGAAATAGTCTATGAGGACATCATGTAGCTTTAAGACCTTCTGGGCACCCTCTGAGGAGAAAAAAAGTTCAACAGGTCCCATATGGACCACTTACTGGAGGACCTGACTTGACTTTTTAACATAAGAGAGAGTCTACGAGGACACCATGTAGCTTTTAGACCTTCTGGGGACCCTCTGAGGAGAAAAAAAGTTCAACAGGTCCCATATGGACCACTGACTGGAGGACCTGACTTGACTTTTTAACATCAGAAAGAGTCTATGAGGACATCATGTAGCTTTTAGACCTTCTGGGGATCCTCTGAACAGAAAAAAAGTTCAAAAGGTCCCATATGAACCACTGTCTGGAGGTCCTGACTTGACTTTTTAACATCAGAAAGAGTCTATGAGGACATCATGTAGCGTTTAGACCTTCTGGGGACCCTCTGAGGACAAAAAAAGTTCAAAAGGTCCCATATAGACTAGTGTCTGGAGGACCTGACTTGCCTGTTTAACATCAGAAATAGTCTATGAGGACATCATGTAGCTTTAAGACCTTCTGGGCACCCTCTGAGGAGAAAAAAAGTTCAACAGGTCCCATATGGACCACTTACTGGAGGACCTGACTTGACTTTTTAACATAAGAGAGAGTCTATGAGGACACCATGTAGCTTTTAGACCTTCTGGGGACCCTCTGAGGAGAAAAAAAGTTCAACAGGTCCCATATGGACCACTGACTGGAGGACCTGACTTGACTTTTTAACATCAGAAAGAGTCTATGAGGACATCATGTAGCTTTTAGACCTTGTGGGGATCCTCTGAACAGAAAAAAAGTTCAAAAGGTCCCATATGGACCACTGTCTGGAGGTCCTGACTTGACTTTTTAACATCAGATAGAGTCTATGAGGACATCATGTAGCATTTAGACCTTCTGGGAACCCTCTGAGCAGAAAAAAAGTTCAAAAGGTCCCATATGGACCACTGTCTGGAGGTCCTGACCTGACTTTTTAACATCAGATAGAGTCTATGAGGACATCAGGTAGCTTTTAGACCTTCTGGGGACCCTCTGAGCAAAAAAAAAAGTTCAAAAGGCCCCATATGGACCACTGTCTGGAGGACCTGACTTGACTTTTTAACATCAGAAAGAGTCTATGAGGACATCATGTAGCTTTTAGACCTTCTGGGGACCCTCTGAGGAGAAAAAAAGTTCAACAGGTCCCATATGGACCACTGACTGGAGGACCTGACTTGACTTTTTAACATCAGAAAGAGTCTATGAGGACATCATGTAGCTTTTAGACCTTCTGGGGATCCTCTGAACAGAAAAAAAGTTCAAAAGGTCCCATATGGACCACTGTCTGGAGGTCCTGACTTGACTTTTTAACATCAGAAAGAGTCTATGAGGACATCATGTAGCTTTTAGACCTTCTGGGGACCCTCTGAGCAGAAAAAAAGTTCAAAAGGTCCCATATGAACCACTGTCTGGAGGTCCTGACTTGACTTTTTAACATCAGAAAGAGTCTATGAGGACATCATTTAGCTTTTAGACCTTCTGGGGACCCTCTGAGGAGAAAAAAAGTTCAAAAGGTCCCATATGAACCACTGTCTGGAGGTCCTGACTTGACTTTTTAACATCAGAAAGAGTCTATGAGGACATCATGTAGCGTTTAGACCTTCTGGGGACCCTCTGAGGACAAAAAAAGTTCAAAAGGTCCCATATAGACTAGTGTCTGGAGGACCTGACTTGCCTGTTTAACATCAGAAATAGTCTATGAGGACATCATGTAGCTTTAAGACCTTCTGGGCACCCTCTGAGGAGAAAAAAAGTTCAACAGGTCCCATATGGACCACTTACTGGAGGACCTGACTTGACTTTTTAACATAAGAGAGAGTCTATGAGGACACCATGTAGCTTTTAGACCTTCTAGGGACCCTCTGAGGAGAAAAAAAGTTCAACAGGTCCCATATGGACCACTGACTGGAGGACCTGACTTGACTTTTTAACATCAGAAAGAGTCTATGAGGACATCATGTAGCTTTTAGACCTTCTGGGGATCCTCTGAACAGAAAAAAAGTTCAAAAGGTCCCATATGAACCACTGTCTGGAGGTCCTGACTTGACTTTTTAACATCAGAAAGAGTCTATGAGGACATCATGTAGCGTTTAGACCTTCTGGGGACCCTCTGAGGACAAAAAAAGTTCAAAAGGTCCCATATAGACTAGTGTCTGGAGGACCTGACTTGCCTGTTTAACATCAGAAATAGTCTATGAGGACATCATGTAGCTTTAAGACCTTCTGGGCACCCTCTGAGGAGAAAAAAAGTTCAACAGGTCCCATATGGACCACTTACTGGAGGACCTGACTTGACTTTTTAACATAAGAGAGAGTCTATGAGGACACCATGTAGCTTTTAGACCTTCTGGGGACCCTCTGAGGAGAAAAAAAGTTCAACAGGTCCCATATGGACCACTGACTGGAGGACCTGACTTGACTTTTTAACATCAGAAAGAGTCTATGAGGACATCATGTAGCTTTTAGACCTTGTGGGGATCCTCTGAACAGAAAAAAAGTTCAAAAGGTCCCATATGGACCACTGTCTGGAGGTCCTGACTTGACTTTTTAACATCAGATAGAGTCTATGAGGACATCATGTAGCATTTAGACCTTCTGGGAACCCTCTGAGCAGAAAAAAAGTTCAAAAGGTCCCATATGGACCACTGTCTGGAGGTCCTGACCTGACTTTTTAACATCAGATAGAGTCTATGAGGACATCAGGTAGCTTTTAGACCTTCTGGGGACCCTCTGAGCAAAAAAAAAAGTTCAAAAGGCCCCATATGGACCACTGTCTGGAGGACCTGACTTGACTTTTTAACATCAGAAAGAGTCTATGAGGACATCATGTAGCTTTTAGACCTTCTGGGGACCCTCTGAGGAGAAAAAAAGTTCAACAGGTCCCATATGGACCACTGACTGGAGGACCTGACTTGACTTTTTAACATCAGAAAGAGTCTATGAGGACATCATGTAGCTTTTAGACCTTCTGGGGATCCTCTGAACAGAAAAAAAGTTCAAAAGGTCCCATATGGACCACTGTCTGGAGGTCCTGACTTGACTTTTTAACATCAGAAAGAGTCTATGAGGACATCATGTAGCTTTTAGACCTTCTGGGGACCCTCTGAGGACAAAAAAAGTTAAAAAGGTCCCATATAGACTAGTGTCTGGAGGACCTGACTTGCCTATTTAACATCAGAAATAGTCTATGAGGACATCATGTAGCTTTAAGACCTTCTGGGCACCCTCTGAGGAGAAAAAAAGTTCAAAAGGTCCCATATGGACCACTGTCTGGAGGTCCTGACTTGACTTTTTAACATCAGATAGAGTCTATGAGGACATCAGGTAGCTTTTAGACCTTCTGGGGACCCTCTGAGCAAAAAAAAAGTTCAAAAGGTCCCATATGGACCACTGTCTGGAGGACCTGACTTGACTTTTTAACATCAGAAAGAGTCTATGAGGACATCATGTAGCTTTTAGACCTTCTGGGGATCCTCTGAACAGAAAAAAAGTTCAAAAGGTCCCATATGGACCACTGTCTGGAGGTCCTGACTTGACTTTTTAACATCAGAAAGAGTCTATGAGGACATCATGTAGCTTTTAGACCTTCTGGGGACCCTCTGAGGACAAAAAAAGTTCAAAAGGTCCCATATAGACTAGTGTCTGGAGGACCTGACTTGCCTATTTAACATCAGATAGAGTCTATGAGGACATCATGTAGCATTTAGACCTTCTGGGAACCCTCTGAGCAGAAAAAAAGTTCAAAAGGTCCCATATGGACCACTGTCTGGAGGTCCTGACTTGACTTTTTAACATCAGATAGAGTCTATGAGGACATCAGGTAGCTTTTAGACCTTCTGTGGACCCTCTGAGCAAAAAAAAAGTTCAAAAGGCCCCATATGGACCACTGTCTGGAGGACCTGACTTGACTTTTTAACATCAGAAAGAGTCTATGAGTACATCATGTAGCTTTTAGACCTTCTGGGGACCCTCAGAGGAGAAAAAAAGTTCAACAGGTCCCATATGGACCACTGACTGGAGGACCTGACTTGACTTTTTAACATCAGAAAGAGTCTATGAGGACATCATGTAGCTTTAAGACCTTCTGGGCACCCTCTGAGGAGAAAAAAAGTTCAACAGGTCCCATATGGACCACTTACTGGAGGACCTGACTTGACTTTTTAACATAAGAGAGAGTCTATGAGGACACCATGTAGCTTTTAGACCTTCTGGGGACCCTCTGAGGACAAAATAAGTTCAAAAGGTCCCATATAGACTAGTGTCTGGACGACCTGACTTGCCTGTTTAACATCAGAAATAGTCTCTGAGGACATCTAGTAGCTTTAAGACCTTCTGGGCACCCTCTGAGGAAAAAAAAAGTTCAAAAGGTCCCATATGGACCACTTACTGGAGGACCTGACTTGACTTTTTAACATAAGAGAGAGTCTATGAGGACACCATGTAGCTTTTAGACCTTCTGGGGACCCTCTGAGGAGAAAAAAAGTTCAACAGGTCCCATATGGACCACTTACTGGAGGACCTGACTTGACTTTTTAACATCAGAAAGAGTCTATGAGGACATCATGTAGCTTTTAGACCTTCTGGGGATCCTCTGAGCAGAAAAAAAGTTCAAAAGTTCCCATATGGACCACTGTCTGGAGGACTTGAATTGACTTTTTAACATCAGCAAGAGTCTATGAGGACATCATGTAGCTTTTAGACCTTCTGGGGACCCTCTGAGCAGAAAAAAAGTTCAAAAGGTCCCATATGGACCACTGTCTGGAGGTCCTGACTTGACTTTTTAACATCAGAAAGAGTCTATGAGGACATCATTTAGCTTTTAGACCTTCTGGGGACCCTCTGAGGAGAAAAAAAGTTCAAAAGGTCCCATATGAACCACTGTCTGGAGGTCCTGACTTGACTTTTTAACATCAGAAAGAGTCTATGAGGACATCATGTAGCTTTTAGACCTTCTGGGGACCCTCTGAGGACAAAAAAAGTTCAAAAGGTCCCATATAGACTAGTGTCTGGAGGACCTGACTTGCCTGTTTAACATCAGAAATAGTCTATGAGGACATCATGTAGCTTTAAGACCTTCTGGGCACCCTCTGAGGAGAAAAAAAGTTCAACAGGTCCCATATGGACCACTTACTGGAGGACCTGACTTGACTTTTTAACATAAGAGAGAGTCTATGAGGACACCATGTAGCTTTTAGACCTTCTGGGTACCCTCTGAGGAGAAAAAAAGTTCAACAGGTCCCATATGGACCACTGACTGGAGGACCTGACTTGACTTTTTAACATCAGAAAGAGTCTATGAGGACATCATGTAGCTTTTAGACCTTCTGGGGATCCTCTGAACAGAAAAAAAGTTCAAAAGGTCCCATATGGACCACTGTCTGGAGGTCCTGACTTGACTTTTTAACATCAGATAGAGTCTATGAGGATATCATGTAGCATTTAGACCTTCTGGGAACCCTCTGAGCAGAAAAAAAGTTCAAAAGGTCCCATATGGACCACTGTCTGGAGGTCCTGACTTGACTTTTTAACATCAGATAGAGTCTGTGAGGACATCAGGTAGCTTTTAGACCTTCTGGGGACCCTCTGAGCAAAAAAAAAGTTCAAAAGGCCCCATATGGACCACTGTCTGGAGGACCTGACTTGACTTTTTAACATCAGAAAGAGTCTATGAGGACATCATGTAGCTTTTAGACCTTCTGGGGACCCTCTGAGGAGAAAAAAAGTTCAACAGGTCCCATATGGACCACTTACTGGAGGACCTGACTTGACTTTTTAACATCAGAAAGAGTCTATGAGGACATCATGTAGCTTTTAGACCTTCTGGGGACCCTCTGAGCAAAAAAAAAGTTCAAAAGGTCCCATATGGACCACTGTCTGGAGGACCTGACTTGACTTTTTAACATCAGAAAGAGTCTATGAGGACATCATGTAGCTTTTAGACCTTCTGGGGACCCTCTGAGGACAAAAAAAGTTCAAAAGGTCCCATATAGACTAGTGTCTGGAGGACCTGACTTGCCTATTTAACATCAGATAGAGTCTATGAGGACATCATGTAGCATTTAGACCTTCTGGGAACCCTCTGAGCAGAAAAAAAGTTCAAAAGGTCCCATATGGACCACTGTCTGGAGGTCCTGACTTGACTTTTTAACATCAGATAGAGTCTATGAGGACATCATGTAGCTTTTAGACCTTCTGGGGATCCTCTGAACAGAAAAAAAGTTCAAAAGGTCCTATACGGACCACTGTCTGGAGGTCCTGACTTGACTTTTTAACATCAGATAGAGTCTATGAGGACATCATGTAGCATTTAGACCTTCTGGGAACCCTCTGAGCAGAAAAAAAGTTAAAAAGGTCCCATATGGACCACTGTCTGGAGGTCCTGACTTGACTTTTTAACATCAGATAGAGTCTATGAGGACATCAGGTAGATTTTAGACCTTCTGGGGACCCTCTGAGCAAAAAAAAAAGTTAAAAAAGGTCCCATATGGACCACTGTCTGGAGGACCTGACTTGACTTTTTAACATCAGAAAGAGTCTATGAGGACATCATGTAGCTTTTAGACCTTCTGGGGACCCTCTGAGGAGAAAAAAAGTTCAAAAGGTCCCATATGGACCACTGTCTGGAGGACCTGACTTGATTTTTTAACATCAGAAAGAGTCTATGAGGACATCATGTAACTTTTAGACCTTCTGGGGACCCTCTGAGCATAAAAAAGTTACAAAAGGTCCCCATATGGACCACTGACTGGAGGACCTGACTTGACTTTTTAACATCAGAAAGAGTCTATGAGGACATCATGTAGCTTTTAGTCCTTCTGGGGACCCTCTGAGGAGAAAAAGTTCAAAAGGTCCCATATGGACCACTGTCTGGGGGACCTGACTTGACTTTTTAACATCAGTAAGAGTCTATGAGGACATCATGTAGCTTTTAGACCTTCTGGGGACCCCCAGAGGAGAAAAGAAGTTCAAAAATTCCCATATGGACCACTGTCTGGATGACCTGACTTGACTTTTTAACATCAGAAAGAGTCTATGAGGACATCATGTAGCTTTTAGACCTTCTGGGGACCCTCTGAGGAGAAAAAGTTCAACAGGTCCCATATCGACCACTGATTGGAGGACCTGACTTGACTTTTTAACATCAGAAAGAGTCTATAAGGACATCATGTAGCTTTTAGACCTTCTGGGGACCCTCTGAGGAGAAAAAAAGTTCAAAAGGTCCCATATGGACTAGTGTTTGTTGGACCTGACTTGACTTTTTAACATCAGAAATAGTCTATGAGGACATCATGTAGCTTTTAGACCTTCTGGGCACCCTGTGAGGAGAAAAAAAGTTCAACAGGTCCCATATGGACCACTGATTGGAGGACCTGACTTGCCTATTTAACATCAGAAATAGTCTATGAGGACATCATGTTGCTTTAAGACCTTCTGGGCACCCTCTGAGCAGAAAAAAAGTTCAACAGGTCCCATATGGACCACTGTCTGGAGGACCTGACTTGACTTTTTAACATCAGAAAGAGTCTATGAGGACATCATGTAGCTTTTAGACCTTCTGGGGACCCCCAGAGGAGTAAAGAAGTTCAAAAATTCCCATATGGACCACTGTCTGGATGACCTGACTTGACTTTTAAACATCAGAAAGAGTCTATGAGGACATCATGTAGCTTTTAGACCTTCTGGGGATCCTCTGAACAGAAAAAAAGTTCAAAAGGTCCCATATAGACCACTCTCTGGAGGACCTGACTTGACTTTTTAACATCAGAAAGAGTCTATGAGGACATCATGTAGCTTTTAGTCCTTCTGGGGACCCTCTGAGGAGAAAAACAGTTCAAAAGGTCCCATATGGACCACTGTCTGGAGGACCTGACTTGCCTATTTAACATCAGAAATAGTCTATGAGGACATCATGTAGCTTTAAGTCCTTCTGGGCACCCTCTGAGGAGAAAAAAAGTTCAAAAGGTCCCATATGGACCACTGTCTGGAGGTCCTGACTTGACTTTTTAACATCAGATAGAGTCTATGAGGACATCATGTAGCATTTAGACCTTCTGGGAACCCTCTGAGCAGAAAAAAAGTTCAAAAGGTCCCATATGGACCACTGTCTGGAGGTCCTGACTTGACTTTTTAACATCAGATAGAGTCTATGAGGACATCAGGTAGCTTTTAGACCTTCTGGGGACCCTCTGAGCAAAAAAAAAGTTAAAAAAGGTCCCATATGGACCACTGTCTGGAGGACCTGACTTGACTTTTTAACATCAGAAAGAGTCTATGAGGACATCATGTAGCTTTTAGACCTTCTGGGGACCCTCTGAGGAGAAAAAAAGTTCAAAAGGTCCCATATGGACCACTGTCTGGAGGACCTGACTTGATTTTTTAACATCAGAAAGAGTCTATGAGGACATCATGTAACTTTTAGACCTTCTGGGGACCCTCTGAGCATAAAAAAGTTCAAAAGGTCCCATATGGACCACTGTCTGGGGGACCTGACTTGACTTTTTAACATCAGAAAGAGTCTATGAGGACATCATGTAGCTTTTAGACCTTCTGGGGACCCCCAGAGGAGAAAAGAAGTTCAAAAATTCCCATATGGACCACTGTCTGGATGACCTGACTTGACTTTTTAACATCAGAAAGAGTCTATGAGGACATCATGTAGCTTTTAGACCTTCTGGGGACCCTCTGAGGAGAAAAAAAGTTCAAAAGGTTCCATATGGACCACTGAATGGAGGACCTGACTTGACTTTTTAACATGAGAAAGAGTCTATGAGGACATCATGTACCTTTTAGACCTTCTGGGGACCCTCTGAGGAGAAAAAAAGTTCAAAAGGTCCCATATGAACCACTGTCTGGAGGTCCTGACTTGACTTTTTAACATCAGAAAGAGTCTATGAGGACATCATGTAGCTTTTAGACCTTCTGGGGACCCTCTGAGGAGAAAAAAAGTTCAAAAGGTCCCATATGGACTAGTGTCTGGAGGACCTGACTTGACTTATTAACATCAGAAATAGTCTATGAGGACATCATTTAGCTTTTAGACCTTCTGGGCACCCTCTGAGGAGAAAAAAAGTTCAACAGGTCCCATATCGACCACTGATTGGAGGACCTGACTTGACTTTTTAACATCAGAAAGAGTCTATAAGGACATCATGTAGCTTTTAGACCTTCTGGGGACCCTCTGAGGAGAAAAAAAGTTCAAAAGGTCCCATATGGACTAGTGTTTGTTGGACCTGACTTGACTTTTTAACATCAGAAATAGTCTATGAGGACATCATGTAGCTTTTAGACCTTCTGGGCACCCTGTGAGGAGAAAAAAAGTTCAACAGGTCCCATATGGACCACTGATTGGAGGACCTGACTTGCCTATTTAACATCAGAAAGAGTCTATGAGGACATCATGTAGCTTTTAGACCTTCTGGGGACCCTCTGAGCAGAAAAAAAGTTCAAAAGGTCCCATATGGACCACTGTCTGGAGGTCCTGACTTGACTTTTTAACATCAGAAAGAGTCTATGAGGACATCATTTAGCTTTTAGACCTTCTGGGGACCCTGTGAGGAGAAAAAAAGTTCAAAAGGTCCCATATGAACCACTGTCTGGAGGTCCTGACTTGACTTTTTAACATCAGAAAGAGTCTATGAGGACATCATGTAGCTTTTAGACCTTCTGGGGACCCTCTGAGGAGAAAAAAAGTTCAAAAGGTCCCATATGGACTAGTGTTTGTTGGACCTGACTTGACTTTTTAACATCAGAAATAGTCTATGAGGACATCATGTAGCTTTTAGACCTTCTGGGCACCCTGTGAGGAGAAAAAAAGTTCAACAGGTCCCATATGGACCACTGATTGGAGGACCTGACTTGCCTATTTAACATCAGAAATAGTCTATGAGGACATCATGTTGCTTTAAGACCTTCTGGGCACCCTCTGAGCAGAAAAAAAGTTCAACAGGTCCCATATGGACCACTGTCTGGAGGACCTGACTTGACTTTTTAACATCAGAAAGAGTCTATGAGGACATCATGTAGCTTTTAGACCTTCTGGGGACCCCCAGAGGAGTAAAGAAGTTCAAAAATTCCCATATGGACCACTGTCTGGATGACCTGACTTGACTTTTAAACATCAGAAAGAGTCTATCAGGACATCATGTAGCTTTTAGACCTTCTGGGGAACCTCTGAGGAGAAAAAAAGTTCAAAAGGTCCTATATGGACCACTGACTGGAGGACCTGACTTGACTTTTTAACATCAGAAAGAGTCTATTAGGACATCATGTAGCTTTTAGACCTTCTGGGGATCCTCTGAACAGAAAAAAAGTTCAAAAGGTCCCATATAGACCACTCTCTGGAGGACCTGACTTGACTTTTTAACATCAGAAAGAGTCTATGAGGACATCATGTAGCTTTTAGTCCTTCTGGGGACCCTCTGAGGAGAAAAAAAGTTCAAAAGGTCCCATATGGACCACTGTCTGGAGGACCTGACTTGCCTATTTAACATCAGAAATAGTCTATGAGGACATCATGTAGCTTTAAGTCCTTCTGGGCACCCTCTGAGGAGAAAAAAAGTTCAAAAGGTCCCATATGGACCACTGTCTGGAGGACCTGACTTGCCTATTTAACATCAGAAATAGTCTATGAGGACATCATGTTGCTTTAAGACCTTCTGGGCACCCTCTGAGCAGAAAAAAAGTTCAACAGGTCCCATATGGACCACTGTCTGGAGGACCTGACTTGACTTTTTAACATCAGAAAGAGTCTATGAGGACATCATGTATTTTTTAGACCTTCTGGGGACCCTCTGAGGAGAAAAAAAGTTCAAAAGGTTCCATATGGACCACTGACTGGAGGACCTGACTTGACTTTTTAACATCAGAAAGAGTCTATGAGGACATCATGTAGCTTTTAGACCTTCTGGGGATCATCTGAACAGAAAAAAAGGTCAAAAGGTCCCATATGGACCACTCTCTGGAGAACCTGACTTGACTTTTTAGCATCAGAAAGAGTCTATGAGGACATCATGTAGCTTTTAGTCCTTCTGGGGACCCTCTGAGGAGAAAAAAAGTTCAAAAGGTCCCATATGGACCACTGTCTGGAGGACCTGACTTGCCTATTTAACATCAGAAATAGTCTATGAGGACATCATGTAGCTTTTAGACCTTCTGGGGACTCCCTGAGGAGAAAAAAAGTTTAAAAAGTCCCATATGGACCACTGTCTGGAGGACCTAACTTGACTTTTTAACATCAAAAAGAGTCTATGAGGACATCATGTTGCTTTTAGACCTTCTGAGGACACTCTGAGGAGAAAAAAAGTTGAAAAATATCCCATATGGACCACTGTCTTGAGGTCCTGACTTGACTTTTTAACATGAGAAAGAGTCTATGAGGACAGCATGGAGCTTTTAGACCTTCTGGGGACCCTCTGAGGGGAAAGAAAGTTCAAAAGGTCCCATATGGATCACTGTCTGGAGGTCCTGACTTGACTTTTTAACATTAGAAAGAGTCTATGAGGACAGAATGGAGCTTTTAGACCTTCTGGGGACCCTCTGAGGAGAAAAAAAGTTCAAAAGTTCCCATATGGACCACTGTCTAGAGGTCCTGACTTGCCTATTTAACATCAAAAATAGTCTATGAGAACATCATGTAGCTTTAAGACCTTCTAGGCACCCTCTGAGGAGAAAAAAAGTTCAACAGGTCCCATATGGACCACTGACTGAAGGACCTGACTTGACTTTTTAACATCAGAAAGAGTCTATGAGGACATCATGTAGCTTTTAGACCTTCTGGGCACCCTCTGAGGAGAAAAAAAGTTCAACAGGTCCCATATGGACCACTGACTGAAGGACCTGACTTGACTTTTTAACATCAGAAAGAGTCTATGAGGACATCATGTAGCTTTTAGACCTTCTGGGCACCCTCTGAGGAGAAAAAAAGTTTAACAGGTCCCATATGGACCACTGTCTGGAGGACCTGACTTGACTTTTTAACATCAGAAAGAGTCTATGAGGACATCATGTAGCTTTAAGACTTCTGGGCACCCTCTGAGGAGAAAAAAAGTTCAACAGGTCCCATATGGACCACTGACTGGAGGACCTGACTTGACTTTTTTACATCAGAAAGAGTCTATGAGGACATCATGTAGCTTTTAGACCTTCTGGGTACCCTCTGAGCAGAAAAAAAGTTCAAAAGGTCCCATATTGACCACTGTCTGGAGGTCCTGACTTGACTTTTTAACCTCTTAGCCTTCATCAGTGCGCCGGCGCTCTGACGCGTTTTTTGTTTATTTAGTTCAAATTTACTATCAGATTTAATGTTATACCGTGACAAACTATACATGGTTAAAAAGATATAATACTCAAGATTCAGTATTTGACCACTATTGTATTCTGAGAAACTTATAGTGACAGTTATGTCTTAATTTGTGTCAGGAGTTATGAAATGAAAAAATGAGTCGATACCTTTAATATGAATTATGAGCGTCAACTGGTCCATTCATAAAAAACACTCCGTGCTGTCGTCATGACAGCGATTCACAAAACATCGTCCCTCAGGGCTTTAGCTCAAAAATGTGCAGACTTGGAGAAATATTGATATATTCTCATAGATTCACATCATATTTCTATAGACAGGAATAATATTTATTGAATTTATACCCAAATGCGTCGATGTAATCATTATGATCGCTTCTTACTGAGATGTGCTGTGTTTTCAATTCATACCAATAGCCTGAGGGCGCTATATGCACAATAACAGTCCAAATATTGCTCATGAAGAAGAAGCTTAGTCATGTGACATTCCAGTACGTCATTGATACAGAAAGTAGCTGACAGAGATCGCTGTAACATGCAGATAAAGATGTTTTGAAGACAATAAACATGATTGCAATGATATTTGAGTTACCTGTGTTCTTCAAGCCATGCCAGGTATTTCATAATAATAGATTATATTTATAATGTAATGCTAATCGATATAGATTTCATCATCGTGCAGAACACTATAAATAATACATTTTCTGTCGGACTTTTTTTAATCTGAAGCCAAATTAGATCACAGAAGATTATTTAAAACACTCGACCTGCGTTATAAAGTAAGTTTGGAGCACAAGCATAGTTTTAATCTCATAAATGGTCGTGTATTGATGGTGTGCTAAGCTAACATGCTAGCTAGCCCAGGTGCACCTGCCACTAGCAGTTATTGTTTTATGATTTTTTTCTAAATAGGAATGCTTACTGAAATGTTTCAGTGCATTTGATACCAGTTTCAAATATTTAGTGAGAACTTTGATAAAAGAAGTTAGAGTTTGAAACCCTATGAATAGCCTGTGAATAGCCAGTCGTTAGTAGCTATAATGCAGACAAAAGAGATGCATATTTAGAGCCATAACCAGTCTGGAGAGGTGTGAATGTGTGCAGGGGAGACTCACACTGAATGGGGCTCGTTTGCACCACAAAATAATAGAGACAATAGATGATTGAGAAGATGACTAAACATCAGTTTGCATTTTAGAGTCTCATCAAAATAAAGTAATTTGACATGATCTTGAAAAACATTTAACTAAATACAGAGTTTTAGACTTATCATTTTCAGATTTTAAATATAAAATGGTCACACATATGGCTTTAGCTGCAGTGCATTTCTAGATTGCTCCAGGGCCAACTTCAATTTTATTTTCATGAAGATGTTTCATAAAAATAAATTTCTAATAACTTTACAAAACTTTGAAGCTATTTAAAAAAAAAAAATTCATTATGACAATAATTAATTCTACATTTACAATAAACTACTAGGTGTCAGCTTTCAAATGAGATCATACTTGTGCTTTTAGTGCAAAGGGTTCATGAACTGTATCTGTTTCAGTTTGGGTATGCCATTTCTGGGGATTTTTCAAAAGTACCCTTGAACCTTAACAGGTTAACATCAGAAAGAGTCTATGAGGACATCATTTAGCTTTTAGACCTTCTGGGGACCCTCTGAGGAGAAAAAAAGTTCAAAAGGTCCCATTTGAACCACTGTCTGGAGGTCCTGACTTGACTTTTTAACATCAGAAAGAGTCTATGAGGACATAATGTAGCTTTTAGACCTTCTGGGGACCATCTGAGGACAAAAAAAGTTCAAAAGGTCCCATATAGACTAGTGTCTGGAGGACCTGACTTGCCTATTTAACATCAGAAATAGTCTATGAGGACATCATGTAGCTTTAAGACCTTCTGGGCACCCTCTGAGGAGAAAAAAAGTTCAACAGGTCCCATATGGACCACTGACTGGAGGACCTGACTTGACTTTTTAACATCAGAAAGAGTCTATGAGGACATCATGTAGCTTTTAGACCTTCTGGGGATCCTCTGAACAGAAAAAAAGTTCAAAAGGTCCCATATGGACCACTGTCTGGAGGACCTAACTTGACTTTTTAACATCAGAAAGAGTCTATGAGGACATCATGTAGCATTTAGACCTT
This sequence comes from Gila orcuttii, assembly GCA_026230005.1. NCBI lineage: Eukaryota > Metazoa > Chordata > Actinopteri > Cypriniformes > Leuciscidae > Gila > Gila orcuttii. The sequence goes on along the minus strand of JAPDVR010000002.1, from coordinate 41,545,839 downwards.
CTGGGAACCCTCTGAGGAGAAAAAAATTTCAAAAGGTCCCATATGGACCACTGTCTGGAGGTCCTTACTTGACTTTGTAATATCAGATAGAGTCTATGAGAACATCAGGGAGCTTTTAGACCTTCTGGGGACCCTCTGAGCAAAAATAAAGTTCAAAAGGTCCCATATGGACCACTGTCTGGAGGACCTGACTTGACTTTTTAACATCAGAAAGAGTCTATGAGGACATCATGTAGCTTTTAGACCTTCTGGGGACCCTCTGAGGAGAAAAAAAAGTTCAAAAGGTCCCATATGGACCACTGTCTGGAGGACCTAACTTGACTTTTTAACATCAGAAAGAGTCTATGAGGACATCATGTAGCATTTAGACCTTCTGGGAACCCTCTGAGGAGAAAAAAATTTCAAAAGGTCCCATATGGACCACTGTCTGGAGGTCCTTACTTGACTTTGTAATATCAGATAGAGTCTATGAGAACATCAGGGAGCTTTTAGACCTTCTGGGGACCCTCTGAGCAAAAATAAAGTTCAAAAGGTCCCATATGGACCACTGTCTGGAGGACCTGACTTGACTTTTAACATCAGAAAGAGTCTATGAGGACATCATGTAGCTTTTAGACCTTCTGGGGACCCTCTGAGGAGAAAAAAAAGTTCAAAAGGTCCCATATCGACCACTGTCTGGAGGACTTGAATTGACTTTTTAACATCAGAAAGAGTCTATGAGGACAACATGTAGCTGTTAGACCTTCTGGGGACCGTCTTATCAGAAAAAAAGTTCAACAGGTCCAATATTGACCAATGTCTGGAGGACCTGACTTGACTTTTTTACATCAGAAAGAGTCTATGAGGACATCATGTAGCTTTTAGACCTTCTGGGTACCCTCTGAGCAGAAAACAAAGTTCAAAAGGTCCCATATTGACCACTGTCTGGAGGTCCTGACTTGACTTTTTAACATCAGAAAGAGTCTATGAGGACATCATTAAGCTTTTAGACCTTCTGGGGACCCTCTGAGGAGAAAAAAAGTTCAAAAGGTCCCATTTGAACCACTGTCTGGAGGTCCTGACTTGACTTTTTAACATCAGAAAGAGTCTATGAGGACATAATGTAGCTTTTAGACCTTCTGGGGACCATCTGAGGACAAAAAAAGTTCAAAAGGTCCCATATAGACTAGTGTCTGGAGGACCTGACTTGCCTATTTAACATCAGAAATAGTCTATGAGGACATCATGTAGCTTTAAGACCTTCTGGGCACCCTGTGAGGAGAAAAAAAGTTCAACAGGTCCCATATGGACCACTGACTGGAGGACCTGACTTGACTTTTAAACATCAGAAAGAGTCTATCAGGACATCATGTAGCTTTTAGACCTTCTGGGGAACCTCTGAGGAGAAAAAAAGTTCAAAAGGTCCTATATGGACCACTGACTGGAGGACCTGACTTGACTTTTTAACATCAGAAAGAGTCTATTAGGACATCATGTAGCTTTTAGACCTTCTGGGGATCCTCTGAACAGAAAAAAAGTTCAAAAGGTCCCATATAGACCACTCTCTGGAGGACCTGACTTGACTTTTTAACATCAGAAAGAGTCTATGAGGACATCATGTAGCTTTTAGTCCTTCTGGGGACCCTCTGAGGAGAAAAAAAGTTCAAAAGGTCCCATATGGACCACTGTCTGGAGGACCTGATTTGCCTATTTAACATCAGAAATAGTCTATGAGGACATCATGTAGCTTTAAGTCCTTCTGGGCACCCTCTGAGGAGAAAAAAAGTTCAAAAGGTCCCATATGGACCACTGTCTGGAGGACCTGACTTGCCTATTTAACATCAGAAATAGTCTATGAGGACATCATGTTGCTTTAAGACCTTCTGGGCACCCTCTGAGCAGAAAAAAAGTTCAACAGGTCCCATATGGACCACTGTCTGGAGGACCTGACTTGACTTTTTAACATCAGAAAGAGTCTATGAGGACATCATGTAGCTTTTAGACCTTCTGGGGACCCTCTGAGGAGAAAAAAAGTTCAAAAGGTTCCATATGGACCACTGACTGGAGGACCTGACTTGACTTTTTAACATCAGAAAGAGTCTATGAGGACATCATGTAGCTTTTAGACCTTCTGGGGATCATCTGAACAGAAAAAAAGGTCAAAAGGTCCCATATGGACCACTCTCTGGAGAACCTGACTTGACTTTTTAGCATCAGAAAGAGTCTATGAGGACATCATGTAGCTTTTAGTCCTTCTGGGGACCCTCTGAGGACAAAAAAAGTTCAAAAGGTCCCATATAGACTAGTGTCTGGAGGACCTGACTTGCCTATTTAACATCAGATAGAGTCTATGAGGACATCATGTAGCATTTAGACCTTCTGGGCACCCTCTGAGCAGAAAAAAAGTTCAACAGGTCCCATATGGACCACTGTCTGGAGGACCTGACTTGACTTTTTAACATCAGAAAGAGTCTATGAGGACATCATGTAGCTTTTAGACCTTCTGGGGACCATCTGAGGACAAAAAAAGTTCAAAAGGTCCCATATAGACTAGTGTCTGGAGGACCTGACTTGCCTATTTAACATCAGAAATAGTCTATGAGGACATCATGTAGCTTTAAGACCTTCTGGGCACCCTCTGAGGAGAAAAAAAGTTCAACAGGTCCCATATGGACCACTGACTGGAGGACCTGACTTGACTTTTTAACATCAGAAAGAGTCTATGAGGACATCATGTAGCTTTTAGACCTTCTGGGGATCCTCTGAACAGAAAAAAAGTTCAAAAGGTCCCATATGGACCACTGTCTGGAGGACCTAACTTGACTTTTTAACATCAGAAAGAGTCTATGAGGACATCATGTAGCATTTAGACCTTCTGGGAACCCTCTGAGGAGAAAAAAATTTCAAAAGGTCCCATATGGACCACTGTCTGGAGGTCCTTACTTGACTTTGTAATATCAGATAGAGTCTATGAGAACATCAGGGAGCTTTTAGACCTTCTGGGGACCCTCTGAGCAAAAATAAAGTTCAAAAGGTCCCATATGGACCACTGTCTGGAGGACCTGACTTGACTTTTTAACATCAGAAAGAGTCTATGAGGACATCATGTAGCTTTTAGACCTTCTGGGGACCCTCTGAGGAGAAAAAAAAGTTCAAAAGGTCCCATATGGACCACTGTCTGGAGGACCTAACTTGACTTTTTAACATCAGAAAGAGTCTATGAGGACATCATGTAGCATTTAGACCTTCTGGGAACCCTCTGAGGAGAAAAAAATTTCAAAAGGTCCCATATGGACCACTGTCTGGAGGTCCTTACTTGACTTTGTAATATCAGATAGAGTCTATGAGAACATCAGGGAGCTTTTAGACCTTCTGGGGACCCTCTGAGCAAAAATAAAGTTCAAAAGGTCCCATATGGACCACTGTCTGGAGGACCTGACTTGACTTTTAACATCAGAAAGAGTCTATGAGGACATCATGTAGCTTTTAGACCTTCTGGGGACCCTCTGAGGAGAAAAAAAAGTTCAAAAGGTCCCATATCGACCACTGTCTGGAGGACTTGAATTGACTTTTTAACATCAGAAAGAGTCTATGAGGACAACATGTAGCTGTTAGACCTTCTGGGGACCGTCTTATCAGAAAAAAAGTTCAACAGGTCCAATATTGACCAATGTCTGGAGGACCTGACTTGACTTTTTTACATCAGAAAGAGTCTATGAGGACATCATGTAGCTTTTAGACCTTCTGGGTACCCTCTGAGCAGAAAACAAAGTTCAAAAGGTCCCATATTGACCACTGTCTGGAGGTCCTGACTTGACTTTTTAACATCAGAAAGAGTCTATGAGGACATCATTAAGCTTTTAGACCTTCTGGGGACCCTCTGAGGAGAAAAAAAGTTCAAAAGGTCCCATTTGAACCACTGTCTGGAGGTCCTGACTTGACTTTTTAACATCAGAAAGAGTCTATGAGGACATAATGTAGCTTTTAGACCTTCTGGGGACCATCTGAGGACAAAAAAAGTTCAAAAGGTCCCATATAGACTAGTGTCTGGAGGACCTGACTTGCCTATTTAACATCAGAAATAGTCTATGAGGACATCATGTAGCTTTAAGACCTTCTGGGCACCCTGTGAGGAGAAAAAAAGTTCAACAGGTCCCATATGGACCACTGACTGGAGGACCTGACTTGACTTTTAAACATCAGAAAGAGTCTATCAGGACATCATGTAGCTTTTAGACCTTCTGGGGAACCTCTGAGGAGAAAAAAAGTTCAAAAGGTCCTATATGGACCACTGACTGGAGGACCTGACTTGACTTTTTAACATCAGAAAGAGTCTATTAGGACATCATGTAGCTTTTAGACCTTCTGGGGATCCTCTGAACAGAAAAAAAGTTCAAAAGGTCCCATATAGACCACTCTCTGGAGGACCTGACTTGACTTTTTAACATCAGAAAGAGTCTATGAGGACATCATGTAGCTTTTAGTCCTTCTGGGGACCCTCTGAGGAGAAAAAAAGTTCAAAAGGTCCCATATGGACCACTGTCTGGAGGACCTGACTTGCCTATTTAACATCAGAAATAGTCTATGAGGACATCATGTAGCTTTAAGTCCTTCTGGGCACCCTCTGAGGAGAAAAAAAGTTCAAAAGGTCCCATATGGACCACTGTCTGGAGGACCTGACTTGCCTATTTAACATCAGAAATAGTCTATGAGGACATCATGTTGCTTTAAGACCTTCTGGGCACCCTCTGAGCAGAAAAAAAGTTCAACAGGTCCCATATGGACCACTGTCTGGAGGACCTGACTTGACTTTTTAACATCAGAAAGAGTCTATGAGGACATCATGTAGCTTTTAGACCTTCTGGGGACCCTCTGAGGAGAAAAAAAGTTCAAAAGGTTCCATATGGACCACTGACTGGAGGACCTGACTTGACTTTTTAACATCAGAAAGAGTCTATGAGGACATCATGTAGCTTTTAGACCTTCTGGGGATCATCTGAACAGAAAAAAAGGTCAAAAGGTCCCATATGGACCACTCTCTGGAGAACCTGACTTGACTTTTTAGCATCAGAAAGAGTCTATGAGGACATCATGTAGCTTTTAGTCCTTCTGGGGACCCTCTGAGGAGAAAAAAAGTTCAAAAGGTCCCATATGGACCACTGTCTGGAGGACCTGACTTGCCTATTTAACATCAGAAATAGTCTATGAGGACATCATGTAGCTTTTAGACCTTCTGGGGACTCCCTGAGGAGAAAAAAAGTTTAAAAAGTCCCATATGGACCACTGTCTGGAGGACCTAACTTGACTTTTTAACATCAAAAAGAGTCTATGAGGACATCATGTTGCTTTTAGACCTTCTGAGGACACTCTGAGGAGAAAAAAAGTTGAAAAATGTCCCATATGGACCACTGTCTTGAGGTCCTGACTTGACTTTTTAACATGAGAAAGAGTCTATGAGGACAGCATGGAGCTTTTAGACCTTCTGGGGACCCTCTGAGGGGAAAGAAAGTTCAAAAGGTCCCATATGGATCACTGTCTGGAGGTCCTGACTTGACTTTTTAACATTAGAAAGAGTCTATGAGGACAGAATGGAGCTTTTAGACCTTCTGGGGACCCTCTGAGGAGAAAAAAAGTTCAAAAGTTCCCATATGGACCACTGTCTAGAGGTCCTGACTTGCCTATTTAACATCAAAAATAGTCTATGAGAACATCATGTAGCTTTAAGACCTTCTAGGCACCCTCTGAGGAGAAAAAAAGTTCAACAGGTCCCATATGGACCACTGACTGAAGGACCTGACTTGACTTTTTAACATCAGAAAGAGTCTATGAGGACATCATGTAGCTTTTAGACCTTCTGGGCACCCTCTGAGGAGAAAAAAAGTTCAACAGGTCCCATATGGACCACTGACTGAAGGACCTGACTTGACTTTTTAACATCAGAAAGAGTCTATGAGGACATCATGTAGCTTTTAGACCTTCTGGGCACCCTCTGAGGAGAAAAAAAGTTCAACAGGTCCCATATGGACCACTGTCTGGAGGACCTGACTTGACTTTTTAACATCAGAAAGAGTCTATGAGGACATCATGTAGCTTTAAGACTTCTGGGCACCCTCTGAGGAGAAAAAAAGTTCAACAGGTTCCATATGGACCACTGACTGGAGGACCTGACTTGACTTTTTTACATCAGAAAGAGTCTATGAGGACATCATGTAGCTTTTAGACCTTCTGGGTACCCTCTGAGCAGAAAAAAAGTTCAAAAGGTCCCATATTGACCACTGTCTGGAGGTCCTGACTTGACTTTTTAACATCAGAAAGAGTCTATGAGGACATCATTTAGCTTTTAGACCTTCTGGGGACCCTCTGAGGAGAAAAAAAGTTCAAAAGGTCCCATTTGAACCACTGTCTGGAGGTCCTGACTTGACTTTTTAACATCAGAAAGAGTCTATGAGGACATAATGTAGCTTTTAGACCTTCTGGGGACCATCTGACGACAAAAAAAGTTCAAAAGGTCCCATATAGACTAGTGTCTGGAGGACCTGACTTGCCTATTTAACATCAGAAATAGTCTATGAGGACATCATGTAGCTTTAAGACCTTCTGGGCACCCTCTGAGGAGAAAAAAAGTTCAACAGGTCCCATATGGACCACTGACTGGAGGACCTGACTTGACTTTTTAACATCAGAAAGAGTCTATGAGGACATCATGTAGCTTTTAGACCTTCTGGGGATCCTCTGAACAGAAAAAAAGTTCAAAAGGTCCCATATGGACCACTGTCTGGAGGACCTAACTTGACTTTTTAACATCAGAAAGAGTCTATGAGGACATCATGTAGCTTTAAGACCTTCTGGGCACCCTCTGAGGAGAAAAAAAGTTCAACAGGTCCCATATGGACCACTGACTGGAGGACCTGACTTGACTTTTTAACATCAGAAAGAGTCTATGAGGACATCATGTAGCTTTTAGACCTTCTGGGGATCCTCTGAACAGAAAAAAAGTTCAAAATGTCACATATGGACCACTGTCTTGAGGTCCTGACTTGACTTTTTAACATGAGAAAGAGTCTATGAGGACAGCATGGAGCTTTTAGACCTTCTGGGGACCCTCTGAGGAGAAAGAAAGTTCAAAAGGTCCCATATGGATCACTGTCTGGAGGTCCTGACTTGACTTTTTAACATTAGAAAGAGTCTATGAGGACAGAATGGAGCTTTTAGACCTTCTGGGGACCCTCTGAGGAGAAAAAAAGTTCAAAAGTTCCCATATGGACCACTGTCTAGAGGTCCTGACTTGCCTATTTAACATCAAAAATAGTCTATGAGAACATCATGTAGCTTTAAGACCTTCTAGGCACCCTCTGAGGAGAAAAAAAGTTCAACAGGTCCCATATGGACCACTGACTGAAGGACCTGACTTGACTTTTTAACATCAGAAAGAGTCTATGAGGACATCATGTAGCTTTTAGACCTTCTGGGCACCCTCTGAGGAGAAAAAAAGTTCAACAGGTCCCATATGGACCACTGACTGAAGGACCTGACTTGACTTTTTAACATCAGAAAGAGTCTATGAGGACATCATGTAGCTTTTAGACCTTCTGGGCACCCTCTGAGGAGAAAAAAAGTTCAACAGGTCCCATATGGACCACTGTCTGGAGGACCTGACTTGACTTTTTAACATCAGAAAGAGTCTATGAGGACATCATGTAGCTTTAAGACTTCTGGGCACCCTCTGAGGAGAAAAAAAGTTCAACAGGTCCCATATGGACCACTGACTGGAGGACCTGACTTGACTTTTTTACATCAGAAAGAGTCTATGAGGACATCATGTAGCTTTTAGACCTTCTGGGTACCCTCTGAGCAGAAAAAAAGTTCAAAAGGTCCCATATTGACCACTGTCTGGAGGTCCTGACTTGACTTTTTAACATCAGAAAGAGTCTATGAGGACATCATTTAGCTTTTAGACCTTCTGGGGACCCTCTGAGGAGAAAAAAAGTTCAAAAGGTCCCATTTGAACCACTGTCTGGAGGTCCTGACTTGACTTTTTAACATCAGAAAGAGTCTATGAGGACATAATGTAGCTTTTAGACCTTCTGGGGACCATCTGACGACAAAAAAAGTTCAAAAGGTCCCATATAGACTAGTGTCTGGAGGACCTGACTTGCCTATTTAACATCAGAAATAGTCTATGAGGACATCATGTAGCTTTAAGACCTTCTGGGCACCCTCTGAGGAGAAAAAAAGTTCAACAGGTCCCATATGGACCACTGACTGGAGGACCTGACTTGACTTTTTAACATCAGAAAGAGTCTATGAGGACATCATGTAGCTTTTAGACCTTCTGGGGATCCTCTGAACAGAAAAAAAGTTCAAAAGGTCCCATATGGACCACTGTCTGGAGGACCTAACTTGACTTTTTAACATCAGAAAGAGTCTATGAGGACATCATGTAGCATTTAGACCTTCTGGGAACCCTCTGAGGAGAAAAAAATTTCAAAAGGTCCCATATGGACCACTGTCTGGAGGTCCTTACTTGACTTTGTAATATCAGATAGAGTCTATGAGAACATCAGGGAGCTTTTAGACCTTCTGGGGACCCTCTGAGCAAAAATAAAGTTCAAAAGGTCCCATATGGACCACTGTCTGGAGGACCTGACTTGACTTTTTAACATCAGAAAGAGTCTATGAGGACATCATGTAGCTTTTAGACCTTCTGGGGACCCTCTGAGGAGAAAAAAAAGTTCAAAAGGTCCCATATGGACCACTGTCTGGAGGACCTAACTTGACTTTTTAACATCAGAAAGAGTCTATGAGGACATCATGTAGCATTTAGACCTTCTGGGAACCCTCTGAGGAGAAAAAAATTTCAAAAGGTCCCATATGGACCACTGTCTGGAGGTCCTTACTTGACTTTTTAACATCAGAAAGAGTCTATGAGGACATCATGTAGCATTTAGACCTTCTGGGGACCCTCTGAGCAAAAATAAAGTTCAAAAGGTCCCATATGGACCACTGTCTGGAGGACCTGACTTGACTTTTTAACATCAGAAAGAGTCTATGAGGACATCATGTAGCTTTTAGACCTTCTGGGGACCCTCTGAGGAGAAAAAAAAGTTCAAAAGGTCCCATATCGACCATTGTCTGGAGGACTTGAATTGACTTTTTAACATCAGAAAGAGTCTATGAGGACAACATGTAGCTGTTAGACCTTCTGGGGACCGTCTTATCAGAAAAAAAGTTCAACAGGTCCAATATTGACCAATGTCTGGAGGACCTGACTTGACTTTTTTACATCAGAAAGAGTCTATGAGGACATCATGTAGCTTTTAGACCTTCTGGGTACCCTCTGAGCAGAAAACAAAGTTCAAAAGGTCCCATATTGACCACTGTCTGGAGGTCCTGACTTGACTTTTTAACATCAGAAAGAGTCTATGAGGACATCATTAAGCTTTTAGACCTTCTGGGGACCCTCTGAGGAGAAAAAAAGTTCAAAAGGTCCCATTTGAACCACTGTCTGGAGGTCCTGACTTGACTTTTTAACATCAGAAAGAGTCTATGAGGACATAATGTAGCTTTTAGACCTTCTGGGGACCATCTGAGGACAAAAAAAGTTCAAAAGGTCCCATATAGACTAGTGTCTGGAGGACCTGACTTGCCTATTTAACATCAGAAATAGTCTATGAGGACATCATGTAGCTTTAAGACCTTCTGGGCACCCTGTGAGGAGAAAAAAAGTTCAACAGGTCCCATATGGACCACTGACTGGAGGACCTGACTTGACTTTTTAACATCAGAAAGAGTCTATGAGGACATCATGTAGCTTTTAGACCTTCTGGGGATCCTCTGAACAGAAAAAAAAGTTCAAAAGGTCCCATATGGACCACTGTCTGGAGGTCCTTACTTGACTTTTTAACATCAGATAGAGTCTATGAGGACATCAGGGAGCTTTTAGACCTTCTGGGGACCCTCTGAGCAAAAATAAAGTTCAAAAGGTCCCATATGGACCACTGTCTGGAGGACCTGACTTGACTTTTTAACATCAGAAAGAGTCTATGAGGACATCATGTAGCTTTTAGACCTTCTGGGGACCCTCTGAGGAGAAAAAAAGTTCAAAAGGTCTCATATGGACCACTGTCTGGAGGACCTGACTTGATTTTTTAACATCAGAAATAGTCTATGAGGACATCATGTAACTTTTAGACTTTCTGGGGACCCTCTGAGCAGAAAAAAGTTCAAAAGGTCCCCATATAGACCACTGACTGGAGGACCTGACTTGACTTTTTAACATCAGAAAGAGTCTGAGAGGACATCATGTAGCTTTTAGACCTTCTGGGGATCCTCTGAGGAGAAAAAAAGTTCAAAAGGTCCCATATGGACCACTGTCTGGAGGACCTTACTTGACTTTTTAACATCAGAAAGAGTCTATGAGGACATCATGTAGCTTTTAGTCCTTCTGGGGACCCTCTGAGGAGAAAAAAAGTTCAAATGGTCCCATATGGACCACTGTCTGGAGGACCTGACTTGACTTTTTAACATGAGAAAGAGTCTAGATGACCTCATGTAGCTTTTAGACCTTCTGGGGACCCTCTGAGGAGAAAAAAAGTTCAAAAGGTCCCATATGGACCACTGTCTGGAGGTCCTGACTTGACTGTTTAACATCAGAAAGAGTCTATGTGGATATCAGGTAGCTTTTAGACCTTCTGGGGACCCTCTGAGGAGAAAAAAAGTTCAAAAGGTCCCATATGGACCACTGTCTGGAGGACCTGACTTGCCTATTTAACATCAGAAATAGTCTATGAGGACATCATGTAGCTTTTAGTCCTTCTGGGGACCCTCTAAGGAGAAAAAGTTCAAAAGGTCCCATATGGACCACTGTCTGGGGGACCTGACTTGACTTTTTAACATCAGAAAGAGTCTATGAGGACATCATGTAGCTTTTAGTCCTTCTGGGGACCCTCTGAGGAGAAAAAGTTCAAAAGGTCCCATATGGACCACTGTCTGGAGGACCTGACTTGCCTATTTAACATCAGAAATAGTCTATGAGGACATCATGTAGCTTTAAGACCTTCTGGGGACCCTCTGAGGAGAAAAAAAGTTCAACAGGTCCCATATGGACCACTGACTGGAGGACCTGACTTGACTTTTTTAACATCAGAAAGAGTCTATGAGGACATCATGTAGCTTTTAGACCTTTTGGGGACCCCCTGAGGAGGAAAAAAGTTTAAAAAGTCCCATATGGACCACTGTCTGGAGGACCTAACTTGACTTTTTAACATCAGAAAGAGTCTATGAGGACATCATGTAGCTTTTAGACCTTCTGGGGACCCTCTGAGGAGAAAAAAAATTCAAAAGGTCCCATATGGACCACTGTCTGGAGGTCCTGACTTGACTTTTTAACATGAGAAAGAGTCTATAAGGACAGCATGGAGATTTTAGACCTTCTGGGGACTCTCTGAGGAGAAAAAAAGTTCAAAAGGTCCCATATGGACCACTGTCTGGAGGTCCTGACTTGCCTATTTAACATCAGAAATAGTCTATGAGGACATCATGTAGCTTTTAGACCTTCTGGGGACCCTCTGAGGAGAAAAAAAAGTTCAAAAGGTCCCATATGAACCACTGTCTGGAGGTCCTGACTTGACTTTTTAACATCAGAAAGAGTCTATGAGGACATCATGTAGCTTTTAGTCCTTCTGGGGACCCTCTGAGGAGAAAAAAAGTTCAAATGGTCCCATATGGACCACTGTCTGGAGGACCTGACTTGACTTTTTAACATGAGAAAGAGTCTAGATGACCTCATGTAGCTTTTAGACCTTCTGGGGACCCTCTGAGGAGAAAAAAAGTTCAAAAGGTCCCATATGGACCACTGTCTGGAGGTCCTGACTTGACTGTTTAACATCAGAAAGAGTCTATGTGGATATCAGGTAGCTTTTAGACCTTCTGGGGACCCTCTGAGGAGAAAAAAAGTTCAAAAGGTCCCATATGGACCACTGTCTGGAGGACCTGACTTGCCTATTTAACATCAGAAATAGTCTATGAGGACATCATGTAGCTTTTAGTCCTTCTGGGGACCCTCTAAGGAGAAAAAGTTCAAAAGGTCCCATATGGACCACTGTCTGGGGGACCTGACTTGACTTTTTAACATCAGAAAGAGTCTATGAGGACATCATGTAGCTTTTAGTCCTTCTGGGGACCCTCTGAGGAGAAAAAGTTCAAAAGGTCCCATATGGACCACAGTCTGGAGGACCTGACTTGCCTATTTAACATCAGAAATAGTCTATGAGGACATCATGTAGCTTTAAGACCTTCTGGGGACCCTCTGAGGAGAAAAAAAGTTCAACAGGTCCCATATGGACCACTGACTGGAGGACCTGACTTGACTTTTTTAACATCAGAAAGAGTCTATGAGGACATCATGTAGCTTTTAGACCTTTTGGGGACCCCCTGAGGAGGAAAAAAGTTTAAAAAGTCCCATATGGACCACTGTCTGGAGGACCTAACTTGACTTTTTAACATCAGAAAGAGTCTATGAGGACATCATGTAGCTTTTAGACCTTCTGGGGACCCTCTGAGGAGAAAAAAAATTCAAAAGGTCCCATATGGACCACTGTCTGGAGGTCCTGACTTGACTTTTTAACATGAGAAAGAGTCTATAAGGACAGCATGTAGCTTTTAGACCTTCTGGGGACCCCCAGAGGAGAAAAGAAGTTCAAAAATTCCCATATGGACCACTGTCTGGATGACCTGACTTGACTTTTTAACATCAGAAAGAGTCTATGAGGACATCATGTAGCTTTTAGACATTCTGGGGACCCTCTGAGGAGAAAAAAAGTTCAAAAGGTTCCATATGGACCACTGACTGGAGGACCTGACTTGACTTTTTAACATGAGAAAGAATCTATGAGGACATCATGTAGCTTTTAGACCTTATGGGGACCCTCTGAGCAGAAAAAAAGTTCAAAAGGTCCCATATGGACCACTGTCTGGAGGACCTGACTTGCCTATTTAACATCAGAAATAGTCTATGAGGACATCATGTAGCTTTTAGACCTTTTGGGGACCCCCTGAGGAGGAAAAAAGTTTAAAAAGTCCCATATGGACCACTGTCTGGAGGACCTAAATTGACTTTTTAACATCAGAAAGAGTCTATGAGGACATCATGTAGCTTTTAGACCTTCTGGGGACCCTCTGAGGAGAAAAAAAGTTCAAAAGGTCCCATATGAACCACTGTCTGGAGGTCCTGACTTGACTTTTTAACATCAGAAAGAGTCTATGAGGACATCATGTAGCTTTTAGACCTTCTGGGGACCCTCTGAGGAGAAAAAAAGTTTAAAAGGTCCCATATGGACTAGTGTCTGGAGGAACTGACTTGACTTTTTAACATCAGAAATAGTCTATGAGGACATCATGTAGCTTTTAGACCTTCTGGGCACCCTCTGAGGAGAAAAAAAGTTCAACAGGTCCCATATGGACCACTGATTGAAGGACCTGACTTGACTTTTTAACATCAGAAAGAGTCTATAAGGACATCATGTAGCTTTTAGACCTTCTGGGGACCCTCTGAGGAGAAAAAAAGTTCAAAAGGTCCCATATGGACTAGTGTCTGGTGGACCTGACTTGACTTTTTAACATCAGAAATAGTCTATGAGGACATCATGTAGCTTTTAGACCTTCTGGGCACCCTGTGAGGAGAAAAAAAGTTCAACAGGTGCCATATGGACCACTGATTGGAGGACCTGACTTGACTTTTTAACATCAAAAAGAGTCTATGAGGACATCCTGTAGCTTTTAGACCTTCTGGGGACCCCCTGAGGAGAATAAAGTTTAAAAAGTCCCATATGGACCACTGTCTAGAGGACCTAACTTGACTTTTTAACATCAGAAAGAGTCTATGAGGACATCATGTAGCTTTTAGACCTTCTGGGGACCCCCGGAGGAGAAAAAAAGTTCAAAAATTCCCATATGGACCACTGTCTGGATGACCTGACTTGACTTTTTAACATCAGAAAGAGTCTATGAGGACATCATGTAGCTTTTAGTCCTTCTGGGGACCCTCTGAGGAGAAAAAAAGTTCAAAAGGTCCCATATGGACCACTGTCTGGAGGACCTGACTTGCCTATTTAACATCAGAAATAGTCTTTGAGGACATCATGTAGCTTTTAGACCTTCTAGGGACTCCCTGAGGAGAAAAAAAGTTTAAAAAGTCCCATATGGACCACTGTCTGGAGGACCTAACTTGACTTTTTAACATCAAAAAGATTCTATGAGGACATCATGTAGCTTTTAGACCTTCTGAGGACACTCTGAGGAGAAAAAAAGTTGAAAAATGTCACATATGGACCACTGTCTTGAGGTCCTGACTTGACTTTTTAACATGAGAAAGAGTCTATGAGGACAGCATGGAGCTTTTAGACCTTCTGGGGACCCTCTGAGGAGAAAGAAAGTTCAAAAGGTCCCATATGGATCACTGTCTGGAGGTCCTGACTTGACTTTTTAACATTAGAAAGAGTCTATGAGGACAGAATGGAGCTTTTAGACCTTCTGGGGACCCTCTGAGGAGAAAAAAAGTTCAAAAGTTCCCATATGGACCACTGTCTAGAGGTCCTGACTTGCCTATTTAACATCAAAAATAGTCTATGAGAACATCATGTAGCTTTAAGACCTTCTAGGCACCCTCTGAGGAGAAAAAAAGTTCAACAGGTCCCATATGGACCACTGACTGAAGGACCTGACTTGACTTTTTAACATCAGAAAGAGTCTATGAGGACATCATGTAGCTTTTAGACCTTCTGGGCACCCTCTGAGGAGAAAAAAAGTTCAACAGGTCCCATATGGACCACTGACTGAAGGACCTGACTTGACTTTTTAACATCAGAAAGAGTCTATGAGGACATCATGTAGCTTTTAGACCTTCTGGGCACCCTCTGAGGAGAAAAAAAGTTCAACAGGTCCCATATGGACCACTGTCTTGAGGACCTGACTTGACTTTTTAACATCAGAAAGAGTCTATGAGGACATCATGTAGCTTTAAGACTTCTGGGCACCCTCTGAGGAGAAAAAAAGTTCAACAGGTCCCATATGGACCACTGACTGGAGGACCTGACTTGACATTTTTACATCAGAAAGAGTCTATGAGGACATCATGTAGCTTTTAGACCTTCTGGGTACCCTCTGAGCAGACAAAAAGTTCAAAAGGTCCCATATTGACCACTGTCTGGAGGTCCTGACTTGACTTTTTAACATCAGAAAGAGTCTATGAGGACATCATTTAGCTTTTAGACCTTCTGGGGACCCTCTGAGGAGAAAAAAAGTTCAAAAGGTCCCATTTGAACCACTGTCTGGAGGTCCTGACTTGACTTTTTAACATCAGAAAGAGTCTATGAGGACATAATGTAGCTTTTAGACCTTCTGGGGACCATCTGAGGACAAAAAAAGTTCAAAAGGTCCCATAGAGACTAGTGTCTGGAGGACCTGACTTGCCTATTTAACATCAGAAATAGTCTATGAGGACATCATGTAGCTTTAAGACCTTCTGGGCACCCTCTGAGGAGAAAAAAAGTTCAACAGGTCCCATATGGACCACTGACTGGAGGACCTGACTTGACTTTTTAACATCAGAAAGAGTCTATGAGGACATCATGTAGCTTTTAGACCTTCTGGGGATCCTCTGAACAGAAAAAAAGTTCAAAAGGTCCCATATGGACCACTGTCTGGAGGACCTAACTTGACTTTTTAACATCAGAAAGAGTCTATGAGGACATCATGTAGCATTTAGACCTTCTGGGAACCCTCTGAGGAGAAAAAAAGTTCAAAAGGTCCCATATGGACCACTGTCTGGAGGTCCTTACTTGACTTTGTAATATCAGATAGAGTCTATGAGAACATCAGGGAGCTTTTAGTCCTTCTGGGGACCCTCTGAGGAGAAAAAAAGTTCAAATGGTCCCATATGGACCACTGTCTGGAGGACCTGACTTGACTTTTTAACATGAGAAAGAGTCTAGATGACCTCATGTAGCTTTTAGACCTTCTGGGGACCCTCTGAGGAGAAAAAAAGTTCAAAAGGTCCCATATGGACCACTGTCTGGAGGTCCTGACTTGACTGTTTAACATCAGAAAGAGTCTATGTGGATATCAGGTAGCTTTTAGACCTTCTGGGGACCCTCTGAGGAGAAAAAAAGTTCAAAAGGTCCCATATGGACCACTGTCTGGAGGACCTGACTTGCCTATTTAACATCAGAAATAGTCTATGAGGACATCATGTAGCTTTTAGTCCTTCTGGGGACCCTCTAAGGAGAAAAAGTTCAAAAGGTCCCAAATGGACCACTGTCTGGGGGACCTGACTTGACTTTTTAACATCAGAAAGAGTCTATGAGGACATCATGTAGCTTTTAGTCCTTCTGGGGACCCTCTGAGGAGAAAAAGTTCAAAAGGTCCCATATGGACCACTGTCTGGAGGACCTGACTTGCCTATTTAACATCAGAAATAGTCTATGAGGACATCATGTAGCTTTAAGACCTTCTGGGCACCCTCTGAGGAGAAAAAAAGTTCAACAGGTCCCATATGGACCACTGACTGGAGGACCTGACTTGACTTTTTTAACATCAGAAAGAGTCTATGAGGACATCATGTAGCTTTTAGACCTTTTGGGGACCCCCTGAGGAGGAAAAAAGTTTAAAAAGTCCCATATGGACCACTGTCTGGAGGACCTAACTTGACTTTTTAACATCAGAAAGAGTCTATGAGGACATCATGTAGCTTTTAGACCTTCTGGGGACCCTCTGAGGAGAAAAAAAATTCAAAAGGTCCCATATGGACCACTGTCTGGAGGTCCTGACTTGACTTTTTAACATAAGAAAGAGTCTATAAGGACAGCATGGAGATTTTAGACCTTCTGGGGACTCTCTGAGGAGAAAAAAAGTTCAAAAGGTCCCATATGGACCACTGTCTGGAGGTCCTGACTTGCCTATTTAACATCAGAAATAGTCTATGAGGACATCATGTAGCTTTTAGACCTTCTGGGGACCCTCTGAGGAGAAAAAAAGTTCAAAAGGTCCCATATGAACCACTGTCTGGAGGTCCTGACTTGACTTTTTAACATCAGAAAGAGTGTATGAGGACATCATGTAGCTTTTAGTCCTTCTGGGGACCCTCTGAGGAGAAAAAGTTCAAAAGGTCCCATATGGACCACTGTCTGGGGGACCTGACTTGACTTTTTAACATCAGAAAGAGTCTATGAGGACATCATGTAGCTTTTAGACCTTCTGGGGACCCCCAGAGGAGAAAAGAAGTTCAAAAATTCCCATATGGACCACTGTCTGGATGACCTGACTTGACTTTTTAACATCAGAAAGAGTCTATGAGGACATCATGTAGCTTTTAGACCTTCTGGGGACCCTCTGAGGAGAAAAAAAGTTCAAAAGGTTCCATATGGACCACTGACTGGAGGACCTGACTTGACTTTTTAACATGAGAAATAATCTATGAGGACATCATGTAGCTTTTAGACCTTCTTGGGACCCTCTGAGCAGAAAAAAAGTTCAAAAGGTCCCATATGGACCACTGTCTGGAGGACCTGACTTGCCTATTTAACATCAGAAATAGTCTATGAGGACATCATGTAGCTTTTAGACCTTTTGGGGACCCCCTGAGGAGGAAAAAAGTTTAAAAAGTCCCATATGGACCACTGTCTGGAGGACCTAACTTGACTTTTTAACATCAGAAAGAGTCTATGAGGACATCATGTAGCTTTTAGACCTTCTGGGGACCCTCTGAGGAGAAAAAAAGTTCAAAAGGTCCCATATGGACCACTGTCTGGAGGTCCTGACTTGACTTTTTAACATGAGAAAGAGTCTATAAGGACAGCATGGAGATTTTAGACCTTCTGGGGACTCTCTGAGGAGAAAAAAAGTTCAAAAGGTCCCATATGGACCACTGTCTGGAGGTCCTGACTTGCCGATTTAACATCAGAAATAGTCTATGAGGACATCATGTAGCTTTTAGACCTTCTGGGGACCCTCTGAGGAGAAAAAAAGTTCAAAAGGTCCCATATGAACCACTCTCTGGAGGTCCTGACTTGACTTTTTAACATCAGAAAGAGTCTATGAGGACATCATGTAGCTTTTAGACCTTCTGGGGACCCTCTGAGGAGAAAAAAAGTTCAACAGGTCCCATATGGACCACTGATTGGAGGACCTGACTTGACTTTTTAACATCAGAAAGAGTCTATGAGGACATCATGTAGCTTTTAGACCTTCTGGGGACCCTCTGAGCAGAAAAAAAGTTCAAAAGGTCCCATATGGACCACTGTCTGGAGGACCTGACTTGCCTATTTAACATCAGAAATAGTCTATGAGGACATCATGTAGCTTTTAGACCTTTTGGGGACCCCCTGAGGAGGAAAAAAGTTTAAAAAGTCCCATATGGACCACTGTCTGGAGGACCTAACTTGACTTTTTAACATCAGAAAGAGTCTATGAGGACATCATGTAGCTTTTAGACCTTCTGGGGACCCTCTGAGGAGAAAAAAAGTTCAAAAGGTCCCATATGGACCACTGTCTGGAGGTCCTGACTTGACTTTTTAACATGAGAAAGAGTCTATAAGGACAGCATGGAGATTTTAGACCTTCTGGGGACTCTCTGAGGAGAAAAAAAGTTCAAAAGGTCCCATATGGACCACTGTCTGGAGGTCCTGACTTGCCTATTTAACATCAGAAATAGTCTATGAGGACATCATGTAGCTTTTAGACCTTCTGGGGACCCTCTGAGGAGAAAAAAAGTTCAAAAGGTCCCATATGAACCACTGTCTGGAGGTCCTGACTTGACTTTTTAACATCAGAAAGAGTCTATGAGGACATCATGTAGCTTTTAGACCTTCTGGGGACCCTCTGAGGAGAAAAAAAGTTTAAAAGGTCCCATATGGACTAGTGTCTGGAGGAACTGACTTGACTTTTTAACATCAGAAATAGTCTATGAGGACATCATGTAGCTTTTAGACCTTCTGGGCACCCTCTGAGGAGAAAAAAAGTTCAACAGGTCCCATATGGACCACTGATTGGAGGACCTGACTTGACTTTTTAACATCAGAAAGAGTCTATAAGGACATCATGTAGCTTTTAGACCTTCTGGGGACCCTCTGAGGAGAAAAAAAGTTAAAAAGGTCCCATATGGACCACTGTCTGGAGGACCTGACTTGCCTATTTAACATCAGAAATAGTCTATGAGGACATCATGTAGCTTTAAGTCCTTCTGGGCACCCTCTGAGGAGAAAAAAAGTTCAAAAGGTCCCATATGGACCACTGTCTGGAGGACCTGACTTGCCTATTTAACATCAGAAATAGTCTATGAGGAAATCATGTTGCTTTAAGACCTTCTGGGCACCCTCTGAGCAGAAAAAAAGTTCAACAGGTCCCATATGGACCACTGTCTGGAGGACCTGACTTGACTTTTTAACATCAGAAAGAGTCTATGAGGACATCATGTAGCTTTTAGACCTTCTGGGGACCCCCAGAGGAGAAAAGAAGTTCAAAAATTCCCATATGGACAACTGTCTGGATGACCTGACTTGACTTTTTAACATCAGAAAGAGTCTATGAGGACATCATGTAGCTTTTAGACCTTCTGGGGACCCTCTGAGGAGAAAAAAAGTTCAAAAGGTTCCATATGGACCACTGACTGGAGGACCTGACTTGACTTTTTAACATCAGAAAGAGTCTATGAGGACATCATGTAGCTTTTAGACCTTCTGGGGATCCTCTGAACAGAAAAAAAGTTCAAAAGGTTCCATATGGACCACTGACTGGAGGACCTGACTTGACTTTTTAACATCAGAAAGAGTCTATGAGGACATCATGTAGCTTTTAGACCTTCTGGGGACCCTCTGAGGAGAAAAAAAGTTCAACAGGTCCCATATGGACCACTGATTGGAGGACCTGACTTGACTTTTTAACATCAGAAAGAGTCTATGAGGACATCATGTAGCTTTTAGACCTTCTGGGGACCCTCTGAGCAGAAAAAAAGTTCAAAAGGTCCCATATGGACCACTGTCTGGAGGACCTGACTTGCCTATTTAACATCAGAAATAGTCTATGAGGACATCATGTAGCTTTTAGACCTTTTGGGGACCCCCTGAGGAGGAAAAAAGTTTAAAAAGTCCCATATGGACCACTGTCTGGAGGACCTAACTTGACTTTTTAACATCAGAAAGAGTCTATGAGGACATCATGTAGCTTTTAGACCTTCTGGGGACCCTCTGAGGAGAAAAAAAGGTCAAAAGGTCCCATATGGACCACTGTCTGGAGGTCCTGACTTGACTTTTTAACATGAGAAAGAGTCTATAAGGACAGCATGGAGATTTTAGACCTTCTGGGGACTCTCTGAGGAGAAAAAAAGTTCAAAAGGTCCCATATGGACCACTGTCTGGAGGTCCTGACTTGCCTATTTAACATCAGAAATAGTCTATGAGGACATCATGTAGCTTTTAGACCTTCTGGGGACCCTCTGAGGAGAAAAAAAGTTCAAAAGGTCCCATATGAACCACTGTCTGGAGGTCCTGACTTGACTTTTTAACATCAGAAAGGGTCTATGAGGACATCATGTAGCTTTTAGACCTTCTGGGGACCCTCTGAGGAGAAAAAAAGTTTAAAAGGTCCCATATGGACTAGTGTCTGGAGGAACTGACTTGACTTTTTAACATCAGAAATAGTCTATGAGGACATCATGTAGCTTTTAGACCTTCTGGGCACCCTCTGAGGAGAAAAAAAGTTCAACAGGTCCCATATGGACCACTGATTGGAGGACCTGACTTGACTTTTTAACATCAGAAAGAGTCTATAAGGACATCATGTAGCTTTTAGACCTTCTGGGGACCCTCTGAGGAGAAAAAAAGTTAAAAAGGTCCCATATGGACCACTGTCTGGAGGACCTGACTTGCCTATTTAACATCAGAAATAGTCTATGAGGACATCATGTAGCTTTAAGTCCTTCTGGGCACCCTCTGAGGAGAAAAAAAGTTCAAAAGGTCCCATATGGACCACTGTCTGGAGGACCTGACTTGCCTATTTAACATCAGAAATAGTCTATGAGGAAATCATGTTGCTTTAAGACCTTCTGGGCACCCTCTGAGCAGAAAAAAAGTTCAACAGGTCCCATATGGACCACTGTCTGGAGGACCTGACTTGACTTTTTAACATCAGAAAGAGTCTATGAGGACATCATGTAGCTTTTAGACCTTCTGGGCACCCCCAGAGGAGAAAAGAAGTTCAAAAATTCCCATATGAACCACTGTCTGGATGACCTGACTTGACTTTTTAACATCAGAAAGAGTCTATGAGGACATCATGTAGCTTTTAGACCTTCTGGGGACCCTCTGAGGAGAAAAAAAGTTCAAAAGGTTCCATATGGACCACTGACTGGAGGACCTGACTTGACTTTTTAACATCAGAAAGAGTCTATGAGGACATCATGTAGCTTTTAGACCTTCTGGGGATCCTCTGAACAGAAAAAAAGGTCAAAAGGTCCCATATGGACCACTCTCTGGAGAAACTGACTTGACTTTTTAACATCAGAAAGAGTCTATGAGGACATCATGTAGCTTTTAGTCCTTCTGGGGACCCTCTGAGGAGAAAAAAAGTTCAAAAGGTCCCATATGGACCACTGTCTGGAGGACCTGACTTGCCTATTTAACATCAGAAATAGTCTATGAGGACATCATGTAGCTTTTAGACCTTCTGGGGACTCCCTGAGGAGAAAAAAAGTTTAAAAAGTCCCATATGGACCACTGTCTGGAGGACCTAACTTGACTTTTTAACATCAAAAAGAGTCTATGAGGACATCATGTAGCTTTTAGACCTTCTGAGGACACTCTGAGGAGAAAAAAAGTTCAAAATGTCCCATATGGACCACTGTCTTGAGGTCCTGACTTGACTTTTTAACATGAGAAAGAGTCTATGAGGACAGCATGGAGCTTTTAGACCTTCTGGGGACCCTCTGAGGAGAAAGAAAGTTCAAAAGGTCCCATATGGATCACTGTCTGGAGGTCCTGACTTGACTTTTTAACATTAGAAAGAGTCTATGAGGACAGAATGGAGCTTTTAGACCTTCTGTTGACCCTCTGAGGAGAAAAAAAGTTCAAAAGCTCCCATATGGACCACTGTCTAGAGGTCCTGACTTGCCTATTTAACATCAAAAATAGTCTATGAGAAGATAATGTAGCTTTAAGACCTTCTAGGCACCCTCTGAGGAGAAAAAAAGTTCAACAGGTCCCATATGGACCACTGACTAAAGGACCTGACTTGACTTTTTAACATCAGAAAGAGTCTATGAGGACATCATGTAGCTTTTAGACCTTCTGGGGATCCTCTGAACAGAAAAAAAGGTCAAAAGGTCCCATATGGACCACTCTCTGGAGAAACTGACTTGACTTTTTAACATCAGAAAGAGTCTATGAGGACATCATGTAGCTTTTAGTCCTTCTGGGGACCCTCTGAGGAGAAAAAAAGTTCAAAAGGTCCCATATGGACCACTGTCTGGAGGACCTGACTTGCCTATTTAACATCAGAAATAGTCTATGAGGACATCATGTAGCTTTTAGACCTTCTGGGGACTCCCTGAGGAGAAAAAAAGTTTAAAAAGTCCCATATGGACCACTGTCTGGAGGACCTAACTTGACTTTTTAACATCAAAAAGAGTCTATGAGGACATCATGTAGCTTTTAGACCTTCTGAGGACACTCTGAGGAGAAAAAAAGTTCAAAATGTCCCATATGGACCACTGTCTTGAGGTCCTGACTTGACTTTTTAACATGAGAAAGAGTCTATGAGGACAGCATGGAGCTTTTAGACCTTCTGGGGACCCTCTGAGGAGAAAGAAAGTTCAAAAGGTCCCATATGGATCACTGTCTGGAGGTCCTGACTTGACTTTTTAACATTAGAAAGAGTCTATGAGGACAGAATGGAGCTTTTAGACCTTCTGTTGACCCTCTGAGGAGAAAAAAAGTTCAAAAGCTCCCATATGGACCACTGTCTAGAGGTCCTGACTTGCCTATTTAACATCAAAAATAGTCTATGAGAAGATAATGTAGCTTTAAGACCTTCTAGGCACCCTCTGAGGAGAAAAAAAGTTCAACAGGTCCCATATGGACCACTGACTAAAGGACCTGACTTGACTTTTTAACATCAGAAAGAGTCTATGAGGACATCATGTAGCTTTTAGACCTTCTGGGCACCCTCTGAGGAGAAAAAAAGTTCAACAGGTCCCATATGGACCACTGTCTGGAGGACCTGACTTGACTTTTTAACATCAGAAAGAGTCTATGAGGACATCATGTAGCTTTAAGACTTCTGGGCACCCTCTGAGGAGAAAAAAAGTTCAACAGGTCCCATATGGACCACTGACTGGAGGACCTGACTTGACTTTTTAACATCAGAAAGAGTCTATGAGGACATCAGGTAGCTTTTAGACCTTCTGGGGACCCTCTGAGCCAAAAAAAAGTTCAAAAGGTCCCATATGGACCACTCTCTGGAGGTCCTGATTTGACTTTTTAACATCAGAAAGAGTCTATGAGGACATCATGTAGCTTTTAGACCTTCTGGGGACCCTCTGAGCAGAAAAAAAGTTCAAAAGGTCCCAAATGGACCACTGTCTGGGGGACCTGACTTGACTTTTTTACATCAGAAAGAGTCTATGAGGACATCATGTAGCTTTTAGACCTTCTGGGTACCCTCTGAGCAGAAAAAAAATTCAAAAGGTCCCATATTGACCACTGTCTGGAGGTCCTGACTTGACTTTTTAACATCAGAAAGAGTCTATGAGGACATCATTTAGCTTTTAGACCTTCTGGGGACCCTCTGAGGAGAAAAAAAGTTCAAAAGGTCCCATTTGAACCACTGTCTGGAGGTCCTGACTTGACTTTTTAACATCAGAAAGAGTCTATGAGGACATAATGTAGCTTTTAGACCTTCTGGGGACCATCTGAGGACAAAAAAAGTTCAAAAGGTCCCATATAGACTAGTGTCTGGAGGACCTGACTTGCCTATTTAACATCAGAAATAGTCTATGAGGACATCATGTAGCTTTAAGACCTTCTGGGCACCCTGTGAGGAGAAAAAAAGTTCAACAGGTCCCATATGGACCACTGACTGGAGGACCTGACTTGACTTTTTAACATCAGAAAGAGTCTATGAGGACATCATGTAGCTTTTAGACCTTCTGGGGATCCTCTGAACAGAAAAAAAGTTCAAAAGGTCCCATATGGACCACTGTCTGCAGGTCCTTACTTGACTTTTTAACATCAGAAAGAGTCTATGAGGACATCAGGGAGCTTTTAGACCTTCTGGGGACCCTCTGAGCAAAAATAAAGTTCAAAAGGTCCCATATGGACCACTGTCTGGAGGACCTGACTTGACTTTTTAACATCAGAAAGAGTCTATGAGGACATCATGTAGCTTTTAGACCTTCTGGGGACCCTCTGAGGAGAAAAAAAGTTCAAAAGGTCCCATATGGACCACTGTCTGGAGGACCTGACTTGATTTTTTAACATCAGAAATAGTCTATGAGGACATCATGTAACTTTTAGACTTTCTGGGGACCCTCTGAGCAGAAAAAAGTTCAAAAGGTCCCCATATAGACCACTGACTGGAGGACCTGACTTGACTTTTTAACATCAGAAAGAGTCTATGAGGACATCATGTAGCTTTTAGACCTTCTGGGGATCCTCTGAGCAGAAAAAAAGTTCAAAAGGTCCCATATGGACCACTGTCTGGAGGACCTCACTTGACTTTTTAACATCAGAAAGAGTCTATGAGGACATCATGTAGCTTTTAGTCATTCTTGGGACCCTCTGAGGAGAAAAAAAGTTCAAATGGTCCCATATGGACCACTGTCTGGAGGACCTGACTTGACTTTTTAACATGAGAAAGAGTCTAGATGACCTCATGTAGCTTTTAGACCTTCTGGGGACCCTCTGAGGAGAAAAAAAGTTCAAAAGGTCCCATATGGACTAGTGTCTGGAGGACCTGACTTGACTTTTTAACATCAGAAATAGTCTATGAGGACATCATGTAGCTTTTAGACCTTCTGGGCACCCTCTGAGGAGAAAAAAAGTTCAACAGGTCCCATATGGACCACTGATTGGAGGACCTGACTTGACTTTTTAACATCAGAAAGAGTCTATAAGGACATCATGTAGCTTTTAGACCTTCTGGGGACCCTCTGAGGAGAAAAAAAGTTCAAAAGGTCCCATATGAACCACTGTCTGGAGGTCCTGACTTGACTTTTTAACATCAGAAAGAGTCTATGAGGACATCATGTAGCTTTTAGACCTTCTGGGGACCCTCTGAGGAGAAAAAAAGTTCAAAAGGTCCCATATGGACTAGTGTCTGGAGGACCTGACTTGACTTTTTAACATCAGAAATAGTCTATGAGGACATCATGTAGCTTTTAGACCTTCTGGGCACCCTCTGAGGAGAAAAAAAGTTCAACAGGTCCCATATCGACCACTGATTGGAGGACCTGACTTGACTTTTTAACATCAGAAAGAGTCTATAAGGACATCATGTAGCTTTTAGACCTTCTGGGGACCCTCTGAGGAGAAAAAAAGTTCAAAAGGTCCCATATGGACTAGTGTCTGTTGGACCTGACTTGACTTTTTAACATCAGAAATAGTCTATGAGGACATCATGTAGCTTTTAGACCTTCTGGGCACCCTGTGAGGAGAAAAAAAGTTCAACAGGTCCCATATGGACCACTGATTGGAGGACCTGACTTGCCTATTTAACATCAGAAATAGTCTATGAGGACATCATGTTGCTTTAAGACCTTCTAGGCACCCTCTGAGCAGAAAAAAAGTTCAACAGGTCCCATATGGACCACTGTCTGGAGGACCTGACTTGACTTTTTAACATCAGAAAGAGTCTATGAGGACATCATGTAGCTTTTAGACCTTCTGGGGACCCCCAGAGGAGAAAAGAAGTTCAAAAATTCCCATATGGACCACTGTCTGGATGACCTGACTTGACTTTTAAACATCAGAAAGAGTCTATGAGGACATCATGTAGCTTTTAGACCTTCTGGGGAACCTCTGAGGAGAAAAAAAGTTCAAAAGGTCCTATATGGACCACTGACTGGAGGACCTGACTTGATTTTTTAACATCAGAAAGAGTCTATTAGGACATCATGTAGCTTTTAGACCTTCTGGGGATCCTCTGAACAGAAAAAAAGTTAAAAAGGTCCCATATAGACCACTCTCTGGAGGACCTGACTTGACTTTTTAACATCAGAAAGAGTCTATGAGGACATCATGTAGCTTTTAGTCCTTCTGGGGACCCTCTGAGGAGAAAAAAAGTTCAAAAGGTCCCATATGGACCACTGTCTGGAGGACCTGACTTGCCTATTTAACATCAGAAATAGTCTATGAGGACATCATGTAGCTTTAAGTCCTTCTGGGCACCCTCTGAGGAGAAAAAAAGTTCAAAAGGTCCCATATGGACCACTGTCTGGAGGACCTGACTTGCCTATTTAACATCAGAAATAGTCTATGAGGACATCATGTTGCTTTAAGACCTTCTGGGCACCCTCTGAGCAGAAAAAAAGTTCAACAGGTCCCATATGGACCACTGTCTGGAGGACCTGACTTGACTTTTTAACATCAGAAAGAGTCTATGAGGACATCATGTAGCTTTTAGACCTTCTGGGGACCCTCTGAGGAGAAAAAAAGTTCAAAAGGTTCCATATGGACCACTGACTGGAGGACCTGACTTGACTTTTTAACATCAGAAAGAGTCTATGAGGACATCATGTAGCTTTTAGACCTTCTGGGGATCCTCTGAACAGAAAAAAAGGTCAAAAGGTCCCATATGGACCACTCTCTGGAGAACCTGACTTGACTTTTTAGCATCAGAAAGAGTCTATGAGGACATCATGTAGCTTTTAGTCATTCTGGGGACCCTCTGAGGAGAAAAAAAGTTCAAAAGGTCCCATATGGACCACTGTCTGGAGGACCTGACTTGCCTATTTAACATCAGAAATAGTCTATGAGGACATCATGTAGCTTTTAGACCTTCTGGGGACTCCCTGAGGAGAAAAAAAGTTCAAAAGGTCCCATATGGACCACTGTCTGGAGGACCTGACTTGATTTTTTAACATCAGAAATAGTCTATGAGGACATCATGTAACTTTTAGACTTTCTGGGGACCCTCTGAGCAGAAAAAAGTTCAAAAGGTCCCCATATAGACCACTGATTGGAGGACCTGACTTGACTTTTTAACATCAGAAAGAGTCTATGAGGACATCATGTAGCTTTTAGACCTTCTGGGGATCCTCTGAGCAGAAAAAAAGTTCAAAAGGTCCCATATGGACCACTGTCTGGAGGACCTTACTTGACTTTTTAGCATCAGAAAGAGTCTATGAGGACATCATGTAGCTTTTAGTCCTTCTGGGGACCCTCTGAGGAGAAAAAAAGTTCAAATGGTCCCATATGGACCACTGTCTGGAGGACCTGACTTGACTTTTTAACATGAGAAAGAGTCTAGATGACCTCATGTAGCTTTTAGACCTTCTGGGGACCCTCTGAGGAGAAAAAAAGTTCAAAAGGTCCCATATGGACTAGTGTCTGGAGGACCTGACTTGACTTTTTAACATCAGAAATAGTCTATGAGGACATCATGTAGCTTTTAGACCTTCTGGGCACCCTCTGAGGAGAAAAAAAGTTCAACAGGTCCCATATGGACCACTGATTGGAGGACCTGACTTGACTTTTTAACATCAGAAAGAGTCTATAAGGACATCATGTAGCTTTTAGACCTTCTGGGGACCCTCTGAGGAGAAAAAAAGTTCAAAAGGTCCCATATGAACCACTGTCTGGAGGTCCTGACTTGACTTTTTAACATCAGAAAGAGTCTATGAGGACATCATGTAGCTTTTAGACCTTCTGGGGACCCTCTGAGGAGAAAAAAAGTTCAAAAGGTCCCATATGGACCACTGTCTGGAGGACCTGACTTGCCTATTTAACATCAGAAATAGTCTATGAGGACATCATGTAGCTTTAAGTCCTTCTGGGCACCCTCTGAGGAGAAAAAAAGTTCAAAAGGTCCCATATGGACCACTGTCTGGAGGACCTGACTTGCCTATTTAACATCAGAAATAGTCTATGAGGACATCATGTTGCTTTAAGACCTTCTGGGCACCCTCTGAGCAGAAAAAAAGTTCAACAGGTCCCATATGGACCACTGTCTGGAGGACCTGACTTGACTTTTTAACATCAGAAAGAGTCTATGAGGACATCATGTAGCTTTTAGACCTTCTGGGGACCCTCTGAGGAGAAAAAAAGTTCAAAAGGTTCCATATGGACCACTGACTGGAGGACCTGACTTGACTTTTTAACATCAGAAAGAGTCTATGAGGACATCATGTAGCTTTTAGACCTTCTGGGGATCCTCTGAACAGAAAAAAAGGTCAAAAGGTCCCATATGGACCACTCTCTGGAGAACCTGACTTGACTTTTTAGCATCAGAAAGAGTCTATGAGGACATCATGTAGCTTTTAGTCCTTCTGGGGACCCTCTGAGGAGAAAAAAAGTTCAAAAGGTCCCACATGGACCACTGTCTGGAGGACCTGACTTGCCTATTTAACATCAGAAATAGTCTATGAGGACATCATGTAGCTTTTAGACCTTCTGGGGACTCCCTGAGGAGAAAAAAAGTTTAAAAAGTCCCATATGGACCACTGTCTGGAGGACCTAACTTGACTTTTTAACATCAAAAAGAGTCTATGAGGACATCATGTAGCTTTTAGACCTTCTGAGGACACTCTGAGGAGAAAAAAAGTTGAAAAATGTCCCATATGGACCACTGTCTTGAGGTCCTGACTTGACTTTTTAACATGAGAAAGAGTCTATGAGGACAGCATGGAGCTTTTAGACCTTCTGGGGACCCTCTGAGGAGAAAGAAAGTTCAAAAGGTCCCATATGGATCACTGTCTGGAGGTCCTGACTTGACTTTTTAACATTAGAAAGAGTCTATGAGGACAGAATGGAGCTTTTAGACCTTCTGGGGAGCCTCTGAGGAGAAAAAAAGTTCAAAAGTTCCCATATGGACCACTGTCTAGAGGTCCTGACTTGCCTATTTAACATCAAAAATAGTCTATGAGAACATCATGTAGCTTTAAGACCTTCTAGGCACCCTCTGAGGAGAAAAAAAGTTCAACAGGTCCCATATGGACCACTGACTGAAGGACCTGACTTGACTTTTTAACATCAGAAAGAGTCTATGAGGACATCATGTAGCTTTTAGACCTTCTGGGCACCCTCTGAGGAGAAAAAAAGTTCAACAGGTCCCATATGGACCACTGACTGAAGGACCTGACTTGACTTTTTAACATCAGAAAGAGTCTATGAGGACATCATGTAGCTTTAAGACCTTCTGGGCACCCTCTGAGGAGAAAAAAAGTTCAACAGGTCCCATATGGACCACTGTCTGGAGGACCTGACTTGACTTTTTAACATCAGAAAGAGTCGATGAGGACATCATGTAGCTTTAAGACTTCTGGGCACCCTCTGAGGAGAAAAAAAGTTCAACAGGTCCCATATGGACCACTGACTGGAGGACCTGACTTGACTTTTTTACATCAGAAAGAGTCTATGAGGACATCATGTAGCTTTTAGACCTTCTGGGTACCCTCTGAGCAGAAAAAAAGTTCAAAAGGTCCCATATTGACCACTGTCTGGAGGTCCTGACTTGACTTTTTAACATCAGAAAGAGTCTATGAGGACATCATTTAGCTTTTAGACCTTCTGGGGACCCTCTGAGGAGAAAAAAAGTTCAAAAGGTCCCATTTGAACCACTGTCTGGAGGTCCTGACTTGACTTTTTAACATCAGAAAGAGTCTATGAGGACATAATGTAGCTTTTAGACCTTCTGGGGACCATCTGAGGACAAAAAATGTTCAAAAGGTCCCATATAGACTAGTGTCTGGAGGACCTGACTTGCCTATTTAACATCAGAAATAGTCTATGAGGACATCATGTAGCTTTAAGACCTTCTGGGCACCCTCTGAGGAGAAAAAAAGTTCAACAGGTCCCATATGGACCACTGACTGGAGGACCTGACTTGACTTTTTAACATCAGAAAGAGTCTATGAGGACATCATGTAGCTTTTAGACCTTCTGGGGATCCTCTGAACAGAAAAAAAGTTCAAAATGTCCCATATGGACCACTGTCTGGAGGACCTAACTTGACTTTTTAACATCAGAAAGAGTCTATGAGGACATCATGTAGCATTTAGACCTTCTGGGAACCCTCTGAGGAGAAAAAAAGTTCAAAAGGTCCCATATGGACCACTGTCTGGAGGTCCTTACTTGACTTTGTAATATCAGATAGAGTCTATGAGAACATCAGGGAGCTTTTAGACCTTCTGGGGACCCTCTGAGCAAAAATAAAGTTCAAAAGGTCCCATATGGACCACTGTCTGGAGGACCTGACTTGACTTTTTAACATCAGAAAGAGTCTATGAGGACATCATGTAGCTTTTAGACCTTCTGGGGACCCTCTGAGGAGAAAAAAAGTTCAAAAGGTCCCATATCGACCACTGTCTGGAGGACTTGAATTGACTTTTTAACATCAGAAAGAGTCTATGAGGACAACATGTAGCTGTTAGACCTTCTGGGGACCGTCTTATCAGAAAAAAAGTTCAACAGGTCCAATATTGACCAATGTCTGGAGGACCTGACTTGGCTTTTTTACATCAGAAAGAGTCTATGAGGACATCATGTAGCTTTTAGACCTTCTGGGTACCCTCTGAGCAGAAAAAAAGTTCAAAAGGTCCCATATTGACCACTGTCTGGAGGTCCTGACTTGACTTTTTAACATCAGAAAGAGTCTATGAGGACATCATTTAGCTTTTAGACCTTCTGGGGACCCTCTGAGGAGAAAAAAAGTTCAAAAGGTCCCATTTGAACCACTGTCTGGAGGTCCTGACTTGACTTTTTAACATCAGAAAGAGTCTATGAGGACATAATGTAGCTTTTAGACCTTCTGGGGACCATCTGAGGACAAAAAAAGTTCAAAAGGTCCCATATAGACTAGTGTCTGGAGGACCTGACTTGCCTACTTAACATCAGAAATAGTCTATGAGGACATCATGTAGCTTTAAGACCTTCTGGGCACCCTGTGAGGAGAAAAAAAGTTCAACAGGTCCCATATGGACCACTGACTGGAGGACCTGACTTGACTTTTTAACATCAGAAAGAGTCTATGAGGACATCATGTAACTTTTAGACTTTCTGGGGACCCTCTGAGCAGAAAAAAGTTCAAAAGGTCCCCATATAGACCACTGACTGGAGGACCTGACTTGACTTTTTAACATCAGAAAGAGTCTATGAGGACATCATGTAGCTTTTAGACCTTCTGGGGATCCTCTGAGCAGAAAAAAAGTTCAAAAGGTCCCATATGGACCACTGTCTGGAGGACCTTACTTGACTTTTTAACATCAGAAAGAGTCTATGAGGACATCATGTAGCTTTTAGTCCTTCTGGGGACCCTCTGAGGAGAAAAAAAGTTCAAATGGTCCCATATGGACCACTGTCTGGAGGACCTGACTTGACTTTTTAACATGAGAAAGAGTCTAGATGACCTCATGTAGCTTTTAGACCTTCTGGGGACCCTCTGAGGAGAAAAAAAGTTCAAAAGGTCCCATATGGACCACTGTCTGGAGGTCCTGACTTGACTGTTTAACATCAGAAAGAGTCTATGTGGATATCAGGTAGCTTTTAGACCTTCTGGGGACCCTCTGAGGAGAAAAAAAGTTCAAAAGGTCCCATATGGACCACTGTCTGGAGGACCTGACTTGCCTATTTAACATCAGAAATAATCTATGAGGACATCATGTAGCTTTTAGTCCTTCTGGGGACCCTCTAAGGAGAAAAAGTTCAAAAGGTCCCATATGGACCACTGTCTGGGGGACCTGACTTGACTTTTTAACATCAGAAAGAGTCTATGAGGACATCATGTAGCTTTTAGTCCTTCTGGGGACCCTCTGAGGAGAAAAAGTTCAAAAGGTCCCATATGGACCACTGTCTGGAGGACCTGACTTGCCTATTTAACATCAGAAATAGTCTATGAGGACATCATGTAGCTTTAAGACCTTCTGGGCACCCTCTGAAGGGGAAAAAAAGTTCAACAGGTCCCATATGGACCACTGACTGGAGGACCTGACTTGACTTTTTTAACATCAGAAAGAGTCTATGAGGACATCATGTAGCTTTTAGACCTTTTGGGGACCCCCTGAGGAGGAAAAAAGTTTAAAAACTCCCATATGGACCACTGTCTGGAGGACCTAACTTGACTTTTTAACATCAGAAAGAGTCTATGAGGATATCATGTAGCTTTTAGACCTTCTGGGGACCCTCTGAGGAGAAAAAAAATTCAAAAGGTCCCATATGGACCACTGTCTGGAGGTCCTGACTTGACTTTTTAACATGAGAAAGAGTCTATAAGGACAGCATGGAGATTTTAGACCTTCTGGGGACTCTCTGAGGAGAAAAAAAGTTCAAAAGGTCCCATATGGACCACTGTCTGGAGGTCCTGACTTGCCTATTTAACATCAGAAATAGTCTATGAGGACATCATGTAGCTTTTAGACCTTCTGGGGACCCTCTGAGGAGAAAAAAAGTTCAAAAGGTCCCATATGAACCACTGTCTGGAGGTCCTGACTTGACTTTTTAACATCAGAAAGAGTCTATGAGGACATCATGTAGCTTTTAGTCCTTCTGGGGACCCTCTGAGGAGAAAAAGTTCAAAAGGTCCCATATGGACCACTGTCTGGGGGACCTGACTTGACTTTTTAACATCAGAAAGAGTCTATGAGGACATCATGTAGCTTTTAGACCTTCTGGGGACCCCCAGAGGAGAAAAGAAGTTCAAAAAATTCCCATATGGACCACTGTCTGGATGACCTGACTTGACTTTTTAACATCAGAAAGAGTCTATGAGGACATCATGTAGCTTTTAGACCTTCTGGGGACCCTCTGAGGAGAAAAAAAGTTCAAAAGGTTCCATATGGACCACTGACTGGAGGACCTGACTTGACTTTTTAACATGAGAAAGAATCTATGAGGACATCATGTAGCTTTTAGACCTTCTGGGGACCCTCTGAGCAGAAAAAAAGTTCAAAAGGTCCTATATGGACCACTGTCTGGAGGACCTGACTTGCCTATTTAACATCAGAAAGAGTCTATGAGGACATCATGTAGCTTTTAGACCTTTTGGGGACCCCCTGAGGAGGAAAAAAGTTTAAAAAGTCCCATATGGACCACTGTCTGGAGGACCTAACTTGACTTTTTAACATCAGAAAGAGTCTATGAGGACATCATGTAGCTTTTAGACCTTCTGGGGACCCTCTGAGGAGAAAAAAAGTTCAAAAGATCCCATATGGACCACTGTCTGGAGGTCCTGACTTGACTTTTTAACATGAGAAAGAGTCTATAAGGACAGCATGGAGATTTTAGACCTTCTGGGGACTCTCTGAGGAGAAAAAAAGTTCAAAAGGTCCCATATGGACCACTGTCTGGAGGTCCTGACTTGCCTATTTAACATCAGAAATAGTCTATGAGGACATCATGTAGCTTTTAGACCTTCTGGGGACCCTCTGAGGAGAAAAAAAGTTCAAAAGGTCCCATATGAACCACTGTCTGGAGGTCCTGACTTGACTTTTTAACATCAGAAAGAGTCTATGAGGACATCATGTAGCTTTTAGACCTTCTGGGGACCCTCTGAGGAGAAAAAAAGTTTAAAAGGTCCCATATGGACTAGTGTCTGGAGGAACTGACTTGACTTTTTAACATCAGAAATAGTCTATGAGGACATCATGTAGCTTTTAGACCTTCTGGGCACCCTCTGAGGAGAAAAAAAGTTCAACAGGTCCCATATGGACTACTGATTGGAGGACCTGACTTGACTTTTTAACATCAGAAAGAGTCTATAAGGACATCATGTAGCTTTTAGACCTTCTGGGGACCCTCTGAGGAGAAAAAAAGTTCAAAAGGTCCCATATGGACTAGTGTCTGGTGGACCTGACTTGACTTTTTAACATCAGAAATAGTCTATGAGGACATCATGTAGCTTTTAGACCTTCTGGGCACCCTGTGAGGAGAAAAAAAGTTCAACAGGTGCCATATGGACCACTGATTGGAGGACCTGACTTGACTTTTTAACATCAAAAAGAGTCTATGAGGACATCCTGTAGCTTTTAGACCTTCTGGGCACCCCCTGAGGAGAATAAAGTTTAAAAAGTCCCATATGGACCACTGTCTGGAGGACCTAACTTGACTTTTTAACATCAGAAAGAGTCTATGAGGACATCATGTAGCTTTTAGACCTTCTGGGGACCCCCGGAGGAGAAAAAAAGTTCAAAAGGTCCTATATGGACCACTGACCGGAGGACCTGACTTGACTTTTTAACATCAGAAAGAGTCTATTAGGACATCATGTAGCTTTTAGACCTTCTGGGGATCCTCTGAACAGAAAAAAAGTTCAAAAGGTCCCATATAGACCACTCTCTGGAGGACCTGACTTGACTTTTTAACATCAGAAATAGTCTATGAGGACATCATGTAGCTTTTAGTCCTTCTGGGGACCCTCTGAGGAGAAAAAAAGTTCAAAAGGTCCCATATGGACCACTGTCTGGAGGACCTGACTTGCCTATTTAACATCAGAAATAGTCTATGAGGACATCATGTAGCTTTAAGTCCTTCTGGGCACCCTCTGAGGAGAAAAAAAGTTCAAAAGGTCCCATATGGACCACTGTCTGGAGGACCTGACTTGCCTATTTAACATCAGAAATAGTCTATGAGGACATCATGTTGCTTTAAGACCTTCTGGGCACCCTCTGAGCAGAAAAAAAGTTCAACAGGTCCCATATGGACCACTGTCTGGAGGACCTGACTTGACTTTTTAACATCAGAAAGAGTCTATGAGGACATCATGTAGCTTTTAGACCTTCTGGGGACCCCCAGAGGAGAAAATAAGTTAAAAAATGCCCATATGGACAACTGTCTGGATGACCTGACTTGACTTTTTAACATCAGAAAGAGTCTATGAGGACATCATGTAGCTTTTAGACCTTCTGGGGACCCTCTGAGGAGAAAAAAATTTCAAAAGGTTCCATATGGACCACTGACTGGAGGACCTGACTTGACTTTTTAACATCAGAAAGAGTCTATGAGGACATCATGTAGCTTTTAGACCTTCTGGGGATCCTCTGAACAGAAAAAAAGGTCAAAAGGTCCCATATGGACCACTCTCTGGAGAACCTGACTTGACTTTTTAACATCAGAAAGAGTCTATGAGGACATCATGTAGCTTTTAGTCCTTCTGGGGACCCTCTGAGGAGAAAAAAAGTTCAAAAGGTCCCATATGGACCACTGTCTGGAGGACCTGACTTGCCTATTTAACATCAGAAATAGTCTATGAGGACATCATGTAGCTTTTAGACCTTCTGGGGACTCCCTGAGGAGAAAAAAAGTTTAAAAAGTCCCATATGGACCACTGTCTGGAGGACCTAACTTGACTTTTTAACATCAAAAAGAGTCTATGAGGACATCATGTAGCTTTTAGACCTTCTGAGGACACTCTGAGGAGAAAAAAAGTTCAAAATGTCCCATATGGACCACTGTCTTGAGGTCCTGACTTGACTTTTTAACATGAGAAAGAGTCTATGAGGACAGCATGGAGCTTTTAGACCTTCTGGGGACCCTCTGAGGAGAAAGAAAGTTCAAAAGGTCCCATATGGATCACTGTCTGGAGGTCCTGACTTGACTTTTTAACATTAGAAAGAGTCTATGAGGACAGAATGGAGCTTTTAGACCTTCTGTTGACCCTCTGAGGAGAAAAAAAGTTCAAAAGTTCCCATATGGACCACTGTCTAGAGGTCCTGACTTGCCTATTTAACATCAAAAATAGTCTATGAGAACATCATGTAGCTTTAAGACCTTCTAGGCACCCTCTGAGGAGAAAAAAAGTTCAACAGGTCCCATATGGACCACTGACTAAAGGACCTGACTTGACTTTTTAACATCAGAAAGAGTCTATGAGGACATCATGTAGCTTTTAGACCTTCTGGGCACCCTCTGAGGAGAAAAAAAGTTCAACAGGTCCCATATGGACCACTGTCTGGAGGACCTGACTTGACTTTTTAACATCAGAAAGAGTCTATGAGGACATCATGTAGCTTTAAGACTTCTGGGCACCCTCTGAGGAGAAAAAAAGTTCAACAGGTCCCATATGGACCACTGACTGGAGGACCTGACTTGACTTTTTAACATCAGAAAGAGTCTATGAGGACATCAGGTAGCTTTTAGACCTTCTGGGGACCCTCTGAGCCAAAAAAAAGTTCAAAAGGTCCCATATGGACCACTCTCTGGAGAACCTGACTTGACTTTTTAACATCAGAAAGAGTCTATGAGGACATCATGTAGCTTTTAGTCCTTCTGGGGACCCTCTGAGGAGAAAAAAAGTTCAAAAGGTCCCATATGGACCACTGTCTGGAGGACCTGACTTGCCTATTTAACATCAGAAATAGTCTATGAGGACATCATGTAGCTTTTAGACCTTCTGGGGACTCCCTGAGGAGAAAAAAAGTTTAAAAAGTCCCATATGGACCACTGTCTGGAGGACCTAACTTGACTTTTTAACATCAAAAAGAGTCTATGAGGACATCATGTAGCTTTTAGACCTTCTGAGGACACTCTGAGGAGAAAAAAAGTTCAAAATGTCCCATATGGACCACTGTCTTGAGGTCCTGACTTGACTTTTTAACATGAGAAAGAGTCTATGAGGACAGCATGGAGCTTTTAGACCTTCTGGGGACCCTCTGAGGAGAAAGAAAGTTCAAAAGGTCCCATATGGATCACTGTCTGGAGGTCCTGACTTGACTTTTTAACATTAGAAAGAGTCTATGAGGACAGAATGGAGCTTTTAGACCTTCTGTTGACCCTCTGAGGAGAAAAAAAGTTCAAAAGTTCCCATATGGACCACTGTCTAGAGGTCCTGACTTGCCTATTTAACATCAAAAATAGTCTATGAGAACATCATGTAGCTTTAAGACCTTCTAGGCACCCTCTGAGGAGAAAAAAAGTTCAACAGGTCCCATATGGACCACTGACTAAAGGACCTGACTTGACTTTTTAACATCAGAAAGAGTCTATGAGGACATCATGTAGCTTTTAGACCTTCTGGGCACCCTCTGAGGAGAAAAAAAGTTCAACAGGTCCCATATGGACCACTGTCTGGAGGACCTGACTTGACTTTTTAACATCAGAAAGAGTCTATGAGGACATCATGTAGCTTTAAGACTTCTGGGCACCCTCTGAGGAGAAAAAAAGTTCAACAGGTCCCATATGGACCACTGACTGGAGGACCTGACTTGACTTTTTAACATCAGAAAGAGTCTATGAGGACATCAGGTAGCTTTTAGACCTTCTGGGGACCCTCTGAGCCAAAAAAAAGTTCAAAAGGTCCCATATGGACCACTGTCTGGAGGTCCTGATTTGACTTTTTAACATCAGAAAGAGTTTATGAGGACATCATGTAGCTTTTAGACCTTCTGGGGACCCTCTGAGCTGAAAAAAAGTTCAAAAGGTCCCAAATGGACCACTGTCTGGGGGACCTGACTTGACTTTTTAACATCAGAAAGAGTCTATGAGGACATCATGTAGCTGTTAGACCTTCTGGGGACCGTCTTATCAGAAAAAAAGTTCAACAGGTCCAATATTGACCAATGTCTGGAGGACCTGACTTGACTTTTTTACATCAGAAAGAGTCTATGAGGACATCATGTAGCTTTTAGACCTTCTGGGTACCCTCTGAGCAGAAAAAAAGTTCAAAAGGTCCCATATTGACCACTGTCTGGAGGTCCTGACTTGACTTTTTAACATCAGAAAGAGTCTATGAGGACATCATTTAGCTTTTAGACCTTCTGGGGACCCTCTGAGGAGAAAAAAAGTTCAAAAGGTCCCATTTGAACCACTGTCTGGAGGTCCTGACTTGACTTTTTAACATCAGAAAGAGTCTATGAGGACATAATGTAGCTTTTAGACCTTCTGGGGACCATCTGAGGACAAAAAAAGTTCAAAAGGTCCCATATAGACTAGTGTCTGGAGGACCTGACTTGCCTATTTAACATCAGAAATAGTCTATGAGGACATCATGTAGCTTTAAGACCTTCTGGGCACCCTGTGAGGAGAAAAAAAGTTCAACAGGTCCCATATGGACCACTGACTGGAGGACCTGACTTGACTTTTTAACATCAGAAAGAGTCTATGAGGACATCATGTAGCTTTTAGACCTTCTGGGGATCCTCTGAACAGAAAAAAAGTTCAAAAGGTCCCATATGGACCACTGTCTGGAGGTCCTTACTTGACTTTTTAACATCAGAAAGAGTCTATGAGGACATCAGGGAGCTTTTAGACCTTCTGGGGACCCTCTGAGCAAAAATAAAGTTCAAAAGGTCCCATATGGACCACTGTCTGGAGGACCTGACTTGACTTTTTAACATCAGAAAGAGTCTATGAGGACATCATGTAGCTTTTAGACCTTCTGGGGACCCTCTGAGGAGAAAAAAAGTCCAAAAGGTCCCATATGGACCACTGTCTGGAGGACCTGACTTGATTTTTTAACATCAGAAAGAGTCTATGAGGACATCATGTAACTTTTAGACTTTCTGGGGACCCTCTGAGCAGAAAAAAGTTCAAAAGGTCCCCATATAGACCACTGACTGGAGGACCTGACTTGACTTTTTAACATCAGAAAGAGTCTATGAGGACATCATGTAGCTTTTAGACCTTCTGGGGATCCTCTGAGCAGAAAAAAAGTTCAAAAGGTCCCATATGGACCACTGTCTGGAGGACCTTACTTGACTTTTTAACATCAGAAAGAGTCTATGAGGACATCATGTAGCTTTTAGTCCTTCTGGGGACCCTCTGAGGAGAAACAAAGTTCAAATGGTCCCATATGGACCACTGTCTGGAGGACCTGACTTGACTTTTTAACATGAGAAAGAGTCTAGATGACCTCATGTAGCTTTTAGACCTTCTGGGGACCCTCTGAGGAGAAAAAAAGTTCAAAAGGTCCCATATGGACTAGTGTCTGGAGGACCTGACTTGACTTTTTAACATCAGAAATAGTCTATGAGGACATCATGTAGCTTTTAGACCTTCTGGGCACCCTCTGAGGAGAAAAAAAGTTCAACAGGTCCCATATGGACCACTGATTGGAAGACCTGACTTGACTTTTTAACATCAGAAAGAGTCTATAAGGACATCATGTAGCTTTTAGACCTTCTGGGGACCCTCTGAGGAG
The DNA here is from genome assembly GCA_026230005.1 of Gila orcuttii. NCBI lineage: Eukaryota > Metazoa > Chordata > Actinopteri > Cypriniformes > Leuciscidae > Gila > Gila orcuttii. Next base: position 41,506,530 of record JAPDVR010000002.1, on the reverse strand, counting down.
AAAAAAAGTTCAAAAGGTCCCATATGGACTAGTGTGTGGTGGACCTGACTTGACTTTTTAACATCAGAAATAGTCTATGAGGACATCATGTAGCTTTTAGACCTTCTGGGCACCCTGTGAGGAGAAAAAAAGTTCAACAGGTCCCATATGGACCACTGATTGGAGGACCTGACTTGACTTTTTAACATCAAAAAGAGTCTATGAGGACATCCTGTAGCTTTTAGACCTTCTGGGGACCCCCTGAGGAGAATAAAGTTTAAAAAGTCCCATATGGACCACTGTCTGGAGGACCTAACTTGACTTTTTAACATTAGAAAGAGTCTATGAGGACATCATGTAGCTTTTAGACCTTCTGGGGACCCCCGGAGGAGAAAAAAAGTTCAAAAATTCCCATATGGACCACTGTCTGGATGACCTGACTTGACTTTTTAACATCAGAAAGAGTCTATGAGGACATCATGTAGCTTTTAGACCTTCTGGGGAACCTCTGAGGAGAAAAAAAGTTCAAAAGGTCCTATATGGACCACTGACTGGAGGACCTGACTTGACTTTTTAACATCAGAAAGAGTCTATTAGGACATCATGTAGCTTTTAGACCTTCTGGGGATCCTCTGAACAGAAAAAAAGTTCAAAAGGTCCCATATAGACCACTCTCTGGAGGACCTGACTTGACTTTTTAACATCAGAAAGAGTCTATGAGGACATCATGTAGCTTTTAGTCCTTCTGGGGACCCTCTGAGGAGAAAAAAAGTTCAAAAGGTCCCATATGGACCACTGTCTGGAGGACCTGACTTGCCTATTTAACATCAGAAATAGTCTATGAGGACATCATGTAGCTTTAAGTCCTTCTGGGCACCCTCTGAGGAGAAAAAAAGTTCAAAAGGTCCCATATGGACCACTGTCTGGAGGACCTGACTTGCCTATTTAACATCAGAAATAGTCTATGAGGACATCATTTTGCTTTAAGACCTTATGGGCACCCTCTGAGCAGAAAAAAAGTTCAACAGGTCCCATATGGACCACTGTCTGGAGGACCTGACTTGACTTTTTAACATCAGAAAGAGTCTATGAGGACATCATGTAGCTTTTAGACCTTCTGGGGACCCCCAGAGGAGAAAAGAAGTTCAAAAATTCCCATATGGACCACTGTTTGGATGACCTGACTTGACTTTTTAACATCAGAAAGAGTCTATGAGGACATCATGTAGCTTTTAGACCTTCTGGGGACCCTCTGAGGAGAAAAAAAGTTCAAAAGGTTCCATATGGACCACTGACTGGAGGACCTGACTTGACTTTTTAACATCAGAAAGAGTCTATGAGGACATCATGTAGCTTTTAGACCTTCTGGGGATCCTCTGAACAGAAAAAAAGGTCAAAAGGTCCCATATGGACCACTCTCTTGAGAACCTGACTTGACTTTTTAACATCAGAAAGAGTCTATGAGGACATCATGTAGCTTTTAGTCCTTCTGGGGACCCTCTGAGGAGAAAAAAAGTTCAAAAGGTCCCATATGGACCACTGTCTGGAGGACCTGACTTGCCTATTTAACATCAGAAATAGTCTATGAGGACATCATGTAGCTTTTAGACCTTCTGGGGACCCCCAGAGGAGAAAAGAAGTTCAAAAATGCCCATATGGACCACTGTCTGGATGACCTGACTTGACTTTTTAACATCAGAAAGAGTCTATGAGGACATCATGTAGCTTTTAGACCTTCTGGGGACCATCTGAGGAGAAAAAAAGTTCAAAAGGTTCCATATGGACCACTGACTGGAGGACCTGACTTGACTTTTTAACATCAGAAAGAGTCTATGAGGACATCATGTAGATTTTAGACCTTCTGGGGATCCTCTGAACAGAAAAAAAGGTCAAAAGGTCCCATATGGACCACTCTCTTGAGAACCTGACTTGACTTTTTAACATCAGAAAGAGTCTATGAGGACATCATGTAGCTTTTAGTCCTTCTGGGGACCCTCTGAGGAGAAAAAAAGTTCAAAAGGTCCCATATGGACCACTGTCTGGAGGACCTGACTTGCCTATTTAACATCAGAAATAGTCTATGAGGACATCATGTAGCTTTTAGACCTTCTGGGGACCCCCAGAGGAGAAAAGAAGTTCAAAAATGCCCATATGGACCACTGTCTGGATGACCTGACTTGACTTTTTAACATCAGAAAGAGTCTATGAGGACATCATGTAGCTTTTAGACCTTCTGGGGACCATCTGAGGAGAAAAAAAGTTCAAAAGGTTCCATATGGACCACTGACTGGAGGACCTGACTTGACTTTTTAACATCAGAAAGAGTCTATGAGGACATCATGTAGATTTTAGACCTTCTGGGGATCCTCTGAACAGAAAAAAAGGTCAAAAGGTCCCATATGGACCACTCTCTGGAGAACCTGACTTGACTTTTTAACATCAGAAAGAGTCTATGAGGACATCATGTAGCTTTTAGTCCTTCTGGGGACCCTCTGAGGAGAAAAAAAGTTCAAAAGGTCCCATATGGACCACTGTCTGGAGGACCTGACTTGCCTATTTAACATCAGAAATAGTCTATGAGGACATCATGTAGCTTTTAGACCTTCTGGGGACTCCCTGAGGAGAAAAAAAGTTTAAAAAGTCCCATATGGACCACTGTCTGTAGGACCTAACTTGACTTTTTAACATCAAAAAGAGTCTATGAGGACATCATGTAGCTTTTAGACCTTCTGAGGACACTCTGAGGAGAAAAAAAGTTCAAAATGTCCCATATGGACCACTGTCTTGAGGTCCTGACTTGACTTTTTAACATGAGAAAGAGTCTATGAGGACAGCATGGAGCTTTTAGACCTTCTGGGGACCCTCTGAGGAGAAAGAAAGTTCAAAAGGTCCCATATGGATCACTGTCTGGAGGTCCTGACTTGACTTTTTAACATTAGAAAGAGTCTATGAGGACAGAATGGAGCTTTTAGACCTTCTGTTGACCCTCTGAGGAGAAAAAAAGTTCAAAAGTTCCCATATGGACCACTGTCTAGAGGTCCTGACTTGCCTATTTAACATCAAAAATAGTCTATGAGAACATCATGTAGCTTTAAGACCTTCTAGGCACCCTCTGAGGAGAAAAAAAGTTCAACAGGTCCCATATGGACCACTGACTAAAGGACCTGACTTGACTTTTTAACATCAGAAAGAGTCTATGAGGACATCATGTAGCTTTTAGACCTTCTGGGCACCCTCTGAGGAGAAAAAAATTTCAACAGATCCCATATGGACCACTGTCTGGAGGACCTGACTTGACTTTTTAACATCAGAAAGAGTCTATGAGGACATCATGTAGCTTTAAGACTTCTGGGCACCCTCTGAGGAGAAAAAAAGTTCAACAGGTCCCATATGGACCACTGACTGGAGGACCTGACTTGACTTTTTAACATCAGAAAGAGTCTATGAGGACATCAGGTAGCTTTTAGACCTTCTGGGGACCCTCTGAGCCAAAAAAAAGTTCAAAAGGTCCCATATGGACCACTGTCTGGAGGTCCTGATTTGACTTTTTAACATCAGAAAGAGTCTATGAGGACATCATGTAGCTTTTAGACCTTCTGGGGACCCTCTGAGCTGAAAAAAAGTTCAAAAGGTCCCAAATGGACCACTGTCTGGGGGACCTGACTTGACTTTTTAACATCAGAAAGAGTCTATGAGGACATCATGTAGCTTTTAGACCTTCTGGGGATCCTCTGAACAGAAAAAAAGGTCAAAAGGTCCCATATGGACCACTCTCTGGAGAACCTGACTTGACTTTTTAACATCAGAAAGAGTCTATGAGGACATCATGTAGCTTTTAGTCCTTCTGGGGACCCTCTGAGGAGAAAAAAAGTTCAAAAGGTCCCATATGGACCACTGTCTGGAGGACCTGACTTGCCTATTTAACATCAGAAATAGTCTATGAGGACATCATGTAGCTTTTAGACCTTCTGGGGACCCCCAGAGGAGAAAAGAAGTTCAAAAATGCCCATATGGACCACTGTCTGGATGACCTGACTTGACTTTTTAACATCAGAAAGAGTCTATGAGGACATCATGTAGCTTTTAGACCTTCTGGGGACCATCTGAGGAGAAAAAAAGTTCAAAAGGTTCCATATGGACCACTGACTGGAGGACCTGACTTGACTTTTTAACATCAGAAAGAGTCTATGAGGACATCATGTAGATTTTAGACCTTCTGGGGATCCTCTGAACAGAAAAAAAGGTCAAAAGGTCCCATATGGACCACTCTCTGGAGAACCTGACTTGACTTTTTAACATCAGAAAGAGTCTATGAGGACATCATGTAGCTTTTAGTCCTTCTGGGGACCCTCTGAGGAGAAAAAAAGTTCAAAAGGTCCCATATGGACCACTGTCTGGAGGACCTGACTTGCCTATTTAACATCAGAAATAGTCTATGAGGACATCATGTAGCTTTTAGACCTTCTGGGGACTCCCTGAGGAGAAAAAAAGTTTAAAAAGTCCCATATGGACCACTGTCTGTAGGACCTAACTTGACTTTTTAACATCAAAAAGAGTCTATGAGGACATCATGTAGCTTTTAGACCTTCTGAGGACACTCTGAGGAGAAAAAAAGTTCAAAATGTCCCATATGGACCACTGTCTTGAGGTCCTGACTTGACTTTTTAACATGAGAAAGAGTCTATGAGGACAGCATGGAGCTTTTAGACCTTCTGGGGACCCTCTGAGGAGAAAGAAAGTTCAAAAGGTCCCATATGGATCACTGTCTGGAGGTCCTGACTTGACTTTTTAACATTAGAAAGAGTCTATGAGGACAGAATGGAGCTTTTAGACCTTCTGTTGACCCTCTGAGGAGAAAAAAAGTTCAAAAGTTCCCATATGGACCACTGTCTAGAGGTCCTGACTTGCCTATTTAACATCAAAAATAGTCTATGAGAACATCATGTAGCTTTAAGACCTTCTAGGCACCCTCTGAGGAGAAAAAAAGTTCAACAGGTCCCATATGGACCACTGACTAAAGGACCTGACTTGACTTTTTAACATCAGAAAGAGTCTATGAGGACATCATGTAGCTTTTAGACCTTCTGGGCACCCTCTGAGGAGAAAAAAATTTCAACAGATCCCATATGGACCACTGTCTGGAGGACCTGACTTGACTTTTTAACATCAGAAAGAGTCTATGAGGACATCATGTAGCTTTAAGACTTCTGGGCACCCTCTGAGGAGAAAAAAAGTTCAACAGGTCCCATATGGACCACTGACTGGAGGACCTGACTTGACTTTTTAACATCAGAAAGAGTCTATGAGGACATCAGGTAGCTTTTAGACCTTCTGGGGACCCTCTGAGCCAAAAAAAAGTTCAAAAGGTCCCATATGGACCACTGTCTGGAGGTCCTGATTTGACTTTTTAACATCAGAAAGAGTCTATGAGGACATCATGTAGCTTTTAGACCTTCTGGGGACCCTCTGAGCTGAAAAAAAGTTCAAAAGGTCCCAAATGGACCACTGTCTGGGGGACCTGACTTGACTTTTTAACATCAGAAAGAGTCTATGAGGACATCATGTAGCTGTTAGACCTTCTGGGGACCGTCTTATCAGAAAAAAAGTTCAACAGGTCCAATATTGACCAATGTCTGGAGGACCTGACTTGACTTTTTTACATCAGAAAGAGTCTATGAGGACATCATGTAGCTTTTAGACCTTCTGGGTACCCTCTGAGCAGAAAAAAAGTTCAAAAGGTCCCATATTGACCACTGTCTGGAGGTCCTGACTTGACTTTTTAACATCAGAAAGAGTCTATGAGGACATCATTTAGCTTTTAGACCTTCTGGGGACCCTCTGAGGAGAAAAAAAGTTCAAAAGGTCCCATTTGAACCACTGTCTGGAGGTCCTGACTTGACTTTTTAACATCAGAAAGAGTCTATGAGGACATAATGTAGCTTTTAGACCTTCTGGGGACCATCTGAGGACAAAAAAAGTTCAAAAGGTCCCATATAGACTAGTGTCTGGAGGACCTGACTTGCCTATTTAACATCAGAAATAGTCTATGAGGACATCATGTAGCTTTAAGACCTTCTGGGCACCCTGTGAGGAGAAAAAAAGTTCAACAGGTCCCAAATGGACCACTGACTGGAGGACCTGACTTGACTTTTTAACATCAGAAAGAGTCTATGAGGACATCATGTAGCTTTTAGACCTTCTGGGGATCCTCTGAACAGAAAAAAAGTTCAAAAGGTCCCATATGGACCACTGTCTGGAGGTCCTTACTTGACTTTTTAACATCAGAAAGAGTCTATGAGGACATCAGGGAGCTTTTAGACCTTCTGGGGACCCTCTGAGCAAAAATTAAGTTCAAAAGGTCCCATATGGACCACTGTCTGGAGGACCTGACTTGACTTTTTAACATCAGAAAGAGTCTATGAGGACATCATGTAGCTTTTAGACCTTCTGGGGACCCTCTGAGGAGAAAAAAAGTCCAAAAGGTCCCATATGGACCACTGTCTGGAGGACCTGACTTGATTTTTTAACATCAGAAAGAGTCTATGAGGACATCATGTAACTTTTAGACTTTCTGGGGACCCTCTGAGCAGAAAAAAGTTCAAAAGGTCCCCATATAGACCACTGACTGGAGGACCTGACTTGACTTTTTAACATCAGAAAGAGTCTATGAGGACATCATGTAGCTTTTAGACCTTCTGGGGATCCTCTGAGCAGAAAAAAAGTTCAAAAGGTCCCATATGGAACACTGTCTGGAGGACCTTACTTGACTTTTTAACATCAGAAAGAGTCTATGAGGACATCATGTAGCTTTTAGTCCTTCTGGGGACCCTCTGAGGAGAAAAAAAGTTCAAATGGTCCCATATGGACCACTGTCTGGAGGACCTGACTTGACTTTTTAACATGAGAAAGAGTCTAGATGACCTCATGTAGCTTTTAGACCTTCTGGGGACCCTCTGAGGAGAAAAAAAGTTCAAAAGGTCCCATATGGACTAGTGTCTGGAGGACCTGACTTGACTTTTTAACATCAGAAATAGTCTATGAGGACATCATTTAGCTTTTAGACCTTCTGGGCACCCTCTGAGGAGAAAAAAAGTTCAACAGGTCCCATATGGACCACTGATTGGAGGACCTGACTTGACTTTTTAACATCAGAAAGAGTCTATAAGGACATCATGTAGCTTTTAGACCTTCTGGGGACCCTCTGAGGAGAAAAAAAGTTCAAAAGGTCCCATATGGACTAGTGTGTGGTGGACCTGACTTGACTTTTTAACATCAGAAATAGTCTATGAGGACATCATGTAGCTTTTAGACCTTCTGGGCACCCTGTGAGGAGAAAAAAAGTTCAACAGGTCCCATATGGACCACTGATTGGAGGACCTGACTTGACTTTTTAACATCAAAAAGAGTCTATGAGGACATCCTGTAGCTTTTAGACCTTCTGGGGACCCCCTGAGGAGAATAAAGTTTAAAAAGTCCCATATGGACCACTGTCTGGAGGACCTAACTTGACTTTTTAACATTAGAAAGAGTCTATGAGGACATCATGTAGCTTTTAGACCTTCTGGGGACCCCCGGAGGAGAAAAAAAGTTCAAAAATTCCCATATGGACCACTGTCTGGATGACCTGACTTGACTTTTTAACATCAGAAAGAGTCTATGAGGACATCATGTAGCTTTTAGACCTTCTGGGGAACCTCTGAGGAGAAAAAAAGTTCAAAAGGTCCTATATGGACCACTGACTGGAGGACCTGACTTGACTTTTTAACATCAGAAAGAGTCTATTAGGACATCATGTAGCTTTTAGACCTTCTGGGGATCCTCTGAACAGAAAAAAAGTTCAAAAGGTCCCATATAGACCACTCTCTGGAGGACCTGACTTGACTTTTTAACATCAGAAAGAGTCTATGAGGACATCATGTAGCTTTTAGTCCTTCTGGGGACCCTCTGAGGAGAAAAAAAGTTCAAAAGGTCCCATATGGACCACTGTCTGGAGGACCTGACTTGCCTATTTAACATCAGAAATAGTCTATGAGGACATCATGTAGCTTTAAGTCCTTCTGGGCACCCTCTGAGGAGAAAAAAAGTTCAAAAGGTCCCATATGGACCACTGTCTGGAGGACCTGACTTGCCTATTTAACATCAGAAATAGTCTATGAGGACATCATTTTGCTTTAAGACCTTATGGGCACCCTCTGAGCAGAAAAAAAGTTCAACAGGTCCCATATGGACCACTGTCTGGAGGACCTGACTTGACTTTTTAACATCAGAAAGAGTCTATGAGGACATCATGTAGCTTTTAGACCTTCTGGGGACCCCCAGAGGAGAAAAGAAGTTCAAAAATTCCCATATGGACCACTGTTTGGATGACCTGACTTGACTTTTTAACATCAGAAAGAGTCTATGAGGACATCATGTAGCTTTTAGACCTTCTGGGGACCCTCTGAGGAGAAAAAAAGTTCAAAAGGTTCCATATGGACCACTGACTGGAGGACCTGACTTGACTTTTTAACATCAGAAAGAGTCTATGAGGACATCATGTAGCTTTTAGACCTTCTGGGGATCCTCTGAACAGAAAAAAAGGTCAAAAGGTCCCATATGGACCACTCTCTGGAGAACCTGACTTGACTTTTTAACATCAGAAAGAGTCTATGAGGACATCATGTAGCTTTTAGTCCTTCTGGGGACCCTCTGAGGAGAAAAAAAGTTCAAAAGGTCCCATATGGACCACTGTCTGGAGGACCTGACTTGCCTATTTAACATCAGAAATAGTCTATGAGGACATCATGTAGCTTTTAGACCTTCTGGGGACTCCCTGAGGAGAAAAAAAGTTTAAAAAGTCCCATATGGACCACTGTCTTGAGGTCCTGACTTGACCCTTTAACATGAGAAAGAGTCTATGAGGACAGCATGGAGCTTTTAGACCTTCTGGGGACCCTCTGAGGAGAAAGAAAGTTCAAAAGGTCCCATATGGATCACTGTCTGGAGGTCCTGACTTGACTTTTTAACATTAGAAGGAGTCTATGAGGACAGAATGGAGCTTTTAGACCTTCTGGGCACCCTCTGAGGAGAAAAAAAGTTCAACAGGTCCCATATGGACCACTGACTGAAGGATCTGACTTGACTTTTTAACATCAGAAAGAGTCTATGAGGACATCATGTAGCTTTTAGACCTTCTGGGCACCCTCTGAGGAGAAAAAAAGTTCAACAGGTCCCATATGGACCACTGTCTGGAGGACCTGACTTGACTTTTTAACATCAGAAAGAGTCTATGAGGACATCATGTAGCTTTAAGACTTCTGGGCACCCTCTGAGGAGAAAAAAAGTTCAACAGGTCCCATATGGACCACTGACTGGAGGACCTGACTTGACTTTTTTACATCAGAAAGAGTCTATGAGGACATCATGTAGCTTTTAGACCTTCTGGGTACCCTCTGAGCAGAAAAAAAGTTCAAAAGGTCCCATATTGACCACTGTCTGGAGGTCCTGACTTGACTTTTTAACATCAGAAAGAGTCTATGAGGACATCATTTAGCTTTTAGACCTTCTGGGGACCCTCTGAGGAGAAAAAAAGTTCAAAAGGTCCCATTTGAACCACTGTCTGGAGGTCCTGACTTGACTTTTTAACATCAGAAAGAGTCTATGAGGACATAATGTAGCTTTTAGACCTTCTGGGGACCATCTGAGGACAAAAAAAGTTCAAAAGGTCCCATATAGACTAGTGTCTGGAGGACCTGACTTGCCTATTTAACATCAGAAATAGTCTATGAGGACATCATGTACCTTTAAGACCTTCTGGGCACCCTCTGAGGAGAAAAAAAGTTCAACAGGTCCCATATGGACCACTGACTGGAGGACCTGACTTGACTTTTTAACATCAGAAAGAGTCTATGAGGACATCATGTAGCTTTTAGACCTTCTGGGGATCCTCTGAACAGAAAAAAAGTTCAAAAGGTCCCATGTGGACCACTGTCTGGAGGACCTAACTTGACTTTTTAACATCAGAAAGAGTCTATGAGGACATCATGTAGCATTTAGACCTTCTGGGAACCCTCTGAGGAGAAAAAAAGTTCAAAAGGTCCCATATGGACCACTGTCTGGAGGTCCTTACTTGACTTTGTAATATCAGATAGAGTCTATGAGAACATCAGGGAGCTTTTAGACCTTCTGGGGACCCTCTGAGCAAAAATAAAGTTCAAAAGGTCCCATATGGACCACTGTCTGGAGGACCTGACTTGACTTTTTAACATCAGAAAGAGTCTATGAGGACATCATGTAGCTTTTAGACCTTCTGGGGACCCTCTGAGGAGAAAAAAAGTTCAAAAGGTCCCATATCGACCACTGTCTGGAGGACTTGAATTAACTTTTTAACATCAGAAAGAGTCTATGAGGACAACATGTAGCTGTTAGACCTTCTGGGGACCGTCTTATCAGAAAAAAAGTTCAACAGGTCCAATATTGACCAATGTCTGGAGGACCTGACTTGACTTTTTTACATCAGAAAGAGTCTATGAGGACATCATGTAGCTTTTAGACCTTCTGGGTACCCTCTGAGCAGAAAAAAAGTTCAAAAGGTCCCATATTGACCACTGTCTGGAGGTCCTGACTTGACTTTTTAACATCAGAAAGAGTCTATGAGGACATCATTTAGCTTTTAGACCTTCTGGGGACCCTCTGAGGAGAAAAAAAGTTCAAAAGGTCCCATTTGAACCACTGTCTGGAGGTCCTGACTTGACTTTTTAACATCAGAAAGAGTCTATGAGGACATAATGTAGCTTTTAGACCTTCTGGGGACCATCTGAGGACAAAAAAAGTTCAAAAGGTCCCATATAGACTAGTGTCTGGAGGACCTGACTTGCCTATTTAACATCAGAAATAGTCTATGAGGACATCATGTAGCTTTAAGACCTTCTGGGCACCCTGTGAGGAGAAAAAAAGTTCAACAGGTCCCATATGGACCACTGACTGGAGGACCTGACTTGACTTTTTAACATCAGAAAGAGTCTATGAGGACATCATGTAGCTTTTAGACCTTCTGGGGATCCTCTGAACAGAAAAAAAGTTCAAAAGGTCCCATATGGACCACTGTCTGGAGGTCCTTACTTGACTTTTTAACATCAGAAAGAGTCTATGAGGACATCATGTAGCTTTTAGACCTTCTGGGGACCCTCTGAGGAGAAAAAACAGTTCAAAAGGTCTCATATGGACCACTGTCTGGAGGACCTGACTTGATTTTTTAACATCAGAAATAGTCTATGAGGACATCATGTAACTTTTAGACTTTCTGGGGACCCTCTGAGCAGAAAAAAGTTCAAAAGGTCCCCATATAGACCACTGTCTGGAGGACCTGACTTGACTTTTTAACATCAGAAAGAGTCTATGAGGACATCATGTAGCTTTTAGACCTTCTGGGGACCCTCTGAGGAGAAAAAACAGTTCAAAAGGTCTCATATGGACCACTGTCTGGAGGACCTGACTTGATTTTTTAACATCAGAAATAGTCTATGAGGACATCATGTAACTTTTAGACTTTCTGGGGACCCTCTGAGCAGAAAAAAGTTCAAAAGGTCCCCATATAGACCACTGACTGGAGGACCTGACTTGACTTTTTAACATCAGAAAGAGTCTATGAGGACATCATGTAGCTTTTAGACCTTCTGGGGATCCTCTGAGCAGAAAAAAAGTTCAAAAGGTCCCATATGGACCACTGTCTGGAGGACCTTACTTGACTTTTTAACATCAGAAAGAGTCTATGAGGACATCATGTAGCTTTTAGTCCTTCTGGGGACCCTCTGAGGAGAAAAAAAGTTCAAATGGTCCCATATGGACCACTGTCTGGAGGACCTGACTTGACTTTTTAACATGAGAAAGAGTCTAGATGACCTCATGTAGCTTTTAGACCTTCTGGGGACCCTCAGAGGAGAAAAAAGGTTCAAAAGGTCCCATATGGACCACTGTCTGGAGGTCCTGACTTGACTGTTTAACATCAGAAAGAGTCTATGTGGATATCAGGTAGCTTTTAGACCTTCTGGGGACCCTCTGAGGAGAAAAAAAGTTCAAAAGGTCCCATATAGACCACTGTCTGGAGGACCTGACTTGCCTATTTAACATCAGAAATAGTCTATGAGGACATTATGTAGCTTTAAGTCCTTCTGGGCACCCTCTGAGGAGAAAAAAAGTTCAAAAGGTCCCATATGGACCACTGTCTGGAGGACCTGACTTGCCTATTTAACATCAGAAATAGTCTATGAGGACATCATGTAGCTTTTAGTCCTTCTGGGGACCCTCTAAGGAGAAAAAGTTCAAAAGGTCCCATATGGACCACTGTCTGGGGGACCTGACTTGACTTTTTAACATCAGAAAGAGTCTATGAGGACATCATGTAGCTTTTAGTCCTTCTGGGGACCCTCTGAGGAGAAAAAGTTCAAAAGGTCCCATATGGACCACTGTCTGGAGGACCTGACTTGCCTATTTAACATCAGAAATAGTCTATGAGGACATCATGTAGCTTTAAGACCTTCTGGGCACCCTCTGAGGAGAAAAAAAGTTCAACAGGTCCCATATGGACCACTGACGGGAGGACCTGACTTGACTTTTTTAACATCAGAAAGAGTCTATGAGGACATCATGTAGCTTTTAGACCTTTTGGGGACCCCCTGAGGAGGAAAAAAGTTTAAAAAGTCCCATATGGACCACTGTCTGGAGGACCTAACTTGACTTTTTAACATCAGAAAGAGTCTATGAGGACATCATGTAGCTTTTAGACCTTCTGGATACCCTCTGAGGAGAAAAAAAATTCAAAAGGTCCCATATGGACCACTGTCTGGAGGTCCTGACTTGACTTTTTAACATGAGAAAGAGTCTATAAGGACAGCATGGAGATTTTAGACCTTCTGGGGACTCTCTGAGGAGAAAAAAAGTTCAAAAGGTCCCATATGGACCACTGTCTGGAGGTCCTGACTTGCCTATTTAACATCAGAAATAGTCTATGAGGACATCATGTAGCTTTTAGTCCTTCTGGGGACCCTCTGAGGAGAAAAAGTTCAAAAGGTCCCATATGGACCACTGTCTGGGGGACCTGACTTGACACTTTAACATCAGAAAGACTCTATGAGGACATCATGTAGCTTTTAGACCTTCTGGGGACCCCCAGAGGAGAAAAGAAGTTCAAAAATTCCCATATGGACCACTGTCTGGATGACCTGACTTGACTTTTTAACATCAGAAAGAGTCTATGAGGACATCATGTAGCTTTTAGACCTTCTGGGGACCCTCTGAGGAGAAAAAAAGTTCAAAAGGTTCCATATGGACCACTGACTGGAGGACCTGACTTGACTTTTTAACATGAGAAAGAATCTATGAGGACATCATGTAGCTTTTAGACCTTCTGGGGACCCTCTGAGCAGAAAAAAAGTTCAAAAGGTCCCATATGGACCACTGTCTGGAGGACCTGACTTGCCTATTTAACATCAGAAATAGTCTATGAGGACATCATGTAGCTTTTAGACCTTTTGGGGACCCCCTGAGGAGGAAAAAAGTTTAAAAAGTCCCATATGGACCACTGTCTGGAGGACCTAACTTGACTTTTTAACATCAGAAAGAGTCTATGAGGACATCATGTAGCTTTTAGACCTTCTGGGGACCCTCTGAGGAGAAAAAAAGTTCAAAAGGTCCCATATGGACCACTGTCTGGAGGTCCTGACTTGACTTTTTAACATGAGAAAGAGTCTATAAGGACAGCATGGAGATTTTAGACCTTCTGGGGACTCTCTGAGGAGAAAAAAAGTTCAAAAGGTCCCATATGGACCACTGTCTGGAGGTCCTGACTTCCCTATTTAACATCAGAAATAGTCTATGAGGACATCATGTAGCTTTTAGACCTTCTGGGGACCCTCTGAGGAGAAAAAAAAGTTCAAAAGGTCCCATATGAACCACTGTCTGGAGGTCCTGACTTGACTTTTTAACATCAGAAAGAGTCTATGAGGACATCATGTAGATTTTAGACCTTCTGGGGACCCTCTGAGGAGAAAAAAAGTTCAAAAGGTCCCATATGGACTAGTGTCTGGAGGAACTGACTTGACTTTTTAACATCAGAAATAGTCTATGAGGACATCATGTAGCTTTTAGACCTTCTGGGCACCCTCTGAGGAGAAAAAAAGTTCAACAGGTCCCATATGGACCACTGATTGGAGGACCTGACTTGACTTTTTAACATCAGAAAGAGTCTATAAGGACATCATGTAGCTTTTAGACCTTATGGGGACCCTCTGAGGAGAAAAAAAGTTCAAAAGGTCCCATATGGACTAGTGTCTGGTGGACCTGACTTGACTTTTTAACATCAGAAATAGTCTATGAGGACATCATGTAGCTTTTAGACCTTCTGGGCACCCTGTGAGGAGAAAAAAAGTTCAACAGGTGCCATATGGACCACTGATTGGAGGACCTGACTTGACTTTTTAATATCAAAAAGAGTCTATGAGGACATCCTGTAGCTTTTAGACCTTCTGGGGACCCCCTGAGGAGAATAAAGTTTAAAAAGTCCCATATGGACAACTGTCTGGAGGACCTAACTTGACTTTTTAACATCAGAAAGAGTCTATGAGGACATCATTTAGCTTTTAGACCTTCTGGGGACCCCCGGAGGAGAAAAAAAGTTCAAAAATTCCCATATGGACCACTGTCTGGATGACCTGACTTGACTTTTTAACATCAGAAAGAGTCTATGAGGACATCATGTAGCTTTTAGACCTTCTGGGGAACCTCTGAGGAGAAAAAAAGTTCAAAAGGTCCTATATGGACCACTGACCGGAGGACCTGACTTGACTTTTTAACATCAGAAAGAGTCTATTAGGACATCATGTAGCTTTTAGACCTTCTGGGGACCCTCTGAGGAGAAAAAAAATCAAAAGGTCCCATATGGACCACTGTCTGGAGGACCTGACTTGCCTATTTAACATCAGAAATAGTCTATGAGGACATCATGTAGCTTTAAGTCCTTCTGGGCACCCTCTGAGGAGAAAAAAAGTTCAAAAGGTCCCATATGGACCACTGTCTGGAGGACCTGACTTGCCTATTTAACATCAGAAATAGTCTATGAGGACATCATGTTGCTTTAAGACCTTCTGGGCACCCTCTGAGCAGAAAAAAAGTTCAACAGGTCCCATATGGACCACTGTCTGGAGGACCTGACTTGACTTTTTAACATCAGAAAGAGTCTATGAGGACATCATGCAGCTTTTAGACCTTCTGGGGACCCCCAGAGGAGAAAAGAAGTTCAAAAATTCCCATATGGACAACTGTCTGGATGACCTGACTTGACTTTTTAACATCAGAAAGAGTCTATGAGGACATCATGTAGCTTTTAGACCTTCTGGGGACCCTCTGAGGAGAAAAAAAGTTCAAAAGGTTCCATATGGACCACTGACTGGAGGACCTGACTTGACTTTTTAACATCAGAAAGAGTCTATGAGGACATCATGTAGCTTTTAGACCTTCTGGGGATCCTCTGAACAGAAAAAAAGGTCAAAAGGTCCCATATGGACCACTCTCTGGAGAACCTGACTTGACTTTTTAACATCAGAAAGAGTCTATGAGGACATCATGTAGCTTTTAGTCCTTCTGGGGACCCTCTGAGGAGAAAAAAAGTTCAAAAGGTCCCATATGGACCACTGTCTGGAGGACCTGACTTGCCTATTTAACATCAGAAATAGTCTATGAGGACATCATGTAGCTTTTAGACCTTCTGGGGACTCCCTGAGGAGAAAAAAAGTTTAAAAAGTCCCATATGGACCACTGTCTGGAGGACCTAACTTGACTTTTTAACATCAAAAAGAGTCTATGAGGACATCATGTAGCTTTTAGACCTTCTGAGGACACTCTGAGGAGAAAAAAAGTTCAAAATGTCCCATATGGACCACTGTCTTGAGGTCCTGACTTGACTTTTTAACATGAGAAAGAGTCTATGAGGACAGCATGGAGCTTTTAGACCTTCTGGGGACCCTCTGAGGAGAAAGAAAGTTCAAAAGGTCCCATATGGATCACTGTCTGGAGGTCCTGACTTGACTTTTTAACATTAGAAAGAGTCTATGAGGACAGAATGGAGCTTTTAGACCTTCTGTTGACCCTCTGAGGAGAAAAAAAGTTCAAAAGTTCCCATATGGACCACTGTCTAGAGGTCCTGACTTGCCTATTTAACATCAAAAATAGTCTATGAGAACATCATGTAGCTTTAAGACCTTCTAGCCACCCTCTGAGGAGAAATAAAGGTCAACAGGTCCCATATGGACCACTGACTGGAGGACCTGACTTGACTTTTTAACATCAGAAAGAGTCTATGAGGACATCAGGGAGCTTTTAGACCTTCTGGGGACCCTCTGAGCAAAAATAAAGTTCAAAAGGTCCCATATGGACCACTGTCTGGAGGACCTGACTTGACTTTTTAACATCAGAAAGAGTCTATGAGGACATCATGTAGCTTTTAGACCTTCTGGGGACCCTCTGAGGAGAAAAAAAGTTCAAAAGGTCCCATATGGACCACTGTCTGGAGGACCTGACTTGATTTTTTAACATCAGAAATAGTCTATGAGGACATCATGTAACTTTTAGACTTTCTGGGGACCCTCTGAGCAGAAAAAAGTTCAAAAGGTCCCCATATAGACCACTGACTGGAGGACCTGACTTGACTTTTTAACATCAGAAAGAGTCTATGAGGACATCATGTAGCTTTTAGACCTTCTGGGGATCCTCTGAGCAGAAAAAAAGTTCAAAAGGTCCCATATGGACCACTGTCTGGAGGACCTTACTTGACTTTTTAACATCAGAAAGAGTCTATGAGGACATCATGTAGCTTTTAGTCCTTCTGGGGACCCTCTGAGTAGAAAAAAAGTTCAAATGGTCCCATATGGACCACTGTCTGGAGGACCTGACTTGACTTTTTAACATGAGAAAGAGTCTAGATGACCTCATGTAGCTTTTAGACCTTCTGGGGACCCTCTGAGGAGAAAAAAAGTTCAAAAGGTCCCATATGGACTAGTGTCTGGAGGACCTGACTTGACTTTTTAACATCAGAAATAGTCTATGAGGACATCATGTAGCTTTTAGACCTTCTGGGCACCCTCTGAGGAGAAAAAAAGTTCAACAGGTCCCATATGGACCACTGATTGGAGGACCTGACTTGACTTTTTAACATCAGAAATAGTCTATAAGGACATCATGTAGCTTTTAGACCTTCTGGGGACCCTCTGAGGAGAAAAAAAGTTCAAAAGGTCCCATATGGACTAGTGTCTGGTGGACCTGACTTGACTTTTTAACATCAGAAATAGTCTATGAGGACATCATGTAGCTTTTAGACCTTCTGGGCACCCTGTGAGGAGAAAAAAAGTTCAACAGGTCCCATATGGACCACTGATTGGAGGACCTGACTTGACTTTTTAACATCAAAAAGAGTCTATGAGGACATCCTGTAGCTTTTAGACCTTCTGGGGACCCCCTGAGGAGAATAAAGTTTAAAAAGTCCCATATGGACCACTGTCTGGAGGACCTAACTTGACTTTTTAACATTAGAAAGAGTCTATGAGGACATCATGTAGCTTTTAGACCTTCTGGGGACCCCCGGAGGAGAAAAAAAGTTCAAAAATTCCCATATGGACCACTGTCTGGATGACCTGACTTGACTTTTTAACATCAGAAAGAGTCTATGAGGACATCATGTAGCTTTTAGACCTTCTGGGGAACCTCTGAGGAGAAAAAAAGTTCAAAAGGTCCTATATGGACCACTGACTGGAGGACCTGACTTGACTTTTTAACATCAGAAAGAGTCTATTAGGACATCATGTAGCTTTTAGACCTTCTGGGGATCCTCTGAACAGAAAAAAAGTTCAAAAGGTCCCAAATGGACCACTGTCTGGGGGACCTGACTTGACTTTTTAACATCAGAAAGAGTCTATGAGGACATCATGTAGCTGTTAGACCTTCTGGGGACCGTCTTATCAGAAAAAAAGTTCAACAGGTCCAATATTGACCAATGTCTGGAGGACCTGACTTGACTTTTTTACATCAGAAAGAGTCTATGAGGACATCATGTAGCTTTTAGACCTTCTGGGTACCCTCTGAGCAGAAAAAAAGTTCAAAAGGTCCCATATTGACCACTGTCTGGAGGTCCTGACTTGACTTTTTAACATCAGAAAGAGTCTATGAGGACGTCATTTAGCTTTTAGACCTTCTGGGGACCCTCTGAGGAGAAAAAAAGTTCAAAAGGTCCCATGTGAACCACTGTCTGGAGGTCCTGACTTGACTTTTTAACATCAGAAAGAGTCTATGAGGACATAATGTAGCTTTTAGACCTTCTGGGGACCATCTGAGGACAAAAAAAGTTCAAAAGGTCCCATATGGACCACTGTCTGGAGGACCTGAATTGACTTTTTAACATCAGAAAGAGTCTATGAGGACATCATGTAGCTTTAAGACCTTCTGGGCACCCTGTGAGGAGAAAAAAAGTTCAACAGGTCCCATATGGACCACTGACTGGAGGACCTGACTTGACTTTTTAACATCAGAAAGAGTCTATGAGGACATCATGTAGCTTTTAGACCTTCTGGGGATCCTCTGAACAGAAAAAAAGTTCAAAAGGTCCCATATGGACCACTGTCTGGAGGTCCTTACTTGACTTTTTAACATCAGATAGAGTCTATGAGGACATCAGGGAGCTTTTAGACCTTCTGGGGAACCTCTGAGCAAAAATAAAGTTCAAAAGGTCCCATATGGACCACTGTCTGGAGGACCTGAATTGACTTTTTAACATCAGAAAGAGTCTATGAGGACATCATGTAGCTTTTAGACCTTCTGGGGACCCTCTGAGGAGAAAAAAAGTTCAAAAGGTCCCATATGGACCACTGTCTGGAGGACCTGACTTGATTTTTTAACATCAGAAATAGTCTATGAGGACATCATGTAACTTTTAGACTTTCTGGGGACCCTCTGAGCAGAAAAAAGTTCAAAAGGTCCCCATATAGACCACTGACTGGAGGACCTGACTTGACTTTTTAACATCAGAAAGAGTCTATGAGGACATCATGTAGCTTTTAGACCTTCTGGGGATCCTCTGAGGAGAAAAAAAGTTCAAAAGGTCCCATATGGACCACTGTCTGGAGGACCTTACTTGACTTTTTAACATCAGAAAGAGTCTATGAGGACATCATGTAGCTTTTAGTCCTTCTGGGGACCCTCTGAGGAGAAAAAAAGTTCAAATGGTCCCATATGGACCACTGTCTGGAGGACCTGACTTGACTTTTTAACATGAGAAAGAGTCTAGATGACCTCATGTAGCTTTTAGACCTTCTGGGGACCCTCTGAGGAGAAAAAAAGTTCAAAAGGTCCCATATGGACCACTGTCTGGAGGTCCTGACTTGACTGTTTAACATCAGAAAGAGTCTATGTGGATATCAGGTAGCTTTTAGACCTTCTGGGGATCCTCTGAACAGAAAAAAAGTTCAAAAGGTCCCATATAGACCACTCTCTGGAGGACCTGACTTGACTTTTTAACATCAGAAAGAGTCTATGAGGACATCATGTAGCTTTTAGTCCTTCTGGGGACCCTCTGAGGAGAAAAAAAGTTCAAAAGGTCCCATATGGACTACTGTCTGGAGGACCTGACTTGCCTATTTAACATCAGAAATAGTCTATGAGGACATCATGTAGCTTTAAGTCCTTCTGGGCACCCTCTGAGGAGAAAAAAAGTTCAAAAGGTCCCATATGGACCACTGTCTGGAGGACCTGACTTGCCTATTTAACATCAGAAATAGTCTATGAGGACATCATGTTGCTTTAAGACCTTCTGGGCACCCTCTGAGCAGAAAAAAAGTTCAACAGGTCCCATATGGACCACTGTCTGGAGGACCTGACTTGACTTTTTAACATCAGAAAGAGTCTATGAGGACATCATGTAGCTTTTAGACCTTCTGGGGACCCCCAGAGGAGAAAAGAAGTTCAAAAATTCCCATATGGACCACTGTTTGGATGACCTGACTTGACTTTTTAACATCAGAAAGAGTCTATGAGGACATCATGTAGCTTTTAGACCTTCTGGGGACCCTCTGAGGAGAAAAAAAGTTCAAAAGGTTCCATATGGACCACTGACTGGAGGACCTGACCTGACTTTTTAACATCAGAAAGAGTCTATGAGGACATCATGTAGCTTTTAGACCTTCTGGGGATCCTCTGAACAGAAAAAAAGGTCAAAAGGTCCCATATGGACCACTCTCTGGAGAACCTGACTTGACTTTTTAACATCAGAAAGAGTCTATGAGGACATCATGTAGCTTTTAGTCCTTCTGGGGACCCTCTGAGGAGAAAAAAAGTTCAAAAGGTCCCATATGGACCACTGTCTGGAGGACCTGACTTGCCTATTTAACATCAGAAATAGTCTATGAGGACATCATGTAGCTTTTAGACCTTCTGGGGACTCCCTGAGGAGAAAAAAAGTTTAAAAAGTCCCATATGGACCACTGTCTTGAGGTCCTGACTTGACTTTTTAACATGAGAAAGTGTCTATGAGGACAGCATGGAGCTTTTAGACCTTCTGGGGACCCTCTGAGGAGAAAGAAAGTTCAAAAGGTCCCATATGGATCACTGTCTGGAGGTCCTGACTTGACTTTTTAACATTAGATAGAGTCGATGAGGACAGAATGGAGCTTTTAGACCTTCTGCGGACCCTCTGAGGAGAAAAAAAGTTCAAAAGTTCCCATATGGACCACTGTCTAGAGGTCCTGACTTGCCTATTTAACATCAAAAATAGTCTATGAGAACATCATGTAGCTTTAAGACCTTCTAGGCACCCTCTGAGGAGAAAAAAAGTTCAACAGGTCCCATATGGACCACTGACTGAAGTACCTGACTTGACTTTTTAACATCAGAAAGAGTCTATGAGGACATCATGTAGCTTTTAGACCTTCTGGGCACCCTCTGAGGAGAAAAAAAGTTCAACAGGTCCCATATGGACCACTGTCTGGAGGGCCTGACTTGACTTTTTAACATCAGAAAGAGTCTATGAGGACATCATGTAGCTTTAAGACTTCTGGGCACCCTCTGAGGAGAAAAAAAGTTCAACAGGTCCCATATGGACCACTGACTGGAAGACCTGACTTGACTTTTTAACATCAGAAAGAGTCTATGAAGACATCAGGTAGCTTTTAGACCTTCTGGGGACCCTCTGAGCCAAAAAAAAGTTCAAAAGGTCCCATATGGACCACTCTCTGGAGGTCCTGATTTGACTTTTTAACATCAGAAAGAGTCTATGAGGACATCATGTAGCTTTTAGACCTTCTGGGGACCCTCTGAGCTGAAAAAAAGTTCAAAAGGTCCCAAATGGACCACTGTCTGGGGGACCTGACTTGACTTTTTAACATCAGAAAGAGTCTATGAGGACATCATCTAGCTGTTAGACCTTCTGGGGACCGTCTTATCAAAAAAAAAAGTTCAACAGGTCCAATATTGACCAATGTCTGGAGGACCTGACTTGACTTTTTTACATCAGAAAGAGTCTATGAGGACATCATGTAGCTTTTAGACCTTCTGGGTACCCTCTGAGCAGAAAAAAAGTTCAAAAGGTCCCATATTGACCACTGTCTGGAGGTCCTGACTTGACTTTTTAACATCAGAAAGAGTCTATGAGGACATCATTTAGCTTTTAGACCTTCTGGGGACCCTCTGAGGAGAAAAAAAGTTCAAAAGGTCCCATGTGAACCACTGTCTGGAGGTCCTGACTTGACTTTTTAACATCAGAAAGAGTCTATGAGGACATAATGTAGCTTTTAGACCTTCTGGGGACCATCTGAGGACAAAAAAAAGTTCAAAAGGTCCCATATAGACTAGTGTCTGGAGGACCTGACTTGCCTATTTAACATCAGAAATAGTCTATGAGGACATCATGTAGCTTTAAGACCTTCTGGGCACCCTGTGAGGAGAAAAAAAGTTCAACAGGTCCCATATGGACCACTGACTGGAGGACCTGACTTGACTTTTTAACATCAGAAAGAGTCTATGAGGACATCATGTAGCTTTTAGACCTTCTGGGGATCCTCTGAACAGAAAAAAAGTTCAAAAGGTCCCATATGGACCACTGTCTGGAGGTCCTTACTTGACTTTTTAACATCAGATAGAGTCTATGAGGACATCAGGGAGCTTTTAGACCTTCTGGGGACCCTCTCAGCAAAAATAAAGTTCAAAAGGTCCCATATGGACCACTGTCTGGAGGACCTGACTTGACTTTTTAACATCAGAAAGAGTCTATGAGGACATCATGTAGCTTTTAGACCTTCTGGGGACCCTCTGAGGAGAAAAAAAGTTCAAAAGGTCCCATATGGACCACTGTCTGGAGGACCTGACTTGATTTTTTAACATCAGAAATAGTCTATGAGGACATCATGTAACTTTTAGACTTTCTGGGGACCCTCTGAGCAGAAAAAAGTTCAAAAGGTCCCCATATAGACCACTGACTGGAGGACCTGACTTGACTTTTTAACATCAGAAAGAGTCTATGAGGACATCATGTAGCTTTTAGACCTTCTGGGGATCCTCTGAGCAGAAAAAAAGTTCAAAAGGTCCCATATGGACCACTGTCTGGAGGACCTTACTTGACTTTTTAACATCAGAAAGAGTCTATGAGGACATCATGTAGCTTTTAGTCCTTCTGGGGACCCTCTGAGGAGAAAAAAAGTTCAAATGGTCCCATATGGACCACTGTCTGGAGGACCTGACTTGACTTTTTAACATGAGAAAGAGTCTAGATGACCTCATGTAGCTTTTAGACCTTCTGGGGACCCTCTGAGGAGAAAAAAAGTTCAAAAGGTCCCATATGGACCACTGTCTGGAGGTCCTGACTTGACTGTTTAACATCAGAAAGAGTCTATGTGGATATCAGGTAGCTTTTAGACCTTCTGGGGATCCTCTGAACAGAAAAAAAGTTCAAAAGGTCCCATATAGACCACTCTCTGGAGGACCTGACTTGACTTTTTAACATCAGAAAGAGTCTATGAGGACATCATATAGCTTTTAGTCCTTCTGGGGACCCTCTGAGGAGAAAAAAAGTTCAAAAGGTCCCATATGGACTACTGTCTGGAGGACCTGACTTGCCTATTTAACATCAGAAATAGTCTATGAGGACATCATGTAGCTTTAAGTCCTTCTGGGCACCCTCTGAGGAGAAAAAAAGTTCAAAAGGTCCCATATGGACCACTGTCTGGAGGACCTGACTTGCCTATTTAACATCAGAAATAGTCTATGAGGACATCATGTTGCTTTAAGACCTTCTGGGCACCCTCTGAGCAGAAAAAAAGTTCAACAGGTCCCATATGGACCACTGTCTGGAGGACCTGACTTGACTTTTTAACATCAGAAAGAGTCTATGAGGACATCATGTAGCTTTTAGACCTTCTGGGGACCCCCAGAGGAGAAAAGAAGTTCAAAAATTCCCATATGGACCACTGTTTGGATGACCTGACTTGACTTTTTAACATCAGAAAGAGTCTATGAGGACATCATGTAGCTTTTAGACCTTCTGGGGACCCTCTGAGGAGAAAAAAAGTTCAAAAGGTTCCATATGGACCACTGACTGGAGGACCTGACTTGACTTTTTAACATCAGAAAGAGTCTATGAGGACATCATGTAGCTTTTAGACCTTCTGGGGATCCTCTGAACAGAAAAAAAGGTCAAAAGGTCCCATATGGACCACTCTCTGGAGAACCTGACTTGACTTTTTAACATCAGAAAGAGTCTATGAGGACATCATGTAGCTTTTAGTCCTTCTGGGGACCCTCTGAGGAGAAAAAAAGTTCAAAAGGTCCCATATGGACCACTGTCTGGAGGACCTGACTTGCCTATTTAACATTAGAAATAGTCTAAGAGGACATCATGTAGCTTTTAGACCTTCTGGGGACTCCCTGAGGAGAAAAAAAGTTTAAAAAGTCCCATATGGACCACTGTCTTGAGGTCCTGACTTGACTTTTTAACATGAGAAAGTGTCTATGAGGACAGCATGGAGCTTTTAGACCTTCTGGGGACCCTCTGAGGAGAAAGAAAGTTCAAAAGGTCCCATATGGATCACTGTCTTGAGGTCCTGACTTGACTTTTTAACATTAGAAAGAGTCTATGAGGACAGAATGGAGCTTTTAGACCTTCTGCGGACCCTCTGAGGAGAAAAAAAGTTCAAAAGTTCCCATATGGACCACTGTCTAGAGGTCCTGACTTGCCTATTTAACATCAAAAATAGTCTATGAGAACATCATGTAGCTTTAAGACCTTCTAGGCACCCTCTGAGGAGAAAAAAAGTTCAACAGGTCCCATATGGACCACTGACTGAAGGACCTGACTTGACTTTTTAACATCAGAAAGAGTCTATGAGGACATCATGTAGCTTTTAGACCTTCTGGGCACCCTCTGAGGAGAAAAAAAGTTCAACAGGTCCCATATGGACCACTGTCTGGAGGGCCTGACTTGACTTTTTAACATCAGAAAGAGTCTATGAGGACATCATGTAGCTTTAAGACTTCTGGGCACCCTCTAAGGAGAAAAAAAGTTCAACAGGTCTCATATGGACCACTGACTGGAAGACCTGACTTGACTTTTTAACATCAGAAAGAGTCTATGAGGACATCAGGTAGCTTTTAGACCTTCTGGGGACCCTCTGAGCCAAAAAAAAGTTCAAAAGGTCCCATATGGACCACTCTCTGGAGGTCCTGATTTGACTTTTTAACATCAGAAAGAGTCTATGAGGACATCATGTAGCTTTTAGACCTTCTGGGGACCCTCTGAGCTGAAAAAAAGTTCAAAAGGTCCCAAATGGACCACTGTCTGGGGGACCTGACTTGACTTTTTAACATCAGAAAGAGTCTATGAGGACATCATGTAGCTGTTAGACCTTCTGGGGACCGTCTTATCAGAAAAAAAGTTCAACAGGTCCAATATTGACCAAAGGTCGGAGGACCTGACTTGACTTTTTTACATCAGAAAGAGTCTATGAGGACATCATGTAGCTTTTAGACCTTCTGGGTACCCTCTGAGCAGAAAAAAAGTTCAAAAGGTCCCATATTGACCACTGTCTGGAGGTCCTGACTTGACTTTTTAACATCAGAAAGAGTCTATGAGGACATCATTTAGCTTTTAGACCTTCTGGGGACCCTCTGAGGAGAAAAAAAGTTCAAAAGGTCCCATGTGAACCACTGTCTGGAGGTCCTGACTTAACTTTTTAACATCAGAAAGAGTCTATGAGGACATAATGTAGCTTTTAGACCTTCTGGGGACCATCTGAGGACAAAAAAAGTTCAAAAGGTCCCATATAGACTAGTGTCTGGAGGACCTGACTTGCCTATTTAACATCAGAAATAGTCTATGAGGACATCATGTAGCTTTAAGACCTTCTGGGCACCCTGTGAGGAGAAAAAAAGTTCAACAGGTCCCATATGGACCACTGACTGGAGGACCTGACTTGACTTTTTAACATCAGAAAGAGTCTATGAGGACATCATGTAGCTTTTAGACCTTCTGGGGATCCTCTGAACAGAAAAAAAGTTCAAAAGGTCCCATATGGACCACTGTCTGGAGGTCCTTACTTGACTTTTTAACATCAGATAGAGTCTATGAGGACATCAGGGAGCTTTTAGACCTTCTGGGGACCCTCTGAGCAAAAATAAAGTTCAAAAGGTCCCATATGGACCACTGTCTGGAGGACCTGACTTGACTTTTTAACATCAGAAAGAGTCTATGAGGACATCATGTAGCTTTTAGACCTTCTGGGGACCCTCTGAGGAGAAAAAAAGTTCAAAAGGTCCCATATGGACCACTGTCTGGAGGACCTGACTTGATTTTTTAACATCAGAAATAGTCTATGAGGACATCATGTAACTTTTAGACTTTCTGGGGACCCTCTGAGCAGAAAAAAGTTCAAAAGGTCCCCATATAGACCACTGACTGGAGGACCTGACTTGACTTTTTAACATCAGAAAGAGTCTATGAGGACATCATTTAGCTTTTAGACCTTCTGGGGATCCTCTGAGCAGAAAAAAAGTTCAAAAAGTCCCATATGGACCACTGTCTGGAGGACCTTACTTGACTTTTTAACATCAGAAAGAGTCTATGAGGACATCATGTAGCTTTTAGTCATTCTGGGGACCCTCTGAGGAGAAAAAAAGTTCAAATGGTCCCATATGGACCACTGTCTGGAGGACCTGACTTGACTTTTTAACATGAGAAAGAGTCTAGATGACCTCATGTAGCTTTTAGACCTTCTGGGGACCCTCTGAGGAGAAAAAAAGTTCAAAAGGTCCCATATGGACCACTGTCTGGAGGACCTGACTTGCCTATTTAACATCAGAAATAGTCTATGAGGACATCATGTAGCTTTTAGTCCTTCTGGGGACCCTCTAAGGAGAAAAAGTTCAAAAGGTCCCATATGGACCACTGTCTGGGGGACCTGACTTGACTTTTTAACATCAGAAAGAGTCTATGAGGACATCATGTAGCTTTTAGTCCTTCTGGGGACCCTCTGAGGAGAAAAAGTTCAAAAGGTCCCATATGGACCACTGTCTGGAGGACCTGACTTGCCTATTTAACATCAGAAATAGTCTATGAGGACATCATGTAGCTTTAAGACCTTCTGGGCACCCTCTGAGGAGAAAAAAAGTTCAACAGGTCCCATATGGACCACTGACTGGAGGACCTGACTTGACTTTTTTAACATCAGAAAGAGTCTATGAGGACATCATGTAGCTTTTAGACCTTTTGGGGACCCCCTGAGGAGGAAAAAAGTTTAAAAAGTCCCATATGGACCACTGTCTGGAGGACCTAACTTGACTTTTTAACATCAGAAAGAGTCTATGAGGACATCATGTAGCTTTTAGACCTTCTGGGGACCCTCTGAGGAGAAAAAAATTTCAAAAGGTCCCATATGGACCACTGTCTGGAGGTCCTGACTTGACTTTTTAACATGAGAAAGAGTCTATAAGGACAGCATCGAGATTTTAGACCTTCTGGGGACTCTCTGAGGAGAAAAAAAGTTCAAAAGGTCCCATATGGACCACTGTCTGGAGGTCCTGACTTGCCTATTTAACATCAGAAATCGTCTATGAGGACATCATGTAGCTTTTAGACCTTCTGGGGACCCTCTGAGGAGAAAAAAAGTTCAAAAGGTCCCATATGAACCACTGTCTGGAGGTCCTGACTTGACTTTTTAACATCAGAAAGAGTCTATGAGGACATCAGGTAGCTTTTAGACCTTCTGGGGACCCTCTGAGCCAAAAAAAAGTTCAAAAGGTCCCATATGGACCACTCTCTGGAGGTCCTGATTTGACTTTTTAACATCAGAAAGAGTCTATGAGGACATCATGTAGCTTTTAGACCTTCTGGGGACCCTCTGAGCTGAAAAAAAGTTCAAAAGGTCCCAAATGGACCACTGTCTGGGGGACCTGACTTGACGTTTTAACATCAGAAAGAGTCTATGAGGACATCATGTAGCTGTTAGACCTTCTGGGGACCGTCTTATCAGAAAAAAAGTTCAACAGGTCCAATATTGACCAATGTCTGGAGGACCTGACTTGACTTTTTTACATCAGAAAGAGTCTATGAGGACTTCATGTAGCTTTTAGACCTTCTGGGTACCCTCTGAGCAGAAAAAAAGTTCAAAAGGTCCCATATTGACCACTGTCTGGAGGTCCTGACTTGACTTTTTAACATCAGAAAGAGTCTATGAGGACATCATTTAGCTTTTAGACCTTCTGGGGACCCTCTGAGGAGAAAAAAAGTTCAAAAGGTCCCATTTGAACCACTGTCTGGAGGTCCTGACTTGACTTTTTAACATCAGAAAGAGTCTATGAGGACATAATGTAGCTTTTAGACCTTCTGGGGACCATCTGAGGACAAAAAAAGTTCAAAAGGTCCCATATAGACTAGTGTCTGGAGGACCTGACTTGCCTATTTAACATCAGAAATAGTCTATGAGGACATCATGTAGCTTTAAGACCTTCTAGGCACCCTGTGAGGAGAAAAAAAGTTCAACAGGTCCCATATGGACCACTGACTGGAGGACCTGACTTGACTTTTTAACATCAGAAAGAGTCTATGAGGACATCATGTAGCTTTTAGACCTTCTGGGGATCCTCTGAACAGAAAAAAAGTTCAAAAGGTCCCATATGGACCACTGTCTGGAGGTCCTTACTTGACTTTTTAACATCAGATAGAGTCTATGAGGACATCAGTGAGCTTTAAGACCTTCTGGGGACCCTCTGAGCAAAAATAAAGTTCAAAAGGTCCCATATGGACCACTGTCTGGAGGACCTGACTTGACTTTTTAACATCAGAAAGAGTCTATGAGGACATCATGTAGCTTTTAGACCTTCTGGGGACCCTCTGAGGAGAAAAAAAGTTCAAAAGGTCCCATATGGACCACTGTCTGGAGGACCTGACTTGATTTTTTAACATCAGAAAGAGTCTATGAGGACATCATGTAACTTTTAGACTTTCTGGGGACCCTCTGAGCAGAAAAAAGTTCAAAAGGTCCCCATATAGACCACTGACTGGAGGACCTGACTTGACTTTTTAACATCAGAAAGAGTCTATGAGGACATCATGTAGCTTTTAGACCTTCTGGGGATCCTCTGAGCAGAAAAAAAGTTCAAAAGGTCCCATATGGACCACTGTCTGGAGGACCTTACTTGACTTTTTAACATCAGAAAGAGTCTATGAGGACATCATGTAGCTTTTAGTCCTTCTGGGGACCCTCTGAGGAGAAAAAAAGTTCAAATGGTCCCATATGGACCACTGTCTGGAGGACCTGACTTGACTTTTTAACATGAGAAAGAGTCTAGATGACCTCATGTAGCTTTTAGACCTTCTGGGGACCCTCTGAGGAGAAAAAAAGTTCAAAAGGTCCCATATGGATTAGTGTCTGGAGGACCTGACTTGACTTTTTAACATCAGAAATAGTCTATGAGGACATCATGTAGCTTTTAGACCTTCTGGGCACCCTCTGAGGAGAAAAAAAGTTCAACAGGTCCCATATGGACCACTGATTGGAGGACCTGACTTGACTTTTTAACATCAGAAAGAGTCTATAAGGACATCATGTAGCTTTTAGACCTTCTGGGGACCCTCTGGGGAGAAAAAAAGTTTAACAGGTCCCATATGGACTAGTGTCTGGTGGACCTGACTTGACTTTTTCACATCAGAAATAGTCTATGAGGACATCATGTAGCTTTTAGACCTTTTGGGCACCCTGTGAGGAGAAAAAAAGTTCAACAGGTCCCATTTGGACCACTGATTGGAGGACCTGACTTGACTTTTTAACATCAAAAAGAGTCTATGAGGACATCATGTAGCTTTTAGACCTTCTGGGGAACCTCTGAGGAGAAAAAAAGTTCAAAAGGTCCTATATGGACCACTGACTGGAGGACCTGACTTGACTTTTTAACATCAGAAAGAGTCTATTAGGACATCATGTAGCTTTTAGACCTTCTGGGGATCCTCTGAACAGAAAAAAAGTTCAAAAGGTCCCATATAGACCACTCTCTGGAGGACCTGACTTGACTTTTTAACATCAGAAAGAGTCTATGAGGACATCATGTAGCTTTTAGTCCTTCTGGGGACCCTCTGAGGAGAAAAAAAGTTCAAAAGGTCCCATATGGACCACTGTCTGGAGGACCTGACTTGCCTATTTAACATCAGAAATAGTCTATGAGGACATCATGTAGCTTTAAGTCCTTCTGGGCACCCTCTGAGGAGAAAAAAAGTTCAAAAGGTCCCATATGGACCACTGTCTGGAGGACCTGACTTGCCTATTTAACATCAGAAATAGTCTATGAGGACATCATGTTGCTTTAAGAACTTCTGGGCACCCTCTGAGCAGAAAAAAAGTTCAACAGGTCCCATACGGACCACTGTCTGGAGGACCTGACTTGACTTTTTAACATCAGAAAGAGTCTATGAGGACATCATGTAGCTTTTAGACCTTCTGGGGACCCCCAGAGGAGAAAAGAAGTTCAAAAATTCCCATATGGACCACTGTTTGGATGACCTGACTTGACTTTTTAACATCAGAAAGAGTCTATGAGGACATCATGTAGCTTTTAGACCTTCTGGGGACCCTCTGAGGAGAAAAAAAGTTCAAAAGGTTCCATATGGACCACTGACTGGAGGACCTGACTTGACTTTTTAACATCAGAAAGAGTCTATGAGGACATCATGTAGCTTTTAAACCTTCTGGGGACTCCCTGAGGAGAAAAAAAGTTTAAAAAGTCCCATATGGACCACTGTCTGGAGGACCTAACTTGACTTTTTAACATCAAAAAGAGTCTATGAGGACATCATGTAGCTTTTAGACCTTCTGAGGACACTCTGAGGAGAAAAAAAGTTCAAAATGTCCCATATGGACCACTGTCTTGAGGTCCTGACTTGACTTTTTAACATGAGAAAGAGTCTATGAGGACAGCATGGAGCTTTTAGACCTTCTGGGGACCCTCTGAGGAGAAAGAAAGTTCAAAAGGTCCCATATGGATCACTGTCTGGAGGTCCTGACTTGACTTTTTAACATTAGAAAGAGTCTATGAGGACAGAATGGAGCTTTTAGACCTTCTGGGGACCCTCGAAGGAGAAAAAAAGTTCAAAAGTTCCCATATGGACCACTGTCTAGAGGTCCTGACTTGCCTATTTAACATCAAAAATAGTCTATGAGAACATCATGTAGCTTTAAGACCTTCTAGGCACCCTCTGAGGAGAAAAAAAGTTCAACAGGTCCCATATGGACCACTGACTGAAGGACCTGACTTGACTTTTTAACATCAGAAAGAGTCTATGAGGACATCATGTTGCTTTTAGACCTTCTGGGCACCCTCTGAGGAGAAAAAAAGTTCAACAGGTCCCATATGGACCACTGTCTGGAGGACCTGACTTGACTTTTTAACATCAGAAAGAGTCTATGAGGACATCATGTAGCTTTAAGACTTCTGGGCACCCTCTGAGGAGAAAAAAGTTCAACAGGTCCCATATGGACCACTGACTGGAGGACCTGACTTGACTTTTTAACATCAGAAAGAGTCTATGAGGACATCAGGTAGCTTTTAGACCTTCTGGGCATTTTTGAGCCAAAAAAAAGTTCAAAAGGTCCCATATGGACCACTCTCTGGAGGTCCTGATTTGACTTTTTAACATCAGAAAGAGTCTATGAGGACATCATGTAGCTTTTAGACCTTCTGGGGACCCTCTGAGCTGAAAAAAGTTCAAAAGGTCCCAAATGGACCACTGTCTGGGGGACCTGACTTGACTTTTTAACATCAGAAAGAGTCTATGAGGACATCATGTAGCTGTTAGACCTTCTGGGGACCGTCTTATCAGAAAAAAAGTTCAACAGGTCCAATATTGACCAATGTCTGGAGGACCTGACTTGACTTTTTTACATCAGAAAGAGTCTATGAGGACATCATGTAGCTTTTAGACCTTCTGGGTACCCTCTGAGCAGAAAAAAAGTTCAAAAGGTCCTATATTGACCACTGTCTGGAGGTCCTGACTTGACTTTTTAACATCAGAAAGAGTCTATGAGGACATCATTTAGTTTTTAGACCTTCTGGGGACCCTCTGAGGAGAAAAAAAGTTCAAAAGGTCCCATGTGAACCACTGTCTGGAGGTCCTGACTTGACTTTTTAACATCAGAAAGAGTCTATGAGGACATAATGTAGCTTTTAGACCTTCTGGGGACCATCTGAGGACAAAAAAAGTTCAAAAGGTCCCATATAGACTAGTGTCTGGAGGACCTGACTTGCCTATTTAACATCAGAAATAGTCTATGAGGACATCATGTAGCTTTAAGACCTTCTGGGCACCCTGTGAGGAGAAAAAAAGTTCAACAGGTCCCATATGGACCACTGACTGGAGGACCTGACTTGACTTTTTAACATCAGAAAGAGTCTATGAGGACATCATGTAGCTTTTAGACCTTCTGGGGATCCTCTGAACAGAAAAAAAGTTCAAAAGGTCCCATATGGACCACTGTCTGGAGGTCCTTACTTGACTTTTTAACATCAGATAGAGTCTATGAGGACATCAGGGAGCTTTTAGACCTTCTGGGGACCCTCTTAGCAGAAATAAAGTTCAAAAGGTCCCATATGGACCACTGT
Organism: Gila orcuttii; assembly: GCA_026230005.1. NCBI lineage: Eukaryota > Metazoa > Chordata > Actinopteri > Cypriniformes > Leuciscidae > Gila > Gila orcuttii. The sequence goes on along the minus strand of JAPDVR010000002.1, from coordinate 41,474,403 downwards.
CTGGAGGACCTGACTTGACTTTTTAACATCAGAAAGAGTCTATGAGGACATCATGTAGCTTTTAGACCTTCTGGGGATCCTCTGAGCAGAAAAAAAGTTCAAAAGGTCCCATATGGACCACTGTCTGGAGGACCTTACTTGACTTTTTAACATCAGAAAGAGTCTATGAGGACATCATGTAGCTTTTAGTCCTTCTGGGGACCCTCTGAGGAGAAAAAAAGTTCAAATGGTCCCATATGGACCACTGTCTGGAGGACCTGACTTGACTTTTTAACATCAGAAAGAGTCTAGATGACCTCATGTAGCTTTTAGACCTTCTGGGGACCCTCTGAGGAGAAAAAAAGTTCAAAAGGTCCCATATGGACCACTGTCTGGAGGTCCTGACTTGCCTGTTTAACATCAGAAAGAGTCTATGTGGATATCAGGTAGCTTTTAGACCTTCTGGGGACCCTCTGAGGAGAAAAAAAGTTCAAAAGGTCCCATATGGACCACTGTCTGGAGGACCTGACTTGCCTATTTAACATCAGAAATAGTCTATGAGGACATCATGTAGCTTTTAGTCCTTCTGGGGACCCTCTAAGGAGAAAAAGTTCAAAAGGTCCCATATGGACCACTGTCTGGGGGACCTGACTTGACTTTTTAACATCAGAAAGAGTCTATGAGGACATCATGTAGCTTTAAGACCTTCTGGGCACCCTGTGAGGAGAAAAAAAGTTCAACAGGTCCCATATGGACCACTGACTGGAGGACCTGACTTGACTTTTTAACATCAGAAAGAGTCTATGAGGACATCATGTAGCTTTTAGACCTTCTGGGGATCCTCTGAACAGAAAAAAAGTTCAAAAGGTCCCATATGGACCACTGTCTGGAGGTCCTTACTTGACTTTTTAACATCAGATAGAGTCTATGAGGACATCAGGGAGCTTTTAGACCTTCTGGGGACCCCCAGAGGAGAAAAGAAGTTCAAAAATTCCCATTTGGACCACTGTCTGGAGGACCTGACTTGACTTTTTAACATCAGAAAGAGTCTATGAGGACATCATGTAGCTTTTAGACCTTCTGGGGACCCTCTGAGGAGAAAAAAAGTTCAAAAGGTTCCATATGGACCACTGACTGGAGGACCTGACTTGACTTTTTAACATGACAAAGAGTCTATGAGGACATCATGTAGCTTTTAGACCTTTTGGGGACCCCCTGAGGAGGAAAAAAGTTTAAAAAGTCCCATATGGACCACTGTCTGGAGGACCTAACTTGACTTTTTAACATCAGAAAGAGTCTATGAGGACATCATGTAGCTTTTAGACCTTCTGGGGCCCTCTGAGGAGAAAAAAAGTTCAAAAGGTTCCATATGGACCACTGACTGGAGGACCTGACTTGACTTTTTAACATGAGAAAGAGTCTATGAGGACATTATGTAGCTTTTAGACCTTCTGGGGACCCTCTGAGCAGAAAAAAAGTTCAAAAGGTCCCATATGGACCACTGTCTGGAGGACCTGACTTGCCTATTTAACATCAGAAATAGTCTATGAGGACATCATGTAGCTTTTAGACCTTTTGGGGACCCCCTGAGGAGGAAAAAAGTTTTAAAAGTCCCATATGGACCATTGTCTGGAGGACCTAACTTGACTTTTTAACATCAGAAAGAGTCTATGAGGACATCATGTAGCTTTTAGACCTTCTGGGGACCCTCTGAGGAGAAAAAAAGTTCAAAAGGTCCCATATGGACCACTGTCTGGAGGTCCTGACTTGACTTTTTAACATGAGAAAGAGTCTATAAGGACAGCATGGAGATTTTAGACCTTCTGGGGACTCTCTGAGGAGAAAAAAAGTTCAAAAGGTCCCATATGGACCACTGTCTGGAGGTCCTGACTTGCCTATTTAACATCAGAAATAGTCTATGAGGACATCATGTAGCTTTTAGACCTTCTGGGGACCCTCTGAGGAGAAAAAAAGTTCAAAAGGTCCCATATGGACTAGTGTCTGGAGGACCTGACTTGACTTTTTAACATCAGAAATAGTCTATGAGGACATCATGTAGCTTTTAGACCTTCTGGGCACCCTCTGAGGAGAAAAAAAGTTCAACAGGTCCCATATGGACCACTGATTGGAGGACCTGACTTGACTTTTTAACATCAGAAAGAGTCTATAAGGACATCATGTAGCTTTTAGACCTTCTGGGGACCCTCTGAGGAGAAAAAAAGTTCAAAAGGTCCCATATGGACTAGTGTCTGGTGGACATGACTTGACTTTTTAACATCAGAAATAGTCTATGAGGACATCATGTAGCTTTTAGACCTTCTGGGCACCCTGTGAGGAGAAAAAAAGTTCAACAGGTCCCATATGGACCACTGATTGGAGGACCTGACTTGACTTTTTAACATCAAAAAGAGTCTATGAGGACATCCTGTAGCTTTTAGACCTTCTGGGGACCCCCGGAGGAGAAAATAAGTTCAAAAATTCCCATATGGACCACTGTCTGGATGACCTGCCTTGACTTTTTAACATCAGAAAGAGTCTATGAGGACATCATGTAGCTTTTAGACCTTCTGGGGAACCTCTGAGGAGAAAAAAAGTTCAAAAGGTCCTATATGGACCACTGACTGGAGGACCTGACTTGACTTTTTAACATCAGAAAGAGTCTATGAGGACATCATGTAGCTTTTAGACCTTCTGGGGACCCTCTGAGCTGAAAAAAAGTTAAAAAGGTCCCAAATGGACCACTGTCTGGGGGACCTGACTTGACTTTTTAACATCAGAAAGAGTCTATGAGGACAGCTTTTAGACCTTCTGGGCACCCTCTGAGGAGAAAAAAAGTTCAAAAGGTCCCATATGAACCACTGTCTGGAAGTCCTGACTTGAATTTTTAACATCAAAAAGAGTCTATGCGGACATCATGTAGCTTTTAGACCTTCTGGGGACCCTCTGAGCAGAAAAAAAGTTCAAAAGGTCCCATATGGACCACTGTCTGGAGGACCTGACTTGACTTTTTAACATCAGAAAGAGTCTGTAAGGACATCATGTAGCTTTTAAACCTTCTTGGGGACCCTCTGACCAGAAAAAAGTTCAAAAGGTCCCATATGGACTACTTTCTGGCGGACTTCACTTGACAATTTGCTTATTAACATCAGAAAGAGTCTGTAAGGACATCATGTAGCTATTAGACCTTCTGTGAACCCTCTTATCAGCTGCACGCTGTTGCAATGTAATGAAACGCATTAGTTCTTAAATGCATTGCAATGCAACAGAGTGCATATTACATTTAAATGTTATTCTTCCATGCAAAACGCTTGTGCAATGCAACAGCACGCTGTTACAATGTAATGAAAGGCATTTTTTAATAGTTTTATGTAATGAAACTAAATTAGCAGGGCAATAGCAATGACTAAAATCATGTCGGTTTAAGAGTACGACATAGGCTACCTTAAAAAATGTTTTTAGTTTTATTATGAAAAAAACGGAATGAGTTTTATTTCTTGAATCTTGAATGCATTGCAATCAACAAAGGTCATATTACTTTTAAATGTTATTCTTCCATGCAAAACGCTTTGCAATGCAACAGCACGCTGTTGCAATGTAATGAAACGCATTAGTTCTTGAATGCATTGCAATTCAACAAAGTGCATATTACTTTCAAATGTTATTCTTCCATGCAAAACGCTTGTGCAATGCAACAGCACGCTGTTGCAATGTAATGAAACGCATTAGTTCTCAAATGTATTGCAATGCAACAGAGTGCATATTACTTTTAAATGTTATTCTTCCATGCAAAACGCTTGTGCAATGCAACAGCACGCAATAGAATGAATCGCATTAGTTCTTGAATGCATTTGCAATGCCACAAAGTGCATACTACTTTTAAAGTGCATATTGCTTATAGGTCATTCTTCGATGCTTTTCGTTGGTATTCTTCGTTACGCTTGATCGTATGTGCAATGCAATGCAACAGCAGATTGCATTGCAGATCTCTTAATGCACTACGGAATGAGTTAGTTCTTGAAAAAAAAATTGCATATCGCTTATATGTCATTCTAACGCTTTACATATGTGCAATGCAACAGCAGTTTTTTTAAGCGTTAGTTTTTTTTCATTGCACAAAGGAATAAGTTAGTCCTTTTATGCAATGGAATGAAACAACAAAACGTTTTTAAAACAGCAGATTGCGTTGCCCAGCTCTTTAATGCACTACAAAAAGAGTTAGTTCTTGAGTGCATTGCAAAAAAAGTGCATATTGCTTATGCACAACGCTTTAACTTATGTGCAATGCAATTCAATCTCTTCAATGCACTACTGAATGAGTTAGCTCTTGAATGCTTTGCAATGCAAAAAAGTGCATATCGCGCTTATATGTTATTCTACTGCTTTATCATATGTGCAATGCAAAAGCAGTTTTTAAGCGTTAGTTTTTTTCATTGCACAAAGGAATAAGTTAGTCCTTTTATACAATGGAATGAAACAACAAAAATGTTATTAAAACAACAGATTGCATTGCCCATCTCTTTAATGCACTACAAAATGAGTTAGTTCTTGAAAGCATTGCAATTCAACAATGCCTTTTGACTTTTTAACATCAGAAAGAGTGTATGAGGACATCATGTAGCTTTTAGACCTTCTGGGGACCCTCTGACCAGAAAAAAAGTTCAAAAGGTCCCATATGGACCACTGTCTGGAGGTCCTGACTTGACTTTTTAACATCAGATAGAGTCTATGAGGACATCAGGTAGCTTTTAGACCTTCTGGGGATCCTCTGAGCAGAAAAAAAGTTCAAAAGGTCCCATATGGACCACTGTCTGGAGGACCTGACTTGACTTTTTAACATCAGAAAGAGTCTGTAAGGACATCATGTAGCTTTTAAACCTTCTTGGGGACCCTCTGACCAGAAAAAAGTTCAAAAGGTCCCATATGGACTACTGTCTGGCGGACTTCACTTGACAATTTGCTTATTAACATCAGAAAGAGTCTGTAAGGACATCATGTAGCTATTAGACCTTCTGTGAACCCTCTTATCAGAAAAAAAGTTCAAAAGGTCCCATATTGACCACTGTCTGGAGGATTTGACTTGACTTTTTAACATCAGAAAGAGTCTATGAGGACATCATGTAGCTTTTAGACATTCTGGGGACCCTCTGAGCAGAAAAAAAGTTCAAAAGGTCCCATATGGACCACTGTCTGGAGGTCCTGACTTGACTTTTTAACATTAGAAAGAGTCTATGAGGACATCAGGTTGCTTTTAGACCTTCTGGGGACCCTCTGAGCAAAAAAAAAGTTCAAAAGTTCCCATATGGACCACTGTCTGGAGGTCCTGACTTGACTTTTTAACATCAGAAAGAGTCTATGAGGACATCATTTAGCTATTAGACCTTCTGTGAACCCTCTTATCAGAAAAAAAGTTCAAAAGGTCCCATATTGACCACTGTCTGGAGGTCCTGACTTGACTTTTTAACATCAGAAAGAGTCTATGAGGACAGCATGGAGCTTTTAGACCTTCTGGGGACCCTCTGAGGACAAAAAAAGTTCAAAAGGTCCCATATAGACTAGTGTCTGGAGGACCTGACTTGCCTATTTAACATCAGAAATAGTCTATGAGGACATCATGTAGCTTTAAGACCTTCTGGGCACCCTCTGAGGAGAAAAAAAGTTCAAAAGGTCCCATATGGACCACTGTCTGGAGGTCCTGACTTGACTTTTTAATATCAGATAGAGTCTATGAGGACATCAGGTAGCTTTTAGACCTTCTGGGGACCCTCTGAGCAAAAAAAAAGTTCAAAAGGTCCCATATGGACCATTGTCTGGAGGACCTGACTTGACTTTTTAACATCAGAAAGAGTCTATGAGGACATCATGTAGCTTTTAGACCTTCTGGGGACCCTCTGAGGAGAAAAAAAGTTCAAAAGGTCCCATATGGACCACTGTCTGGAGGACCTGACTTGATTTTTTAACATCAGAAAGAGTCTATGAGGACATCATGTAACTTTTAGACCTTTTGGGGACCCTCTGAGCAGAAAAAAGTTCAAAAGGTCCCCATATGGACCACTGTCTGGAGGACATGAATTGACTTTTTAACATCAGAAAGAGTCTATGAGGACATCATGTATCTTTTAGACCTTCTGGGGACCCTCTGAGCAGAAAAAAAGTTCAAAAGGTCCCATATGGACCACTGTCTGGAGGTCCTGACTTGACTTTTTAACATCAGAAAGAGTCTATGAGGACATCATTTAGCTTTTAGACCTTCTGGGGACCCTCTGAGGAGAAAAAAAGTTCAAAAGGTCCCATATGAACCACTGTCTGGAAGTCCTGACTTGACTTTTTAACATCAGAAAGAGTCTATGAGGACATCATGTAGCAATTAGACCTTCTGGGGACCCTCTGAGGACAAAAAAAGTTCAAAAGGTCCCATATAGACTAGTGTCTGGAGGACCTGACTTGCCTGTTTAACATCAGAAATAGTCTATGAGGACATCATGTAGCTTTAAGACCTTCTGGGCACCCTCTGAGGAGAAAAAAAGTTCAACAGGTCCCATATGGACCACTTACTGGAGGACCTGACTTGACTTTTTAACATAAGAGAGAGTCTATGAGGACACCATGTAGCTTTTAGACCTTCTGGGGACCCTCTGAGGAGAAAAAAAGTTCAACAGGTCCCATATGGACCACTGACTGGAGGACCTGACTTGACTTTTTAACATCAGAAAGAGTCTATGAGGACATCATGTAGCTTTTAGACCTTCTGGGGATCCTCTGAACAGAAAAAAAGTTCAAAAGGTCCCATATGGACCACTGTCTGGAGGTCCTGACTTGACTTTTTAACATTCGATAGAGTCTATGAGGACATCATGTAGCATTTAGACCTTCTGGGAACCCTCTGAGCAGAAAAAAAGTTCAAAAGGTCCCATATGGACCACTGTCTGGAGGTCCTGACTTGACTTTTTAACATCAGATAGAGTCTATGAGGACATCAGGTAGCTTTTAGACCTTCTGGGGACCCTCTGAGCAAAAAAAAAGTTCAAAAGGCCCCATATGGACCACTGTCTGGAGGACCTGACTTGACTTTTTAACATCAGAAAGAGTCTATTAGGACATCATGTAGCTTTTAGACCTTCTGGGGATCCTCTGAACAGAAAAAAAGTTCAAAAGGTCCCATATAGACCACTCTCTGGAGGACCTGACTTGACTTTTTAACATCAGAAAGAGTCTATGAGGACATCATGTAGCTTTTAGTCCTTCTGGGGACCCTCTGAGGAGAAAAAAAGTTCAAAAGGTCCCATATAGACCACTGTCTGGAGGACCTGACTTGCCTATTTAACATCAGAAATAGTCTATGAGGACATTATGTAGCTTTAAGTCCTTCTGGGCACCCTCTGAGGAGAAAAAAAGTTCAAAAGGTCCCATATGGACCACTGTCTGGAGGACCTGACTTGCCTATTTAACATCAGAAATAGTCTATGAGGACATCATGTTGCTTTAAGACCTTCTGGGCACCCTTTGAGCAGAAAAAAAGTTCAACAGGTCCCATATGGACCACTGTCTGGAGGACCTGACTTGACTTTTTAACATCAGAAAGAGTCTATGAGGACATCATGTAGCTTTTAGACCTTCTGGGGACCCCCAGAGGAGAAAAGAAGTTCAAAAATTCCCATATGGACCACTGTCTGGATGACCTGACTTGACTTTTTAACATAAGAAATAGTCTATGAGGACATCATGTAGCTTTTAGACCTTCTGGGGACCCTCTGAGGAGAAAAAAAGTTCAAAAGGTTCCATATGGACCACTGACTGGAGGACCTGACTTGACTTTTTAACATCAGAAAGAGTCAATGAGGACATCATGTAGCTTTTAGACCTTCTGGGGATCCTCTGAACAGAAAAAAAGTTCAAAAGGTCCCATATGGACCACTGTGTGGAGGACCTAACTTGACTTTTTAACATCAAAAAGAGTCTATGAGGACATCATGTAGCTTTTAGACCTTCTGAGGACACTCTGAGGAGAAAAAAAGTTCAAAATGTCCCATATGGACCACTGTCTTGAGGTCCTGACTTGACTTTTTAACATGAGAAAGAGTCTATGAGGACAGCATGTAGCTTTTAGACCTTCTGGGGACCCTCTGAGGAGAAAGAAAGTTCAAAAGGTCCCATATGGATCACTGTCTGGAGGTCCTGACTTGACTTTTTAACATTAGAAAGAGTCTATGAGGACAGAATGGAGCTTTTAGACCTTCTGGGGACCCTCTGAGGAGAAAAAAAGTTCAAAAGTTCCCATATGGACCACTGTCTAGAAGTCCTGACTTGCCTATTTAACATCAAAAATAGTCTATGAGAACATCATGTAGCTTTAAGACCTTCTAGGCACCCTCTGAGGAGAAAAAAAGTTCAACAGGTCCCATATGGACCACTGACTGAAGGACCTGACTTGACTTTTTAACATCAGAAAGAGTCTATGAGGACATCATGTAGCTTTAAGACTTCTGGGCACCCTCTGAGGAGAAAAAAAGTTCAACAGGTCCCATATGGACCACTGACTGGAGGACGTGACTTGACTTTTTAACATCAGAAAGAGTCTATGAGGACATCATGTAGCTTTTAGACCTTCTGGGGACCCTCTGAGCCAAAAAAAAGTTCAAAAGGTCCCATATGGACCACTCTCTGGAGGTCCTGATTTGACTTTTTAACATCAGAAAGAGTCTATGAGGACATCATGTAGCTTTTAGACCTTCTGGGGACCCTCTGAGCAGAAAAAAAGTTCAAAAGGTCCCAAATGGACCACTGTCTGGGGGACCTGACTTGACTTTTTAACATCAGAAAGAGTCTATGAGGACAGCTTTTAGACCTTCTGGGCACCCTCTGAGGAGAAAAAAAGTTCAAAAGGTCCCATATGAACCACTGTCTGGAAGTCCTGACTTGAATTTTTAACATCAAAAAGAGTCTATGCGGACATCATGTAGCTTTTAGACCTTCTGGGGACCCTCTGAGCAGAAAAAAAGTTCAAAAGGTCCCATATGGACCACTGTCTGGAGGACCTGACTTGACTTTTTAACATCAGAAAGAGTCTGTAAGGACATCATGTAGCTTTTAAACCTTCTTGGGGACCCTCTGACCAGAAAAAAGTTCAAAAGGTCCCATATGGACTACTGTCTGGCGGACTTCACTTGACAATTTGCTTATTAACATCAGAAAGAGTCTGTAAGGACATCATGTAGCTATTAGACCTTCTGTGAACCCTCTTATCAGAAAAAAAGTTCAAAAGGTCCCATATTGACCACTGTCTGGAGGTCCTGACTTGACTTTTTAACATCAGAAAGAGTCTATGAGGACAGCATGGAGCTTTTAGACCTTCTGGGGACCATCTGAGAAGAAAAAAAGTTCAAAAGATCCCATATTGACCACTGTCTGGAGGATTTGACTTGACTTTTTAACATCAGAAAGAGTCTATGAGGACATCATGTAGCTTTTAGACATTCTGGGGACCCTCTGAGCAGAAAAAAAGTTCAAAAGGTCCCATATGGACCACTTTCTGGAGGTCCTGACTTGACTTTTTAACATTAGAAAGAGTCTATGAGGACATCAGGTAGCTTTTAGACCTTCTGGGGACCCTCTGAGCAGAAAAAAGTTCAAAAGGTCCCCATATGGACCACTGACTGGAGGACCTGACTTGACTTTTTAACATCAGAAAGAGTCTATGAGGACATCATGTAGCTTTTAGACCTTCTGGGGACCCTCTGAGGAGAAAAAAAGTTCAACAGGTCCCATATGGATCACTGACTGGAGGACCTGACTTGACTTTTTAACATCAGAAAGAGTCTATGAGGACATCATGTAGCTTTTAGACCTTCTGGGGACCCTCTGAGCAAAAAAAAAGTTCAAAAGGTCCCATATGGACCACTGTCTGGAGGACCTGACTTGACTTTTTAACATCAGAAAGAGTCTATGAGGACATCATGTAGCTTTTAGACCTTCTGGGGACCCTCTGAGGACAAAAAAAGTTCAAAAGGTCCCATATAGACTAGTGTCTGGAGGACCTGACTTGCCTATTTAACATCAGATAGAGTCTATGAGGACATCATGTAGCATTTAGACCTTCTGGGAACCCTCTGAGCAGAAAAAAAGTTCAAAAGGTCCCATATGGACCACTGTCTGGAGGTCCTGACTTGACTTTTTAACATCAGATAGAGTCTATGAGGACATCATGTAGCTTTTAGACCTTCTGGGGATCCTCGGGAACAGAAAAAAAGTTCAAAAGGTCCCATATGGACCACTGTCTGGAGGTCCTGACTTGACTTTTTAACATCAGATAGAGTCTATGAGGACATCATGTAGCATTTAGACCTTCTGGGAACCCTCTGAGCAGAAAAAAAGTTCAAAAGGTCCCATATGGACCACTGTCTGGAGGTCCTGACTTGACTTTTTAACATCAGAAAGAGTCTATGAGGACATCAGGTAGCTTTTAGACCTTCTGGGGACCCTCTGAGCAAAAAAAAAGTTAAAAAAGGTCCCATATGGACCACTGTCTGGAGGACCTGACTTGACTTTTTAACATCAGAAAGAGTCTATGAGGACATCATGTAGCTTTTAGACCTTCTGGGGACCCTCTGAGGAGAAAAAAAGTTCAAAAGGTCCCATATGGACCACTGTCTGGAGGACCTGACTTGATTTTTTAACATCAGAAAGAGTCTATGAGGACATCATGTAACTTTTAGACCTTCTGGGGACCCTCTGAGCAGAAAAAAGTTCAAAAGGTCCCCATATGGACCACTGACTGGAGGACCTGACTTGACTTTTTAACATCAGAAAGAGTCTATGAGGACATCATGTAGCTTTTAGTCTGTCTGGGGACCCTCTGAGGAGAAAAAGTTCAAAAGGTCCCATATGGACCACTGTCTGGGGGACCTGACTTGACTTTTTAACATCAGAAAGAGTCTATGAGGACATCATGTAGCTTTTAGACCTTCTGGGGACCCTCTGAGGAGAAAAAATGTTCAACAGGTCCCATATGGACCACTGACTGGAGGACCTGACTTGATTTTTTAATATCAGAAAGAGTCTATGAGGACATCATGTAGCTTTTAGACCTTCTGGGGATCCTCTGAACAGAAAAAAAGTTCAAAAGGTCCCATATGGACCACTGTCTGGAGGTCCTGACTTGACTTTTTAACATCAGATAGAGTCTATGAGGACATCATGTAGCATTTAGACCTTCTGGGAACCCTCTGAGCAGAAAAAAAGTTCAAAAGGTCCCATATGGACCACTGTCTGGAGGTCCTGACTTGACTTTTTAACATCAGAAAGAGTCTATGAGGACATCATGTAGCTTTTAGACCTTCTGGGGACCCTCTGAGGAGAAAAAAAGTTCAACAGGTCCCATATGGACCACTGACTGGAGGACCTGACTTGACTTTTTAACATCAGAAAGAGTCTATGAGGACATCATGTAGCTTTTAGACCTTCTGGGGACCCTCTGAGCAAAAAAAAAGTTCAAAAGGTCCCATATGGACCACTGTCTGGAGGACCTGACTTGACTTTTTAACATCAGAAAGAGTCTATGAGGACATCATGTAGCTTTTAGACCTTATGGGGACCCTCTGAGGACAAAAAAAGTTCAAAAGGTCCCATATAGACTAGTGTCTGGAGGACCTGACTTGCCTATTTAACATCAGATAGAGTCTATGAGGACATCATGTAGCATTTAGACCTTCTGGGAACCCTCTGAGCAGAAAAAAAGTTCAAAAGGTCCCATATGGACCACTGTCTGGAGGTCCTGACTTGACTTTTTAACATCAGATAGAGTCTATGAGGACATCATGTAGCTTTTAGACCTTCTGGGGATCCTCGGGAACAGAAAAAAAGTTCAAAAGGTCCCATATGGACCACTGTCTGGAGGTCCTGACTTGACTTTTTAACATCAGATAGAGTCTATGAGGACATCATGTAGCATTTAGACCTTCTGGGAACCCTCTGAGCAGAAAAAAAGTTCAAAAGGTCCCATATGGACCACGGTCTGGAGGTCCTGACTTGACTTTTTAACATCAGATAGAGTCTATGAGGACATCAGGTAGCTTTTAGACCTTCTGGGGACCCTCTGAGCAAAAAAAAAGTTAAAAAAGGTCCCATATGGACCACTGTCTGGAGGACCTGACTTGACTTTTTAACATCAGAAAGAGTCTATGAGGACATCATGTAGCTTTTAGACCTTCTGGGGACCCTCTGAGGAGAAAAAAAGTTCAAAAGGTCCCATATGGACCACTGTCTGGAGGACCTGACTTGATTTTTTAACATCAGAAAGAGTCTATGAGGACATCATGTAACTTTTAGACCTTCTGGGGACCCTCTGAGCAGAAAAAAGTTCAAAAGGTCCCCATATGGACCACTGACTGGAGGACCTGACTTGACTTTTTAACATCAGAAAGAGTCTATGAGGACATCATGTAGCTTTTAGTCCTTCTGGGGACCCTCTGAGGAGAAAAAGTTCAAAAGGTCCCATATGGACCACTGTCTGGGGGACCTGACTTGACTTTTTAACATCAGAAAGAGTCTATGAGGACATCATGTAGCTTTTAGACCTTCTGGGGACCCCCAGAGGAGAAAAGAAGTTCAAAAATTCCCATATGGACCACGGTCTGGATGACCTGACTTGACTTTTTAACATCAGAAAGAGTCTATGAGGACATCATGTAGCTTTTAGACCTTCTGGGGACCCTCTGAGGAGAAAAAAAGTTCAAAAGGTTCCATATGGACCACTGACTGGAGGACCTGACTTGACTTTTTAACATGAGAAAGAGTCTATGAGGACATCATGTAGCTTTTAGACCTTCTGGGGACCCTCTGACCAGAAAAAAAGTTCAAAAGGTCCCATATGGACCACTGTCTGGAGGACCTGACTTGCCTATTTAACATCAGAAATAGTCTATGAGGACATCATGTAGCTTTTAGACCTTTTGGGGACCCCCTGAGGAGGAAAAAAGTTTAAAAAGTCCCATATGGACCACTGTCTGGAGGACCTAACTTGACTTTTTAACATCAGACAGAGTCTATGAGGACATCATGTAGCTTTAAGACCTTCTGGGGACCCTCTGAGGAGAAAAAAAGTTCAAAAGGTCCCATATGGACCACTGTCTGGAGGTCCTGACTTGACTTTTTAACATGAGAAAGAGTCTATAAGGAGAGCATGGAGATTTTAGACCTTCTGGGGACTCTCTGAGGAGAAAAAAATTTCAAAAGGTCCCATATGGACCACTGTCTGGAGGTCCTGACTTGCCTATTTAACATCAGAAATAGTCTATGAGGACATCATGTAGCTTTTAGACCTTCTGGGGACCCTCTGAGGAGAAAAAAAGTTCAAAAGGTCCCATATGAACCACTGTCTGGATGTCCTGACTTGACTTTTTAACATCAGAAAGAGTCTATGAGGACATCATGTAGCTTTTAGACCTTCTGGGGACCCTCTGAGGAGAAAAAAAGTTCAAAAGGTCCCATATGGACTAGTGTCTGGAGGACCTGACTTGACTTTTTAACATCAGAAATAGTCTATGAGGACATCATGTAGCTTTTAGACCTTCTGGGCACCCTCTGAGGAGAAAAAAAGTTCAACAGGTCCCATATGGACCACTGATTGGAGGACCTGACTTGACTTTTTAACATCAGAAAGAGTCTATAAGGACATCATGTAGCTTTTAGACCTTCTGGGGACCCTCTGAGGAGAAAAAAAGTTCAAAAGGTCCCATATGGACTAGTGTCTGGTGGACCTGACTTGACTTTTTAACATCAGAAATAGTCTATGAGGACATCATGTAGCTTTTAGACATTCTGGGCACCCTGTGAGGAGAAAAAAAGTTCAACAGGTCCCATATGGACCACTGATTGGAGGACCTGACTTGACTTTTTAACATCAAAAAGAGTCTATGAGGACATCCTGTAGCTTTTAGACCTTCTGGGGACTCCCTGAGGAGAATAAAGTTTAAAAAGTCCCATATGGACCACTGTCTGGAGGACCTAACTTGACTTTTTAACATCAGAAAGAGTCTATGAGGACATCATGTAGCTTTTAGACCTTCTGGGGACCCCCGGAGGAGAAAAAAAGTTCAAAAATTCCCATATGGACCACTGTCTGGATGACCTGACTTGACTTTTTAACATCAGAAAGAGTCTATGAGGACATCATGTAGCTTTTAGACCTTCTGGGGAACCTCTGAGGAGAAAAAAAGTTCAAAAGGTCCTATATGGACCACTGACTGGAGGACCTGACTTGACTTTTTAACATCAGAAAGAGTCTATTAGGACATCATGTAGCTTTTAGACCTTCTGGGGATCCTCTGAACAGAAAAAAAGTTCAAAAGGTCCCATATAGACCACTCTCTGGAGGACCTGACTTGACTTTTTAACATCAGAAAGAGTCTATGAGGACATCATGTAGCTTTTAGACCTTCTGGGGACCCTCTGAGGAGAAAAAAAGTTCAAAAGGTTCCATATGGACCACTGACTGGAGGACCTGACTTGACTTTTTAACATGAGAAAGAGTCTATGAGGACATCATGTAGCTTTTAGACCTTCTGGGGACCCTCTGACCAGAAAAAAAGTTCAAAAGGTCCCATATGGACCACTTTCTGGAGGACCTGACTTGCTTATTTAACATCAGAAATAGTCTATGAGGACATCATGTAGCTTTTAGACCTTTTGGGGACCCCCTGAGGAGGAAAAAAGTTTAAAAAGTCCCATATGGACCACTGTCTGGAGGACCTAACTTGACTTTTTAACATCAGACAGAGTCTATGAGGACATCATGTAGCTTTAAGACCTTCTGGGGACCCTCTGAGGAGAAAAAAAGTTCAAAAGGTCCCATATGGACCACTGTCTGGAGGTCCTGACTTGACTTTTTAACATGAGAAAGAGTCTATAAGGAGAGCATGGAGATTTTAGACCTTCTGGGGACTCTCTGAGGAGAAAAAAATTTCAAAAGGTCCCATATGGACCACTGTCTGGAGGTCCTGACTTGCCTATTTAACATCAGAAATAGTCTATGAGGACATCATGTAGCTTTTAGACCTTCTGGGGACCCTCTGAGGAGAAAAAAAGTTCAAAAGGTCCCATATGAACCACTGTCTGGAGGTCCTGACTTGACTTTTTAACATCAGAAAGAGTCTATGAGGACATCATGTAGCTTTTAGACCTTCTGGGGACCCTCTGAGGAGAAAAAAAGTTCAAAAGGTCCCATATGGACTAGTGTCTGGAGGACCTGACTTGACTTTTTAACATCAGAAATAGTCTATGAGGACATCATGTAGCTTTTAGACCTTCTGGGCACCCTGTGAGGAGAAAAAAAGTTCAACAGGTCCCATATGGACCACTGATTGGAGGACCTGACTTGACTTTTTAACATCAAAAAGAGTCTATGAGGACATCCTGTAGCTTTTAGACCTTCTGGGGACTCCCTGAGGAGAATAAAGTTTAAAAAGTCCCATATGGACCACTGTCTGGAGGACCTAACTTGACTTTTTAACATCAGAAAGAGTCTATGAGGACATCATGTAGCTTTTAGACCTTCTGGGGACCCCCGGAGGAGAAAAAAAGTTCAAAAATTCCCATATGGACCACTGTCTGGATGACCTGACTTGACTTTTTAACATCAGAAAGAGTCTATGAGGACAT
This sequence comes from Gila orcuttii, assembly GCA_026230005.1. Lineage (NCBI taxonomy): Eukaryota > Metazoa > Chordata > Actinopteri > Cypriniformes > Leuciscidae > Gila > Gila orcuttii. Next base: position 41,458,773 of record JAPDVR010000002.1, on the reverse strand, counting down.
CATGTAGCTTTTAGACCTTCTGGGGAACCTCTGAGGAGAAAAAAAGTTCAAAAGGTCCTATATGGACCACTGACTGGAGGACCTGACTTGACTTTTTAACATCAGAAAGAGTCTATGAGGACATCATGTAGCTTTTAGACCTTCTGGGGACCCTCTGACCAGAAAAAAAGTTCAAAAGGTCCCATATGGACCACTTTCTGGAGGACCTGACTTGCCTATTTAACATCAGAAATAGTCTATGAGGACATCATGTAGCTTTTAGACCTTCTGGGGACCCTCTGAGGAGAAAAAAAGTTCAAAAGGTTCCATATGGACCACTGACTGGAGGACCTGACTTGACTTTTTAACATGAGAAAGAGTCTATGAGGACATCATGTAGCTTTTAGACCTTCTGGGGACCCTCTGAGGAGAAAAAAAGTTCAAAAGGTTCCATATGGACCACTGACTGGAGGACCTGACTTGACTTTTTAACATGAGAAAGAGTCTATGAGGACATCATGTAGCTTTTAGACCTTCTGGGGACCCTCTGACCAGAAAAAAAGTTCAAAAGGTCCCATATGGACCACTTTCTGGAGGACCTGACTTGCCTATTTAACATCAGAAATAGTCTATGAGGACATCATGTAGCTTTTAGACCTTCTGGGGACCCTCTGAGCAAAAAAAAAGTTCAAAAGTTCCCATATGGACCACTGACTGGAGGACCTGACTTGACTTTTTAACATCAGAAAGAGTCTTAAAAAGTCAATTCAAGTCCTCCAGACAGTGGTCCATATGGGGACCTTTTGAACTTTTTTCTGCTCAGAGGGTCCCCAAAAGGTCTAAAAGTTACATGATGTCCTCATAGACTCTTTCTGATGTTAAAAAATCAAGTCAGGTCCTCCAGACAGTGGTCCATATGGGACCTTTTGAACTTTTTTTCTCCTCAGAGGGTCCCCAGAAGGTCTAAAAGCTACATGATGTCCTCATAGACTCTTTCTGATGTTAAAAAGTCAAGTCAGGTCCTCCAGACAATGGTCCATATGGGACCTTTTGAACTTTTTTTTTGCTCAGAGGGTCCCCAGAAGGTCTACAAGCTACCTGATGTCCTCATAGACTCTATCTGATGTTAAAAAGTCAAGTCAGGACCTCCAGACAGTGGTCCATATGGGACCTTTTGAACTTTTTTTCTCCTCAGAGGGTGCCCAGAAGGTCTTAAAGCTACATGATGTCCTCATAGACTATTTCTGATGTTAAATAGGCAAGTCAGGTCCTCCAGACACTAGTCTATATGGGACCTTTTGAACTTTTTTTGTCCTCAGAGGGTCCCCAGAAGGTCTAAAAGCTCCATGCTGTCCTCATAGACTCTTTCTGATGTTAAAAAGTCAAGTCAGGACCTCCAGACAGTGGTCAATATGGGACCTTTTGAACTTTTTTTCTGATAAGAGGGTTCACAGAAGGTCTAATAGCTAAATGATGTCCTCATAGACTCTTTCTGATGTTAAAAAGTCAAGTCAGGACCTCCAGACAGTGGTCCATATGGGAACTTTTGAACTTTTTTTTTGCTCAGAGGGTCCCCAGAAGGTCTAAAAGCTACCTGATGTCCTCATAGACTCTTTCTAATGTTAAAAAGTCAAGTCAGGACCTCCAGACAGTGGTCCATATGGGACCTTTTGAACTTTTTTTCTGCTCAGAGGGTCCCCAGAATGTCTAAAAGCTACATGATGTCCTCATAGACTCTTTCTGATGTTAAAAAGTCAAGTCAAATCCTCCAGACAGTGGTCAATATGGGATCTTTTGAACTTTTTTTCTTCTCAGAGGGTCCCCAGAAGGTCTAAAAGCTCCATGCTGTCCTCATAGACTCTTTCTGATGTTAAAAAGTCAAGTCAGGACCTCCAGACAGTGGTCAATATGGGACCTTTTGAACTTTTTTTCTGATAAGAGGGTTCACAGAAGGTCTAATAGCTACATGATGTCCTTACAGACTCTTTCTGATGTTAATAAGCAAATTGTCAAGTGACGTCCTTCAGACAGTAGTCCATATGGGACCTTTTGAACTTTTTTCTGGTCAGAGGGTCCCCAAGAAGGTTTAAAAGCTACATGATGTCCTTACAGACTCTTTCTGATGTTAAAAAGTCAAGTCAGGTCCTCCAGACAGTGGTCCATATGGGACCTTTTGAACTTTTTTTCTGCTCAGAGGATCCCCAGAAGGTCTAAAAGCTACCTGATGTCCTCATAGACTCTATCTGATGTTAAAAAGTCAAGTCAGGACCTCCAGACAGTGGTCCATATGGGACCTTTTGAACTTTTTTTCTGGTCAGAGGGTCCCCAGAAGGTCTAAAAGCTACATGATGTCCTCATACACTCTTTCTGATGTTAAAAAGTCAAAAGGCATTGTTAAATTGCAATGCTTTCAAGAACTAACTCATTTTGTAGTGCATTAAAGAGATGGGCAATGCAATCTGTTGTTTTAATAACATTTTTGTTGTTTCATTCCATTGTATAAAAGGACTAACTTATTCCTTTGTGCAATGAAAAAAACTAACGCTTAAAAACTGCTTTTGCATTGCACATATGATAAAGCAGTAGAATAACATATAAGCGCGATATGCACTTTTTTGCATTGCAAAGCATTCAAGAGCTAACTCATTCAGTAGTGCATTGAAGAGATTGAATTGCATTGCACATAAGTTAAAGCGTTGTGCATAAGCAATATGCACTTTTTTTGCAATGCACTCAAGAACTAACTCTTTTTGTAGTGCATTAAAGAGCTGGGCAACGCAATCTGCTGTTTTAAAAACGTTTTGTTGTTTCATTCCATTGCATAAAAGGACTAACTTATTCCTTTGTGCAATGAAAAAAAACTAACGCTTAAAAAAACTGCTGTTGCATTGCACATATGTAAAGCGTTAGAATGACATATAAGCGATATGCACTTTTTTTTTCAAGAACTAACTCATTCCGTAGTGCATTAAGAGATCTGCAATGCAATCTGCTGTTGCATTGCATTGCACATACGATCAAGCGTAACGAAGAATACCAACAAAAAGCATAGAAGAATGACCTATAAGCAATATGCACTTTAAAAGTAGTATGCACTTTGTGGCATTGCAAATGCATTCAAGAACTAATGCGATTCATTCTATTGCGTGCTGTTGCATTGCACAAGCGTTTTGCATGGAAGAATAACATTTAATAGTAATATGCACTCTGTTACATTGCAATGCATTCAAGAACTAATGCTTTTACAGAAAAGCATTAGTTCTCAAATGCATTGCAATGCAACAGAGTGCATATTACTTTTAAATGTTATTCTTCCATGCAAAACGCTATGTACAGACATAGCGTTTTGCATGGAAGAATAACATTTAAAAGTAATATGCACTCTGTTGCATTGCAATGCATTTGAGAACTAATGCGTTTCATTACATTGCAACAGCGTGCTGTTGCATTGCACAAGCGTTTTGCATGGAAGAATAACATTTGAAAGTAATATGCACTTTGTTGAATTGCAATGCATTCAAGAACTAATGCGTTTCATTACATTGCAACAGCGTGCTGTTGCATTGCAAAGCGTTTTGCATGGAAGAATAACATTTAAAAGTAATATGACCTTTGTTGATTGCAATGCATTCAAGATTCAAGAAATAAAACTCGTTCCGTTTTTTTCATAATAAAACTAAAAACATTTTTTAAGGTAGCCTATGTCGTACTCTTAAACCGACATGATTTTAGTCATTGCTATTGCCCTGCTAATTTAGTTTCATTACATAAAACTATTAAAAAATGCCTTTCATTACATTGTAACAGCGTGCTGTTGCATTGCACAAGCGTTTTGCATGGAAGAATAACATTTAAATGTAATATGCACTCTGTTGCATTGCAATGCATTTAAGAACTAATGCGTTTCATTACATTGCAACAGCGTGCAGCTGATAAGAGGGTTCACAGAAGGTCTAATAGCTACATGATGTCCTTACAGACTCTTTCTGATGTTAATAAGCAAATTGTCAAGTGAAGTCCGCCAGACAGTAGTCCATATGGGACCTTTTGAACTTTTTTCTGGTCAGAGGGTCCCCAAGAAGGTTTAAAAGCTACATGATGTCCTTACAGACTCTTTCTGATGTTAATAAGTCAAGTCAGGTCCTCCAGACAGTGGTCCATATGGGACCTTTTGAACTTTTTTTCTGCTCAGAGGGTCCCCAGAAGGTCTAAAAGCTACATGATGTCCGCATAGACTCTTTTTGATGTTAAAAATTCAAGTCAGGACTTCCAGACAGTGGTTCATATGGGACCTTTTGAACTTTTTTTCTCCTCAGAGGGTGCCCAGAAGGTCTAAAAGCTGTCCTCATAGACTCTTTCTGATGTTAAAAAGTCAAGTCAGGTCCCCCAGACAGTGGTCCATTTGGGACCTTTTGAACTTTTTTTCAGCTCAGAGGGTCCCCAGAAGGTCTAAAAGCTACATGATGTCCTCATAGACTCTTTCTGATGTTAAAAAGTCAAATCAGGACCTCCAGAGAGTGGTCCATATGGGACCTTTTGAACTTTTTTTTGGCTCAGAGGGTCCCCAGAAGGTCTAAAAGCTACATGATGTCCTCATAGACTCTTTCTGATGTTAAAAAGTCAAGTCAGGTCCTCCAGTCAGTGGTCCATATGGGACCTGTTGAACTTTTTTTCTCCTCAGAGGGTGCCCAGAAGTCTTAAAGCTACATGATGTCCTCATAGACTCTTTCTGATGTTAAAAAGTCAAGTCAGGTCCTCCAGACAGTGGTCCATATGGGACCTATTGAACTTTTTTTCTCTGTCTGGAGGTCCTGACTTGACTTTTTAACATCAGAAAGAGTCTATGAGGACATCAGGTAGCTTTTAGACCTTATGGGGACCCTCTGAGCAAAAAAAAAGTTCAAAAGTTCCCATATGGACCACTGTCTGGAGGACTTGAATTGACTTTTTATCATCAGAAAGAGTCTATGAGGATATCATGTAGCTTTTAGACCTTCTGGGGACCCTCTGAGCAGAAAAAAAGTTCAAAAGGTCCCATATGGACCACTGTCTGGAGGTCCTGACTTGACTTTTTAACATCAGAAAGAGTCTATGAGGACATCATTTAGCTTTTAGACCTTCTGGGGACCCTCTGAGGAGAAAAAAAGTTCAAAAGGTCCCATATGAACCACTGTCTGGAGGTCCTGACTTGACTTTTTAACATCAGAAAGAGTCTATGAGGACATCATGTAGCTTTTAGACCTTCTGGGGACCCTCTGAGGACAAAAAAAGTTCAAAAGGTCCCATATAGACTAGTGTCTGGAGGACCTGACTTGCCTATTTAACATCAGAAATAGTCTATGAGGACATCATGTAGCTTTAAGACCTTCTGGGCACCCTCTAAGGAGAAAAAAAGTTCAACAGGTCCCATATGGACCACTGACTGGAGGACTTGACTTGACTTTTTAACATCAGAAAGAGTCTATGAGGACATCATGTAGCTTTTAGACCTTCTGGGGATCCTCTGAACAGAAAAAAAGTTCAAAAGGTCCCATATGGACAACTGTCTGGAGGTCCTGACTTGACTTTTTAACATCAGATAGAGTCTATGAGGACATCATGTAGCTTTAAGACCTTCTGGGCACCCTCTGAGGAGAAAAAAAGTTCAACAGGTCCCATATGGACCACTGACTGGAGGACCTGACTTGACTTTTTAACATCAGAAAGAGTCTATGAGGACATCATGTAGCTTTTAGACCTTCTGGGGATCCTCTGAACAGAAAAAAAGTTCAAAAGGTCCCATATGGACAACTGTCTGGAGGTCCTGACTTGACTTTTTAACATCAGATAGAGTCTATGAGGACATCATTTAGCATTTAGACCTTCTGGGAACCCTCTGAGCAGAAAAAAAGTTCAAAAGGTCCCATATGGACCACTGTCTGGAGGTCCTGACTTGACTTTTTAACATCAGATAGAGTCTATGAGGACATCATGTAACTTTTAGACCTTCTGGGGACCCTCTGAGCAGAAAAAAGTTCAAAAGGTCCCCATATAGACCACTGACTGGAGGACCTGACTTGACTTTTTAACATCAGAAAGAGTCTATGAGGACATCATGTAGCTTTTAGACCTTCTGGGGATCCTCTGAGCAGAAAAAAAGTTCAAAAGGTCCCATATGGACCACTGTCTGGAGGACCTGACTTGACTTTTTAACATGAGAAAGAGTCTATGATGACATCATGTAGCTTTTAGACCTTCTGGGGACCCTCTGAGGAGAAAAAAAGTTCAAAAGGTCCCATATGGACCACTGTCTTGAGGTCCTGACTTGACTTTTTAACATCAGAAAGAGTCTATGAGGACATCAGGTAGCTTTTAGACCTTCTGGGGACCCTCTGAGCAAAAAAAAATTTCAAAAGTCCCCATATGGACCACTGTCTGGAGGACTTGAATTGACTTTTTAACATCAGAAAGAGTCTATGAGGACATCATGTAGCTTTTAGACCTTCTGGGGACCCTCTGAGCAGAAAAAAAGTTCAAAAGGTCCCATATGGACCACTGTCTGGAGGTCCTGACTTGACTTTTTAACATCAGAAAGAGTCTATGAGGACATCATTTAGCTTTTAGACCTTCTGGGGACCCTCTGAGGAGAAAAAAAGTTCAAAAGGTCCCATATGAACCACTGTCTGGAGGTCCTGACTTGACTTTTTAACATCAGAAAGAGTCTATGAGGACATCATGTAGCTTTTAGACCTTCTGGGGACACTCTGAGGAAAAAAAAAGTTCAAAAGGTCCCATATAGACTAGTGTCTGGAGGACCTGACTTGCCTATTTAACATCAGAAATAGTCTATGAGGACATCATGTAGCTTTAAGACCTTCTGGGCACCCTCTAAGGAGAAAAAAAGTTCAACAGGTCCCATATGGACCACTTACTGGAGGACCTGACTTGACTTTTTAACATAAGAAAGAGTCTATGAGGACATCATGTAGCTTTTAGACCTTCTCGGGACCCTCTGAGCAGAAAAAAAGTTCAACAGGTCCCATATGGACCACTGACTGGAGGACCTGACTTGACTTTTTAACATCAGAAAGAGTCTATGAGGACATCATTTAGCTTTTAGACCTTCTGGGGATCCTCTGAACAGAAAAAAAGTTCAAAAGGTCCCATATGGACCACTGTCTGGAGGTCCTGACTTGACTTTTTAACATCAGATAGAGTCTATGAGGACATCATGTAGCATTTAGACCTTCTGGGAACCCTCTGAGCTGAAACAAAGTTCAAAAGGTCCCATATGGACCACTGTCTGGAGGTCCTGACTTGACTTTTTAACATCAAATAGAGTCTATGAGGACATCAGGTAGCTTTTAGACCTTCTGGGGACCCTCTGAGCAAAAAAAAAGTTCAAAAGGTCCCATATGGACCACTGTCTGGAGGACCTGACTTGACTTTTTAACATCAGAAAGAGTCTATGAGGACATCATGTAGCTTTTAGACCTTCTGGGGACCCTCTGAGGAGAAAAAAAGTTCAAAAGGTCCCATATGGACCACTGTCTGGAGGACCTGACATGATTTTTTAACATCAGAAAGAGTCTATGAGGACATCATGTAACTTTTAGACCTTCTGGGGACCCTCTGAGCAGAAAAAAGTTCAAAAGGTCCCCATATAGACCACTGACTGGAGGACCTGACTTGACTTTTTAACATCAGAAAGAGTCTATGAGGACATCATGTAGCTTTTAGACCTTCTGGGGATCCTCTGAGCAGAAAAAAAGTTCAAAAGGTCCCATATGGACCACTGTCTGGAGGACCTGACTTGACTTTTTAACATCAGAAAGAATCTATGAGGACATCATGTAGCTTTTAGACCTTCTGGGGTCCCTCTGAGGAGAAAAAAAGTTCAAAAGGTCCCATATGAACCACTGTCTGGAGGTCCTGACTTGACTTTTTAACATCAGAAAGAGTCTATGAGGACATCATGTAGCTTTTAGACCTTCTGGGGACCCTCTGAGGACAAAAAAAGTTCAAAAGGTCCCATATAGACTAGTGTCTGGAGGACCTGACTTGCCTATTTAACATCAGAAATAGTCTATGAGGACATCATGTAGCTTTAAGACCTTCTGGGCACCCTCTAAGGAGAAAAAAAGTTCAACAGGTCCCATATGGACCACTTACTGGAGGACCTGACTTGACTTTTTAACATAAGAAAGAGTCTATGAGGACATCATGTAGCTTTTAGACCTTTTGGGGACCCTCTGAGGAGAAAAAAAGTTCAACAGGTCCCATATGGACCACTGACTGGAGGACCTGACTTGACTTTTTAACATCAGAAAGAGTCTATGAGGACATCATGTAGCTTTTAGACCTTCTGGGGATCCTCTGAACAGAAAAAAAGTTCAAAAGGTCCCATATGGACAACTGTCTGGAGGTCCTGACTTGACTTTTTAACATCAGATAGAGTCTATGAGGACATCATTTAGCATTTAGACCTTCTGGGAACCCTCTGAGCAGAAAAAAAGTTCAAAAGGTCCCATATGGACCACTGTCTGGAGGTCCTGACTTGACTTTTTAACATCAGATAGAGTCTATGAGGACATCATGTAACTTTTAGACCTTCTGGGGACCCTCTGAGCAGAAAAAAGTTCAAAAGGTCCCCATATAGACCACTGACTGGAGGACCTGACTTGACTTTTTAACATCAGAAAGAGTCTATGAGGACATCATGTAGCTTTTAGACCTTCTGGGGATCCTCTGAGCAGAAAAAAAGTTCAAAAGGTCCCATATGGACCACTGTCTGGAGGACCTGACTTGACTTTTTAACATGAGAAAGAGTCTATGATGACATCATGTAGCTTTTAGACCTTCTGGGGACCCTCTGAGCAAAAAAAAATTTCAAAAGTCCCCATATGGACCACTGTCTGGAGGACTTGAATTGACTTTTTAACATCAGAAAGAGTCTATGAGGACATCATGTAGCTTTTAGACCTTCTGGGGACCCTCTGAGCAGAAAAAAAGTTCAAAAGGTCCCATATGGACCACTGTCTGGAGGTCCTGACTTGACTTTTTAACATCAGAAAGAGTCTATGAGGACATCATTTAGCTTTTAGACCTTCTGGGGACCCTCTGAGGAGAAAAAAAGTTAAAAAGGTCCCATATGAACCACTGTCTGGAGGTCCTGACTTGACTTTTTAACATCAGAAAGAGTCTATGAGGACATCATGTAGCTTTTAGACCTTCTGGGGACACTCTGAGGAAAAAAAAAGTTCAAAAGGTCCCATATAGACTAGTGTCTGGAGGACCTGACTTGCCTATTTAACATCAGAAATAGTCTATGAGGACATCATGTAGCTTTAAGACCTTCTGGGCACCCTCTAAGGAGAAAAAAAGTTCAACAGGTCCCATATGGACCACTTACTGGAGGACCTGACTTGACTTTTTAACATAAGAAAGAGTCTATGAGGACATCATGTAGCTTTTAGACCTTCTCGGGACCCTCTGAGCAGAAAAAAAGTTCAACAGGTCCCATATGGACCACTGACTGGAGGACCTGACTTGACTTTTTAACATCAGAAAGAGTCTATGAGGACATCATTTAGCTTTTAGACCTTCTGGGGATCCTCTGAACAGAAAAAAAGTTCAAAAGGTCCCATATGGACCACTGTCTGGAGGTCCTGACTTGACTTTTTAACATCAGATAGAGTCTATGAGGACATCATGTAGCATTTAGACCTTCTGGGAACCCTCTGAGCTGAAACAAAGTTCAAAAGGTCCCATATGGACCACTGTCTGGAGGTCCTGACTTGACTTTTTAACATCAGATAGAGTCTATGAGGACATCAGGTAGCTTTTAGACCTTCTGGGGACCCTCTGAGCAAAAAAAAAGTTCAAAAGGTCCCATATGGACCACTGTCTGGAGGACCTGACTTGACTTTTTAACATCAGAAAGAGTCTATGAGGACATCATGTAGCTTTTAGACCTTCTGGGGACCCTCTGAGGAGAAAAAAAGTTCAAAAGGTCCCATATGGACCACTGTCTGGAGGATCTGACATGATTTTTTAACATCAGAAAGAGTCTATGAGGACATCATGTAACTTTTAGACCTTCTGGGGACCCTCTGAGCAGAAAAAAGTTCAAAAGGTCCCCATATAGACCACTGACTGGAGGACCTGACTTGACTTTTTAACATCAGAAAGAGTCTATGAGGACATCATGTAGCTTTTAGACCTTCTGGGGATCCTCTGAGCAGAAAAAAAGTTCAAAAGGTCCCATATGGACCACTGTCTGGAGGACCTGACTTGACTTTTTAACATCAGAAAGAGTCTATGAGGACATCATGTAGCTTTTAGTCCTTCTGGGGACCCTCTGAGGAGAAAAAAAGTTCAAAAGGTCCCATATGGACCACTGTCTGGAGGACCTGACTTGACTTTTTAACATGAGAAAGAGTCTATGATGACATCATGTAGCTTTTAGACCTTCTGGGGACCCTTTGAGGAGAAAAAAAGTTCAAAAGGTCCCATATGGACCACTGTCTTGAGGTCCTGACTTGACTTTTTAACATCAGAAAGAGTCTATGAGGACATCATGTAGCTTTAAGACCTTCTGGGCACCCTCTAAGGAGAAAAAAAGTTCAACAGGTCCCATATGGACCACTTACTGGAGGACCTGACTTGACTTTTTAACATAAGAAAGAGTCTATGAGGACATCATGTAGCTTTTAGACCTTCTCGGGACCCTCTGAGCAGAAAAAAAGTTCAACAGGTCCCATATGGACCACTGACTGGAGGACCTGACTTGACTTTTTAACATCAGAAAGAGTCTATGAGGACATCATTTAGCTTTTAGACCTTCTGGGGATCCTCTGAACAGAAAAAAAGTTCAAAAGGTCCCATATGGACCACTGTCTGGAGGTCCTGACTTGACTTTTTAACATCAGATAGAGTCTATGAGGACATCATGTAGCATTTAGACCTTCTGGGAACCCTCTGAGCAGAAAAAAAGTTCAAAAGGTCCCATATGGACCACTGTCTGGAGGTCCTGACTTGACTTTATAACATCAGATAGAGTCTATGAGGACATCAGGTAGCTTTTAGACCTTCTGGGGACCCTCTGAGCAAAAAAAAAGTTCAAAAGGTCCCATATGGACCACTGTCTGGAGGACCTGACTTGACTTTTTAACATCAGAAAGAGTCTATGAGGACATCATGTAGCTTTTAGACCTTCTGGGGACCCTCTGAGGAGAAAAAAAGTTCAAAAGGTCCCATATGGACCACTGTCTGGAGGACCTGACATGATTTTTTAACATCAGAAAGAGTCTATGAGGACATCATGTAACTTTTAAACCTTCTGGGGACCCTCTGAGCAGAAAAAAGTTCAAAAGGTCCCCATATAGACCACTGACTGGAGGACCTGACTTGACTTTTTAACATCAGAAAAAGTCTATGAGGACATCATGTAGCTTTTAGACCTTCTGGGGATCCTCTGAGCAGAAAAAAAGTTCAAAAGGTCTTATATGGACCACTGTCTGGAGGACCTGACTTGACTTTTTAACATCAGAAAGAGTCTATGAGGACATCATGTAGCTTTTAGTCCTTTCTGGGGACCCTCTGAGGAGAAAAAAAGTTCAAAAGGTCCCATATGGACCACTGTCTGGAGGACCTGACTTGACTTTTTAACATGAGAAAGAGTCTATGATGACATCATGTAGCTTTTAGACCTTCTGGGGACCCTTTGAGGAGAAAAAAAGTTCAAAAGGTCCCATATGGACCACTGTCTTGAGGTCCTGACTTGACTTTTTAACATCAGAAAGAGTCTATGAGGACATCATGTAGCTTTTAGACCTTCTGGGGACCCTCTGAGCAAAAAAAAAGTTCAAAAGTTCCCATATGGACCACTGTCTGGAGGACTTGAATTGACTTTTTAACATCAGAAAGAGTCTATGAGGACATCATGTAGCTTTTAGACCTTCTGGGGACCCTCTGAGCAGAAAAAAAGTTCAAAAGGTCCCATATGGACCACTGTCTGGAGGTCCTGACTTGACTTTTTAACATGAGAAAGAGTCTATAAGGACAGCATGGAGATTTTAGACCTTCTGGGGACTCTCTGAGGAGAAAAAAAGTTAAAAAGGTCCCATATGGACCACTGTCTGGAGGTCCTTACTTGCCTATTTAACATCAGAAATAGTCTATGAGGACATCATGTAGCTTTTAGACCTTCTGGGGACCCTCTGAGGAGAAAAAGTTCAAAAGGTCCCATATGGACCACTGTCTGGTGGACCTGACTTGACTTTTTAACATGAGAAAGAGTCTATGAGGACATCATGTAGCTTTTAGACCTTCTGGGGACCCTCTGAGCAGAAAAAAAGTTCAAAAGGTCCCATATGGACCACTGTCTGGAGGACCTGACTTGCCTATTTAACATCAGAAATAGTCTAGGAGGACATCATGTAGTTTTTAGACCTTTTGGGGACCCCCCTGAGGAGGAAAAAAGTTCAAAAAGTCCCATATGGACCACTGTCTGGAGGACCTAACTTGACTTTTTAACATCAGAAAGAGTCTATGAGGACATCATGTAGCTTTTAGACCTTCTGGGGACCCTCTGAGGAGAAAAAAAGTTCAAAAGGTCCCATATGGACCACTGTCTGGAGGTCCTGACTTGACTTTTTAACATGAGAAAGAGTCTATAAGGACAGCATGGAGATTTTAGACCTTCTGGGGACTCTCTGAGGAGAAAAAAAGTTCAAAAGGTCCCATATGGACCACTGTCTGGAGGTCCTGACTTGCCTATTTAACATCAGAAATAGTCTATGAGGACATCATGTAGCTTTTAGACCTTCTGGGGACCCTCTGAGGAGAAAAAAAGTTCAAAAGGTCCCATATGAACCACTGTCTGGAGGTCCTGACTTGACTTTTTAACATCAGAAAGAGTCTATGAGGACATCATGTAGCTTTTAGACCTTCTGGGGACCCTCTGAGGAGAAAAAAAGTTCAAAAGGTCCCACATGGACTAGTGTCTGGAGGACCTGACTTGACTTTTTAACATCAGAAATAGTCTATGAGGACATCATGTAGCTTTTAGACCTTCTGGGCACCCTCTGAGGAGAAAAAAAGTTCAACAGGTCCCATATGGACCACTGATTGGAGGACCTGACTTGACTTTTTAACATCAGAAAGAGTCTATAAGGACATCATGTAGCTTTTAGACCTTCTGGGGACCCTCTGAGGAGAAAAAAAGTTCAAAAGGTCCCATATGGACTAGTGTCTGGAGGACCTGACTTGACTTTTTAACATCAGAAATAGTCTATGAGGACATCATGTAGCTTTTAGACCTTCTGGGCACCCTGTGAGGAGAAAAAAAGTTTAACAGGTCCCATATGGACCACTGATTGGAGGACCTGACTTGACTTTTTAACATCAAAAAGAGTCTATGAGGACATCCTGTAGCTTTTAGACCTTCTGGGGACCCCCTGAGGAGAATAAAGTTTAAAAAGTCCCATATGGACCACTGTCTGGAGGTCCTGACTTGACTTTTTAACATCAGAAAGAGTCTATGAGGACATCAGGTAGCTTTTAGACCTTATGGGGACCCTCTGAGCAAAAAAAAAGTTCAAAAGTTCCCATATGGACCACTGTCTGGAGGACTTGAATTGACTTTTTATCATCAGAAAGAGTCTATGAGGATATCATGTAGCTTTTAGACCTTCTGGGGACCCTCTGAGCAGAAAAAAAGTTCAAAAGGTCCCATATGGACCACTGTCTGGAGGTCCTGACTTGACTTTTTAACATCAGAAAGAGTCTATGAGGACATCATTTAGCTTTTAGACCTTCTGGGGTCCCTCTGAGGAGAAAAAAAGTTCAAAAGGTCCCATATGAACCACTGTCTGGAGGTCCTGACTTGACTTTTTAACATCAGAAAGAGTCTATGAGGACATCATGTAGCTTTTAGACCTTCTGGGGACCCTCTGAGGACAAAAAAAGTTCAAAAGGTCCCATATAGACTAGTGTCTGGAGGACCTGACTTGCCTATTTAACATCAGAAATAGTCTATGAGGACATCATGTAGCTTTAAGACCTTCTGGGCACCCTCTAAGGAGAAAAAAAGTTCAACAGGTCCCATATGGACCACTTACTGGAGGACCTGACTTGACTTTTTAACATAAGAAAGAGTCTATGAGGACATCATGTAGCTTTTAGACCTTCTGGGGACCCTCTGAGGAGAAAAAAAGTTCAACAGGTCCCATATTGACCACTGACTGGAGGACCTGACTTGACTTTTTAACATCAGAAAGAGTCTATGAGGACATCATGTAGCTTTTAGACCTTCTGGGGATCCTCTGAACAGAAAAAAAGTTCAAAAGGTCCCATATGGACAACTGTCTGGAGGTCCTGACTTGACTTTTTAACATCAGATAGAGTCTATGAGGACATCATTTAGCATTTAGACCTTCTGGGAACCCTCTGAGCAGACAAAAAGTTCAAAAGGTCCCATATGGACCACTGTCTGGAGGTCCTGACTTGACTTTTTAACATCAGATAGAGTCTATGAGGACATCATGTAACTTTTAGACCTTCTGGGGACCCTCTGAGCAGAAAAAAGTTCAAAAGGTCCCCATATAGACCACTGACTGGAGGACCTGACTTGACTTTTTAACATCAGAAAGAGTCTATGAGGACATCATGTAGCTTTTAGACCTTCTGGGGATCCTCTGAGCAGAAAAAAAGTTCAAAAGGTCCCATATGGACCACTGTCTGGAGGACCTGACTTGACTTTTTAACATGAGAAAGAGTCTATGATGACATCATGTAGCTTTTAGACCTTCTGGGGACCCTCTGAGGAGAAAAAAAGTTCAAAAGGTCCCATATGGACCACTGTCTTGAGGTCCTGACTTGACTTTTTAACATCAGAAAGAGTCTATGAGGACATCAGGTAGCTTTTAGACCTTCTGGGGACCCTCTGAGCAAAAAAAAATTTCAAAAGTCCCCATATGGACCACTGTCTGGAGGACTTGAATTGACTTTTTAACATCAGAAAGAGTCTATGAGGACATCATGTAGCTTTTAGACCTTCTGGGGACCCTCTGAGCAGAAAAAAAGTTCAAAAGGTCCCATATGGACCACTGTCTGGAGGTCCTGACTTGACTTTTTAACATCAGAAAGAGTCTATGAGGACATCATTTAGCTTTTAGACCTTCTGGGGACCCTCTGAGGAGAAAAAAAGTTCAAAAGGTCCCATATGAACCACTGTCTGGAGGTCCTGACTTGACTTTTTAACATCAGAAAGAGTCTATGAGGACATCATGTAGCTTTTAGACCTTCTGGGGACACTCTGAGGAAAAAAAAAGTTCAAAAGGTCCCATATAGACTAGTGTCTGGAGGACCTGACTTGCCTATTTAACATCAGAAATAGTCTATGAGGACATCATGTAGCTTTAAGACCTTCTGGGCACCCTCTAAGGAGAAAAAAAGTTCAACAGGTCCCATATGGACCACTTACTGGAGGACCTGACTTGACTTTTTAACATAAGAAAGAGTCTATGAGGACATCATGTAGCTTTTAGACCTTCTCGGGACCCTCTGAGCAGAAAAAAAGTTCAACAGGTCCCATATGGACCACTGACTGGAGGACCTGACTTGACTTTTTAACATCAGAAAGAGTCTATGAGGACATCATTTAGCTTTTAGACCTTCTGGGGATCCTCTGAACAGAAAAAAAGTTCAAAAGGTCCCATATGGACCACTGTCTGGAGGTCCTGACTTGACTTTTTAACATCAGATAGAGTCTATGAGGACATCATGTAGCATTTAGACCTTCTGGGAACCCTCTGAGCTGAAACAAAGTTCAAAAGGTCCCATATGGACCACTGTCTGGAGGTCCTGACTTGACTTTTTAACATCAAATAGAGTCTATGAGGACATCAGGTAGCTTTTAGACCTTCTGGGGACCCTCTGAGCAAAAAAAAAGTTCAAAAGGTCCCATATGGACCACTGTCTGGAGGACCTGACTTGACTTTTTAACATCAGAAAGAGTCTATGAGGACATCATGTAGCTTTTAGACCTTCTGGGGACCCTCTGAGGAGAAAAAAAGTTCAAAAGGTCCCATATGGACCACTGTCTGGAGGACCTGACATGATTTTTTAACATCAGAAAGAGTCTATGAGGACATCATGTAACTTTTAGACCTTCTGGGGACCCTCTGAGCAGAAAAAAGTTCAAAAGGTCCCCATATAGACCACTGACTGGAGGACCTGACTTGACTTTTTAACATCAGAAAGAGTCTATGAGGACATCATGTAGCTTTTAGACCTTCTGGGGATCCTCTGAGCAGAAAAAAAGTTCAAAAGGTCCCATATGGACCACTGTCTGGAGGACCTGACTTGACTTTTTAACATCAGAAAGAGTCTATGAGGACATCATGTAGCTTTTAGTCCTTCTGGGGACCCTCTGAGGAGAAAAAAAGTTCAAAAGGTCCCATATGGACCACTGTCTGGAGGACCTGACTTGACTTTTTAACATGAGAAAGAGTCTATGATGACATCATGTAGCTTTTAGACCTTCTGGGGACCCTTTGAGGAGAAAAAAAGTTCAAAAGGTCCCATATGGACCACTGTCTTGAGGTCCTGACTTGACTTTTTAACATCAGAAAGAGTCTATGAGGACATCATGTAGCTTTAAGACCTTCTGGGCACCCTCTAAGGAGAAAAAAAGTTCAACAGGTCCCATATGGACCACTTACTGGAGGACCTGACTTGACTTTTTAACATAAGAAAGAGTCTATGAGGACATCATGTAGCTTTTAGACCTTCTGGGGACCCTCTGAGGAGAAAAAAAGTTCAACAGGTCCCATATGGACCACTGACTGGAGGACCTGACTTGACTTTTTAACATCAGAAAGAGTCTATGAGGACATCATTTAGCTTTTAGACCTTCTGGGGATCCTCTGAACAGAAAAAAAGTTCAAAAGGTCCCATATGGACCACTGTCTGGAGGTCCTGACTTGACTTTTTAACATCAGATAGAGTCTATGAGGACATCATGTAGCATTTAGACCTTCTGGGAACCCTCTGAGCTGAAACAAAGTTCAAAAGGTCCCATATGGACCACTGTCTGGAGGTCCTGACTTGACTTTTTAACATCAGATAAAGTCTATGAGGACATCAGGTAGCTTTTAGACCTTCTGGGGACCCTCTGAGCAAAAAAAAAGTTCAAAAGGTCCCATATGGACCACTGTCTGGAGGACCTGACTTGACTTTTTAACATCAGAAAGAGTCTATGAGGACATCATGTAGCTTTTAGACCTTCTGGGGACCCTCTGAGGAGAAAAAAAGTTCAAAAGGTCCCATATGGACCACTGTCTGGAAGACCTGTCTTGATTTTTTAACATCAGAAAGAGTCTATGAGGACATCATGTAACTTTTAGACCTTCTGGGGACCCTCTGAGCAGAAAAAAGTTCAAAAGGTCCCCATATAGACCACTGACTGGAGGACCTGACTTGACTTTTTAACATCAGAAAGAGTCTATGAGGACATCATGTAGCTTTTAGACCTTCTGGGGATCCTCTGAGCAGAAAAAAAGTTTAAAAGGTCCCATATGGACCACTGTCTGGAGGACCTGACTTGACTTTTTAACATCAGAAAGAGTCTATGAGGACATCATGTAGCTTTTAGTCCTTCTGGGGACCCTCTGAGGAGAAAAAAAGTTCAAAAGGTCCCATATGGACCACTGTCTGGAGGACCTGACTTGACTTTTTAACATGAGAAAGAGTCTATGATGACATCATGTAGCTTTTAGACCTTCTGGGGACCCTTTGAGGAGAAAAAAAGTTCAAAAGGTCCCATATGGACCACTGTCTTGAGGTCCTGACTTGACTTTTTAACATCAGAAAGAGTCTATGAGGACATCATGTAGCTTTAAGACCTTCTGGGCACCCTCTAAGGAGAAAAAAAGTTCAACAGGTCCCATATGGACCACTTACTGGAGGACCTGACTTGACTTTTTAACATAAGAAAGAGTCTATGAGGACATCATGTAGCTTTTAGACCTTCTCGGGACCCTCTGAGCAGAAAAAAAGTTCAACAGGTCCCATATGGACCACTGACTGGAGGACCTGACTTGACTTTTTAACATCAGAAAGAGTCTATGAGGACATCATTTAGCTTTTAGACCTTCTGGGGATCCTCTGAACAGAAAAAAAGTTCAAAAGGTCCCATATGGACCACTGTCTGGAGGTCCTGACTTGACTTTTTAACATCAGATAGAGTCTATGAGGACATCATGTAGCATTTAGACCTTCTGGGAACCCTCTGAGCAGAAAAAAAGTTCAAAAGGTCCCATATGGACCACTGTCTGGAGGTCCTGACTTGACTTTATAACATCAGATAGAGTCTATGAGGACATCAGGTAGCTTTTAGACCTTCTGGGGACCCTCTGAGCAAAAAAAAAGTTCAAAAGGTCCCATATGGACCACTGTCTGGAGGACCTGACTTGACTTTTTAACATCAGAAAGAGTCTATGAGGACATCATGTAGCTTTTAGACCTTCTGGGGACCCTCTGAGGAGAAAAAAAGTTCAAAAGGTCCCATATGGACCACTGTCTGGAGGACCTGACATGATTTTTTAACATCAGAAAGAGTCTATGAGGACATCATGTAACTTTTAAACCTTCTGGGGACCCTCTGAGCAGAAAAAAGTTCAAAAAGTCCCCATATAGACCACTGACTGGAGGACCTGACTTGACTTTTTAACATCAGAAAAAGTCTATGAGGACATCATGTAGCTTTTAGACCTTCTGGGGATCCTCTGAGCAGAAAAAAAGTTCAAAAGGTCCCATATGGACCACTGTCTGGAGGACCTGACTTGACTTTTTAACATCAGAAAGAGTCTATGAGGACATCATGTAGCTTTTAGTCCTTTCTGGGGACCCTCTGAGGAGAAAAAAAGTTCAAAAGGTCCCATATGGACCACTGTCTGGAGGACCTGACTTGACTTTTTAACATGAGAAAGAGTCTATGATGACATCATGTAGCTTTTAGACCTTCTGGGGACCCTTTGAGGAGAAAAAAAGTTCAAAAGGTCCCATATGGACCACTGTCTTGAGGTCCTGACTTGACTTTTTAACATCAGAAAGAGTCTATGAGGACATCATGTAGCTTTTAGACCTTCTGGGGACCCTCTGAGCAAAAAAAAAGTTCAAAAGTTCCCATATGGACCACTGTCTGGAGGACTTGAATTGACTTTTTAACATCAGAAAGAGTCTATGAGGACATCATGTAGCTTTTAGACCTTCTGGGGACCCTCTGAGCAGAAAAAAAGTTCAAAAGGTCCCATATGGACCACTGTCTGGAGGTCCTGACTTGACTTTTTAACATGAGAAAGAGTCTATAAGGACAGCATGGAGATTTTAGACCTTCTGGGGACTCTCTGAGGAGAAAAAAAGTTAAAAAGGTCCCATATGGACCACTGTCTGGAGGTCCTTACTTGCCTATTTAACATCAGAAATAGTCTATGAGGACATCATGTAGCTTTTAGACCTTCTGGGGACCCTCTGAGGAGAAAAAGTTCAAAAGGTCCCATATGGACCACTGTCTGGTGGACCTGACTTGACTTTTTAACATGAGAAAGAGTCTATGAGGACATCATGTAGCTTTTAGACCTTCTGGGGACCCTCTGAGCAGAAAAAAAGTTCAAAAGGTCCCATATGGACCACTGTCTGGAGGACCTGACTTGCCTATTTAACATCAGAAATAGTCTAGGAGGACATCATGTAGTTTTTAGACCTTTTGGGGACCCCCCTGAGGAGGAAAAAAGTTCAAAAAGTCCCATATGGACCACTGTCTGGAGGACCTAACTTGACTTTTTAACATCAGAAAGAGTCTATGAGGACATCATGTAGCTTTTAGACCTTCTGGGGACCCTCTGAGGAGAAAAAAAGTTCAAAAGGTCCCATATGGACCACTGTCTGGAGGTCCTGACTTGACTTTTTAACATGAGAAAGAGTCTATAAGGACAGCATGGAGATTTTAGACCTTCTGGGGACTCTCTGAGGAGAAAAAAAGTTCAAAAGGTCCCATATGGACCACTGTCTGGAGGTCCTGACTTGCCTATTTAACATCAGAAATAGTCTATGAGGACATCATGTAGCTTTTAGACCTTCTGGGGACCCTCTGAGGAGAAAAAAAGTTCAAAAGGTCCCATATGAACCACTGTCTGGAGGTCCTGACTTGACTTTTTAACATCAGAAAGAGTCTATGAGGACATCATGTAGCTTTTAGACCTTCTGGGGACCCTCTGAGGAGAAAAAAAGTTCAAAAGGTCCCACATGGACTAGTGTCTGGAGGACCTGACTTGACTTTTTAACATCAGAAATAGTCTATGAGGACATCATGTAGCTTTTAGACCTTCTGGGCACCCTCTGAGGAGAAAAAAAGTTCAACAGGTCCCATATGGACCACTGATTGGAGGACCTGACTTGACTTTTTAACATCAGAAAGAGTCTATAAGGACATCATGTAGCTTTTAGACCTTCTGGGGACCCTCTGAGGAGAAAAAAAGTTCAAAAGGTCCCATATGGACTAGTGTCTGGAGGACCTGACTTGACTTTTTAACATCAGAAATAGTCTATGAGGACATCATGTAGCTTTTAGACCTTCTGGGCACCCTGTGAGGAGAAAAAAAGTTTAACAGGTCCCATATGGACCACTGATTGGAGGACCTGACTTGACTTTTTAACATCAAAAAGAGTCTATGAGGACATCCTGTAGCTTTTAGACCTTCTGGGGACCCCCTGAGGAGAATAAAGTTTAAAAAGTCCCATATGGACCACTGTCTGGAGGTCCTGACTTGACTTTTTAACATCAGAAAGAGTCTATGAGGACATCAGGTAGCTTTTAGACCTTATGGGGACCCTCTGAGCAAAAAAAAAGTTCAAAAGTTCCCATATGGACCACTGTCTGGAGGACTTGAATTGACTTTTTATCATCAGAAAGAGTCTATGAGGATATCATGTAGCTTTTAGACCTTCTGGGGACCCTCTGAGCAGAAAAAAAGTTCAAAAGGTCCCATATGGACCACTGTCTGGAGGTCCTGACTTGACTTTTTAACATCAGAAAGAGTCTATGAGGACATCATTTAGCTTTTAGACCTTCTGGGGTCCCTCTGAGGAGAAAAAAAGTTCAAAAGGTCCCATATGAACCACTGTCTGGAGGTCCTGACTTGACTTTTTAACATCAGAAAGAGTCTATGAGGACATCATGTAGCTTTTAGACCTTCTGGGGACCCTCTGAGGACAAAAAAAGTTCAAAAGGTCCCATATAGACTAGTGTCTGGAGGACCTGACTTGCCTATTTAACATCAGAAATAGTCTATGAGGACATCATGTAGCTTTAAGACCTTCTGGGCACCCTCTAAGGAGAAAAAAAGTTCAACAGGTCCCATATGGACCACTTACTGGAGGACCTGACTTGACTTTTTAACATAAGAAAGAGTCTATGAGGACATCATGTAGCTTTTAGACCTTCTGGGGACCCTCTGAGGAGAAAAAAAGTTCAACAGGTCCCATATTGACCACTGACTGGAGGACCTGACTTGACTTTTTAACATCAGAAAGAGTCTATGAGGACATCATGTAGCTTTTAGACCTTCTGGGGATCCTCTGAACAGAAAAAAAGTTCAAAAGGTCCCATATGGACAACTGTCTGGAGGTCCTGACTTGACTTTTTAACATCAGATAGAGTCTATGAGGACATCATTTAGCATTTAGACCTTCTGGGAACCCTCTGAGCAGAAAAAAAGTTCAAAAGGTCCCATATGGACCACTGTCTGGAGGTCCTGACTTGACTTTTTAACATCAGATAGAGTCTATGAGGACATCATGTAACTTTTAGACCTTCTGGGGACCCTCTGAGCAGAAAAAAGTTCAAAAGGTCCCCATATAGACCACTGACTGGAGGACCTGACTTGACTTTTTAACATCAGAAAGAGTCTATGAGGACATCATGTAGCTTTTAGACCTTCTGGGGATCCTCTGAGCAGAAAAAAAGTTCAAAAGGTCCCATATGGACCACTGTCTGGAGGACCTGACTTGACTTTTTAACATGAGAAAGAGTCTATGATGACATCATGTAGCTTTTAGACCTTCTGGGGACCCTCTGAGGAGAAAAAAAGTTCAAAAGGTCCCATATGGACCACTGTCTTGAGGTCCTGACTTGACTTTTTAACATCAGAAAGAGTCTATGAGGACATCAGGTAGCTTTTAGACCTTCTGGGGACCCTCTGAGCAAAAAAAAATTTCAAAAGTCCCCATATGGACCACTGTCTGGAGGACTTGAATTGACTTTTTAACATCAGAAAGAGTCTATGAGGACATCATGTAGCTTTTAGACCTTCTGGGGACCCTCTGAGCAGAAAAAAAGTTCAAAAGGTCCCATATGGACCACTGTCTGGAGGTCCTGACTTGACTTTTTAACATCAGAAAGAGTCTATGAGGACATCATTTAGCTTTTAGACCTTCTGGGGACCCTCTGAGGAGAAAAAAAGTTCAAAAGGTCCCATATGAACCACTGTCTGGAGGTCCTGACTTGACTTTTTAACATCAGAAAGAGTCTATGAGGACATCATGTAGCTTTTAGACCTTCTGGGGACACTCTGAGGAAAAAAAAAGTTCAAAAGGTCCCATATAGACTAGTGTCTGGAGGACCTGACTTGCCTATTTAACATCAGAAATAGTCTATGAGGACATCATGTAGCTTTAAGACCTTCTGGGCACCCTCTAAGGAGAAAAAAAGTTCAACAGGTCCCATATGGACCACTTACTGGAGGACCTGACTTGACTTTTTAACATAAGAAAGAATCTATGAGGACATCATGTAGCTTTTAGACCTTCTCGGGACCCTCTGAGCAGAAAAAAAGTTCAACAGGTCCCATATGGACCACTGACTGGAGGACCTGACTTGACTTTTTAACATCAGAAAGAGTCTATGAGGACATCATTTAGCTTTTAGACCTTCTGGGGATCCTCTGAACAGAAAAAAAGTTCAAAAGGTCCCATATGGACCACTGTCTGGAGGTCCTGACTTGACTTTTTAACATCAGATAGAGTCTATGAGGACATCATGTAGCATTTAGACCTTCTGGGAACCCTCTGAGCTGAAACAAAGTTCAAAAGGTCCCATATGGACCACTGTCTGGAGGTCCTGACTTGACTTTTTAACATCAGATAGAGTCTATGAGGACATCAGGTAGCTTTTAGACCTTCTGGGGACCCTCTGAGCAAAAAAAAAGTTCAAAAGGTCCCATATGGACCACTGTCTGGAGGACCTGACTTGACTTTTTAACATCAGAAAGAGTCTATGAGGACATCATGTAGCTTTTAGACCTTCTGGGGACCCTCTGAGGAGAAAAAAAGTTCAAAAGGTCCCATATGGACCACTGTCTGGAGGACCTGACATGATTTTTTAACATCAGAAAGAGTCTATGAGGACATCATGTAACTTTTAGACCTTCTGGGGACCCTCTGAGCAGAAAAAAGTTCAAAAGGTCCCCATATAGACCACTGACTGGAGGACCTGACTTGACTTTTTAACATCAGAAAGAGTCTATGAGGACATCATGTAGCTTTTAGACCTTCTGGGGATCCTCTGAGCAGAAAAAAAGTTCAAAAGGTCCCATATGGACCACTGTCTGGAGGACCTGACTTGACTTTTTAACATCAGAAAGAGTCTATGAGGACATCATGTAGCTTTTAGTCCTTCTGGGGACCCTCTGAGGAGAAAAAAAGTTCAAAAGGTCCCATATGGACCACTGTCTGGAGGACCTGACTTGACTTTTTAACATGAGAAAGAGTCTATGATGACATCATGTAGCTTTTAGACCTTCTGGGGACCCTTTGAGGAGAAAAAAAGTTCAAAAGGTCCCATATGGACCACTGTCTTGAGGTCCTGACTTGACTTTTTAACATCAGAAAGAGTCTATGAGGACATCATGTAGCTTTTAGACCTTCTCGGGACCCTCTGAGCAGAAAAAAAGTTCAACAGGTCCCATATGGACCACTGACTGGAGGACCTGACTTGACTTTTTAACATCAGAAAGAGTCTATGAGGACATCATTTAGCTTTTAGACCTTCTGGGGATCCTCTGAACAGAAAAAAAGTTCAAAAGGTCCCACATGGACCACTGTCTGGAGGTCCTGACTTGACTTTTTAACATCAGATAGAGTCTATGAGGACATCATGTAGCATTTAGACCTTCTGGGAACCCTCTGAGCAGAAAAAAAGTTCAAAAGGTCCCATATGGACCACTGTCTGGAGGTCCTGACTTGACTTTATAACATCAGATAGAGTCTATGAGGACATCAGGTAGCTTTTAGACCTTCTGGGGACCCTCTGAGCAAAAAAAAAGTTCAAAAGGTCCCATATGGACCACTGTCTGGAGGACCTGACTTGACTTTTTAACATCAGAAAGAGTCTATGAGGACATCATGTAGCTTTTAGACCTTCTGGGGACCCTCTGAGGAGAAAAAAAGTTCAAAAGGTCCCATATGGACCACTGTCTGGAGGACCTGACATGATTTTTTAACATCAGAAAGAGTCTATGAGGACATCATGTAACTTTTAGACCTTCTGGGGACCCTCTGAGCAGAAAAAAGTTCAAAAGGTCCCCATATAGACCACTGACTGGAGGACCTGACTTGACTTTTTAACATCAGAAAGAGTCTATGAGGACATCATGTAGCTTTTAGACCTTCTGGGGATCCTCTGAGCAGAAAAAAAGTTCAAAAGGTCCCATATGGACCACTGTCTGGAGGACCTGACTTGACTTTTTAACATCAGAAAGAGTCTATGAGGACATCATGTAGCTTTTAGTCCTTTCTGGGGACCCTCTGAGGAGAAAAAAAGTTCAAAAGGTCCCATATGGACCACTGTCTGGAGGACCTGACTTGACTTTTTAACATGAGAAAGAGTCTATGATGACATCATGTAGCTTTTAGACCTTCTGGGGACCCTTTGAGGAGAAAAAAAGTTCAAAAGGTCCCATATGGACCACTGTCTTGAGGTCCTGACTTGACTTTTTAACATCAGAAAGAGTCTATGAGGACATCATGTAGCTTTTAGACCTTCTGGGGACCCTCTGAGCAAAAAAAAAGTTCAAAAGTTCCCATATGGACCACTGTCTGGAGGACTTGAATTGACTTTTTAACATCAGAAAGAGTCTATGAGGACATCATGTAGCTTTTAGACCTTCTGGGGACCCTCTGAGCAGAAAATAAGTTCAAAAGGTCCCATATGGACCACTGTCTGGAGGTCCTGACTTGACTTTTTAACATCAGATAGAGTCTATGAGGACATCATGTAGCATTTAGACCTTCTGGGAACCCTCTGAGCAGAAAAAAAGTTCAAAAGGTCCCATATGGACCCCTGTCTGGAGGTCCTGACTTGACTTTTTAACATCAGAAATAGTCTATGAGGACATGATGTAGCTTTTAGACCTTCTGGGCACCCTCTGAGGAGAAAAAAAGTTAAACAGGTCCCATATGGACTACTGTATGGCGGACTTGACTTGACCTTTTAACATCAGAAAGAGTCAATAAGGACATCATGTAGCTTTTAGGCCTTCTGGGGACCCTGTGAGGAGAAAAAAAGTTCAAAAGGTCCCATATGGACCACTGTCTGGAGGACCTGACTTGACTTTTTAACATGAGAAAGAGTCTATGATGACATCATATAGCTTTTAGACCTTCTGGGGACCCTTTGAGGAGAAAAAAAGTTCAAAAGGTCCCATATGGACCACTGTCTTGAGGTCCTGACTTGACTTTTTAACATCAGAAAGAGTCTATGAGGACATCATGTAGCTTTTAGACCTTCTGGGGACCCTTTGAGGAGAAAAAAAGTTCAAAAGGTCCCATATGGACCACTGTCTTGAGGTCCTGACTTGACTTTTTAACATCAGAAAGAGTCTATGAGGACATCATGTAGCTTTTAGACCTTCTGGGGATCCTCTGAACAGAAAAAAAGTTCAAAAGGTCCCATATGGACCACTGTCTGGAGGTCCTGACTTGACTTTTTAACATCAGATAGAGTCTATGAGGACATCATGTAGCATTTAGACCTTCTGGGAACCCTCTGAGCAGAAAAAAAGTTCAAAAGGTCCCATATGGACCACTGTCTGGAGGACCTGACTTGATTTTATAACATCAGAAAGAGTCTATGAGGACATCATGTAACTTTTAGACCTTCTGGGGACCCTCTGAGCAGAAAAAAGTTCAAAAGGTCCCCATATAGACCACTGACTGGAGGACCTGACTTGACTTTTTAACATCAGAAAGAGTCTATGAGGACATCATGTAGCTTTTAGACCTTCTGGGGATCCTCTGAGCAGAAAAAAAGTTCAAAAGGTCCCATATGGACCACTGTCTGGAGGACCTGACTTGACTTTTTAACATCAGAAAGAGTCTATGAGGACATCATGTAGCTTTTAGTCCTTTCTGGGGACCCTCTGAGGAGAAAAAAAGTTCAAAAGGTCCCATATGGACCACTGTCTGGAGGACCTGACTTGACTTTTTAACATGAGAAAGAGTCTATGATGACATCATGTAGCTTTTAGACCTTCTGGGGACCCTTTGAGGAGAAAAAAAGTTCAAAAGGTCCCATATGGACCACTGTCTTGAGGTCCTGACTTGACTTTTTAACATCAGAAAGAGTCTATGAGGACATCATGTAGCTTTTAGACCTTCTGGGGACCCTCTGAGCAAAAAAAAAGTTCAAAAGTTCCCATATGGACCACTGTCTGGAGGACTTGAATTGACTTTTTAACATCAGAAAGAGTCTATGAGGACATCATGTAGCTTTTAGACCTTCTGGGGACCCTCTGAGCAGAAAATAAGTTCAAAAGGTCCCATATGGACCACTGTCTGGAGGTCCTGACTTGACTTTTTAACATCAGATAGAGTCTATGAGGACATCATGTAGCATTTAGACCTTCTGGGAACCCTCTGAGCAGAAAAAAAGTTCAAAAGGTCCCATATGGACCCCTGTCTGGAGGTCCTGACTTGACTTTTTAACATCAGAAATAGTCTATGAGGACATGATGTAGCTTTTAGACCTTCTGGGCACCCTCTGAGGAGAAAAAAAGTTAAACAGGTCCCATATGGACTACTGTATGGCGGACTTGACTTGACCTTTTAACATCAGAAAGAGTCAATAAGGACATCATGTAGCTTTTAGGCCTTCTGGGGACCCTGTGAGGAGAAAAAAAGTTCAAAAGGTCCCATATGGACCACTGTCTGGAGGACCTGACTTGACTTTTTAACATGAGAAAGAGTCTATGATGACATCATGTAGCTTTTAGACCTTCTGGGGACCCTTTGAGGAGAAAAAAAGTTCAAAAGGTCCCATATGGACCACTGTCTTGAGGTCCTGACTTGACTTTTTAACATCAGAAAGAGTCTATGAGGACATCATGTAGCTTTTAGACCTTCTGGGGACCCTTTGAGGAGAAAAAAGTTCAAAAGGTCCCATATGGACCACTGTCTTGAGGTCCTGACTTGACTTTTTAACATCAGAAAGAGTCTATGAGGACATCATGTAGCTTTTAGACCTTCTGGGGATCCTCTGAACAGAAAAAAAGTTCAAAAGGTCCCATATGGACCACTGTCTGGAGGTCCTGACTTGACTTTTTAACATCAGATAGAGTCTATGAGGACATCATGTAGCATTTAGACCTTCTGGGAACCCTCTGAGCAGAAAAAAAGTTCAAAAGGTCCCATATGGACCACTGTCTGGAGGTCCTGACTTGACTTTATAACATCAGATAGAGTCTATGAGGACATCAGGTAGCTTTTAGACCTTCTGGGGACCCTCTGAGCAAAAAAAAAGTTCAAAAGGTCCCATATGGACCACTGTCTGGAGGACCTGACTTGACTTTTTAACATCAGAAAGAGTCTATGAGGACATCATGTAGCTTTTAGACCTTCTGGGGACCCTCTGAGGAGAAAAAAAGTTCAAAAGGTCCCATATGGACCACTGTCTGGAGGACCTGACATGATTTTTTAACATCAGAAAGAGTCTATGAGGACATCATGTAACTTTTAGACCTTCTGGGGACCCTCTGAGCAGAAAAAAGTTCAAAAGGTCCCCATATAGACCACTGACTGGAGGACCTGACTTGACTTTTTAACATGAGAAAGAGTCTATGATGACATCATGTAGCTTTTAGACCTTCTGGGGACCCTTTGAGGAGAAAAAAAGTTCAAAAGGTCCCATATGGACCACTGTCTTGAGGTCCTGACTTGACTTTTTAACATCAGAAAGAGTCTATGAGGACATCATGTAGCTTTTAGACCTTCTGGGGACCCTCTGAGCAAAAAAAAAGTTCAAAAGTTCCCATATGGACCACTGTCTGGAGGACTTGAATTGACTTTTTAACATCAGAAAGAGTCTATGAGGACATCATGTAGCTTTTAGACCTTCTGGGGACCCTCTGAGCAGAAAATAAGTTCAAAAGGTCCCATATGGACCACTGTCTGGAGGTCCTGACTTGACTTTTTAACATCAGATAGAGTCTATGAGGACATCATGTAGCATTTAGACCTTCTGGGAACCCTCTGAGCAGAAAAAAAGTTCAAAAGGTCCCATATGGACCCCTGTCTGGAGGTCCTGACTTGACTTTTTAACATCAGAAATAGTCTATGAGGACATGATGTAGCTTTTAGACCTTCTGGGCACCCTCTGAGGAGAAAAAAAGTTAAACAGGTCCCATATGGACTACTGTATGGCGGACTTGACTTGACCTTTTAACATCAGAAAGAGTCAATAAGGACATCATGTAGCTTTTAGGCCTTCTGGGGACCCTGTGAGGAGAAAAAAAGTTCAAAAGGTCCCATATGGACCACTGTCTGGAGGACCTGACTTGACTTTTTAACATGAGAAAGAGTCTATGATGACATCATGTAGCTTTTAGACCTTCTGGGGACCCTTTGAGGAGAAAAAAAGTTCAAAAGGTCCCATATGGACCACTGTCTTGAGGTCCTGACTTGACTTTTTAACATCAGAAAGAGTCTATGAGGACATCATGTAGCTTTTAGACCTTCTGGGGACCCTTTGAGGAGAAAAAAGTTCAAAAGGTCCCATATGGACCACTGTCTTGAGGTCCTGACTTGACTTTTTAACATCAGAAAGAGTCTATGAGGACATCATGTAGCTTTTAGACCTTCTGGGGATCCTCTGAACAGAAAAAAAGTTCAAAAGGTCCCATATGGACCACTGTCTGGAGGTCCTGACTTGACTTTTTAACATCAGATAGAGTCTATGAGGACATCATGTAGCATTTAGACCTTCTGGGAACCCTCTGAGCAGAAAAAAAGTTCAAAAGGTCCCATATGGACCACTGTCTGGAGGTCCTGACTTGACTTTATAACATCAGATAGAGTCTATGAGGACATCAGGTAGCTTTTAGACCTTCTGGGGACCCTCTGAGCAAAAAAAAAGTTCAAAAGGTCCCATATGGACCACTGTCTGGAGGACCTGACTTGACTTTTTAACATCAGAAAGAGTCTATGAGGACATCATGTAGCTTTTAGACCTTCTGGGGACCCTCTGAGGAGAAAAAAAGTTCAAAAGGTCCCATATGGACCACTGTCTGGAGGACCTGACATGATTTTTTAACATCAGAAAGAGTCTATGAGGACATCATGTAACTTTTAGACCTTCTGGGGACCCTCTGAGCAGAAAAAAGTTCAAAAGGTCCCCATATAGACCACTGACTGGAGGACCTGACTTGACTTTTTAACATCAGAAAGAGTCTATGAGGACATCATGTAGCTTTTAGACCTTCTGGGGATCCTCTGAGCAGAAAAAAAGTTCAAAAGGTCCCATATGGACCACTGTCTGGAGGACCTGACTTGACTTTTTAACATCAGAAAGAGTCTCTGAGGACATCATGTAGCTTTTAGTCCTTCTGGGGACCCTCTGAGGAGAAAAAAAGTTCAAAAGGTCCCATATGGACCACTGTCTGGAGGACCTGACTTGACTTTTTAACATGAGAAAGAGTCTATGATGACATCATGTAGCTTTTAGACCTTCTGGGGACCCTTTGAGGAAAAAAAAAGTTCAAAAGGTCCCATATGGACCACTGTCTTGAGGTCCTGACTTGACTTTTTAACATCAGAAAGAGTCTATGAGGACATCATGTAGCTTTTAGACCTTCTGGGGACCCTCTGAGCAAAAAAAAAGTTCAAAAGTTCCCATATGGACCACTGTCTGGAGGACTTGAATTGACTTTTTAACATCAGAAAGAGTCTATGAGGACATCATGTAGCTTTTAGACCTTCTGGGGACCCTCTGAGCAGAAAAAAAGTTCAAAAGGTCCCATATGGACCACTGTCTGGAGGTCCTGACTTGACTTTTTAACATCAGATAGAGTCTATGAGGACATCATGTAGCATTTAGACCTTCTGGGAACCCTCTGAGCAGAAAAAAAGTTCAAAAGGTCCCATATGGACCACTGTCTGGAGGTCCTGACTTGACTTTTTAACATCAGAAATAGTCTATGAGGACATGATGTAGCTTTTAGACCTTCTGGGCACCCTCTGAGGAGAAAAAAAGTTAAACAGGTCCCATATGGACTACTGTATGGCGGACTTGACTTGACCTTTTAACATCAGAAAGAGTCAATAAGGACATCATGTAGCTTTTAGGCCTTCTGGGGACCCTCTGAGGAGAAAAAAAGTTCAAAAGGTCCCATATGGACCACTGTCTGGAGGACCTGACTTGACTTTTTAACATGAGAAAGAGTCTATGATGACATCATGTAGCTTTTAGACCTTCTGGGGACCCTTTGAGGAGAAAAAAAGTTCAAAAGGTCCCATATGGACCACTGTCTTGAGGTCCTGACTTGACTTTTTAACATCAGAAAGAGTCTATGAGGACATCATGTAGCTTTTAGACCTTCTGGGGACCCTTTGAGGAGAAAAAAAGTTCAAAAGGTCCCATATGGACCACTGTCTTGAGGTCCTGACTTGACTTTTTAACATCAGAAAGAGTCTATGAGGACATCATGTAGCTTTTAGACCTTCTGGGGCCCCTCTGAGCAAAAATAAAGTTCAAAAGGTCCCATATGGACCACTGTCTGGAGGACCTGACTTGACTTTTTAACATCAGAAAGAGTCTATGAGGACATCATGTAGCTTTTAGACCTTCTGGGGACCCTCTGAGGACAAAAAAAGTTCAAAAGGTCCCATATAGACTAGTGTCTGGAGGACCTGACTTGCCTATTTAACATCAGAAATAGTCTATGAGGACATCATGTAGCTTTAAGACCTTCTGGGCACCCTCTAAGGAGAAAAAAAGTTCAAAAGTTCCCATATGGACCACTGTCTGGAGGACTTGAATTGACTTTTTAACATCAGAAAGAGTCTATGAGGACATCATGTAGCTTTTAGACCTTCTGGGGACCCTCTGAGCAGAAAAAAAGTTCAAAAGGTCCCATATGGACCACTGTCTGGAGGTCCTGACTTGACTTTTTAACATCAGATAGAGTCTATGAGGACATCATGTAGCATTTAGACCTTCTGGGAACCCTCTGAGCAGAAAAAAAGTTCAAAAGGTCCCATATGGACCACTGTCTGGAGGTCCTGACTTGATTTTTTAACATCAGAAATAGTCTATGAGGACATGATGTAGCTTTTAGACCTTCTGGGCACCCTCTGAGGAGAAAAAAAGTTAAACATGTCCCATATGGACCACTGATTGGAGGACCTGACTTGACTTTTTAACATCAGAAAGAGTCTATGAAGACATCATGTAGCTTTTAGACCTTCTGGGGACCCCCAGAGGAGAAAAGAAGTTCAAAAATTCCCATATGGACCACTGTCTGGATGACCTGACTTGACTTTTTAACATCAGAAAGAGTCTATGAGGACATCATGTAGCTTTTAGACCTTCTGGGGACCCTCTGAGGAGAAAAAAAGTTCAAAAGGTTCCATATGGACCACTGACTGGAGGACCTGACTTGACTTTTTAACATGAGAAAGAGTCTATGAGGACATCATGTAGCTTTTAGACCTTCTGGGGACCCTCTGAGGAGAAAAAAAGTTCAAAAGGTCCCATATGGACCACTGTCTTGAGGTCCTGACTTGACTTTTTAACATCAGAAAGAGTCTATGAGGACATCATGTAGCTTTTAGACCTTCTGGGGACCCTTTGAGGAGAAAAAAAGTTCAAAAGGTCCCATATGGACCACTGTCTTGAGGTCCTGACTTGACTTTTTAACATCAGAAAGAGTCTATGAGGACATCATGTAGCTTTTAGACCTTCTGGGGATCCTCTGAACAGAAAAAAAGTTCAAAAGGTCCCATATGGACCACTGTCTGGAGGTCCTGACTTGACTTTTTAACATCAGATAGAGTCTATGAGGACATCATGTAGCATTTAGACCTTCTGGGAACCCTCTGAGCAGAAAAAAAGTTCAAAAGGTCCCATATGGACCACTGTCTGGAGTTCCTGACTTGACTTTATAACATCAGATAGAGTCTATGAGGACATCAGGTAGCTTTTAGACCTTCTGGGGACCCTCTGAGCAAAAAAAAAGTTCAAAAGGTCCCATATGGACCACTGTCTGGAGGACCTGACTTGACTTTTTAACATCAGAAAGAGTCTATGAGGACATCATGTAGCTTTTAGACCTTCTGGGGACCCTCTGAGGAGAAAAAAAGTTCAAAAGGTCCCATATGGACCACTGTCTGGAGGACCTGACATGATTTTTTAACATCAGAAAGAGTCTATGAGGACATCATGTAACTTTTAGACCTTCTCGGGACCCTCTGAGCAGAAAAAAGTTCAAAAGGTCCCCATATAGACCACTGACTGGAGGACCTGACTTGACTTTTTAACATCAGAAAGAGTCTATGAGGACATCATGTAGCTTTTAGACCTTCTGGGGATCCTCTGAGCAGAAAAAAAGTTCAAAAGGTCCCATATGGACCACTGTCTGGAGGACCTGACTTGACTTTTTAACATCAGAAAGAGTCTATGAGGACATCATGTAGCTTTTAGTCCTTCTGGGGACCCTCTGAGGAGAAAAAAAGTTCAAAAGGTCCCGTATGGACCACTGTCTGGAGGACCTGACTTGACTTTTTAACATGAGAAAGAGTCTATGATGACATCATGTAGCTTTTAGACCTTCTGGGGACCCTCTGAGCAGAAAAAAGTTCAAAAGGTCCCCATATAGACCACTGACTGGAGGACCTGACTTGACTTTTTAACATCAGAAAGAGTCTATGAGGACATCATGTAGCTTTTAGACCTTCTGGGGATCCTCTGAGCAGAAAAAAAGTTCAAAAGGTCCCATATGGACCACTGTCTGGAGGACCTGACTTGACTTTTTAACATCAGAAAGAGTCTATGAGGACATCATGTAGCTTTTAGTCCTTCTGGGGACCCTCTGAGGAGAAAAAAAGTTCAAAAGGTCCCGTATGGACCACTGTCTTGAGGTCCTGACTTGACTTTTTAACATCAGAAAGAGTCTATGAGGACATCATGTAGCTTTTAGACCTTCTGGGGACCCTCTGAGCAAAAAAAAAGTTCAAAAGTTCCCATATGGACCACTGTCTGGAGGACTTGAATTGACTTTTTAACATCAGAAAGAGTCTATGAGGACATCATGTAGCTTTTAGACCTTCTGGGGACCCTCTGAGCAGAAAAAAAGTTCAAAAGGTCCCATATGGACCACTGTCTGGAGGTCCTGACTTGACTTTTTAACATCAGATAGAGTCTATGAGGACATCATGTAGCATTTAGACCTTCTGGGAACCCTCTGAGCAGAAAAAAAGTTCAAAAGGTCCCATATGGACCACTGTCTGGAGGTCCTGACTTGACTTTTTAACATCAGAAATAGTCTATGAGGACATGATGTAGCTTTTAGACCTTCTGGGCACCCTCTGAGGAGAAAAAAAGTTAAACAGGTCCCATATGGACTACTGTATGGCGGACTTGACTTGACCTTTTAACATCAGAAAGAGTCAATAAGGACATCATGTAGCTTTTAGGCCTTCTGGGGACCCTCTGAGGAGAAAAAAAGTTCAAAAGGTCCCATATGGACCACTGTCTGGAGGACCTGACTTGACTTTTTAACATGAGAAAGAGTCTATGATGACATCATGTAGCTTTTAGACCTTCTGGGGACCCTTTGAGGAGAAAAAAAGTTCAAAAGGTCCCATATGGACCACTGTCTTGAGGTCCTGACTTGACTTTTTAACATCAGAAAGAGTCTATGAGGACATCATGTAGCTTTTAGACCTTCTGGGGACCCTTTGAGGAGAAAAAAAGTTCAAAAGGTCCCATATGGACCACTGTCTTGAGGTCCTGACTTGACTTTTTAACATCAGAAAGAGTCTATGAGGACATCATGTAGCTTTTAGACCTTCTGGGGCCCCTCTGAGCAAAAATAAAGTTCAAAAGGTCCCATATGGACCACTGTCTGGAGGACCTGACTTGACTTTTTAACATCAGAAAGAGTCTATGAGGACATCATGTAGCTTTTAGACCTTCTGGGGACCCTCTGAGGACAAAAAAAGTTCAAAAGGTCCCATATAGACTAGTGTCTGGAGGACCTGACTTGCCTATTTAACATCAGAAATAGTCTATGAGGACATCATGTAGCTTTAAGACCTTCTGGGCACCCTCTAAGGAGAAAAAAAGTTCAAAAGTTCCCATATGGACCACTGTCTGGAGGACTTGAATTGACTTTTTAACATCAGAAAGAGTCTATGAGGACATCATGTAGCTTTTAGACCTTCTGGGGACCCTCTGAGCAGAAAAAAAGTTCAAAAGGTCCCATATGGACCACTGTCTGGAGGTCCTGACTTGACTTTTTAACATCAGATAGAGTCTATGAGGACATCATGTAGCATTTAGACCTTCTGGGAACCCTCTGAGCAGAAAAAAAGTTCAAAAGGTCCCATATGGACCACTGTCTGGAGGTCCTGACTTGACTTTTTAACATCAGAAATAGTCTATGAGGACATGATGTAGCTTTTAGACCTTCTGGGCACCCTCTGAGGAGAAAAAAAGTTAAACAGGTCCCATATGGACCACTGATTGGAGGACCTGACTTGACTTTTTAACATCAGAAAGAGTCTATGAAGACATCATGTAGCTTTTAGACCTTCTGGGGACCCTCTGAGGAGAAAAAAAGTTCAAAAGGTCCCATATGGACTAGTGTCTGGAGAACCTGACTTGACTTTTTAACATCAGAAATAGTCTATGAGGAAATCATGTAGCTTTTAGACCTTCTGGGCACCCTTTGAGGAGAAAAAAAGTTTAACAGGTCCCATATGGACCACTGATTGGAGGACCTGACTTGACTTTTTAACATCAGAAAGAGTCTATGAGGACATCCTGTAGCTTTGAGACCTTCTGGGGACCCCCTGAGGAGAAAAAAGTTTAAAAAGTCCCATATGGACCACTGTCTGGAGGACCTGACTTGACTTTTTAACATCAAAAAGAGTCTATGAGGACATCATGTAGCTTTTAGACCTTCTGGGGACACTCTGAGGAGAAAAAAAGTTCAAAAGGTCCCATATGGACCACTGTCTGGAGGTCCTGACTTGACTTTTTAACATCAGAAAGAGTCTATGAGGACATCATGTAGCTTTTAGGCCTTCTGGGGACCCTCTGAGGAGAAAAAAAGTTCAAAAGGTTCATATGGACTACTTTCTGGCGGTCTTAACATCATTATGTGACACATGTATAAATAGTTCTGAAAAATTTAATAGAAATAAAGTTTATATTTATGAATGTAAGCATGTGTATCCTACTCATTTCACATGAAAAGAAAGAGACAGAAAGGAGAGAAGCTAGAATCAGTGAACGTACATCAATACTGACTAAATTACCAGGGCAATAGCAATGATTAAAATCATGTCGGTTTAAGAGTACGACATAGGCTACCTTAAAAAATGTTTTTAGTTTTATTATGAAAAAAACGGAATGAGTTTTATTTCTTGAATCTTGAATGCATTGCAATCAACAAAGTGCATATTACTTTCAAATGTTATTCTTCCATGCAAAACGCTTGTGCAATGCAACTGCACGCTGTTGCAATGTAATGAAACGAATTAGTTCTTAAATGCATTGAAATGCAACAGAGTGCATATTACATTTAAATGTTATTCTTCCATGCAAAACGCTTGTGCAATGCAACAGCACGCTGTTGCAATGTAATGAAACGCATTAGTTCTTAAATGCATTGCAATGAAACAGAGTGCATATTACTTTTATATGTTATTCTTCCATGCAAAACGCTTGTGCAATGCAACAGCACGCTGTTGCAATGTAATGAAAGGCATTTTTTAATAGTTTTATGTAATGAAACTAAATTAGCAGGGCAATAGCAATGATTAAAATCATGTCGGTTTAAGAGTACGACATAGGCTACCTTAAAAAATGTTTTTAGTTTTATTATGAAAAAAACGCATTAGTTCTTGAATGCATTGCAATTCAACAAAGTGCATATAACTTTCTAATGTTATTCTTCCATGCAAAACGCTTTGCAATGCAACAGCACGCTTTTGCAATGTAATGAAACGCATTAGTTCTTGAATGCATTGCAATTCAACAAAGTGCATATTACTTTCAAATGTTATTCTTCCATGCAAAACGCTTGTGCAATGCAACAGCACGCTGTTGCAATGTGATGAAACGCATTAGTTCTCAAATGCATTGCAATGCAACAGAGTGCATAGTACTTTTAAATGTTATTCTTCCATGCAAAACGCTATGTACAGAAAAGCATTCTGGAGGACCTGAGTTGACTTTTTAACATGAGAAAGAGTTTATGAGGACATCATGTAGCTTTTAGACCTTCTGGGGACCCTCTGAGGAGAAAAAAAGTTCAAAAGGTTCCATATGGACCACTGACTGGAGGACCTGACTTGACTTTTTAACATCAGAAAGAGTCTATGAGGACATCATGTAGCTTTTAGACCTTCTGGGGATCCTCTGAACAGAAAAAAAGGTCAAAAAGTCCCATATGGACCACTCTCTAGAGAACCTGACTTGACTTTTTAACATCAGAAAGAGTCTATGAGGACATCATGTAGCTTTTAGTCCTTCTGGGGACCCTCTGAGGAGAAAAAAAGTTCAAAAGGTCCCATATGGACTAGTGTCTGGAGGACCTGACTTGACTTTTTAACATCAGAAATAGTCTATGAGGACATCATGTTGCTTGTAGACCTTCTGGGGACTCCCTGAGGAGAAAAAAGTTAAAAAAGTCCCATATGGACCACTGTCTGGAGGACCTAACTTGACTTTTTAACATAAGGAAGAGTCTATTAGGACATCATGTAGCTTTTAGACCTTCTGAGGACACTCTGAGGAGAAAAAAAGTTCAAAAGGTTCATATGGACTACTTTCTGGCGGTCTTAACATCATTATGTGACACATGTATAAATAGTTCTGAAAAATTTAATAGAAATAAAGTTTATATTTATGAATGTAAGCATGTGTATCCTACTCATTTCACATGAAAAGAAAGAGACAGAAAGGAGAGAAGCTAGAATCAGTGAACGTACATCAATACTGACTAAATTACCAGGGCAATAGCAATGATTAAAATCATGTCGGTTTAAGAGTACGACATAGGCTACCTTAAAAAATGTTTTTAGTTTTATTATGAAAAAAACGGAATGAGTTTTATTTCTTGAATCTTGAATGCATTGCAATCAACAAAGTGCATATTACTTTCAAATGTTATTCTTCCATGCAAAACGCTTGTGCAATGCAACTGCACGCTGTTGCAATGTAATGAAACGAATTAGTTCTTAAATGCATTGAAATGCAACAGAGTGCATATTACATTTAAATGTTATTCTTCCATGCAAAACGCTTGTGCAATGCAACAGCACGCTGTTGCAATGTAATGAAACGCATTAGTTCTTAAATGCATTGCAATGAAACAGAGTGCATATTACTTTTATATGTTATTCTTCCATGCAAAACGCTTGTGCAATGCAACAGCACGCTGTTGCAATGTAATGAAAGGCATTTTTTAATAGTTTTATGTAATGAAACTAAATTAGCAGGGCAATAGCAATGATTAAAATCATGTCGGTTTAAGAGTACGACATAGGCTACCTTAAAAAATGTTTTTAGTTTTATTATGAAAAAAACGCATTAGTTCTTGAATGCATTGCAATTCAACAAAGTGCATATAACTTTCAAATGTTATTCTTCCATGCAAAACGCTTTGCAATGCAACAGCACGCTTTTGCAATGTAATGAAACGCATTAGTTCTTGAATGCATTGCAATTCAACAAAGTGCATATTACTTTCAAATGTTATTCTTCCATGCAAAACGCTTGTGCAATGCAACAGCACGCTGTTGCAATGTGATGAAACGCATTAGTTCTCAAATGCATTGCAATGCAACAGAGTGCATAGTACTTTTAAATGTTATTCTTCCATGCAAAACGCTATGTACAGAAAAGCATTCTGGAGGACCTGAGTTGACTTTTTAACATGAGAAAGAGTTTATGAGGACATCATGTAGCTTTTAGACTTTCTGGGGACCCTCTGAGGAGAAAAAAAGTTCAAAAGGTTCCATATGGACCACTGACTGGAGGACCTGACTTGACTTTTTAACATCAGAAAGAGTCTATGAGGACATCATGTAGCTTTTAGACCTTCTGGGGATCCTCTGAACAGAAAAAAAGGTCAAAAAGTCCCATATGGACCACTCTCTGGAGAACCTGACTTGACTTTTTAACATCAGAAAGAGTCTATGAGGACATCATGTAGCTTTTAGTCCTTCTGGGGACCCTCTGAGGAGAAAAAAAGTTCAAAAGGTCCCATATGGACTAGTGTCTGGAGGACCTGACTTGACTTTTTAACATCAGAAATAGTCTATGAGGACATCATGTAGCTTGTAGACCTTCTGGGGACTCCCTGAGGAGAAAAAAGTTAAAAAAGTCCCATATGGACCACTGTCTGGAGGACCTAACTTGACTTTTTAACATAAGGAAGAGTCTATTAGGACATCATGTAGCTTTTAGACCTTCTGAGGACACTCTGAGGAGAAAAAAAGTTCAAAATGTCCCATATGGACCACTGTCTTGAGGTCCTGACTTGACTTTTTAACATGAGAAAGAGTCTATGAGGACAGAATGGAGCTTTTAGACCTTCTGGGGACCCTCTGAGGAGAAAAAAAGTTCAAAAGTTCCCATATGGACCACTGTCTGGAGGACCTAACTTGACTTTTTAACATCAGAAAGAGTCTATGAAGACATCATGTAGCTTTTAGACCTTCTGGGGACACTCTGAGGAGAAAAAAAGTTCAAAAGGTCCCATATGGACCACTGTCTGGAGGTCCTGACTTGACTTTTTAACATGAGAAAGAGTCTATGAGGACAGCAAGGAGCTTTTAGACCTTCTGGGGACCCTCTGAGGAGAAAAAAAGTTCAAAAGGTCCCATATGGATCACTGTCTGGAGGTCCTGACTTGACTTTTTAACATGAGAAAGAGTCTATGAGGACAGAATGGAGCTTTTAGACCTTGTGGGGACCGTCTGAGGAGAAAAAAAGTTCAAAAGGTCCCATATGGACCACTGTCTGGAGGTCCTGACTTGACTTTTTAACATGAGAAAGAGTCTATGAGGACAGCATGGAGCTTTTAGACCTTCTGGGGACCCTCTGAGGAGAAAAAAAGTTCAAAAGTTCCCATACGGACCACTGTCTGGAGGACTTGAATTGACTTTTTAACATCAGAAAGAGTCTATGAGGACATCATGTAGCTTTTAGACCTTCTGGGGACCCTCTGAGCAGAAAAAAAGTTCAAAAGGTCCCATATGGACCACTGTCTGGAGGTCCTGACTTGACTTTTTAACATGAGAAAGAGTCTATAAGGACAGCATGGAGATTTTAGACCTTCTGGGGACTCTCTGAGGAGAAAAAAAGTTCAAAAGGTCCCATATGGACCACTGTCTGGAGGTCCTGACTTGCCTATTTAACATCAGAAATAGTCTATGAGGACATCATGTAGCTTTTAGACCTTCTGGGGACCCTCTGAGGAGAAAAAAAGTTCAAAAGGTCCCATATGAACCACTGTCTGGAGGTCCTGACTTGACTTTTTAACATCAGAAAGAGTCTATGAGGACATCATGTAGCTTTTAGTCCTTCTGGGGACCCTCTGAGGAGAAAAAGTTCAAAAGGTCCCATATGGACCACTGTCTGGGGGACCTGACTTGACTTTTTAACATCAGAAAGAGTCTATGAGGACATCATGTAGCTTTTAGTCCTTCTGGGGACCCTCTGAGGAGAAAAAGTTCAAAAGGTCCCATTTGGACCACTGTCTGGAGGACCTGACTTGACTTTTTAACATGAGAAAGAGTCTATGAGGACATCATGTAGCTTTTAGACCTTCTGGGGACCCTCTGAGCAGAAAAAAAGTTCAAAAGGTCCCATATGGACCACTGTCTGGAGGTCCTGACTTGACTTTTTAACATCAGAAATAGTCTATGAGGACATGATGTAGCTTTTAGACCTTCTGGGCACCCTCTGAGGAGAAAAAAAGTTAAACAGGTCCCATATGGACTACTGTATGGCGGACTTGACTTGACCTTTTAACATCAGAAAGAGTCAATAAGGACATCATGTAGCTTTTAGGCCTTCTGGGGACCCTGTGAGGAGAAAAAAAGTTCAAAAGGTCCCATATGGACCACTGTCTGGAGGACCTGACTTGACTTTTTAACATGAGAAAGAGTCTATGATGACATCATGTAGCTTTTAGACCTTCTGGGGACCCTTTGAGGAGAAAAAAAGTTCAAAAGGTCCCATATGGACCACTGTCTTGAGGTCCTGACTTGACTTTTTAACATCAGAAAGAGTCTATGAGGACATCATGTAGCTTTTAGACCTTCTGGGGACCCTTTGAGGAGAAAAAAAGTTCAAAAGGTCCCATATGGACCACTGTCTTGAGGTCCTGACTTGACTTTTTAACATCAGAAAGAGTCTATGAGGACATCATGTAGCTTTTAGACCTTCTGGGGATCCTCTGAACAGAAAAAAAGTTCAAAAGGTCCCATATGGACCACTGTCTGGAGGTCCTGACTTGACTTTTTAACATCAGATAGAGTCTATGAGGACATCATGTAGCATTTAGACCTTCTGGGAACCCTCTGAGCAGAAAAAAAGTTCAAAAGGTCCCATATGGACCACTGTCTGGAGGTCCTGACTTGACTTTATAACATCAGATAGAGTCTATGAGGACATCAGGTAGCTTTTAGACCTTCTGGGGACCCTCTGAGCAAAAAAAAAGTTCAAAAGGTCCCATATGGACCACTGTCTGGAGGACCTGACTTGACTTTTTAACATCAGAAAGAGTCTATGAGGACATCATGTAGCTTTTAGACCTTCTGGGGACCCTCTGAGGAGAAAAAAAGTTCAAAAGGTCCCATATGGACCACTGTCTGGAGGACCTGACATGATTTTTTAACATCAGAAAGAGTCTATGAGGACATCATGTAACTTTTAGACCTTCTGGGGACCCTCTGAGCAGAAAAAAGTTCAAAAGGTCCCCATATAGACCACTGACTGGAGGACCTGACTTGACTTTTTAACATCAGAAAGAGTCTATGAGGACATCATGTAGCTTTTAGACCTTCTGGGGATCCTCTGAGCAGAAAAAAAGTTCAAAAGGTCCCATATGGACCACTGTCTGGAGGACCTGACTTGACTTTTTAACATCAGAAAGAGTCTATGAGGACATCATGTAGCTTTTAGTCCTTCTGGGGACCCTCTGAGGAGAAAAAAAGTTCAAAAGGTCCCATATGGACCACTGTCTGGAGGACCTGACTTGACTTTTTAACATGAGAAAGAGTCTATGATGACATCATGTAGCTTTTAGACCTTCTGGGGACCCTTTGAGGAAAAAAAAAGTTCAAAAGGTCCCATATGGACCACTGTCTTGAGGTCCTGACTTGACTTTTTAACATCAGAAAGAGTCTATGAGGACATCATGTAGCTTTTAGACCTTCTGGGGACCCTCTGAGCAAAAAAAAAGTTCAAAAGTTCCCATATGGACCACTGTCTGGAGGACTTGAATTGACTTTTTAACATCAGAAAGAGTCTATGAGGACATCATGTAGCTTTTAGACCTTCTGGGGACCCTCTGAGCAGAAAAAAAGTTCAAAAGGTCCCATATGGACCACTGTCTGGAGGTCCTGACTTGACTTTTTAACATCAGATAGAGTCTATGAGGACATCATGTAGCATTTAGACCTTCTGGGAACCCTCTGAGCAGAAAAAAAGTTCAAAAGGTCCCATATGGACCACTGTCTGGAGGTCCTGACTTGACTTTTTAACATCAGAAATAGTCTATGAGGACATGATGTAGCTTTTAGACCTTCTGGGCACCCTCTGAGGAGAAAAAAAGTTAAACAGGTCCCATATGGACTACTGTATGGCGGACTTGACTTGACCTTTTAACATCAGAAAGAGTCAATAAGGACATCATGTAGCTTTTAGGCCTTCTGGGGACCCTCTGAGGAGAAAAAAAGTTCAAAGGGTCCCATATGGACCACTGTCTGGAGGACCTGACTTGACTTTTTAACATGAGAAAGAGTCTATGATGACATCATGTAGCTTTTAGACCTTCTGGGGACCCTTTGAGGAGAAAAAAAGTTCAAAAGGTCCCATATGGACTACTGTCTTGAGGTCCTGACTTGACTTTTTAACATCAGAAAGAGTCTATGAGGACATCATGTAGCTTTTAGACCTTCTGGGGACCCTTTGAGGAGAAAAAAAGTTCAAAAGGTCCCATATGGACCACTGTCTTGAGGTCCTGACTTGACTTTTTAACATCAGAAAGAGTCTATGAGGACATCATGTAGCTTTTAGACCTTCTGGGGCCCCTCTGAGCAAAAATAAAGTTCAAAAGGTCCCATATGGACCACTGTCTGGAGGACCTGACTTGACTTTTTAACATCAGAAAGAGTCTATGAGGACATCATGTAGCTTTTAGACCTTCTGGGGACCCTCTGAGGACAAAAAAAGTTCAAAAGGTCCCATATAGACTAGTGTCTGGAGGACCTGACTTGCCTATTTAACATCAGAAATAGTCTATGAGGACATCATGTAGCTTTAAGACCTTCTGGGCACCCTCTAAGGAGAAAAAAAGTTCAAAAGTTCCCATATGGACCACTGTCTGGAGGACTTGAATTGACTTTTTAACATCAGAAAGAGTCTATGAGGACATCATGTAGCTTTTAGACCTTCTGGGGACCCTCTGAGCAGAAAAAAAGTTCAAAAGGTCCCATATGGACCACTGTCTGGAGGTCCTGACTTGACTTTTTAACATCAGATAGAGTCTATGAGGACATCATGTAGCATTTAGACCTTCTGGGAACCCTCTGAGCAGAAAAAAAGTTCAAAAGGTCCCATATGGACCACTGTCTGGAGGTCCTGACTTGACTTTTTAACATCAGAAATAGTCTATGAGGACATGATGTAGCTTTTAGACCTTCTGGGCACCCTCTGAGGAGAAAAAAAGTTAAACAGGTCCCATATGGACCACTGATTGGAGGACCTGACTTGACTTTTTAACATCAGAAAGAGTCTATGAAGACATCATGTAGCTTTTAGACCTTCTGGGGACCCTCTGAGGAGAAAAAAAGTTCAAAAGGTCCCATATGGACTAGTGTCTGGAGAACCTGACTTGACTTTTTAACATCAGAAATAGTCTATGAGGAAATCATGTAGCTTTTAGACCTTCTGGGCACCCTTTGAGGAGAAAAAAAGTTTAACAGGTCCCATATGGACCACTGATTGGAGGACCTGACTTGACTTTTTAACATCAGAAAGAGTCTATGAGGACATCCTGTAGCTTTGAGACCTTCTGGGGACCCCCTGAGGAGAAAAAAGTTTAAAAAGTCCCATATGGACCACTGTCTGGAGGACCTGACTTGACTTTTTAACATCAAAAAGAGTCTATGAGGACATCATGTAGCTTTTAGACCTTCTGGGGACACTCTGAGGAGAAAAAAAGTTCAAAAGGTCCCATATGGACCACTGTCTGGAGGTCCTGACTTGACTTTTTAACATCAGAAAGAGTCTATGAGGACATCATGTAGCTTTTAGGCCTTCTGGGGACCCTCTGAGGAGAAAAAAAGTTCAAAAGGTTCATATGGACTACTTTCTGGCGGTCTTAACATCATTATGTGACACATGTATAAATAGTTCTGAAAAATTTAATAGAAATAAAGTTTATATTTATGAATGTAAGCATGTGTATCCTACTCATTTCACATGAAAAGAAAGAGACAGAAAGGAGAGAAGCTAGAATCAGTGAACGTACATCAATACTGACTAAATTACCAGGGCAATAGCAATGATTAAAATCATGTCGGTTTAAGAGTACGACATAGGCTACCTTAAAAAATGTTTTTAGTTTTATTATGAAAAAAACGGAATGAGTTTTATTTCTTG
Organism: Gila orcuttii; assembly: GCA_026230005.1. NCBI lineage: Eukaryota > Metazoa > Chordata > Actinopteri > Cypriniformes > Leuciscidae > Gila > Gila orcuttii. The sequence continues at coordinate 41,414,357 of JAPDVR010000002.1, read as the reverse complement.
AATCTTGAATGCATTGCAATCAACAAAGTGCATATTACTTTCAAATGTTATTCTTCCATGCAAAACGCTTGTGCAATGCAACTGCACGCTGTTGCAATGTAATGAAACGAATTAGTTCTTAAATGCATTGAAATGCAACAGAGTGCATATTACATTTAAATGTTATTCTTCCATGCAAAACGCTTGTGCAATGCAACAGCACGCTGTTGCAATGTAATGAAACGCATTAGTTCTTAAATGCATTGCAATGAAACAGAGTGCATATTACTTTTATATGTTATTCTTCCATGCAAAACGCTTGTGCAATGCAACAGCACGCTGTTGCAATGTAATGAAAGGCATTTTTTAATAGTTTTATGTAATGAAACTAAATTAGCAGGGCAATAGCAATGATTAAAATCATGTCGGTTTAAGAGTACGACATAGGCTACCTTAAAAAATGTTTTTAGTTTTATTATGAAAAAAACGCATTAGTTCTTGAATGCATTGCAATTCAACAAAGTGCATATAACTTTCAAATGTTATTCTTCCATGCAAAACGCTTTGCAATGCAACAGCACGCTTTTGCAATGTAATGAAACGCATTAGTTCTTGAATGCATTGCAATTCAACAAAGTGCATATTACTTTCAAATGTTATTCTTCCATGCAAAACGCTTGTGCAATGCAACAGCACGCTGTTGCAATGTGATGAAACGCATTAGTTCTCAAATGCATTGCAATGCAACAGAGTGCATAGTACTTTTAAATGTTATTCTTCCATGCAAAACGCTATGTACAGAAAAGCATTCTGGAGGACCTGAGTTGACTTTTTAACATGAGAAAGAGTTTATGAGGACATCATGTAGCTTTTAGACCTTCTGGGGACCCTCTGAGGAGAAAAAAAGTTCAAAAGGTGCCATATGGACCACTGACTGGAGGACCTGACTTGACTTTTTAACATCAGAAAGAGTCTATGAGGACATCATGTAGCTTTTAGACCTTCTGGGGATCCTCTGAACAGAAAAAAAGGTCAAAAAGTCCCATATGGACCACTCTCTAGAGAACCTGACTTGACTTTTTAACATCAGAAAGAGTCTATGAGGACATCATGTAGCTTTTAGTCCTTCTGGGGACCCTCTGAGGAGAAAAAAAGTTCAAAAGGTCCCATATGGACTAGTGTCTGGAGGACCTGACTTGACTTTTTAACATCAGAAATAGTCTATGAGGACATCATGTTGCTTGTAGACCTTCTGGGGACTCCCTGAGGAGAAAAAAGTTAAAAAAGTCCCATATGGACCACTGTCTGGAGGACCTAACTTGACTTTTTAACATAAGGAAGAGTCTATTAGGACATCATGTAGCTTTTAGACCTTCTGAGGACACTCTGAGGAGAAAAAAAGTTCAAAAGGTTCATATGGACTACTTTCTGGCGGTCTTAACATCATTATGTGACACATGTATAAATAGTTCTGAAAAATTTAATAGAAATAAAGTTTATATTTATGAATGTAAGCATGTGTATCCTACTCATTTCACATGAAAAGAAAGAGACAGAAAGGAGAGAAGCTAGAATCAGTGAACGTACATCAATACTGACTAAATTACCAGGGCAATAGCAATGATTAAAATCATGTCGGTTTAAGAGTACGACATAGGCTACCTTAAAAAATGTTTTTAGTTTTATTATGAAAAAAACGGAATGAGTTTTATTTCTTGAATCTTGAATGCATTGCAATCAACAAAGTGCATATTACTTTCAAATGTTATTCTTCCATGCAAAACGCTTGTGCAATGCAACTGCACGCTGTTGCAATGTAATGAAACGAATTAGTTCTTAAATGCATTGAAATGCAACAGAGTGCATATTACATTTAAATGTTATTCTTCCATGCAAAACGCTTGTGCAATGCAACAGCACGCTGTTGCAATGTAATGAAACGCATTAGTTCTTAAATGCATTGCAATGAAACAGAGTGCATATTACTTTTATATGTTATTCTTCCATGCAAAACGCTTGTGCAATGCAACAGCACGCTGTTGCAATGTAATGAAAGGCATTTTTTAATAGTTTTATGTAATGAAACTAAATTAGCAGGGCAATAGCAATGATTAAAATCATGTCGGTTTAAGAGTACGACATAGGCTACCTTAAAAAATGTTTTTAGTTTTATTATGAAAAAAACGCATTAGTTCTTGAATGCATTGCAATTCAACAAAGTGCATATAACTTTCAAATGTTATTCTTCCATGCAAAACGCTTTGCAATGCAACAGCACGCTTTTGCAATGTAATGAAACGCATTAGTTCTTGAATGCATTGCAATTCAACAAAGTGCATATTACTTTCAAATGTTATTCTTCCATGCAAAACGCTTGTGCAATGCAACAGCACGCTGTTGCAATGTGATGAAACGCATTAGTTCTCAAATGCATTGCAATGCAACAGAGTGCATAGTACTTTTAAATGTTATTCTTCCATGCAAAACGCTATGTACAGAAAAGCATTCTGGAGGACCTGAGTTGACTTTTTAACATGAGAAAGAGTTTATGAGGACATCATGTAGCTTTTAGACTTTCTGGGGACCCTCTGAGGAGAAAAAAAGTTCAAAAGGTTCCATATGGACCACTGACTGGAGGACCTGACTTGACTTTTTAACATCAGAAAGAGTCTATGAGGACATCATGTAGCTTTTAGACCTTCTGGGGATCCTCTGAACAGAAAAAAAGGTCAAAAAGTCCCATATGGACCACTCTCTGGAGAACCTGACTTGACTTTTTAACATCAGAAAGAGTCTATGAGGACATCATGTAGCTTTTAGTCCTTCTGGGGACCCTCTGAGGAGAAAAAAAGTTCAAAAGGTCCCATATGGACTAGTGTCTGGAGGACCTGACTTGACTTTTTAACATCAGAAATAGTCTATGAGGACATCATGTAGCTTGTAGACCTTCTGGGGACTCCCTGAGGAGAAAAAAGTTAAAAAAGTCCCATATGGACCACTGTCTGGAGGACCTAACTTGACTTTTTAACATAAGGAAGAGTCTATTAGGACATCATGTAGCTTTTAGACCTTCTGAGGACACTCTGAGGAGAAAAAAAGTTCAAAATGTCCCATATGGACCACTGTCTTGAGGTCCTGACTTGACTTTTTAACATGAGAAAGAGTCTATGAGGACAGAATGGAGCTTTTAGACCTTCTGGGGACCCTCTGAGGAGAAAAAAAGTTCAAAAGTTCCCATATGGACCACTGTCTGGAGGACCTAACTTGACTTTTTAACATCAGAAAGAGTCTATGAAGACATCATGTAGCTTTTAGACCTTCTGGGGACACTCTGAGGAGAAAAAAAGTTCAAAAGGTCCCATATGGACCACTGTCTGGAGGTCCTGACTTGACTTTTTAACATGAGAAAGAGTCTATGAGGACAGCAAGGAGCTTTTAGACCTTCTGGGGACCCTCTGAGGAGAAAAAAAGTTCAAAAGGTCCCATATGGATCACTGTCTGGAGGTCCTGACTTGACTTTTTAACATGAGAAAGAGTCTATGAGGACAGAATGGAGCTTTTAGACCTTGTGGGGACCGTCTGAGGAGAAAAAAAGTTGAAAAGGTCCCATATGGACCACTGTCTGGAGGTCCTGACTTGACTTTTTAACATGAGAAAGAGTCTATGAGGACAGCATGGAGCTTTTAGACCTTCTGGGGACCCTCTGAGGAGAAAAAAAGTTCAAAAGTTCCCATACGGACCACTGTCTGGAGGACTTGAATTGACTTTTTAACATCAGAAAGAGTCTATGAGGACATCATGTAGCTTTTAGACCTTCTGGGGACCCTCTGAGCAGAAAAAAAGTTCAAAAGGTCCCATATGGACCACTGTCTGGAGGTCCTGACTTGACTTTTTAACATGAGAAAGAGTCTATAAGGACAGCATGGAGATTTTAGACCTTTTGGGGACTCTCTGAGGAGAAAAAAAGTTCAAAAGGTCCCATATGGACCACTGTCTGGAGGTCCTGACTTGCCTATTTAACATCAGAAATAGTCTATGAGGACATCATGTAGCTTTTAGACCTTCTGGGGACCCTCTGAGGAGAAAAAAAGTTCAAAAGGTCCCATATGAACCACTGTCTGGAGGTCCTGACTTGACTTTTTAACATCAGAAAGAGTCTATGAGGACATCATGTAGCTTTTAGTCCTTCTGGGGACCCTCTGAGGAGAAAAAGTTCAAAAGGTCCCATATGGACCACTGTCTGGGGGACCTGACTTGACTTTTTAACATCAGAAAGAGTCTATGAGGACATCATGTAGCTTTTAGTCCTTCTGGGGACCCTCTGAGGAGAAAAAGTTCAAAAGGTCCCATTTGGACCACTGTCTGGAGGACCTGACTTGACTTTTTAACATGAGAAAGAGTCTATGAGGACATCATGTAGCTTTTAGACCTTCTGGGGACCCTCTGAGCAGAAAAAAAGTTCAAAAGGTCCCATATGGACCACTGTCTGGAGGACCTGACTTGCCTATTTAGGACATCATGTAACTTTTAGACCTTCTGGGGACCCTCTGAGCAGAAAAAAGTTCAAAAGGTCCCCATATGGACCACTGACTGGAGGACCTGACTTGACTTTTTAACATCAGAAAGAGTCTATGAGGACATCATGTAGCTTTTAGACCTTCTGGGGACCCCCAGAGGAGAAAAGAAGTTCAAAAATTCCCATATGGACCACTGTCTGGATGACCTGACTTGACTTTTTAACATCAGAAAGAGTCTATGAGGACATCATGTAGCTTTTAGACCTTCTGGGGACCCTCTGAGGAGAAAAAAAGTTCAAAAGGTTCCATATGGACCACTGACTGGAGGACCTGACTTGACTTTTTAACATGAGAAAGAGTCTATGAGGACATCATGTAGCTTTTAGACCTTCTGGGGACCCTCTGAGGAGAAAAAAAGTTCAAAAGGTCCCATATGGACCACTGTCTGGAGGACCTGACTTGATTTTTTAACATCAGAAAGAGTCTGTGAGGACATCATGTAACTTTTAGACCTTTTGGGGACCCTCTGAGCAGAAAAAAGTTCAAAAGGTCCCCATATGGACCACTGTCTGGAGGACCTGACTTGACTTTTTAACATCAGAAATAGTCTATGAGGACATCATGTAGCTTGTAGACCTTCTGGGGACTCCCTAAGGAGAAAAAAGTTAAAAAAGTCCCATATGGACCACTGTCTGGAGGTCCTGACTTGACTTTTTAACATCAGATAGAGTCTATGAGGACATCATGTAGCATTTAGACCTTCTGGGAACCCTCTGAGCAGAAAAAAAGTTCAAAAGGTCCCATATGGACCACTGTCTGGAGGTCCTGACTTGACTTTTTAACATCAGATAGAGTCTATGAGGACATCATGTAGCATTTAGACCTTCTGGGAACCCTCTGAGCAGAAAAAAAGTTCAAAAGGTCCCATATGGACCACTGTCTGGAGGTCCTGACTTGACTTTTTAACATCAGAAAGAGTCTATGAGGACATCATGTAGCTTTTAGACCTTCTGGGGATCCTCTGAACAGAAAAAAAGTTCAAAAGGTCCCATATGGACCACTGTCTGGAGGTCCTGACTTGACTTTTTAACATCAGAAAGAGTCTATGAGGACATCATGTAGCTTTTAGACCTTCTGGGGACCCTCTGAGGACAAAAAAAGTTAAAAAGGTCCCATATAGACTAGTGTCTGGAGGACCTGACTTGCCTATTTAACATCAGAAATAGTCTATGAGGACATCATGTAGCTTTAAGACCTTCTGGGCACCCTCTGAGGAGAAAAAAAGTTCAACAGGTCCCATATGGACCACTGTCTGGAGGTCCTGACTTGACTTTTTAACATCAGATAGAGTCTATGAGGACATCAGGTAGCTTTTAGACCTTCTGGGGACCCTCTGAGCAAAAAAAAAGTTCAAAAGGTCCCATATGGACCACTGTCTGGAGGACCTGACTTGACTTTTTAACATCAGAAAGAGTCTATGAGGACATCATGTAGCTTTTAGACCTTCTGGGGATCCTCTGAACAGAAAAAAAGTTCAAAAGGTCCCATATGGACCACTGTCTGGAGGTCCTGACTTGACTTTTTAACATCAGAAAGAGTCTATGAGGACATCATGTAGCTTTTAGACCTTCTGGGGACCCTCTGAGGACAAAAAAAGTTCAAAAGGTCCCATATAGACTAGTGTCTGGAGGACCTGACTTGCCTATTTAACATCAGATAGAGTCTATGAGGACATCATGTAGCATTTAGACCTTCTGGGAACCCTCTGAGCAGAAAAAAAGTTCAAAAGGTCCCATATGGACCACTGTCTGGAGGTCCTGAATTGACTTTTTAACATCAGATAGAGTCTATGAGGACATCAGGTAGCTTTTAGACCTTCTGGGGACCCTCTGAGCAAAAAAAAAGTTCAAAAGGCCCCATATGGACCACTGTCTGGAGGACCTGACTTGACTTTTTAACATCAGAAAGAGTCTATGAGGACATCATGTAGCTTTTAGACCTTCTGGGGACCCTCTGAGGAGAAAAAAAGTTCAACAGGTCCCATATGGACCACTGACTGGAGGACCTGACTTGACTTTTTAACATCAGAAAGAGTCTATGAGGACATCATGTAGCTTTAAGACCTTCTGGGCACCCTCTGAGGAGAAAAAAAGTTCAACAGGTCCCATATGGACCACTTACTGGAGGACCTGACTTGACTTTTTAACATAAGAGAGAGTCTATGAGGACACCATGTAGCTTTTAGACCTTCTGGGGACCCTCTGAGGACAAAATAAGTTCAAAAGGTCCCATATAGACTAGTGTCTGGACGACCTGACTTGCCTCTTTAACATCAGAAATAGTCTATGAGGACATCTAGTAGCTTTAAGACCTTCTGGGCACCCTCTGAGGAGAAAAAAAGTTCAACAGGTCCCATATGGACCACTTACTGGAGGACCTGACTTGACTTTTTAACATCAGAAAGAGTCTATGAGGACATCATGTAGCTTTTAGACCTTCTGGGGATCCTCTGAACAGAAAAAAAGTTCAAAAGGTCCCATATGGACCACTGTCTGGAGGTCCTGACTTGACTTTTTAACATCAGATAGAGTCTATGAGGACATCATGTAGCATTTAGACCTTCTGGGAACCCTCTGAGCAAAAAAAAAGTTCAAAAGGTCCCATATGGACCATTGTCTGGAGGACCTGACTTGACTTTTTAACATCAGAAAGAGTCTATGAGGACATCATGTAGCTTTTAGACCTTCTGGGGACCCTCTGAGGAGAAAAAAAGTTCAAAAGGTCCCACATGGACCACTGTCTGGAGGACCTGACTTGATTTTTTAACATCAGAAAGAGTCTATGAGGACATCATGTAAATTTTACACCTTTTGGGGACCCTCTGAGCATAAAAAAGTTCAAAAGGTCCCCATATGGACCACTGACTGGAGGACCTGACTTGACTTTTTAACATCAGAAAGAGTCTATGAGGACATCATGTAGCTTTTAGACCTTCTGGGGATCCTCTGAGCAGAAAAAAAGTTCAAAAGTTCCCATATGGACCACTGTCTGGAGGACTTGAATTGACTTTTTAACATCAGAAAGAGTCTATGAGGACATCATGTAGCTTTTAGACCTTCTGGGGACCCTCTGAGCAGAAAAAAAGTTCAAAAGGTCCCATATGGACCACTGTCTGGAGGTCCTGACTTGACTTTTTAACATCAGAAAGAGTCTATGAGGACATCATTTAGCTTTTAGACCTTCTGGGGGCCCTCTGAGGAGAAAAAAAGTTCAAAAGGTCCCATATGAACCACTGTCTGGAGGTCCTGACTTGACTTTTTAACATCAGAAAGAGTCTATGAGGACATCATGTAGCTTTTAGACCTTCTGGGGACCCTCTGAGGACAAAAAAAGTTCAAAAGGTCCCATATAGACTAGTGTCTGGAGGACCTGACTTGCCTGTTTAACATCAGAAATAGTCTATGAGGACATCATGTAGCTTTAAGACCTTCTGGGCACCCTCTGAGGAGAAAAAAAGTTCAACAGGTCCCATATGGACCACTTACTGGAGGACCTGACTTGACTTTTTAACATAAGAGAGAGTCTATGAGGACACCATGTAGCTTTTAGACCTTCTGGGGACCCTCTGAGGAGAAAAAAAGTTCAACAGGTCCCATATGGACCACTGACTGGAGGACCTGACTTGACTTTTTAACATCAGAAAGAGTCTATGAGGACATCAAGTAGCTTTTAGACCTTCTGGGGATCCTCTGAACAGAAAAAAAGTTCAAAAGGTCCCATATGGACCAATGTCTGGAGGTCCTGACTTGACTTTTTAACATCAGATAGAGTCTATGAGGACATCATGTAGCATTTAGACCTTCTGGGAACCCTCTGAGCAGAAAAAAAGTTCAAAAGGCCCCATATGGACCACTGTCTGGAGGACCTGACTTGACTTTTTAACATCAGAAAGAGTCTATGAGGACATCATGTAGCTTTTAGACCTTCTGGGGACCCTCTGAGGAGAAAAAAGTTCAACAGGTCCCATATTGACCACTGACTGGAGGACCTGACTTGACTTTTTAACATCAGAAAGAGTCTATGAGGACATCATGTAGCTTTTAGACCTTCTGGGGACCCTCTGAGCAAAAAAAAAGTTCAAAAGGTCCCATATGGACCACTGTCTGGAGGACCTGACTTGACTTTTTAACATCAGAAAGAGTCTATGAGGACATCATGTAGCTTTTAGACCTTCTGGGGACCCTCTGAGGACAAAAAAAGTTCAAAAGGTCCCATATAGACTAGTGTCTGGAGGACCTGACTTGCCTATTTAACATCAGATAGAGTCTATGAGGACATCATGTAGCATTTAGACCTTCTGGGAACCCTCTGAGCAGAAAAAAAGTTCAAAAGGTCCCATATGGACCACTGTCTGGAGGTCCTGACTTGACTTTTTAACATCAGATAGAGTCTATGAGGACATCATGTAGCTTTTAGACCTTCTGGGGATCCTCTGAACAGAAAAAAAGTTCAAAAGGTCCTATATGGACCACTGTCTGGAGGTCCTGACTTGACTTTTTAACATCAGATAGAGTCTATGAGGACATCATGTAGCATTTAGACCTTCTGGGAACCCTCTGAGCAGAAAAAAAGTTCAAAAGGTCCCATATGGACCACTGTCTGGAGGTCCTGACTTGACTTTTTAACATCAGATAGAGTCTATGAGGACATCAGGTAGCTTTTAGACCTTCTGGGGACCCTCTGAGGAGAAAAAAGTTCAACAGGTCCCATATTGACCACTGACTGGAGGACCTGACTTGACTTTTTAACATCAGAAAGAGTCTATGAGGACATCATGTAGCTTTTAGACCTTCTGGGGACCCTCTGAGCAAAAAAAAAGTTCAAAAGGTCCCATATGGACCACTGTCTGGAGGACCTGACTTGACTTTTTAACATCAGAAAGAGTCTATGAGGACATCATGTAGCTTTTAGACCTTCTGGGGACCCTCTGAGGACAAAAAAAGTTCAAAAGGTCCCATATAGACTAGTGTCTGGAGGACCTGACTTGCCTATTTAACATCAGATAGAGTCTATGAGGACATCATGTAGCATTTAGACCTTCTGGGAACCCTCTGAGCAGAAAAAAAGTTCAAAAGGTCCCATATGGACCACTGTCTGGAGGTCCTGACTTGACTTTTTAACATCAGATAGAGTCTATGAGGACATCATGTAGCTTTTAGACCTTCTGGGGATCCTCTGAACAGAAAAAAAGTTCAAAAGGTCCTATATGGACCACTGTCTGGAGGTCCTGACTTGACTTTTTAACATCAGATAGAGTCTATGAGGACATCATGTAGCATTTAGACCTTCTGGGAACCCTCTGAGCAGAAAAAAAGTTCAAAAGGTCCCATATGGACCACTGTCTGGAGGTCCTGACTTGACTTTTTAACATCAGATAGAGTCTATGAGGACATCAGGTAGCTTTTAGACCTTCTGGGGACCCTCTGAGCAAAAAAAAAGTTAAAAAAGGTCCCATATGGACCACTGTCTGGAGGACCTGACTTGACTTTTTTAACATCAGAAAGAGTCTATGAGGACATCATGTAGCTTTTAGACCTTCTGGGGACCCTCTGAGGAGAAAAAAAGTTCAAAAGGTCCCATATGGACCACTGTCTGGAGGACCTGACTTGATTTTTTAACATCAGAAAGAGTCTATGAGGACATCATGTAACTTTTAGACCTTCTGGGGACCCTCTGAGCAGAAAAAAGTTCAAAAGGTCCCCATATGGACCACTGACTGGAGGACCTGACTTGACTTTTTAACATCAGAAAGAGTCTATGAGGACATCATGTAGCTTTTAGTCCTTCTGGGGACCCTCTGAGGAGAAAAAGTTCAAAAGGTCCCATATGGACCACTGTCTGGGGGACCTGACTTGACTTTTTAACATCAGAAAGAGTCTATGAGGACATCATGTAGCTTTTAGACCTTCTGGGGACCCCCAGAGGAGAAAAGAAGTTCAAAAATTCCCATATGGACCACTGTCTGGAGGACCTGACTTGACTTTTTAACATCAGAAAGAGTCTATGAGGACATCATGTAGCTTTTAGACCTTCTGGGGACCCTCTGAGGAGAAAAAAAGTTCAAAAGGTTCCATATGGACCACTGACTGGAGGACCTGACTTGACTTTTTAACATGAGAACGAGTCTATGAGGACATCATGTAGCTTTTAGACCTTCTGGGGACCCTCTGAGGAGAAAAAAAGTTCAAAAGGTCCCATATGAACCACTGTCTGGAGGTCCTGACTTGACTTTTTAACATCAGAAAGAGTCTATGAGGACATCATGTAGCTTTTAGACCTGCTGGGGACCCTCTGAGGAGAAAAAAAGTTCAAAAGGTCCCATATGGACTAGTGTCTGGAGGACCTGACTTGACTTTTTAACATCAGAAATAGTCTATGAGGACATCATGTAGCTTTTAGACCTTCTGGGCACCCTCTGAGGAGAAAAAAAGTTCAACAGGTCCCATATGGACCACTGATTGGAGGACCTGACTTGACTTTTTAACATCAGAAAGAGTCTATAAGGACATCATGTAGCTTTTAGACCTTCTGGGGACCCTCTGAGGAGAAAAAAAGTTCAAAAGGTCCCATATGGACTAGTGTCTGGTGGACCTGACTTGACTTTTTAACATCAGAAATAGTCTATGAGGACATCATGTAGCTTTTAGACCTTCTGGGCACCCTGTGAGGAGAAAAAAAGTTCAACAGGTCCCATATGGACCACTGATTGGAGGACCTGACTTGCCTATTTAACATCAGAAATAGTCTATGAGGACATCATGTTGCTTTAAGACCTTCTGGGCACCCTCTGAGCAGAAAAAAAGTTCAACAGGTCCCATATGGACCACTGTCTGGAGGACCTGACTTGACTTTTTAACATCAGAAAGAGTCTATGAGGACATCATGTAGCTTTTAGACCTTCTGGGGACCCGCTGAGGAGAAAAGAAGTTCAAAAATTCCCATATGGACCACTGTCTGGATGACCTGACTTGACTTTTTAACATCAGAAAGAGTCTATGAGGACATAATGTAGCTTTTAGACCTTCTGGGGAACCTCTGAGGAGAAAAAAAGTTCAAAAGGTCCTATATGGACCACTGACTGGAGGACCTGACTTGACTTTTTAACATCAGAAAGAGTCTATTAGGACATCATGTAGCTTTTAGACCTTCTGGGGATCCTCTGAACAGAAAAAAAGTTCAAAAGGTCCCATATAGACCACTCTCTGGAGGACCTGACTTGACTTTTTAACATCAGAAAGAGTCTATGAGGACATCATGTAGCTTTTAGACCTTCTGGGGACCCTCTGAGGAGAAAAAAAGTTCAAAAGGTCCCATATGGACCACTGTCTGGAGGACCTGACTTGATTTTATAACATCAGAAAGAGTCTATGAGGACATCATGTAACTTTTAGACCTTTTGGGGACCCTCTGAGCAGAAAAAAGTTCAAAAGGTCCCCATATGGACCACTGACTGGAGGACCTGACTTGACTTTTTAACATCAGAAAGAGTCTATGAGGACATCATGTAGCTTTTAGACCTTCTGGGGATCCTCTGAGCAGAAAAAAAGTTCAAAAGTTCCCATATGGACCACTGTCTGGAGGACTTGAATTGACTTTTTAACATCAGAAAGAGTCTATGAGGACATCATGTAGCTTTTAGACCTTCTGGGGACCCTCTGAGCAGAAAAAAAGTTCAAAAGGTCCCATATGGACCACTGTCTGGAGGTCCTGACTTGACTTTTTAACATCAGAAAGAGTCTATGAGGACATCATTTAGCTTTTAGACCTTCTGGGGACCCTGTGAGGAGAAAAAAAGTTCAAAAGGTCCCATATGAACCACTGTCTGGAGGTCCTGACTTGACTTTTTAACATCAGAAAGAGTCTATGAGGACATCATGTAGCTTTTAGAGCTTCTGGGGACCCTCTGAGGACAAAAAAAGTTCAAAAGGTCCCATATAGACTAGTGTCTGGAGGACCTGACTTGCCTGTTTAACATCAGAAATAGTCTATGAGGACATCATGTAGCTTTAAGACCTTCTGGGCACCCTCTGAGGAGAAAAAAAGTTCAACAGGTCCCATATGGACCACTTACTGGATGACCTGACTTGACTTTTTAACATAAGAGAGAGTCTATGAGGACACCATGTAGCTTTTAGACCTTCTGGGGACCCTCTGAGGAGAAAAAAAGTTCAACAGGTCCCATATGGACCACTGACTGGAGGACCTGACTTGACTTTTTAACATCAGAAAGAGTCTATGAGGACATCATGTAGCTTTTAGACCTTCTGGGGACCCCCAGAGGAGAAAAGAAGTTCAAAAATTCCCATATGGACCACTGTCTGGATGACCTGACTTGACTTTTTAACATCAGAAAGAGTCTATGAGGACATCATGTAGCTTTTAGACCTTCTGGGGACCCTCTGAGGAGAAAAAAAGTTCAAAAGGTTCCATATGGACCACTGACTGGAGGACCTGACTTGACTTTTTAACATGAGAAAGAGTCTATGAGGACATCATGTAGCTTTTAGACCTTCTGGGGACCCTCTGAGGAGAAAAAAAGTTCAAAAGGTCCCATATGGACCACTGTCTGGAGGACCTGACTTGATTTTTTAACATCAGAAAGAGTCTGTGAGGACATCATGTAACTTTTAGACCTTTTGGGGACCCTCTGAGCAGAAAAAAGTTCAAAAGGTCCCCATATGGACCACTGTCTGGAGGACCTGACTTGACTTTTTAACATCAGAAATAGTCTATGAGGACATCATGTAGCTTGTAGACCTTCTGGGGACTCCCTGAGGAGAAAAAAGTTAAAAAAGTCCCATATGGACCACTGTCTGGAGGTCCTGACTTGACTTTTTAACATCAGATAGAGTCTATGAGGACATCATGTAGCATTTAGACCTTCTGGGAACCCTCTGAGCAGAAAAAAAGTTCAAAAGGTCCCATATGGACCACTGTCTGGAGGTCCTGACTTGACTTTTTAACATCAGATAGAGTCTATGAGGACATCATGTAGCATTTAGACCTTCTGGGAACCCTCTGAGCAGAAAAAAAGTTCAAAAGGTCCCATATGGACCACTGTCTGGAGGTCCTGACTTGACTTTTTAACATCAGAAAGAGTCTATGAGGACATCATGTAGCTTTTAGACCTTCTGGGGATCCTCTGAACAGAAAAAAAGTTCAAAAGGTCCCATATGGACCACTGTCTGGAGGTCCTGACTTGACTTTTTAACATCAGAAAGAGTCTATGAGGACATCATGTAGCTTTTAGACCTTCTGGGGACCCTCTGAGGACAAAAAAAGTTAAAAAGGTCCCATATAGACTAGTGTCTGGAGGACCTGACTTGCCTATTTAACATCAGAAATAGTCTATGAGGACATCATGTAGCTTTAAGACCTTCTGGGCACCCTCTGAGGAGAAAAAAAGTTCAAAAGGTCCCATATGGACCACTGTCTGGAGGTCCTGACTTGACTTTTTAACATCAGATAGAGTCTATGAGGACATCAGGTAGCTTTTAGACCTTCTGGGGACCCTCTGAGCAAAAAAAAAGTTCAAAAGGTCCCATATGGACCACTGTCTGGAGGACCTGACTTGACTTTTTAACATCAGAAAGAGTCTATGAGGACATCATGTAGCTTTTAGACCTTCTGGGGATCCTCTGAACAGAAAAAAAGTTCAAAAGGTCCCATATGGACCACTGTCTGGAGGTCCTGACTTGACTTTTTAACATCAGAAAGAGTCTATGAGGACATCATGTAGCTTTTAGACCTTCTGGGGACCCTCTGAGGACAAAAAAAGTTCAAAAGGTCCCATATAGACTAGTGTCTGGAGGACCTGACTTGCCTATTTAACATCAGATAGAGTCTATGAGGACATCATGTAGCATTTAGACCTTCTGGGAACCCTCTGAGCAGAAAAAAAGTTCAAAAGGTCCCATATGGACCACTGTCTGGAGGTCCTGAATTGACTTTTTAACATCAGATAGAGTCTATGAGGACATCAGGTAGCTTTTAGACCTTCTGGGGACCCTCTGAGCAAAAAAAAAGTTCAAAAGGCCCCATATGGACCACTGTCTGGAGGACCTGACTTGACTTTTTAACATCAGAAAGAGTCTATGAGGACATCATGTAGCTTTTAGACCTTCTGGGGACCCTCTGAGGAGAAAAAAAGTTCAACAGGTCCCATATGGACCACTGACTGGAGGACCTGACTTGACTTTTTAACATCAGAAAGAGTCTATGAGGACATCATGTAGCTTTAAGACCTTCTGGGCACCCTCTGAGGAGAAAAAAAGTTCAACAGGTCCCATATGGACCACTTACTGGAGGACCTGACTTGACTTTTTAACATAAGAGAGAGTCTATGAGGACACCATGTAGCTTTTAGACCTTCTGGGGACCCTCTGAGGACAAAATAAGTTCAAAAGGTCCCATATAGACTAGTGTCTGGACGACCTGACTTGCCTCTTTAACATCAGAAATAGTCTATGAGGACATCTAGTAGCTTTAAGACCTTCTGGGCACCCTCTGAGGAGAAAAAAAGTTCAACAGGTCCCATATGGACCACTTACTGGAGGACCTGACTTGACTTTTTAACATCAGAAAGAGTCTATGAGGACATCATGTAGCTTTTAGACCTTCTGGGGATCCTCTGAACAGAAAAAAAGTTCAAAAGGTCCCATATGGACCACTGTCTGGAGGTCCTGACTTGACTTTTTAACATCAGATAGAGTCTATGAGGACATCATATAGCATTTAGACCTTCTGGGAACCCTCTGAGCAAAAAAAAAGTTCAAAAGGTCCCATATGGACCATTGTCTGGAGGACCTGACTTGACTTTTTAACATCAGAAAGAGTCTATGAGGACATCATGTAGCTTTTAGACCTTCTGGGGACCCTCTGAGGAGAAAAAAAGTTCAAAAGGTCCCACATGGACCACTGTCTGGAGGACCTGACTTGATTTTTTAACATCAGAAAGAGTCTATGAGGACATCATGTAAATTTTAGACCTTTTGGGGACCCTCTGAGCATAAAAAAGTTCAAAAGGTCCCCATATGGACCACTGACTGGAGGACCTGACTTGACTTTTTAACATCAGAAAGAGTCTATGAGGACATCATGTAGCTTTTAGACCTTCTGGGGATCCTCTGAGCAGAAAAAAAGTTCAAAAGTTCCCATATGGACCACTGTCTGGAGGACTTGAATTGACTTTTTAACATCAGAAAGAGTCTATGAGGACATCATGTAGCTTTTAGACCTTCTGGGGACCCTCTGAGCAGAAAAAAAGTTCAAAAGGTCCCATATGGACCACTGTCTGGAGGTCCTGACTTGACTTTTTAACATCAGAAAGAGTCTATGAGGACATCATTTAGCTTTTAGACCTTCTGGGGGCCCTCTGAGGAGAAAAAAAGTTCAAAAGGTCCCATATGAACCACTGTCTGGAGGTCCTGACTTGACTTTTTAACATCAGAAAGAGTCTATGAGGACATCATGTAGCTTTTAGACCTTCTGGGGACCCTCTGAGGACAAAAAAAGTTCAAAAGGTCCCATATAGACTAGTGTCTGGAGGACCTGACTTGCCTGTTTAACATCAGAAATAGTCTATGAGGACATCATGTAGCTTTAAGACCTTCTGGGCACCCTCTGAGGAGAAAAAAAGTTCAACAGGTCCCATATGGACCACTTACTGGAGGACCTGAATTGACTTTTTAACATAAGAGAGAGTCTATGAGGACACCATGTAGCTTTTAGACCTTCTGGGGACCCTCTGAGGAGAAAAAAAGTTCAACAGGTCCCATATGGACCACTGACTGGAGGACCTGACTTGACTTTTTAACATCAGAAAGAGTCTATGAGGACATCAGGTAGCTTTTAGACCTTCTGGGGATCCTCTGAACAGAAAAAAAGTTCAAAAGGTCCCATATGGACCACTGTATGGAGGTCCTGACTTGACTTTTTAACATCAGATAGAGTCTATGAGGACATCATGTAGCATTTAGACCTTCTGGGAACCCTCTGAGCAGAAAAAAAGTTCAAAAGGCCCCATATGGACCACTGTCTGGAGGACCTGACTTGACTTTTTAACATCAGAAAGAGTCTATGAGGATATCATGTAGCTTTTAGACCTTCTGGGGACCCTCTGAGGAGAAAAAAGTTCAACAGGTCCCATATTGACCACTGACTGGAGGACCTGACTTGACTTTTTAACATCAGAAAGAGTCTATGAGGACATCATGTAGCTTTTAGACCTTCTGGGGACCCTCTGAGCAAAAAAAAAGTTCAAAAGGTCCCATATGGACCACTGTCTGGAGGACCTGACTTGACTTTTTAACATCAGAAAGAGTCTATGAGGACATCATGTAGCTTTTAGACCTTCTGGGGACCCTCTGAGGACAAAAAAAGTTCAAAAGGTCCCATATAGACTAGTGTCTGGAGGACCTGACTTGCCTATTTAACATCAGATAGAGTCTATGAGGACATCATGTAGCATTTAGACGTTCTGGGAACCCTCTGAGCAGAAAAAAAGTTCAAAAGGTCCCATATGGACCACTGTCTGGAGGTCCTGACTTGACTTTTTAACATCAGATAGAGTCTATGAGGACATCATGTAGCATTTAGACCTTCTGGGAACCCTCTGAGCAGAAAAAAAGTTCAAAAGGTCCCATATGGACCACTGTCTGGAGGTCCTGACTTGACTTTTTAACATCAGATAGAGTCTATGAGGACATCAGGTAGCTTTTAGACCTTCTGGGGACCCTCTGAGCAAAAAAAAAAGTTCAAAAGGCCCCATATGGACCACTGTCTGGAGGACCTGACTTGACTTTTTAACATCAGAAAGAGTCTATGAGGACATCATGTAGCTTTTAGACCTTCTGGGGACCCTCTGAGGAGAAAAAAAGTTCAACAGGTCCCATATGGACCACTGACTGGAGGACCTGACTTGACTTTTTAACATCAGAAAGAGTCTATGAGGACATCATGTAGCTTTTAGACCTTCTGGGGATCCTCTGAACAGAAAAAAAGTTCAAAAGGTCCCATATGGACCACTGTCTGGAGGTCCTGACTTGACTTTTTAACATCAGAAAGAGTCTATGAGGACATCATGTAGCTTTTAGACCTTCTGGGGACGCTCTGAGGACAAAAAAAGTTAAAAAGGTCCCATATAGACTAGTGTCTGGAGGACCTGACTTGCCTATTTAACATCAGAAATAGTCTATGAGGACATCATGTAGCTTTAAGACCTTCTGGGCACCCTCTGAGGAGAAAAAAAGTTCAAAAGGTCCCATATGGACCACTGTCTGGAGGTCCTGACTTGACTTTTTAACATCAGATAGAGTCTATGAGGACATCAGGTAGCTTTTAGACCTTCTGGGGACCCTCTGAGCAAAAAAAAAGTTCAAAAGGTCCCATATGGACCACTGTCTGGAGGACCTGACTTGACTTTTTAACATCAGAAAGAGTCTATGAGGACATCATGTAGCTTTTAGACCTTCTGGGGATCCTCTGAACAGAAAAAAAGTTCAAAAGGTCCCATATGGACCACTGTCTGGAGGTCCTGACTTGACTTTTTAACATCAGAAAGAGTCTATGAGGACATCATGTAGCTTTTAGACCTTCTGGGGACCCTCTGAGGACAAAAAAAGTTCAAAAGGTCCCATATAGACTAGTGTCTGGAGGACCTGACTTGCCTATTTAACATCAGATAGAGTCTATGAGGACATCATGTAGCATTTAGACCTTCTGGGAACCCTCTGAGCAGAAAAAAAGTTCAAAAGGTCCCATATGGACCACTGTCTGCAGGTCCTGAATTGACTTTTTAACATCAGATAGAGTCTATGAGGACATCAGGTAGCTTTTAGACCTTCTGGGGACCCTCTGAGCAAAAAAAAAGTTCAAAAGGCCCCATATGGACCACTGTCTGGAGGACCTGACTTGACTTTTTAACATCAGAAAGAGTCTATGAGGACATCATGTAGCTTTTAGACCTTCTGGGGACCCTCTGAGGAGAAAAAAAGTTCAACAGGTCCCATATGGACCACTGACTGGAGGACCTGACTTGACTTTTTAACATCAGAAAGAGTCTATGAGGACATCATGTAGCTTTAAGACCTTCTGGGCACCCTCTGAGGAGAAAAAAAGTTCAACAGGTCCCATATGGACCACTTACTGGAGGACCTGACTTGACTTTTTAACATAAGAGAGAGTCTATGAGGACACCATGTAGCTTTTAGACCTTCTGGGGACCCTCTGAGGACAAAATAAGTTCAAAAGGTCCCATATAGACTAGTGTCTGGACGACCTGACTTGCCTGTTTAACATCAGAAATAGTCTATGAGGACATCTAGTAGCTTTAAGACCTTCTGGGCACCCTCTGAGGAGAAAAAAAGTTCAACAGGTCCCATATGGACCACTTACTGGAGGACCTGACTTGACTTTTTAACATCAGAAAGAGTCTATGAGGACATCATGTAGCTTTTAGACCTTCTGGGGATCCTCTGAACAGAAAAAAAGTTCAAAAGGTCCCATATGGACCACTGTCTGGAGGTCCTGACTTGACTTTTTAACATCAGATAGAGTCTATGAGGACATCATGTAGCATTTAGACCTTCTGGGAACCCTCTGAGCAAAAAAAAAGTTCAAAAGGTCCCATATGGACCATTGTCTGGAGGACCTGACTTGACTTTTTAACATCAGAAAGAGTCTATGAGGACATCATGTAGCTTTTAGACCTTCTGGGGACCCTCTGAGGAGAAAAAAAGTTCAAAAGGTCCCACATGGACCACTGTCTGGAGGACCTGACTTGATTTTTTAACATCAGAAAGAGTCTATGAGGACATCATGTAAATTTTAGACCTTTTGGGGACCCTCTGAGCATAAAAAAGTTCAAAAGGTCCCCATATGGACCACTGACTGGAGGACCTGACTTGACTTTTTAACATCAGAAAGAGTCTATGAGGACATCATGTAGCTTTTAGACCTTCTGGGGATCCTCTGAGCAGAAAAAAAGTTCAAAAGTTCCCATATGGACCACTGTCTGGAGGACTTGAATTGACTTTTTAACATCAGAAAGAGTCTATGAGGACATCATATAGCTTTTAGACCTTCTGGGGACCCTCTGAGTAGAAAAAAAGTTCAAAAGGTCCCATATGGACCACTGTCTGGAGGTCCTGACTTGACTTTTTAACATCAGAAAGAGTCTATGAGGACATCGTTTAGTCTTTAGACCTTCTGGGGGCCCTCTGAGGAGAAAAAAAGTTCAAAAGGTCCCATATGAACCACTGTCTGGAGGTCCTGACTTGACTTTTTAACATCAGAAAGAGTCTATGAGGACATCATGTAGCTTTTAGACCTTCTGGGGACCCTCTGAGGACAAAAAAAGTTCAAAAGGTCCCATATAGACTAGTGTCTGGAGGACCTGACTTGCCTGTTTAACATCAGAAATAGTCTATGAGGACATCATGTAGCTTTAAGACCTTCTGGGCACCCTCTGAGGAGAAAAAAAGTTCAACAGGTCCCATATGGACCACTTACTGGAGGACCTGACTTGACTTTTTAACATAAGAGAGAGTCTATGAGGACACCATGTAGCTTTTAGACCTTCTGGGGACCCTCTGAGGAGAAAAAAAGTTCAACAGGTCCCATATGGACCACTGACTGGAGGACCTGACTTGACTTTTTAACATCAGAAAGAGTCTATGAGGACATCAAGTAGCTTTTAGACCTTCTGGGGATCCTCTGAACAGAAAAAAAGTTCAAAAGGTCCCATATGGACCACTGTCTGGAGGTCCTGACTTGACTTTTTAACATCAGATAGAGTCTATGAGGACATCATGTAGCATTTAGACCTTCTGGGAACCCTCTGAGCAGAAAAAAAGTTCAAAAGGCCCCATATGGACCACTGTCTGGAGGACCTGACTTGACTTTTTAACATCAGAAAGAGTCTATGAGGACATCATGTAGCTTTTAGACCTTCTGGGGACCCTCTGAGGAGAAAAAAGTTCAACAGGTCCCATATTGACCACTGACTGGAGGACCTGACTTGACTTTTTAACATCAGAAAGAGTCTATGAGGACATCATGTAGCTTTTAGACCTTCTGGGGACCCTCTGAGGACAAAAAAAGTTCAAAAGGTCCCATATAGACTAGTGTCTGGAGGACCTGACTTGCCTATTTAACATCAGATAGAGTCTATGAGGACATCATGTAGCATTTAGACCTTCTGGGAACCCTCTGAGCAGAAAAAAAGTTCAAAAGGTCCCATATGGACCACTGTCTGGAGGTCCTGACTTGACTTTTTAACATCAGATAGAGTCTATGAGGACATCATGTAGCTTTTAGACCTTCTGGGGATCCTCTGAACAGAAAAAAAGTTCAAAAGGTCCTACATGGACCACTGTCTGGAGGTCCTGACTTGACTTTTTAACATCAGATAGAGTCTATGAGGACATCATGTAGCATTTAGACCTTCTGGGAACCCTCTGAGCAGAAAAAAAGTTCAAAAGGTCCCATATGGACCACTGTCTGGAGGTCCTGACTTGACTTTTTAACATCAGATAGAGTCTATGAGGACATCAGGTAGCTTTTAGACCTTCTGGGGACCCTCTGAGCAAAAAAAAAGTTAAAAAAGGTCCCATATGGACCACTGTCTGGAGGACCTGACTTGACTTTTTTAACATCAGAAAGAGTCTATGAGGACATCATGTAGCTTTTAGACCTTCTGGGGACCCTCTGAGGAGAAAAAAAGTTCAAAAGGTCCCATATGGACCACTGTCTGGAGGACCTGACTTGATTTTTTAACATCAGAAAGAGTCTATGAGGACATCATGTAACTTTTAGACCTTCTGGGGACCCTCTGAGCAGAAAAAAGTTCAAAAGGTCCCCATATGGACCACTGACTGGAGGACCTGACTTGACTTTTTAACATCAGAAAGAGTCTATGAGGACATCATGTAGCTTTTAGTCCTTCTGGGGACCCTCTGAGGAGAAAAAGTTCAAAAGGTCCCATATGGACCACTGTCTGGGGGACCTGACTTGACTTTTTAACATCAGAAAGAGTCTATGAGGACATCATGTAGCTTTTAGACCTTCTGGGGACCCCCAGAGGAGAAAAGAAGTTCAAAAATTCCCATATGGACCACTGTCTGGAGGACCTGACTTGACTTTTTAACATCAGAAAGAGTCTATGAGGACATCATGTAGCTTTTAGACCTTCTGGGGACCCTCTGAGGAGAAAAAAAGTTCAAAAGGTTCCATATGGACCACTGACTGGAGGACCTGACTTGACTTTTTAACATGAGAACGAGTCTATGAGGACATCATGTAGCTTTTAGACCTTCTGGGGACCCTCTGAGGAGAAAAAAAGTTCAAAAGGTCCCATATGAACCACTGTCTGGAGGTCCTGACTTGACTTTTTAACATCAGAAAGAGTCTATGAGGACATCATGTAGCTTTTAGACCTGCTGGGGACCCTCTGAGGAGAAAAAAAGTTCAAAAGGTCCCATATGGACTAGTGTCTGGAGGACCTGACTTGACTTTTTAACATCAGAAATAGTCTATGAGGACATCATGTAGCTTTTAGACCTTCTGGGCACCCTCTGAGGAGAAAAAAAGTTCAACAGGTCCCATATGGACCACTGATTGGAGGACCTGACTTGACTTTTTAACATCAGAAAGAGTCTATAAGGACATCATGTAGCTTTTAGACCTTCTGGGGACCCTCTGAGGAGAAAAAAAGTTCAAAAGGTCCCATATGGACTAGTGTCTGGTGGACCTGACTTGACTTTTTAACATCAGAAATAGTCTATGAGGACATCATGTAGCTTTTAGACCTTCTGGGCACCCTGTGAGGAGAAAAAAAGTTCAACAGGTCCCATATGGACCACTGATTGGAGGACCTGACTTGCCTATTTAACATCAGAAATAGTCTATGAGGACATCATGTTGCTTTAAGACCTTCTGGGCACCCTCTGAGCAGAAAAAAAGTTCAACAGGTCCCATATGGACCACTGTCTGGAGGACCTGACTTGACTTTTTAACATCAGAAAGAGTCTATGAGGACATCATGTAGCTTTTAGACCTTCTGGGGACCCGCTGAGGAGAAAAGAAGTTCAAAAATTCCCATATGGACCACTGTCTGGATGACCTGACTTGACTTTTTAACATCAGAAAGAGTCTATGAGGACATAATGTAGCTTTTAGACCTTCTGGGGAACCTCTGAGGAGAAAAAAAGTTCAAAAGGTCCTATATGGACCACTGACTGGAGGACCTGACTTGACTTTTTAACATCAGAAAGAGTCTATTAGGACATCATGTAGCTTTTAGACCTTCTGGGGATCCTCTGAACAGAAAAAAAGTTCAAAAGGTCCCATATAGACCACTCTCTGGAGGACCTGACTTGACTTTTTAACATCAGAAAGAGTCTATGAGGACATCATGTAGCTTTTAGACCTTCTGGGGACCCTCTGAGGAGAAAAAAAGTTCAAAAGGTCCCATATGGACCACTGTCTGGAGGACCTGACTTGATTTTATAACATCAGAAAGAGTCTATGAGGACATCATGTAACTTTTAGACCTTTTGGGGACCCTCTGAGCAGAAAAAAGTTCAAAAGGTCCCCATATGGACCACTGACTGGAGGACCTGACTTGACTTTTTAACATCAGAAAGAGTCTATGAGGACATCATGTAGCTTTTAGACCTTCTGGGGATCCTCTGAGCAGAAAAAAAGTTCAAAAGTTCCCATATGGACCACTGTCTGGAGGACTTGAATTGACTTTTTAACATCAGAAAGAGTCTATGAGGACATCATGTAGCTTTTAGACCTTCTGGGGACCCTCTGAGCAGAAAAAAAGTTCAAAAGGTCCCATATGGACCACTGTCTGGAGGTCCTGACTTGACTTTTTAACATCAGAAAGAGTCTATGAGGACATCATTTAGCTTTTAGACCTTCTGGGGACCCTGTGAGGAGAAAAAAAGTTCAAAAGGTCCCATATGAACCACTGTCTGGAGGTCCTGACTTGACTTTTTAACATCAGAAAGAGTCTATGAGGACATCATGTAGCTTTTAGAGCTTCTGGGGACCCTCTGAGGACAAAAAAAGTTCAAAAGGTCCCATATAGACTAGTGTCTGGAGGACCTGACTTGCCTGTTTAACATCAGAAATAGTCTATGAGGACATCATGTAGCTTTAAGACCTTCTGGGCACCCTCTGAGGAGAAAAAAAGTTCAACAGGTCCCATATGGACCACTTACTGGATGACCTGACTTGACTTTTTAACATAAGAGAGAGTCTATGAGGACACCATGTAGCTTTTAGACCTTCTGGGGACCCTCTGAGGAGAAAAAAAGTTCAACAGGTCCCATATGGACCACTGACTGGAGGACCTGACTTGACTTTTTAACATCAGAAAGAGTCTATGAGGACATCATGTAGCTTTTAGACCTTCTGGGGATCTTCTGAACAAAAAAAAAGTTCAAAAGGTCCCATATGGACCACTGTCTGGAGGTCCTGACTTGACTTTTTAACATTAGATAGAGTCTATGAGGACATCATGTAGCATTTAGACCTTCTGGGAACCCTCTGAGCAGAAAAAAAGTTCAAAAGGTCCCATATGGACCACTGTCTGGAGGTCCTGACTTGACTTTTTAACATCAGATAGAGTCTATGAGGACATCAGGTAGCTTTTAGACCTTCTGGGGACCCTGGGAGGAGAAAAAAAGTTCAACAGGTCCCATATGGACCACTGACTGGAGGACCTGACTTGACTTTTTAACATCAGAAAGAGTCTATGAGGACATCATGTAGCTTTTAGACCTTCTGGGGACCCTCTGAGCAAAAAAAAAGTTCAAAAGGTCCCATATGGACCACTGTCTGGAGGACCTGACTTGACTTTTTAACATCAGAAAGAGTCTATGAGGACATCATGTAGCTTTTAGACCTTCTGGGGACCCTCTGAGGACAAAAAAAGTTCAAAAGGTCCCATATAGACTAGTGTCTGGAGGACCTGACTTGCCTATTTAACATCAGATAGAGTCTATGAGGACATCATGTAGCATTTAGACCTTCTGGGAAACCTCTGAGCAGAAAAAAAGTTCAAAAGGTCCCATATGGACCACTGTCTGGAGGTCTGACTTGACTTTTTAACATCAGATAGAGTCTATGAGGACATCATGTAGCTTTTAGACCTTCTTGGGATCCTCTGAACAGAAAAAAAGTTCAAAAGGTCCCATATGGACCACTGTCTGGAGGTCCTGACTTGACTTTTTAACATCAGATAGAGTCTATGAGGACATCATGTACCATTTAGACCTTCTGGGAACCCTCTGAGCAGAAAAAAAGTTCAAAAGGTCCCATATGGACCACTGTCTGGAGGTCCTGACTTGACTTTTTAACATCAGAAAGAGTCTATGAGGACATCATGTAACTTTTAGACCTTCTGGGGACCCTCTGAGCAGAAAAAAGTTCAAAAGGTCCCCATATGGACCACTGTCTGGAGGACTTGAATTGACTTTTTAACATCAGAAAGAGTCTATGAGGACATCATGTATCTTTTAGACCTTCTGGGGACCCTCTGAGCAGAAAAAAAGTTCAAAAGGTCCCATATGGACCACTGTCTGGAGGTCCTGACTTGACTTTTTAACATCAGAAAGAGTCTATGAGGACATCATTTAGCTTTTAGACCTTCTGGGGACCCTCTGAGGAGAAAAAAAGTTCAAAAGGTCCCATATGAACCACTGTCTGGAGGTCCTGACTTGACTTTTTAACATCAGAAAGAGTCTATGAGGACATCATGTAGCGTTTAGACCTTCTGGGGACCCTCTGAGGACAAAAAAAGTTCAAAAGGTCCCATATAGACTAGTGTCTGGAGGACCTGACATGCCTGTTTAACATCAGAAATAGTCTATGAGGACATCATGTAGCTTTAAGACCTTCTGGGCACCCTCTGAGGAGAAAAAAAGTTCAACAGGTCCCATATGGACCACTTACTGGAGGACCTGACTTGACTTTTTAACATAAGAGAGAGTCTATGAGGACACCATGTAGCTTTTAGACCTTCTGGGGACCCTCTGAGGAGAAAAAAAGTTCAACAGGTCCCATATGGACCACTGACTGGAGGACCGGACTTGACTTTTTAACATCAGATAGAGTCTATGAGGACATCATGTAGCATTTAGACCTTCTGGGAACCCTCTGAGCAGAAAAAAAGTTCAATAGGTCCCATATGGACCACTGTCTGGACGTCCTGACTTGACTTTTTAACATCAGATAGAGTCTATGAGGACATCAGGTAGCTTTTAGACCTTCTGGGGACCCTCTGAGCAAAAAAAAAAGTTCAAAAGGCCCCATATGGACCACTGTCTGGAGGACCTGACTTGACTTTTTAACATCAGAAAGAGTCTATGAGGACATCATGTAGCTTTTAGACCTTCTGGGGACCCTCTGAGGAGAAAAAAAGTTCAACAGGTCCCATATGGACCACTGACTGGAGGACCTGACTTGACTTTTTAACATCAGAAAGAGTCTATGAGGACATCATGTAGCTTTTAGACCTTCTGGGGATCCTCTGAACAGAAAAAAAGTTCAAAAGGTCCCATATGGACCACTGTCTGGAGGTCCTGACTTGACTTTTTAACATCAGAAAGAGTCTATGAGGACATCATGTAGCTTTTAGACCTTCTGGGGACCCTCTGAGGACAAAAAAGTTAAAAAGGTCCCATATAGACTAGTGTCTGGAGGACCTGACTTGCCTATTTAACATCAGAAATAGTCTATGAGGACATCATGTAGCTTTAAGACCTTCTGGGCACCCTCTGAGGAAAAAAAAAAGTTCAAAAGGTCCCATATGGACCACTGTCTGGAGGTCCTGACTTGACTTTTTAACATCAGATAGAGTCTATGAGAACATCAGGTAGCTTTTAGACCTTCTGGGGACCCTCTGAGCAAAAAAAAAGTTCAAAAGGTCCCATATGGACCATTGTCTGGAGGACCTGACTTGACTTTTTAACATCAGAAAGAGTCTATGAGGACATCATGTAGCTTTTAGACCTTCTGGGGATCCTCTGAACAGAAAAAAAGTTCAAAAGGTCCCATATGGACCACTGTCTGGAGGTCCTGACTTGACTTTTTAACATCAGAAAGAGTCTATGAGGACATCATGTAGCTTTTAGACCTTCTGGGGACCCTCTGAGGACAAAAAAAGTTCAAAAGGTCCCATATAGACTAGTGTCTGGAGGACCTGACTTGCCTATTTAACATCAGATAGAGTCTATGAGGACATCATGTAGCATTTAGACCTTCTGGGAACCCTCTGAGCAGAAAAAAAGTTCAAAAGGTCCCATATGGACCACTGTCTGGAGGTCCTGAATTGACTTTTTAACATCAGATAGAGTCTATGAGGACATCAGGTAGCTTTTAGACCTTCTGGGGACCCTCTGAGCAAAAAAAAAGTTAAAAAGGCCCCATATGGACCACTGTCTGGAGGACCTGACTTGACTTTTTAACATCAGAAAGAGTCTATGAGGACATCATGTAGCTTTTAGACCTTCTGGGGACCCTCTGAGGAGAAAAAAAGTTCAAAAGGTCCCATATGGACCACTGTCTGGAGGACCTGACTTGATTTTTTAACATCAGAAAGAGTCTATGAGGACATCATGTAACTTTTAGACCTTCTGGGGACCCTCTGAGCAGAAAAAAGTTCAAAAGGTCCCCATATGGACCACTGACTGGAGGACCTGACTTGACTTTTTAACATCAGAAAGAGTCTATGAGGACATCATGTAGCTTTTAGTCCTTCTGGGGACCCTCTGAGGAGAAAAAGTTCAAAAGGTCCCATATGGACCACTGTCTGGGGGACCTGACTTGACTTTTTAACATCAGAAAGAGTCTATGAGGACATCATGTAGCTTTTAGACCTTCTGGGGACCCCCAGAGGAGAAAAGAAGTTCAAAAATTCCCATATGGACCACTGTCTGGAGGACCTGACTTGACTTTTTAACATCAGAAAGAGTCTATGAGGACATCATGTAGCTTTTAGACCTTCTGGGGACCCTCTGAGGAGAAAAAAAGTTCAAAAGGTTCCATATGGACCACTGACTGGAGGACCTGACTTGACTT
Organism: Gila orcuttii; assembly: GCA_026230005.1. NCBI lineage: Eukaryota > Metazoa > Chordata > Actinopteri > Cypriniformes > Leuciscidae > Gila > Gila orcuttii. The sequence continues at coordinate 41,386,710 of JAPDVR010000002.1, read as the reverse complement.
TTTAACATGAGAACGAGTCTATGAGGACATCATGTAGCTTTTAGACCTTCTGGGGACCCTCTGAGGAGAAAAAAAGTTCAAAAGGTCCCATATGAACCACTGTCTGGAGGTCCTGACTTGACTTTTTAACATCAGAAAGAGTCTATGAGGACATCATGTAGCTTTTAGACCTGCTGGGGACCCTCTGAGGAGAAAAAAAGTTCAAAAGGTCCCATATGGACTAGTGTCTGGAGGACCTGACTTGACTTTTTAACATCAGAAATAGTCTATGAGGACATCATGTAGCTTTTAGACCTTCTGGGCACCCTCTGAGGAGAAAAAAAGTTCAACAGGTCCCATATGGACCACTGATTGGAGGACCTGACTTGACTTTTTAACATCAGAAAGAGTCTATAAGGACATCATGTAGCTTTTAGACCTTCTGGGGACCCTCTGAGGAGAAAAAAAGTTCAAAAGGTCCCATATGGACTAGTGTCTGGTGGACCTGACTTGACTTTTTAACATCAGAAATAGTCTATGAGGACATCATGTAGCTTTTAGACCTTCTGGGCACCCTGTGAGGAGAAAAAAAGTTCAACAGGTCCCATATGGACCACTGATTGGAGGACCTGACTTGCCTATTTAACATCAGAAATAGTCTATGAGGACATCATGTTGCTTTAAGACCTTCTGGGCACCCTCTGAGCAGAAAAAAAGTTCAACAGGTCCCATATGGACCACTGTCTGGAGGACCTGACTTGACTTTTTAACATCAGAAAGAGTCTATGAGGACATCATGTAGCTTTTAGACCTTCTGGGGACCCGCTGAGGAGAAAAGAAGTTCAAAAATTCCCATATGGACCACTGTCTGGATGACCTGACTTGACTTTTTAACATCAGAAAGAGTCTATGAGGACATAATGTAGCTTTTAGACCTTCTGGGGAACCTCTGAGGAGAAAAAAAGTTCAAAAGGTCCTATATGGACCACTGACTGGAGGACCTGACTTGACTTTTTAACATCAGAAAGAGTCTATTAGGACATCATGTAGCTTTTAGACCTTCTGGGGATCCTCTGAACAGAAAAAAAGTTCAAAAGGTCCCATATAGACCACTCTCTGGAGGACCTGACTTGACTTTTTAACATCAGAAAGAGTCTATGAGGACATCATGTAGCTTTTAGACCTTCTGGGGACCCTCTGAGGAGAAAAAAAGTTCAAAAGGTCCCATATGGACCACTGTCTGGAGGACCTGACTTGATTTTATAACATCAGAAAGAGTCTATGAGGACATCATGTAACTTTTAGACCTTTTGGGGACCCTCTGAGCAGAAAAAAGTTCAAAAGGTCCCCATATGGACCACTGACTGGAGGACCTGACTTGACTTTTTAACATCAGAAAGAGTCTATGAGGACATCATGTAGCTTTTAGACCTTCTGGGGATCCTCTGAGCAGAAAAAAAGTTCAAAAGTTCCCATATGGACCACTGTCTGGAGGACTTGAATTGACTTTTTAACATCAGAAAGAGTCTATGAGGACATCATGTAGCTTTTAGACCTTCTGGGGACCCTCTGAGCAGAAAAAAAGTTCAAAAGGTCCCATATGGACCACTGTCTGGAGGTCCTGACTTGACTTTTTAACATCAGAAAGAGTCTATGAGGACATCATTTAGCTTTTAGACCTTCTGGGGACCCTGTGAGGAGAAAAAAAGTTCAAAAGGTCCCATATGAACCACTGTCTGGAGGTCCTGACTTGACTTTTTAACATCAGAAAGAGTCTATGAGGACATCATGTAGCTTTTAGAGCTTCTGGGGACCCTCTGAGGACAAAAAAAGTTCAAAAGGTCCCATATAGACTAGTGTCTGGAGGACCTGACTTGCCTGTTTAACATCAGAAATAGTCTATGAGGACATCATGTAGCTTTAAGACCTTCTGGGCACCCTCTGAGGAGAAAAAAAGTTCAACAGGTCCCATATGGACCACTTACTGGATGACCTGACTTGACTTTTTAACATAAGAGAGAGTCTATGAGGACACCATGTAGCTTTTAGACCTTCTGGGGACCCTCTGAGGAGAAAAAAAGTTCAACAGGTCCCATATGGACCACTGACTGGAGGACCTGACTTGACTTTTTAACATCAGAAAGAGTCTATGAGGACATCATGTAGCTTTTAGACCTTCTGGGGATCTTCTGAACAAAAAAAAAGTTCAAAAGGTCCCATATGGACCACTGTCTGGAGGTCCTGACTTGACTTTTTAACATTAGATAGAGTCTATGAGGACATCATGTAGCATTTAGACCTTCTGGGAACCCTCTGAGCAGAAAAAAAGTTCAAAAGGTCCCATATGGACCACTGTCTGGAGGTCCTGACTTGACTTTTTAACATCAGATAGAGTCTATGAGGACATCAGGTAGCTTTTAGACCTTCTGGGGACCCTGGGAGGAGAAAAAAAGTTCAACAGGTCCCATATGGACCACTGACTGGAGGACCTGACTTGACTTTTTAACATCAGAAAGAGTCTATGAGGACATCATGTAGCTTTTAGACCTTCTGGGGACCCTCTGAGCAAAAAAAAAGTTCAAAAGGTCCCATATGGACCACTGTCTGGAGGACCTGACTTGACTTTTTAACATCAGAAAGAGTCTATGAGGACATCATGTAGCTTTTAGACCTTCTGGGGACCCTCTGAGGACAAAAAAAGTTCAAAAGGTCCCATATAGACTAGTGTCTGGAGGACCTGACTTGCCTATTTAACATCAGATAGAGTCTATGAGGACATCATGTAGCATTTAGACCTTCTGGGAAACCTCTGAGCAGAAAAAAAGTTCAAAAGGTCCCATATGGACCACTGTCTGGAGGTCTGACTTGACTTTTTAACATCAGATAGAGTCTATGAGGACATCATGTAGCTTTTAGACCTTCTTGGGATCCTCTGAACAGAAAAAAAGTTCAAAAGGTCCCATATGGACCACTGTCTGGAGGTCCTGACTTGACTTTTTAACATCAGATAGAGTCTATGAGGACATCATGTACCATTTAGACCTTCTGGGAACCCTCTGAGCAGAAAAAAAGTTCAAAAGGTCCCATATGGACCACTGTCTGGAGGTCCTGACTTGACTTTTTAACATCAGAAAGAGTCTATGAGGACATCATGTAACTTTTAGACCTTCTGGGGACCCTCTGAGCAGAAAAAAGTTCAAAAGGTCCCCATATGGACCACTGTCTGGAGGACTTGAATTGACTTTTTAACATCAGAAAGAGTCTATGAGGACATCATGTATCTTTTAGACCTTCTGGGGACCCTCTGAGCAGAAAAAAAGTTCAAAAGGTCCCATATGGACCACTGTCTGGAGGTCCTGACTTGACTTTTTAACATCAGAAAGAGTCTATGAGGACATCATTTAGCTTTTAGACCTTCTGGGGACCCTCTGAGGAGAAAAAAAGTTCAAAAGGTCCCATATGAACCACTGTCTGGAGGTCCTGACTTGACTTTTTAACATCAGAAAGAGTCTATGAGGACATCATGTAGCGTTTAGACCTTCTGGGGACCCTCTGAGGACAAAAAAAGTTCAAAAGGTCCCATATAGACTAGTGTCTGGAGGACCTGACATGCCTGTTTAACATCAGAAATAGTCTATGAGGACATCATGTAGCTTTAAGACCTTCTGGGCACCCTCTGAGGAGAAAAAAAGTTCAACAGGTCCCATATGGACCACTTACTGGAGGACCTGACTTGACTTTTTAACATAAGAGAGAGTCTATGAGGACACCATGTAGCTTTTAGACCTTCTGGGGACCCTCTGAGGAGAAAAAAAGTTCAACAGGTCCCATATGGACCACTGACTGGAGGACCGGACTTGACTTTTTAACATCAGATAGAGTCTATGAGGACATCATGTAGCATTTAGACCTTCTGGGAACCCTCTGAGCAGAAAAAAAGTTCAATAGGTCCCATATGGACCACTGTCTGGACGTCCTGACTTGACTTTTTAACATCAGATAGAGTCTATGAGGACATCAGGTAGCTTTTAGACCTTCTGGGGACCCTCTGAGCAAAAAAAAAAGTTCAAAAGGCCCCATATGGACCACTGTCTGGAGGACCTGACTTGACTTTTTAACATCAGAAAGAGTCTATGAGGACATCATGTAGCTTTTAGACCTTCTGGGGACCCTCTGAGGAGAAAAAAAGTTCAACAGGTCCCATATGGACCACTGACTGGAGGACCTGACTTGACTTTTTAACATCAGAAAGAGTCTATGAGGACATCATGTAGCTTTTAGACCTTCTGGGGATCCTCTGAACAGAAAAAAAGTTCAAAAGGTCCCATATGGACCACTGTCTGGAGGTCCTGACTTGACTTTTTAACATCAGAAAGAGTCTATGAGGACATCATGTAGCTTTTAGACCTTCTGGGGACCCTCTGAGGACAAAAAAGTTAAAAAGGTCCCATATAGACTAGTGTCTGGAGGACCTGACTTGCCTATTTAACATCAGAAATAGTCTATGAGGACATCATGTAGCTTTAAGACCTTCTGGGCACCCTCTGAGGAAAAAAAAAAGTTCAAAAGGTCCCATATGGACCACTGTCTGGAGGTCCTGACTTGACTTTTTAACATCAGATAGAGTCTATGAGAACATCAGGTAGCTTTTAGACCTTCTGGGGACCCTCTGAGCAAAAAAAAAGTTCAAAAGGTCCCATATGGACCATTGTCTGGAGGACCTGACTTGACTTTTTAACATCAGAAAGAGTCTATGAGGACATCATGTAGCTTTTAGACCTTCTGGGGATCCTCTGAACAGAAAAAAAGTTCAAAAGGTCCCATATGGACCACTGTCTGGAGGTCCTGACTTGACTTTTTAACATCAGAAAGAGTCTATGAGGACATCATGTAGCTTTTAGACCTTCTGGGGACCCTCTGAGGACAAAAAAAGTTCAAAAGGTCCCATATAGACTAGTGTCTGGAGGACCTGACTTGCCTATTTAACATCAGATAGAGTCTATGAGGACATCATGTAGCATTTAGACCTTCTGGGAACCCTCTGAGCAGAAAAAAAGTTCAAAAGGTCCCATATGGACCACTGTCTGGAGGTCCTGAATTGACTTTTTAACATCAGATAGAGTCTATGAGGACATCAGGTAGCTTTTAGACCTTCTGGGGACCCTCTGAGCAAAAAAAAAGTTAAAAAGGCCCCATATGGACCACTGTCTGGAGGACCTGACTTGACTTTTTAACATCAGAAAGAGTCTATGAGGACATCATGTAGCTTTTAGACCTTCTGGGGACCCTCTGAGGAGAAAAAAAGTTCAACAGGTCCCATATGGACCACTGACTGGAGGACCTGACTTGACTTTTTAACATCAGAAAGAGTCTATGAGGACATCATGTAGCTTTAAGACCTTCTGGGCACCCTCTGAGGAGAAAAAAAGTTCAACAGGTCCCATATGGACCACTTACTGGAGGACCTGACTTGACTTTTTAACATAAGAGAGAGTCTATGAGGACACCATGTAGCTTTTAGACCTTCTGGGGACCCTCTGAGTACAAAATAAGTTCAAAAGGTCCCATATAGACTAGTGTCTGGACGACCTGACTTGCCTGTTTAACATCAGAAATAGTCTATGAGGACATCTAGTAGCTTTAAGACCTTCTGGGCACCCTCTGAGGAGAAAAAAAGTTCAACAGGTCCCATATGGACCACTTACTGGAGGACCTGACTTGACTTTTTAACATCAGAAAGAGTCTATGAGGACATCATGTAGCTTTTAGACCTTCTGGGGATCCTCTGAACAGAAAAAAAGTTCAAAAGGTCCCATATGGACCACTGTCTGGAGGTCCTGACTTGACTTTTTAACATCAGATAGAGTCTATGAGGACATCATGTAGCATTTAGACCTTCTGGGGACCCTCTGAGGAGAAAAAAAGTTCAAAAGGCCCACATGGACCACTGTCTGGAGGACCTGACTTGATTTTTTAACATCAGAAAGAGTCTATGAGGACATCATGTAAATTTTAGACCTTTTAGGGACCCTCTGAGCATAAAAAAGTTCAAAAGGTCCCCATATGGACCACTGACTGGAGGACCTGACTTGACTTTTTAACATCAGAAAGAGTCTATGAGGACATCATGTAGCTTTTAGACCTTCTGGGGATCCTCTGAGGACAAAAAAAGTTCAAAAGGTCCCATATAGACTAGTGTCTGGAGGACCTGACTTGCCTATTTAACATCAGATAGAGTCTATGAGGACATCATGTAGCATTTAGACCTTCTGGGAACCCTCTGAGCAGAAAAAAAGTTCAAAAGGTCCCATATGGACCACTGTCTGGAGGTCCTGACTTGACTTTTTAACATCAGATAGAGTCTATGAGGACATCATGTAGCTTTTAGACCTTCTGGGGATCCTCTGAACAGAAAAAAAGTTCAAAAGGTCCTATATGGACCACTGTCTGGAGGTCCTGACTTGACTTTTTAACATCAGATAGAGTCTATGAGGACATCATGTAGCATTTAGACCTTCTGGGAACCCTCTGAGCAGAAAAAAAGTTCAAAAGGTCCCATATGGACCACTGTCTGGAGGTCCTGACTTGACTTTTTAACATCAGATAGAGTCTATGAGGACATCAGGTAGCTTTTAGACCTTCTGGGGACCCTCTGAGCAAAAAAAAAGTTAAAAAAGGTCCCATATGGACCACTGTCTGGAGGACCTGACTTGACTTTTTTAACATCAGAAAGAGTCTATGAGGACATCATGTAGCTTTTAGACCTTCTGGGGACCCTCTGAGGAGAAAAAAAGTTCAAAAGGTCCCATATGGACCACTGTCTGGAGGACCTGACTTGATTTTTTAACATCAGAAAGAGTCTATGAGGACATCATGTAACTTTTAGACCTTCTGGGGACCCTCTGAGCAGAAAAAAGTTCAAAAGGTCCCCATATGGACCACTGACTGGAGGACCTGACTTGACTTTTTAACATCAGAAAGAGTCTATGAGGACATCATGTAGCTTTTAGTCCTTCTGGGGACCCTCTGAGGAGAAAAAGTTCAAAAGGTCCCATATGGACCACTGTCTGGGGGACCTGACTTGACTTTTTAACATCAGAAAGAGTCTATGAGGACATCATGTAGCTTTTAGACCTTCTGGGGACCCCCAGAGGAGAAAAGAAGTTCAAAAATTCCCATATGGACCACTGTCTGGAGGACCTGACTTGACTTTTTAACATCAGAAAGAGTCTATGAGGACATCATGTAGCTTTTAGACCTTCTGGGGACCCTCTGAGGAGAAAAAAAGTTCAAAAGGTTCCATATGGACCACTGACTGGAGGACCTGACTTGACTTTTTAACATGAGAACGAGTCTATGAGGACATCATGTAGCTTTTAGACCTTCTGGGGACCCTCTGAGGAGAAAAAAAGTTCAAAAGGTCCCATATGAACCACTGTCTGGAGGTCCTGACTTGACTTTTTAACATCAGAAAGAGTCTATGAGGACATCATGTAGCTTTTAGACCTGCTGGGGACCCTCTGAGGAGAAAAAAAGTTCAAAAGGTCCCATATGGACTAGTGTCTGGAGGACCTGACTTGACTTTTTAACATCAGAAATAGTCTATGAGGACATCATGTAGCTTTTAGACCTTCTGGGCACCCTCTGAGGAGAAAAAAAGTTCAACAGGTCCCATATGGACCACTGATTGGAGGACCTGACTTGACTTTTTAACATCAGAAAGAGTCTATAAGGACATCATGTAGCTTTTAGACCTTCTGGGGACCCTCTGAGGAGAAAAAAAGTTCAAAAGGTCCCATATGGACTAGTGTCTGGTGGACCTGACTTGACTTTTTAACATCAGAAATAGTCTATGAGGACATCATGTAGCTTTTAGACCTTCTGGGCACCCTGTGAGGAGAAAAAAAGTTCAACAGGTCCCATATGGACCACTGATTGGAGGACCTGACTTGCCTATTTAACATCAGAAATAGTCTATGAGGACATCATGTTGCTTTAAGACCTTCTGGGCACCCTCTGAGCAGAAAAAAAGTTCAACAGGTCCCATATGGACCACTGTCTGGAGGACCTGACTTGACTTTTTAACATCAGAAAGAGTCTATGAGGACATCATGTAGCTTTTAGACCTTCTGGGGACCCGCTGAGGAGAAAAGAAGTTCAAAAATTCCCATATGGACCACTGTCTGGATGACCTGACTTGACTTTTTAACATCAGAAAGAGTCTATGAGGACATCATGTAGCTTTTAGACCTTCTGGGGACCCTCTGAGGAGAAAAAAAGTTCAAAAGGTCCCATATGGACCACTGTCTGGAGGACCTGACTTGATTTTATAACACCAGAAAGAGTCTATGAGGACATCATGTAACTTTTAGACCTTTTGGGGACCCTCTGAGCAGAAAAAAGTTCAAAAGGTCCCCATATGGACCACTGACTGGAGGACCTGACTTGACTTTTTAACATCAGAAAGAGTCTATGAGGACATCATGTAGCTTTTAGACCTTCTGGGGATCCTCTGAGCAGAAAAAAAGTTCAAAAGTTCCCATATGGACCACTGTCTGGAGGACTTGAATTGACTTTTTAACATCAGAAAGAGTCTATGAGGACATCATGTAGCTTTTAGACCTTCTGGGGACCCTCTGAGCAGAAAAAAAGTTCAAAAGGTCCCATATGGACCACTGTCTGGAGGTCCTGACTTGACTTTTTAACATCAGAAAGAGTCTATGAGGACATCATTTAGCTTTTAGACCTTCTGGGGACCCTGTGAGGAGAAAAAAAGTTCAAAAGGTCCCATATGAACCACTGTCTGGAGGTCCTGACTTGACTTTTTAACATCAGAAAGAGTCTATGAGGACATCATGTAGCTTTTAGAGCTTCTGGGGACCCTCTGAGGACAAAAAAAGTTCAAAAGGTCCCATATAGACTAGTGTCTGGAGGACCTGACTTGCCTGTTTAACATCAGAAATAGTCTATGAGGACATCATGTAGCTTTAAGACCTTCTGGGAACCTCTGAGGAGAAAAAAAGTTCAACAGGTCCCATATGGACCACTTACTGGATGACCTGACTTGACTTTTTAACATAAGAGAGAGTCTATGAGGACACCATGTAGCTTTTAGACCTTCTGGGGACCCTCTGAGGAGAAAAAAAGTTCAACAGGTCCCATATGGACCACTGACTGGAGGACCTGACTTGACTTTTTAACATCAGAAAGAGTCTATGAGGACATCATGTAGCTTTTAGACCTTCTGGGGATCTTCTGAACAGAAAAAAAGTTCAAAAGGTCCCATATGGACCACTGTCTGGAGGTCCTGACTTGACTTTTTAACATTAGATAGAGTCTATGAGGACATCATGTAGCATTTAGACCTTCTGGGAACCCTCTGAGCAGAAAAAAAGTTCAAAAGGTCCCATATGGACCACTGTCTGGAGGTCCTGACTTGACTTTTTAACATCAGATAGAGTCTATGAGGACATCAGGAAGCTTTTAGACCTTCTGGGGACCCTGGGAGGAGAAAAAAAGTTCAACAGGTCCCATATGGACCACTGACTGGAGGACCTGACTTGACTTTTTAACATCAGAAAGAGTCTATGAGGACATCATGTAGCTTTTAGACCTTCTGGGGACCCTCTGAGCAAAAAAAAAGTTCAAAAGGTCCCATATGGACCACTGTCTGGAGGACCTGACTTGACTTTTTAACATCAGAAAGAGTCTATGAGGACATCATGTAGCTTTTAGACCTTCTGGGGACCCTCTGAGGACAAAAAAAGTTCAAAAGGTCCCATATAGACTAGTGTCTGGAGGACCTGACTTGCCTATTTAACATCAGATAGAGTCTATGAGGACATCATGTAGCATTTAGACCTTCTGGGAAACCTCTGAGCAGAAAAAAAGTTCAAAAGGTCCCATATGGACCACTGTCTGGAGGTCTGACTTGACTTTTTAACATCAGATAGAGTCTATGAGGACATCATGTAGCTTTTAGACCTTCTTGGGATCCTCTGAACAGAAAAAAAGTTCAAAAGGTCCCATATGGACCACTGTCTGGAGGTCCTGACTTGACTTTTTAACATCAGATAGAGTCTATGAGGACATCATGTACCATTTAGACCTTCTGGGAACCCTCTGAGCAGAAAAAAAGTTCAAAAGGTCCCATATGGACCACTGTCTGGAGGTCCTGACTTGACTTTTTAACATCAGAAAGAGTCTATGAGGACATCATGTAACTTTTAGACCTTCTGGGGACCCTCTGAGCAGAAAAAAGTTCAAAAGGTCCCCATATGGACCACTGTCTGGAGGACTTGAATTGACTTTTTAACATCAGAAAGAGTCTATGAGGACGTCATGTATCTTTTAGACCTTCTGGGGACCCTCTGAGCAGAAAAAAAGTTCAAAAGGTCCCATATGGACCACTGTCTGGAGGTCCTGACTTGACTTTTTAACATCAGAAAGAGTCTATGAGGACATCATTTAGCTTTTAGACCTTCTGGGGACCCTCTGAGGAGAAAAAAAGTTCAAAAGGTCCCATATGAACCACTGTCTGGAGGTCCTGACTTGACTTTTTAACATCAGAAAGAGTCTATGAGGACATCATGTAGCGTTTAGACCTTCTGGGGACCCTCTGAGGACAAAAAAAGTTCAAAAGGTCCCATATAGACTAGTGTCTGGAGGACCTGACATGCCTGTTTAACATCAGAAATAGTCTATGAGGACATCATGTATCTTTAAGACCTTCTGGGCACCCTCTGAGGAGAAAAAAAGTTCAACAGGTCCCATATGGACCACTTACTGGAGGACCTGACTTGACTTTTTAACATAAGAGAGAGTCTATGAGGACACCATGTAGCTTTTAGACCTTCTGGGGACCCTCTGAGGAGAAAAAAAGTTCAACAGGTCCCATATGGACCACTGACTGGAGGACCGGACTTGACTTTTTAACATCAGATAGAGTCTATGAGGACATCATGTAGCATTTAGACCTTCTGGGAACCCTCTGAGCAGAAAAAAAGTTCAATAGGTCCCATATGGACCACTGTCTGGAGGTCCTGACTTGACTTTTTAACATCAGATAGAGTCTATGAGGACATCAGGTAGCTTTTAGACCTTCTGGGGACCCTCTGAGCAAAAAAAAAAGTTCAAAAGGCCCCATATGGACCACTGTCTGGAGGACCTGACTTGACTTTTTAACATCAGAAAGAGTCTATGAGGACATCATGTAGCTTTTAGACCTTCTGGGGACCCTCTGAGGAGAAAAAAAGTTCAACAGGTCCCATATGGACCACTGACTGGAGGACCTGACTTGACTTTTTAACATCAGAAAGAGTCTATGAGGACATCATGTAGCTTTTAGACCTTCTGGGGATCCTCTGAACAGAAAAAAAGTTCAAAAGGTCCCATATGGACCACTGTCTGGAGGTCCTGACTTGACTTTTTAACATCAGAAAGAGTCTATGAGGACATCATGTAGCTTTTAGACCTTCTGGGGACCCTCTGAGGACAAAAAAGTTAAAAAGGTCCCATATAGACTAGTGTCTGGAGGACCTGACTTGCCTATTTAACATCAGAAATAGTCTATGAGGACATCATGTAGCTTTAAGACCTTCTGGGCACCCTCTGAGGAAAAAAAAAAGTTCAAAAGGTCCCATATGGACCACTGTCTGGAGGTCCTGACTTGACTTTTTAACATCAGATAGAGTCTATGAGGACATCAGGTAGCTTTTAGACCTTCTGGGGACCCTCTGAGCAAAAAAAAAGTTCAAAAGGTCCCATATGGACCATTGTCTGGAGGACCTGACTTGACTTTTTAACATCAGAAAGAGTCTATGAGGACATCATGTAGCTTTTAGACCTTCTGGGGATCCTCTGAACAGAAAAAAAGTTCAAAAGGTCCCATATGGACCACTGTCTGGAGGTCCTGACTTGACTTTTTAACATCAGAAAGAGTCTATGAGGACATCATGTAGCTTTTAGACCTTCTGGGGACCCTCTGAGGACAAAAAAAGTTCAAAAGGTCCCATATAGACTAGTGTCTGGAGGACCTGACTTGCCTATTTAACATCAGATAGAGTCTATGAGGACATCATGTAGCATTTAGACCTTCTGGGAACCCTCTGAGCAGAAAAAAAGTTCAAAAGGTCCCATATGGACCACTGTCTGGAGGTCCTGAATTGACTTTTTAACATCAGATAGAGTCTATGAGGACATCAGGTAGCTTTTAGACCTTCTGGGGACCCTCTGAGCAAAAAAAAGTTCAAAAGGCCCCATATGGACCACTGTCTGGAGGACCTGACTTGACTTTTTAACATCAGAAAGAGTCTATGAGGACATCATGTAGCTTTTAGACCTTCTGGGGACCCTCTGAGGAGAAAAAAAGTTCAACAGGTCCCATATGGACCACTGACTGGAGGACCTGACTTGACTTTTTAACATCAGAAAGAGTCTATGAGGACATCATGTAGCTTTAAGACCTTCTGGGCACCCTCTGAGGAGAAAAAAAGTTCAACAGGTCCCATATGGACCACTTACTGGAGGACCTGACTTGACTTTTTAACATAAGAGAGAGTCTATGAGGACACCATGTAGCTTTTAGACCTTCTGGGGACCCTCTGAGTACAAAATAAGTTCAAAAGGTCCCATATAGACTAGTGTCTGGACGACCTGACTTGCCTGTTTAACATCAGAAATAGTCTATGAGGACATCTAGTAGCTTTAAGACCTTCTGGGCACCCTCTGAGGAGAAAAAAAGTTCAACAGGTCCCATATGGACCACTTACTGGAGGACCTGACTTGACTTTTTAACATCAGAAAGAGTCTATGAGGACATTATGTAGCTTTTAGACCTTCTGGGGATCCTCTGAACAGAAAAAAAGTTCAAAAGGTCCCATATGGACCACTGTCTGGAGGTCCTGACTTGACTTTTTAACATCAGATAGAGTCTATGAGGACATCATGTAGCATTTAGACCTTCTGGGGACCCTCTGAGGAGAAAAAAAGTTCAAAAGGCCCACATGGACCACTGTCTGGAGGACCTGACTTGATTTTTTAACATCAGAAAGAGTCTATGAGGACATCATGTAAATTTTAGACCTTTTGGGGACCCTCTGAGCATAAAAAAGTTCAAAAGGTCCCCATATGGACCACTGACTGGAGGACCTGACTTGACTTTTTAACATCAGAAAGAGTCTATGAGGACATCATGTAGCTTTTAGACCTTCTGGGGATCCTCTGAGGACAAAAAAAGTTCAAAAGGTCCCATATAGACTAGTGTCTGGAGGACCTGACTTGCCTATTTAACATCAGATAGAGTCTATGAGGACATCATGTAGCATTTAGACCTTCTGGGAACCCTCTGAGCAGAAAAAAAGTTCAAAAGGTCCCATATGGACCACTGTCTGGAGGTCCTGACTTGACTTTTTAACATCAGATAGAGTCTATGAGGACATCATGTAGCTTTTAGACCTTCTGGGGATCCTCTGAACAGAAAAAAAGTTCAAAAGGTCCTATATGGACCACTGTCTGGAGGTCCTGACTTGACTTTTTAACATCAGATAGAGTCTATGAGGACATCATGTAGCATTTAGACCTTCTGGGAACCCTCTGAGCAGAAAAAAAGTTCAAAAGGTCCCATATGGACCACTGTCTGGAGGTCCTGACTTGACTTTTTAACATCAGATAGAGTCTATGAGGACATCAGGTAGCTTTTAGACCTTCTGGGGACCCTCTGAGCAAAAAAAAAGTTAAAAAAGGTCCCATATGGACCACTGTCTGGAGGACCTGACTTGACTTTTTTAACATCAGAAAGAGTCTATGAGGACATCATGTAGCTTTTAGACCTTCTGGGGACCCTCTGAGGAGAAAAAAAGTTCAAAAGGTCCCATATGGACCACTGTCTGGAGGACCTGACTTGATTTTTTAACATCAGAAAGAGTCTATGAGGACATCATGTAACTTTTAGACCTTCTGGGGACCCTCTGAGCAGAAAAAAGTTCAAAAGGTCCCCATATGGACCACTGACTGGAGGACCTGACTTGACTTTTTAACATCAGAAAGAGTCTATGAGGACATCATGTAGCTTTTAGTCCTTCTGGGGACCCTCTGAGGAGAAAAAGTTCAAAAGGTCCCATATGGACCACTGTCTGGGGGACCTGACTTGACTTTTTAACATCAGAAAGAGTCTATGAGGACATCATGTAGCTTTTAGACCTTCTGGGGACCCCCAGAGGAGAAAAGAAGTTCAAAAATTCCCATATGGACCACTGTCTGGAGGACCTGACTTGACTTTTTAACATCAGAAAGAGTCTATGAGGACATCATGTAGCTTTTAGACCTTCTGGGGACCCTCTGAGGAGAAAAAAAGTTCAAAAGGTTCCATATGGACCACTGACTGGAGGACCTGACTTGACTTTTTAACATGAGAACGAGTCTATGAGGACATCATGTAGCTTTTAGACCTTCTGGGGACCCTCTGAGGAGAAAAAAAGTTCAAAAGGTCCCATATGAACCACTGTCTGGAGGTCCTGACTTGACTTTTTAACATCAGAAAGAGTCTATGAGGACATCATGTAGCTTTTAGACCTGCTGGGGACCCTCTGAGGAGAAAAAAAGTTCAAAAGGTCCCATATGGACTAGTGTCTGGAGGACCTGACTTGACTTTTTAACATCAGAAATAGTCTATGAGGACATCATGTAGCTTTTAGACCTTCTGGGCACCCTCTGAGGAGAAAAAAAGTTCAACAGGTCCCATATGGACCACTGATTGGAGGACCTGACTTGACTTTTTAACATCAGAAAGAGTCTATAAGGACATCATGTAGCTTTTAGACCTTCTGGGGACCCTCTGAGGAGAAAAAAAGTTCAAAAGGTCCCATATGGACTAGTGTCTGGTGGACCTGACTTGACTTTTTAACATCAGAAATAGTCTATGAGGACATCATGTAGCTTTTAGACCTTCTGGGCACCCTGTGAGGAGAAAAAAAGTTCAACAGGTCCCATATGGACCACTGATTGGAGGACCTGACTTGCCTATTTAACATCAGAAATAGTCTATGAGGACATCATGTTGCTTTAAGACCTTCTGGGCACCCTCTGAGCAGAAAAAAAGTTCAACAGGTCCCATATGGACCACTGTCTGGAGGACCTGACTTGACTTTTTAACATCAGAAAGAGTCTATGAGGACATCATGTAGCTTTTAGACCTTCTGGGGACCCGCTGAGGAGAAAAGAAGTTCAAAAATTCCCATATGGACCACTGTCTGGATGACCTGACTTGACTTTTTAACATCAGAAAGAGTCTATGAGGACATAATGTAGCTTTTAGACCTTCTGGGGAACCTCTGAGGAGAAAAAAAGTTCAAAAGGTCCTATATGGACCACTGACTGGAGGACCTGACTTGACTTTTTAACATCAGAAAGAGTCTATTAGGACATCATGTAGCTTTTAGACCTTCTGGGGATCCTCTGAACAGAAAAAAAGTTCAAAAGGTCCCATATAGACCACTCTCTGGAGGACCTGACTTGACTTTTTAACATCAGAAAGAGTCTATGAGGACATCATGTAGCTTTTAGACCTTCTGGGGACCCTCTGAGGAGAAAAAAAGTTCAAAAGGTCCCATATGGACCACTGTCTGGAGGACCTGACTTGATTTTATAACATCAGAAAGAGTCTATGAGGACATCATGTAACTTTTAGACCTTTTGGGGACCCTCTGAGCAGAAAAAAGTTCAAAAGGTCCCCATATGGACCACTGACTGGAGGACCTGACTTGACTTTTTAACATCAGAAAGAGTCTATGAGGACATCATGTAGCTTTTAGACCTTCTGGGGATCCTCTGAGCAGAAAAAAAGTTCAAAAGTTCCCATATGGACCACTGTCTGGAGGACTTGAATTGACTTTTTAACATCAGAAAGAGTCTATGAGGACATCATGTAGCTTTTAGACCTTCTGGGGACCCTCTGAGCAGAAAAAAAGTTCAAAAGGTCCCATATGGACCACTGTCTGGAGGTCCTGACTTGACTTTTTAACATCAGAAAGAGTCTATGAGGACATCATTTAGCTTTTAGACCTTCTGGGGACCCTGTGAGGAGAAAAAAAGTTCAAAAGGTCCCATATGAACCACTGTCTGGAGGTCCTGACTTGACTTTTTAACATCAGAAAGAGTCTATGAGGACATCATGTAGCTTTTAGAGCTTCTGGGGACCCTCTGAGGACAAAAAAAGTTCAAAAGGTCCCATATAGACTAGTGTCTGGAGGACCTGACTTGCCTGTTTAACATCAGAAATAGTCTATGAGGACATCATGTAGCTTTAAGACCTTCTGGGAACCTCTGAGGAGAAAAAAAGTTCAACAGGTCCCATATGGACCACTTACTGGATGACCTGACTTGACTTTTTAACATAAGAGAGAGTCTATGAGGACACCATGTAGCTTTTAGACCTTCTGGGGACCCTCTGAGGAGAAAAAAAGTTCAACAGGTCCCATATGGACCACTGACTGGAGGACCTGACTTGACTTTTTAACATCAGAAAGAGTCTATGAGGACATCATGTAGCTTTTAGACCTTCTGGGGATCTTCTGAACAGAAAAAAAGTTCAAAAGGTCCCATATGGACCACTGTCTGGAGGTCCTGACTTGACTTTTTAACATTAGATAGAGTCTATGAGGACATCATGTAGCATTTAGACCTTCTGGGAACCCTCTGAGCAGAAAAAAAGTTCAAAAGGTCCCATATGGACCACTGTCTGGAGGTCCTGACTTGACTTTTTAACATCAGATAGAGTCTATGAGGACATCAGGTAGCTTTTAGACCTTCTGGGGACCCTGGGAGGAGAAAAAAAGTTCAACAGGTCCCATATGGACCACTGACTGGAGGACCTGACTTGACTTTTTAACATCAGAAAGAGTCTATGAGGACATCATGTAGCTTTTAGACCTTCTGGGGACCCTCTGAGCAAAAAAAAAGTTCAAAAGGTCCCATATGGACCACTGTCTGGAGGACCTGACTTGACTTTTTAACATCAGAAAGAGTCTATGAGGACATCATGTAGCTTTTAGACCTTCTGGGGACCCTCTGAGGACAAAAAAAGTTCAAAAGGTCCCATATAGACTAGTGTCTGGAGGACCTGACTTGCCTATTTAACATCAGATAGAGTCTATGAGGACATCATGTAGCATTTAGACCTTCTGGGAAACCTCTGAGCAGAAAAAAAGTTCAAAAGGTCCCATATGGACCACTGTCTGGAGGTCTGACTTGACTTTTTAACATCAGATAGAGTCTATGAGGACATCATGTAGCTTTTAGACCTTCTTGGGATCCTCTGAACAGAAAAAAAGTTCAAAAGGTCCCATATGGACCACTGTCTGGAGGTCCTGACTTGACTTTTTAACATCAGATAGAGTCTATGAGGACATCATGTACCATTTAGACCTTCTGGGAACCCTCTGAGCAGAAAAAAAGTTCAAAAGGTCCCATATGGACCACTGTCTGGAGGTCCTGACTTGACTTTTTAACATCAGAAAGAGTCTATGAGGACATCATGTAACTTTTAGACCTTCTGGGGACCCTCTGAGCAGAAAAAAGTTCAAAAGGTCCCCATATGGACCACTGTCTGGAGGACTTGAATTGACTTTTTAACATCAGAAAGAGTCTATGAGGACGTCATGTATCTTTTAGACCTTCTGGGGACCCTCTGAGCAGAAAAAAAGTTCAAAAGGTCCCATATGGACCACTGTCTGGAGGTCCTGACTTGACTTTTTAACATCAGAAAGAGTCTATGAGGACATCATTTAGCTTTTAGACCTTCTGGGGACCCTCTGAGGAGAAAAAAAGTTCAAAAGGTCCCATATGAACCACTGTCTGGAGGTCCTGACTTGACTTTTTAACATCAGAAAGAGTCTATGAGGACATCATGTAGCGTTTAGACCTTCTGGGGACCCTCTGAGGACAAAAAAAGTTCAAAAGGTCCCATATAGACTAGTGTCTGGAGGACCTGACATGCCTGTTTAACATCAGAAATAGTCTATGAGGACATCATGTATCTTTAAGACCTTCTGGGCACCCTCTGAGGAGAAAAAAAGTTCAACAGGTCCCATATGGACCACTTACTGGAGGACCTGACTTGACTTTTTAACATAAGAGAGAGTCTATGAGGACACCATGTAGCTTTTAGACCTTCTGGGGACCCTCTGAGGAGAAAAAAAGTTCAACAGGTCCCATATGGACCACTGACTGGAGGACCGGACTTGACTTTTTAACATCAGATAGAGTCTATGAGGACATCATGTAGCATTTAGACCTTCTGGGAACCCTCTGAGCAGAAAAAAAGTTCAATAGGTCCCATATGGACCACTGTCTGGAGGTCCTGACTTGACTTTTTAACATCAGATAGAGTCTATGAGGACATCAGGTAGCTTTTAGACCTTCTGGGGACCCTCTGAGCAAAAAAAAAAGTTCAAAAGGCCCCATATGGACCACTGTCTGGAGGACCTGACTTGACTTTTTAACATCAGAAAGAGTCTATGAGGACATCATGTAGCTTTTAGACCTTCTGGGGACCCTCTGAGGAGAAAAAAAGTTCAACAGGTCCCATATGGACCACTGACTGGAGGACCTGACTTGACTTTTTAACATCAGAAAGAGTCTATGAGGACATCATGTAGCTTTTAGACCTTCTGGGGATCCTCTGAACAGAAAAAAAGTTCAAAAGGTCCCATATGGACCACTGTCTGGAGGTCCTGACTTGACTTTTTAACATCAGAAAGAGTCTATGAGGACATCATGTAGCTTTTAGACCTTCTGGGGACCCTCTGAGGACAAAAAAGTTAAAAAGGTCCCATATAGACTAGTGTCTGGAGGACCTGACTTGCCTATTTAACATCAGAAATAGTCTATGAGGACATCATGTAGCTTTAAGACCTTCTGGGCACCCTCTGAGGAAAAAAAAAAGTTCAAAAGGTCCCATATGGACCACTGTCTGGAGGTCCTGACTTGACTTTTTAACATCAGATAGAGTCTATGAGGACATCAGGTAGCTTTTAGACCTTCTGGGGACCCTCTGAGCAAAAAAAAAGTTCAAAAGGTCCCATATGGACCATTGTCTGGAGGACCTGACTTGACTTTTTAACATCAGAAAGAGTCTATGAGGACATCATGTAGCTTTTAGACCTTCTGGGGATCCTCTGAACAGAAAAAAAGTTCAAAAGGTCCCATATGGACCACTGTCTGGAGGTCCTGACTTGACTTTTTAACATCAGAAAGAGTCTATGAGGACATCATGTAGCTTTTAGACCTTCTGGGGACCCTCTGAGGACAAAAAAAGTTCAAAAGGTCCCATATAGACTAGTGTCTGGAGGACCTGACTTGCCTATTTAACATCAGATAGAGTCTATGAGGACATCATGTAGCATTTAGACCTTCTGGGAACCCTCTGAGCAGAAAAAAAGTTCAAAAGGTCCCATATGGACCACTGTCTGGAGGTCCTGAATTGACTTTTTAACATCAGATAGAGTCTATGAGGACATCAGGTAGCTTTTAGACCTTCTGGGGACCCTCTGAGCAAAAAAAAGTTCAAAAGGCCCCATATGGACCACTGTCTGGAGGACCTGACTTGACTTTTTAACATCAGAAAGAGTCTATGAGGACATCATGTAGCTTTTAGACCTTCTGGGGACCCTCTGAGGAGAAAAAAAGTTCAACAGGTCCCATATGGACCACTGACTGGAGGACCTGACTTGACTTTTTAACATCAGAAAGAGTCTATGAGGACATCATGTAGCTTTAAGACCTTCTGGGCACCCTCTGAGGAGAAAAAAAGTTCAACAGGTCCCATATGGACCACTTACTGGAGGACCTGACTTGACTTTTTAACATAAGAGAGAGTCTATGAGGACACCATGTAGCTTTTAGACCTTCTGGGGACCCTCTGAGTACAAAATAAGTTCAAAAGGTCCCATATAGACTAGTGTCTGGACGACCTGACTTGCCTGTTTAACATCAGAAATAGTCTATGAGGACATCTAGTAGCTTTAAGACCTTCTGGGCACCCTCTGAGGAGAAAAAAAGTTCAACAGGTCCCATATGGACCACTTACTGGAGGACCTGACTTGACTTTTTAACATCAGAAAGAGTCTATGAGGACATCATGTAGCTTTTAGACCTTCTGGGGATCCTCTGAACAGAAAAAAAGTTCAAAAGGTCCCATATGGACCACTGTCTGGAGGTCCTGACTTGACTTTTTAACATCAGATAGAGTCTATGAGGACATCATGTAGCATTTAGACCTTCTGGGGACCCTCTGAGGAGAAAAAAAGTTCAAAAGGCCCACATGGACCACTGTCTGGAGGACCTGACTTGATTTTTTAACATCAGAAAGAGTCTATGAGGACATCATGTAAATTTTAGACCTTTTGGGGACCCTCTGAGCATAAAAAAGTTCAAAAGGTCCCCATATGGACCACTGACTGGAGGACCTGACTTGACTTTTTAACATCAGAAAGAGTCTATGAGGACATCATGTAGCTTTTAGACCTTCTGGGGATCCTCTGAGGACAAAAAAAGTTCAAAAGGTCCCATATAGACTAGTGTCTGGAGGACCTGACTTGCCTATTTAACATCAGATAGAGTCTATGAGGACATCATGTAGCATTTAGACCTTCTGGGAACCCTCTGAGCAGAAAAAAAGTTCAAAAGGTCCCATATGGACCACTGTCTGGAGGTCCTGACTTGACTTTTTAACATCAGATAGAGTCTATGAGGACATCATGTAGCTTTTAGACCTTCTGGGGATCCTCTGAACAGAAAAAAAGTTCAAAAGGTCCTATATGGACCACTGTCTGGAGGTCCTGACTTGACTTTTTAACATCAGATAGAGTCTATGAGGACATCATGTAGCATTTAGACCTTCTGGGAACCCTCTGAGCAGAAAAAAAGTTCAAAAGGTCCCATATGGACCACTGTCTGGAGGTCCTGACTTGACTTTTTAACATCAGATAGAGTCTATGAGGACATCAGGTAGCTTTTAGACCTTCTGGGGACCCTCTGAGCAAAAAAAAAGTTAAAAAAGGTCCCATATGGACCACTGTCTGGAGGACCTGACTTGACTTTTTTAACATCAGAAAGAGTCTATGAGGACATCATGTAGCTTTTAGACCTTCTGGGGACCCTCTGAGGAGAAAAAAAGTTCAAAAGGTCCCATATGGACCACTGTCTGGAGGACCTGACTTGATTTTTTAACATCAGAAAGAGTCTATGAGGACATCATGTAACTTTTAGACCTTCTGGGGACCCTCTGAGCAGAAAAAAGTTCAAAAGGTCCCCATATGGACCACTGACTGGAGGACCTGACTTGACTTTTTAACATCAGAAAGAGTCTATGAGGACATCATGTAGCTTTTAGTCCTTCTGGGGACCCTCTGAGGAGAAAAAGTTCAAAAGGTCCCATATGGACCACTGTCTGGGGGACCTGACTTGACTTTTTAACATCAGAAAGAGTCTATGAGGACATCATGTAGCTTTTAGACCTTCTGGGGACCCCCAGAGGAGAAAAGAAGTTCAAAAATTCCCATATGGACCACTGTCTGGAGGACCTGACTTGACTTTTTAACATCAGAAAGAGTCTATGAGGACATCATGTAGCTTTTAGACCTTCTGGGGACCCTCTGAGGAGAAAAAAAGTTCAAAAGGTTCCATATGGACCACTGACTGGAGGACCTGACTTGACTTTTTAACATGAGAACGAGTCTATGAGGACATCATGTAGCTTTTAGACCTTCTGGGGACCCTCTGAGGAGAAAAAAAGTTCAAAAGGTCCCATATGAACCACTGTCTGGAGGTCCTGACTTGACTTTTTAACATCAGAAAGAGTCTATGAGGACATCATGTAGCTTTTAGACCTGCTGGGGACCCTCTGAGGAGAAAAAAAGTTCAAAAGGTCCCATATGGACTAGTGTCTGGAGGACCTGACTTGACTTTTTAACATCAGAAATAGTCTATGAGGACATCATGTAGCTTTTAGACCTTCTGGGCACCCTCTGAGGAGAAAAAAAGTTCAACAGGTCCCATATGGACCACTGATTGGAGGACCTGACTTGACTTTTTAACATCAGAAAGAGTCTATAAGGACATCATGTAGCTTTTAGACCTTCTGGGGACCCTCTGAGGAGAAAAAAAGTTCAAAAGGTCCCATATGGACTAGTGTCTGGTGGACCTGACTTGACTTTTTAACATCAGAAATAGTCTATGAGGACATCATGTAGCTTTTAGACCTTCTGGGCACCCTGTGAGGAGAAAAAAAGTTCAACAGGTCCCATATGGACCACTGATTGGAGGACCTGACTTGCCTATTTAACATCAGAAATAGTCTATGAGGACATCATGTTGCTTTAAGACCTTCTGGGCACCCTCTGAGCAGAAAAAAAGTTCAACAGGTCCCATATGGACCACTGTCTGGAGGACCTGACTTGACTTTTTAACATCAGAAAGAGTCTATGAGGACATCATGTAGCTTTTAGACCTTCTGGGGACCCGCTGAGGAGAAAAGAAGTTCAAAAATTCCCATATGGACCACTGTCTGGATGACCTGACTTGACTTTTTAACATCAGAAAGAGTCTATGAGGACATAATGTAGCTTTTAGACCTTCTGGGGAACCTCTGAGGAGAAAAAAAGTTCAAAAGGTCCTATATGGACCACTGACTGGAGGACCTGACTTGACTTTTTAACATCAGAAAGAGTCTATTAGGACATCATGTAGCTTTTAGACCTTCTGGGGATCCTCTGAACAGAAAAAAAGTTCAAAAGGTCCCATATAGACCACTCTCTGGAGGACCTGACTTGACTTTTTAACATCAGAAAGAGTCTATGAGGACATCATGTAGCTTTTAGACCTTCTGGGGACCCTCTGAGGAGAAAAAAAGTTCAAAAGGTCCCATATGGACCACTGTCTGGAGGACCTGACTTGATTTTATAACATCAGAAAGAGTCTATGAGGACATCATGTAACTTTTAGACCTTTTGGGGACCCTCTGAGCAGAAAAAAGTTCAAAAGGTCCCCATATGGACCACTGACTGGAGGACCTGACTTGACTTTTTAACATCAGAAAGAGTCTATGAGGACATCATGTAGCTTTTAGACCTTCTGGGGATCCTCTGAGCAGAAAAAAAGTTCAAAAGTTCCCATATGGACCACTGTCTGGAGGACTTGAATTGACTTTTTAACATCAGAAAGAGTCTATGAGGACATCATGTAGCTTTTAGACCTTCTGGGGACCCTCTGAGCAGAAAAAAAGTTCAAAAGGTCCCATATGGACCACTGTCTGGAGGTCCTGACTTGACTTTTTAACATCAGAAAGAGTCTATGAGGACATCATTTAGCTTTTAGACCTTCTGGGGACCCTGTGAGGAGAAAAAAAGTTCAAAAGGTCCCATATGAACCACTGTCTGGAGGTCCTGACTTGACTTTTTAACATCAGAAAGAGTCTATGAGGACATCATGTAGCTTTTAGAGCTTCTGGGGACCCTCTGAGGACAAAAAAAGTTCAAAAGGTCCCATATAGACTAGTGTCTGGAGGACCTGACTTGCCTGTTTAACATCAGAAATAGTCTATGAGGACATCATGTAGCTTTAAGACCTTCTGGGAACCTCTGAGGAGAAAAAAAGTTCAACAGGTCCCATATGGACCACTTACTGGATGACCTGACTTGACTTTTTAACATAAGAGAGAGTCTATGAGGACACCATGTAGCTTTTAGACCTTCTGGGGACCCTCTGAGGAGAAAAAAAGTTCAACAGGTCCCATATGGACCACTGACTGGAGGACCTGACTTGACTTTTTAACATCAGAAAGAGTCTATGAGGACATCATGTAGCTTTTAGACCTTCTGGGGATCTTCTGAACAGAAAAAAAGTTCAAAAGGTCCCATATGGACCACTGTCTGGAGGTCCTGACTTGACTTTTTAACATTAGATAGAGTCTATGAGGACATCATGTAGCATTTAGACCTTCTGGGAACCCTCTGAGCAGAAAAAAAGTTCAAAAGGTCCCATATGGACCACTGTCTGGAGGTCCTGACTTGACTTTTTAACATCAGATAGAGTCTATGAGGACATCAGGTAGCTTTTAGACCTTCTGGGGACCCTGGGAGGAGAAAAAAAGTTCAACAGGTCCCATATGGACCACTGACTGGAGGACCTGACTTGACTTTTTAACATCAGAAAGAGTCTATGAGGACATCATGTAGCTTTTAGACCTTCTGGGGACCCTCTGAGCAAAAAAAAAGTTCAAAAGGTCCCATATGGACCACTGTCTGGAGGACCTGACTTGACTTTTTAACATCAGAAAGAGTCTATGAGGACATCATGTAGCTTTTAGACCTTCTGGGGACCCTCTGAGGACAAAAAAAGTTCAAAAGGTCCCATATAGACTAGTGTCTGGAGGACCTGACTTGCCTATTTAACATCAGATAGAGTCTATGAGGACATCATGTAGCATTTAGACCTTCTGGGAAACCTCTGAGCAGAAAAAAAGTTCAAAAGGTCCCATATGGACCACTGTCTGGAGGTCTGACTTGACTTTTTAACATCAGATAGAGTCTATGAGGACATCATGTAGCTTTTAGACCTTCTTGGGATCCTCTGAACAGAAAAAAAGTTCAAAAGGTCCCATATGGACCACTGTCTGGAGGTCCTGACTTGACTTTTTAACATCAGATAGAGTCTATGAGGACATCATGTACCATTTAGACCTTCTGGGAACCCTCTGAGCAGAAAAAAAGTTCAAAAGGTCCCATATGGACCACTGTCTGGAGGTCCTGACTTGACTTTTTAACATCAGAAAGAGTCTATGAGGACATCATGTAACTTTTAGACCTTCTGGGGACCCTCTGAGCAGAAAAAAGTTCAAAAGGTCCCCATATGGACCACTGTCTGGAGGACTTGAATTGACTTTTTAACATCAGAAAGAGTCTATGAGGACATCATGTATCTTTTAGACCTTCTGGGGACCCTCTGAGCAGAAAAAAAGTTCAAAAGGTCCCATATGGACCACTGTCTGGAGGTCCTGACTTGACTTTTTAACATCAGAAAGAGTCTATGAGGACATCATTTAGCTTTTAGACCTTCTGGGGACCCTCTGAGGAGAAAAAAAGTTCAAAAGGTCCCATATGAACCACTGTCTGGAGGTCCTGACTTGACTTTTTAACATCAGAAAGAGTCTATGAGGACATCATGTAGCGTTTAGACCTTCTGGGGACCCTCTGAGGACAAAAAAAGTTCAAAAGGTCCCATATAGACTAGTGTCTGGAGGACCTGACATGCCTGTTTAACATCAGAAATAGTCTATGAGGACATCATGTATCTTTAAGACCTTCTGGGCACCCTCTGAGGAGAAAAAAAGTTCAACAGGTCCCATATGGACCACTTACTGGAGGACCTGACTTGACTTTTTAACATAAGAGAGAGTCTATGAGGACACCATGTAGCTTTTAGACCTTCTGGGGACCCTCTGAGGAGAAAAAAAGTTCAACAGGTCCCATATGGACCACTGACTGGAGGACCGGACTTGACTTTTTAACATCAGATAGAGTCTATGAGGACATCATGTAGCATTTAGACCTTCTGGGAACCCTCTGAGCAGAAAAAAAGTTCAATAGGTCCCATATGGACCACTGTCTGGAGGTCCTGACTTGACTTTTTAACATCAGATAGAGTCTATGAGGACATCAGGTAGCTTTTAGACCTTCTGGGGACCCTCTGAGCAAAAAAAAAAGTTCAAAAGGCCCCATATGGACCACTGTCTGGAGGACCTGACTTGACTTTTTAACATCAGAAAGAGTCTATGAGGACATCATGTAGCTTTTAGACCTTCTGGAGACCCTCTGAGGAGAAAAAAAGTTCAACAGGTCCCATATGGACCACTGACTGGAGGACCTGACTTGACTTTTTAACATCAGAAAGAGTCTATGAGGACATCATGTAGCTTTTAGACCTTCTGGGGATCCTCTGAACAGAAAAAAAGTTCAAAAGGTCCCATATGGACCACTGTCTGGAGGTCCTGACTTGACTTTTTAACATCAAAAAGAGTCTATGAGGACATCATGTAGCTTTTAGACCTTCTGGGGACCCTCTGAGGACAAAAAAGTTAAAAAGGTCCCATATAGACTAGTGTCTGGAGGACCTGACTTGCCTATTTAACATCAGAAATAGTCTATGAGGACATCATGTAGCTTTAAGACCTTCTGGGCACCCTCTGAGGAAAAAAAAAAGTTCAAAAGGTCCCATATGGACCACTGTCTGGAGGTCCTGACTTGACTTTTTAACATCAGATAGAGTCTTTGAGGACATCAGGTAGCTTTTAGACCTTCTGGGGACCCTCTGAGCAAAAAAAAAGTTCAAAAGGTCCCATATGGACCATTGTCTGGAGGACCTGACTTGACTTTTTAACATCAGAAAGAGTCTATGAGGACATCATGTAGCTTTTAGACCTTCTGGGGATCCTCTGAACAGAAAAAAAGTTCAAAAGGTCCCATATGGACCACTGTCTGGAGGTCCTGACTTGACTTTTTAACATCAGAAAGAGTCTATGAGGACATCATGTAGCTTTTAGACCTTCTGGGGACCCTCTGAGGACAAAAAAAGTTCAAAAGGTCCCATATAGACTAGTGTCTGGAGGACCTGACTTGCCTATTTAACATCAGATAGAGTCTATGAGGACATCATGTAGCATTTAGACCTTCTGGGAACCCTCTGAGCAGAAAAAAAGTTCAAAAGGTCCCATATGGACCACTGTCTGGAGGTCCTGAATTGACTTTTTAACATCAGATAGAGTCTATGAGGACATCAGGTAGCTTTTAGACCTTCTGGGGACCCTCTGAGCAAAAAAAAGTTCAAAAGGCCCCATATGGACCACTGTCTGGAGGACCTGACTTGACTTTTTAACATCAGAAAGAGTCTATGAGGACATCATGTAGCTTTTAGACCTTCTGGGGACCCTCTGAGGAGAAAAAAAGTTCAACAGGTCCCATATGGACCACTGACTGGAGGACCTGACTTGACTTTTTAACATCAGAAAGAGTCTATGAGGACATCATGTAGCTTTAAGACCTTCTGGGCACCCTCTGAGGAGAAAAAAAGTTCAACAGGTCCCATATGGACCACTTACTGGAGGACCTGACTTGACTTTTTAACATAAGAGAGAGTCTATGAGGACACCATGTAGCTTTTAGACCTTCTGGGGACCCTCTGAGTACAAAATAAGTTCAAAAGGTCCCATATAGACTAGTGTCTGGACGACCTGACTTGCCTGTTTAACATCAGAAATAGTCTATGAGGACATCTAGTAGCTTTAAGACCTTCTGGGCACCC
This sequence comes from Gila orcuttii, assembly GCA_026230005.1. Lineage (NCBI taxonomy): Eukaryota > Metazoa > Chordata > Actinopteri > Cypriniformes > Leuciscidae > Gila > Gila orcuttii. The sequence goes on along the minus strand of JAPDVR010000002.1, from coordinate 41,359,380 downwards.
TCTGAGGAGAAAAAAAGTTCAACAGGTCCCATATGGACCACTTACTGGAGGACCTGACTTGACTTTTTAACATCAGAAAGAGTCTATGAGGACATCATGTAGCTTTTAGACCTTCTGGGGATCCTCTGAACAGAAAAAAAGTTCAAAAGGTCCCATATGGACCACTGTCTGGAGGTCCTGACTTGACTTTTTAACATCAGATAGAGTCTATGAGGACATCATGTAGCATTTAGACCTTCTGGGGACCCTCTGAGGAGAAAAAAAGTTCAAAAGGCCCACATGGACCACTGTCTGGAGGACCTGACTTGATTTTTTAACATCAGAAAGAGTCTATGAGGACATCATGTAAATTTTAGACCTTTTGGGGACCCTCTGAGCATAAAAAAGTTCAAAAGGTCCCCATATGGACCACTGACTGGAGGACCTGACTTGACTTTTTAACATCAGAAAGAGTCTATGAGGACATCATGTAGCTTTTAGACCTTCTGGGGATCCTCTGAGGACAAAAAAAGTTCAAAAGGTCCCATATAGACTAGTGTCTGGAGGACCTGACTTGCCTATTTAACATCAGATAGAGTCTATGAGGACATCATGTAGCATTTAGACCTTCTGGGAACCCTCTGAGCAGAAAAAAAGTTCAAAAGGTCCCATATGGACCACTGTCTGGAGGTCCTGACTTGACTTTTTAACATCAGATAGAGTCTATGAGGACATCATGTAGCTTTTAGACCTTCTGGGGATCCTCTGAACAGAAAAAAAGTTCAAAAGGTCCTATATGGACCACTGTCTGGAGGTCCTGACTTGACTTTTTAACATCAGATAGAGTCTATGAGGACATCATGTAGCATTTAGACCTTCTGGGAACCCTCTGAGCAGAAAAAAAGTTCAAAAGGTCCCATATGGACCACTGTCTGGAGGTCCTGACTTGACTTTTTAACATCAGATAGAGTCTATGAGGACATCAGGTAGCTTTTAGACCTTCTGGGGACCCTCTGAGCAAAAAAAAAGTTAAAAAAGGTCCCATATGGACCACTGTCTGGAGGACCTGACTTGACTTTTTTAACATCAGAAAGAGTCTATGAGGACATCATGTAGCTTTTAGACCTTCTGGGGACCCTCTGAGGAGAAAAAAAGTTCAAAAGGTCCCATATGGACCACTGTCTGGAGGACCTGACTTGATTTTTTAACATCAGAAAGAGTCTATGAGGACATCATGTAACTTTTAGACCTTCTGGGGACCCTCTGAGCAGAAAAAAGTTCAAAAGGTCCCCATATGGACCACTGACTGGAGGACCTGACTTGACTTTTTAACATCAGAAAGAGTCTATGAGGACATCATGTAGCTTTTAGTCCTTCTGGGGACCCTCTGAGGAGAAAAAGTTCAAAAGGTCCCATATGGACCACTGTCTGGGGGACCTGACTTGACTTTTTAACATCAGAAAGAGTCTATGAGGACATCATGTAGCTTTTAGACCTTCTGGGGACCCCCAGAGGAGAAAAGAAGTTCAAAAATTCCCATATGGACCACTGTCTGGAGGACCTGACTTGACTTTTTAACATCAGAAAGAGTCTATGAGGACATCATGTAGCTTTTAGACCTTCTGGGGACCCTCTGAGGAGAAAAAAAGTTCAAAAGGTTCCATATGGACCACTGACTGGAGGACCTGACTTGACTTTTTAACATGAGAACGAGTCTATGAGGACATCATGTAGCTTTTAGACCTTCTGGGGACCCTCTGAGGAGAAAAAAAGTTCAAAAGGTCCCATATGAACCACTGTCTGGAGGTCCTGACTTGACTTTTTAACATCAGAAAGAGTCTATGAGGACATCATGTAGCTTTTAGACCTGCTGGGGACCCTCTGAGGAGAAAAAAAGTTCAAAAGGTCCCATATGGACTAGTGTCTGGAGGACCTGACTTGACTTTTTAACATCAGAAATAGTCTATGAGGACATCATGTAGCTTTTAGACCTTCTGGGCACCCTCTGAGGAGAAAAAAAGTTCAACAGGTCCCATATGGACCACTGATTGGAGGACCTGACTTGACTTTTTAACATCAGAAAGAGTCTATAAGGACATCATGTAGCTTTTAGACCTTCTGGGGACCCTCTGAGGAGAAAAAAAGTTCAAAAGGTCCCATATGGACTAGTGTCTGGTGGACCTGACTTGACTTTTTAACATCAGAAATAGTCTATGAGGACATCATGTAGCTTTTAGACCTTCTGGGCACCCTGTGAGGAGAAAAAAAGTTCAACAGGTCCCATATGGACCACTGATTGGAGGACCTGACTTGCCTATTTAACATCAGAAATAGTCTATGAGGACATCATGTTGATTTAAGACCTTCTGGGCACCCTCTGAGCAGAAAAAAAGTTCAACAGGTCCCATATGGACCACTGTCTGGAGGACCTGACTTGACTTTTTAACATCAGAAAGAGTCTATGAGGACATCATGTAGCTTTTAGACCTTCTGGGGACCCGCTGAGGAGAAAAGAAGTTCAAAAATTCCCATATGGACCACTGTCTGGATGACCTGACTTGATTTTATAACATCAGAAAGAGTCTATGAGGACATCATGTAACTTTTAGACCTTTTGGGGACCCTCTGAGCAGAAAAAGTTCAAAAGGTCCCCATATGGACCACTGACTGGAGGACCTGACTTGACTTTTTAACATCAGAAAGAGTCTATGAGGACATCATGTAGCTTTTAGACCTTCTGGGGATCCTCTGAGCAGAAAAAAAGTTCAAAAGTTCCCATATGGACCACTGTCTGGAGGACTTGAATTGACTTTTTAACATCAGAAAGAGTCTATGAGGACATCATGTAGCTTTTAGACCTTCTGGGGACCCTCTGAGCAGAAAAAAAGTTCAAAAGGTCCCATATGGACCACTGTCTGGAGGTCCTGACTTGACTTTTTAACATCAGAAAGAGTCTATGAGGACATCATTTAGCTTTTAGACCTTCTGGGGACCCTGTGAGGAGAAAAAAAGTTCAAAAGGTCCCATATGAACCACTGTCTGGAGGTCCTGACTTGACTTTTTAACATCAGAAAGAGTCTATGAGGACATCATGTAGCTTTTAGAGCTTCTGGGGACCCTCTGAGGACAAAAAAAGTTCAAAAGGTCCCATATAGACTAGTGTCTGGAGGACCTGACTTGCCTGTTTAACATCAGAAATAGTCTATGAGGACATCATGTAGCTTTAAGACCTTCTGGGCACCCTCTGAGGAGAAAAAAAGTTCAACAGGTCCCATATGGACCACTTACTGGATGACCTGACTTGACTTTTTAACATAAGAGAGAGTCTATGAGGACACCATGTAGCTTTTAGACCTTCTGGGGACCCTCTGAGGAGAAAAAAAGTTCAACAGGTCCCATATGGACCACTGACTGGAGGACCTGACTTGACTTTTTAACATCAGAAAGAGTCTATGAGGACATCATGTAGCTTTTAGACCTTCTGGGGATCTTCTGAACAGAAAAAAAGTTCAAAAGGTCCCATATGGACCACTGTCTGGAGGTCCTGACTTGACTTTTTAACATTAGATAGAGTCTATGAGGACATCATGTACCATTTAGACCTTCTGGGAACCCTCTGAGCAGAAAAAAAGTTCAAAAGGTCCCATATGGACCACTGTCTGGAGGTCCTGACTTGACTTTTTAACATCAGATAGAGTCTATGAGGACATCAGGTAGCTTTTAGACCTTCTGGGGACCCTCTGAGGAGAAAAAAAGTTCAACAGATCCCATATGGACCACTGACTGGAGGACCTGACTTGACTTTTTAACATCAGAAAGAGTCTATGAGGACATCATGTAGCTTTTAGACCTTCTGGGGACCCTCTGAGCAAAAAAAAAGTTCAAAAGGTCCCATATGGACCACTGTCTGGAGGACCTGACTTGACTTTTTAACATCAGAAAGAGTCTATGAGGACATCATGTAGCTTTTAGACCTTCTGGGGACCCTCTGAGGACAAAAAAAGTTCAAAAGGTCCCATATAGACTAGTGTCTGGAGGACCTGACTTGCCTATTTAACATCAGATAGAGTCTATGAGGACATCATGTAGCATTTAGACCTTCTGGGAAACCTCTGAGCAGAAAAAAAGTTCAAAAGGTCCCATATGGACCACTGTCTGGAGGTCTGACTTGACTTTTTAACATCAGATAGAGTCTATGAGGACATCATGTAGCTTTTAGACCTTCTTGGGATCCTCTGAACAGAAAAAAGTTCAAAAGGTCCCATATGGACCACTGTCTGGAGGTCCTGACTTGACTTTTTAACATCAGATAGAGTCTATGAGGACATCATGTACCATTTAGACCTTCTGGGAACCCTCTGAGCAGAAAAAAAGTTCAAAAGGTCCCATATGGACCACTGTCTGGAGGTCCTGACTTGACTTTTTAACATCAGAAAGAGTCTATGAGGATATCATGTAACTTTTAGACCTTCTGGGGACCCTCTGAGCAGAAAAAAGTTCAAAAGGTCCCCATATGGACCACTGTCTGGAGGACTTGAATTGACTTTTTAACATCAGAAAGAGTCTATGAGGACATCATGTATCTTTTAGACCTTCTGGGGACCCTCTGAGCAGAAAAAAAGTTCAAAAGGTCCCATATGGACCACTGTCTGGAGGTCCTGACTTGACTTTTTAACATCAGAAAGAGTCTATGAGGACATCATTTAGCTTTTAGACCTTCTGGGGACCCTCTGAGGAGAAAAAAAGTTCAAAAGGTCCCATATGAACCACTGTCTGGAGGTCCTGACTTGACTTTTTAACATCAGAAAGAGTCTATGAGGACATCATGTAGCGTTTAGACCTTCTGGGGACCCTCTGAGGACAAAAAAAGTTCAAAAGGTCCCATATAGACTAGTGTCTGGAGGACCTGACATGCCTGTTTAACATCAGAAATAGTCTATGAGGACATCATGTAGCTTTAAGACCTTCTGGGCACCCTCTGAGGAGAAAAAAAGTTCAACAGGTCCCATATGGACCACTTACTGGAGGACCTGACTTGACTTTTTAACATAAGAGAGAGTCTATGAGGACACCATGTAGCTTTTAGACCTTCTGGGGACCCTCTGAGGAGAAAAAAAGTTCAACAGGTCCCATATGGACCACTGACTGGAGGACCGGACTTGACTTTTTAACATCAGATAGAGTCTATGAGGACATCATGTAGCATTTAGACCTTCTGGGAACCCTCTGAGCAGAAAAAAAGTTCAATAGGTCCCATATGGACCACTGTCTGGAGGTCCTGACTTGACTTTTTAACATCAGATAGAGTCTATGAGGACATCAGGTAGCTTTTAGACCTTCTGGGGACCCTCTGAGCAAAAAAAAAAGTTCAAAAGGCCCCATATGGACCACTGTCTGGAGGACCTGACTTGACTTTTTAACATCAGAAAGAGTCTATGAGGACATCATGTAGCTTTTAGACCTTCTGGGGACCCTCTGAGGAGAAAAAAAGTTCAACAGGTCCCATATGGACCACTGACTGGAGGACTTGACTTGACTTTTTAACATCAGAAAGAGTCTATGAGGACATCATGTAGCTTTTAGACCTTCTGGGGATCCTCTGAACAGAAAAAAAGTTCAAAAGGTCCCATATGGACCACTGTCTGGAGGTCCTGACTTGACTTTTTAACATCAGAAAGAGTCTATGAGGACATCATGTAGCTTTTAGACCTTCTGGGGACCCTCTGAGGACAAAAAAGTTAAAAAGGTCCCATATAGACTAGTGTCTGGAGGACCTGACTTGCCTATTTAACATCAGAAATAGTCTATGAGGACATCATGTAGCTTTAAGACCTTCTGGGCACCCTCTGAGGAAAAAAAAAAGTTCAAAAGGTCCCATATGGACCACTGTCTGGAGGTCCTGACTTGACTTTTTAACATCAGATAGAGTCTATGAGGACATCAGGTAGCTTTTAGACCTTCTGGGGACCCTCTGAGCAAAAAAAAAGTTCAAAAGGTCCCATATGGACCATTGTCTGGAGGACCTGACTTGACTTTTTAACATCAGAAAGAGTCTATGAGGACATCATGTAGCTTTTAGACCTTCTGGGGATCCTCTGAACAGAAAAAAAGTTCAAAAGGTCCCATATGGACCACTGTCTGGAGGTCCTGACTTGACTTTTTAACATCAGAAAGAGTCTATGAGGACATCATGTAGCTTTTAGACCTTCTGGGGACCCTCTGAGGACAAAAAAAGTTCAAAAGGTCCCATATAGACTAGTGTCTGGAGGACCTGACTTGCCTATTTAACATCAGATAGAGTCTATGAGGACATCATGTAGCATTTAGACCTTCTGGGAACCCTCTGAGCAGAAAAAAAGTTCAAAAGGTCCCATATGGACCACTGTCTGGAGGTCCTGAATTGACTTTTTAACATCAGATAGAGTCTATGAGGACATCATGTAGCATTTAGACCTTCTGGGGACCCTCTGAGGAGAAAAAAAGTTCAAAAGGTCCCACATGGACCACTGTCTGGAGGACCTGACTTGATTTTTTAACATCAGAAAGAGTCTATGAGGACATCATGTAAATTTTAGACCTTTTGGGGACCCTCTGAGCATAAAAAAGTTCAAAAGGTCCCCATATGGACCACTGACTGGAGGACCTGACTTGACTTTTTAACATCAGAAAGAGTCTATGAGGACATCATGTAGCTTTTAGACCTTCTGGGGATCCTCTGAGCAGAAAAAAAGTTAAAAAGTTCCCATATGGACCACTGTCTGGAGGACTTGAATTGACTTTTTAACATCAGAAAGAGTCTATGAGGACATCATGTAGCTTTTAGACCTTCTGGGGACCCTCTGAGCAGAAAAAAAGTTCAAAAGGTCCCATATGGACCACTGTCTGGAGGTCCTGACTTGACTTTTTAACATCAGAAAGAGTCTATGAGGACATCATTTAGCTTTTAGACCTTCTGGGGACCCTCTGAGGAGAAAAAAAGTTCAAAAGGTCCCATATGAACAACTGTCTGGAGGTCCTGACTTGACTTTTTAACATCAGAAAGAGTCTATGAGGACATCATGTAGCTTTTAGACCTTCTGGGGACCCTCTGAGGACAAAAAAAGTTCAAAAGGTCCCATATAGACTAGTGTCTGGAGGACCTGACTTGCCTGTTTAACATCAGAAATAGTCTATGAGGACATCATGTAGCTTTAAGACCTTCTGGGGATCCTCTGAACAGAAAAAAAGTTCAACAGGTCCCATATGGACCACTTACTGGAGGACCTGACTTGACTTTTTAACATAAGAGAGAGTCTATGAGGACACCATGTAGCTTTTAGACCTTCTGGGGACCCTCTGAGGAGAAAAAAAGTTAAACAGGTCCCATATGGACCACTGACTGGAGGACCTGACTTGACTTTTTAACATCAGAAAGAGTCTGTGAGGACATCATGTAGCTTTTAGACCTTCTGGGGATCCTCTGAACAGAAAAAAAGTTCAAAAGGTCCCATATGGACCACTGTCTGGAGGTCCTGACTTGACTTTTTAACATCAGATAGAGTCTATGAGGACATCATGTAGCATTTAGACCTTCTGGGAACCCTCTGAGCAGAAAAAAAGTTCAAAAGGCCCCATATGGACCACTGTCTGGAGGACCTGACTTGACTTTTTAACATCAGAAAGAGTCTATGAGGACATCATGTAGCTTTTAGACCTTCTGGGGACCCTCTGAGGAGAAAAAAGTTCAACAGGTCCCATATGGACCACTGACTGGAGGACCTGACTTGACTTTTTAACATCAGAAAGAGTCTATGAGGACATCAAGTAGCTTTTAGACCTTCTGGGGACCCTCTGAGCAAAAAAAAAGTTCAAAAGGTCCCATATGGACCACTGTCTGGAGGACCTGACTTGACTTTTTAACATCAGAAAGAGTCTATGAGGACATCATGTAGCTTTTAGACCTTCTGGGGACCCTCTGAGGACAAAAAAAGTTCAAAAGGTCCCATATAGACTAGTGTCTGGAGGACCTGACTTGCCTATTTAACATCAGATAGAGTCTATGAGGACATCATGTAGCATTTAGACCTTCTGGGAACCCTCTGAGCAGAAAAAAAGTTCAAAAGGTCCCATATGGACCACTGTCTGGAGGTCCTGACTTGACTTTTTAACATCAGATAGAGTCTATGAGGACATCATGTAGCTTTTAGACCTTCTGGGGATCCTCTGAACAGAAAAAAAGTTCAAAAGGTCCTATATGGACCACTGTCTGGAGGTCCTGACTTGACTTTTTAACATCAGATAGAGTCTATGAGGACATCATGTAGCATTTAGACCTTCTGGGAACCCTCTGAGCAGAAAAAAAGTTCAAAAGGTCCCATATGGACCACTGTCTGGAGGACCTGACTTGACTTTTTAACATCAGATAGAGTCTATGAGGACATCAGGTAGCTTTTAGACCTTCTGGGGACCCTCTGAGCAAAAAAAAAGTTAAAAAAGGTCCCATATGGACCACTGTCTGGAGGACCTGACTTGACTTTTTAACATCAGAAAGAGTCTATGAGGACATCATGTAGCTTTTAGACCTTCTGGGGACCCTCTGAGGAGAAAAAAAGTTCAAAAGGTCCCATATGGACCACTGTCTGGAGGACCTGACTTGATTTTTTAACATCAGAAAGAGTCTATGAGGACATCATGTAACTTTTAGACCTTCTGGGGACCCTCTGAGCAGAAAAAAGTTCAAAAGGTCCCCATATGGACCACTGACTGGAGGACCTGACTTGACTTTTTAACATCAGAAAGAGTCTATGAGGACATCATGTAGCTTTTAGTCCTTCTGGGGACCCTCTGAGGAGAAAAAGTTCAAAAGGTCCCATATGGACCACTGTCTGGGGGACCTGACTTGAATTTTTAACATCAGAAAGAGTCTATGAGGACATCATGTAGCTTTTAGACCTTCTGGGGACCCCCAGAGGAGAAAAGAAGTTCAAAAATTCCCATATGGACCACTGTCTGGATGACCTGACTTGACTTTTTAACATCAGAAAGAGTCTATGAGGACATCATGTAGCTTTTAGACCTTCTGGGGACCCTCTGAGGAGAAAAAAAGTTCAAAAGGTTCCATATGGACCACTGACTGGAGGACCTGACTTGACTTTTTAACATGAGAACGAGTCTATGAGGACATCATGTAGCTTTTAGACCTTCTGGGGACCCTCTGAGGAGAAAAAAAGTTCAAAAGGTCCCATATGAACCACTGTCTGGAGGTCCTGACTTGACTTTTTAACATCAGAAAGAGTCTATGAGGACATCATGTAGCTTTTAGACCTGCTGGGGACCCTCTGAGGAGAAAAAAAGTTCAAAAGGTCCCATATGGACTAGTGTCTGGAGGACCTGACTTGACTTTTTAACATCAGAAATAGTCTATGAGGACATCATGTAGCTTTTAGACCTTCTGGGCACCCTCTGAGGAGAAAAAAAGTTCAACAGGTGCCATATGGACCACTGATTGGAGGACCTGACTTGACTTTTTAACATCAGAAAGAGTCTATGAGGACATCATGTAGCTTTTAGTCCTTCTGGGGACCCTCTGAGGAGAAAAAAAGTTCAAAAGGTCCCATATGGACCACTGTCTGGAGGACCTGACTTGCCTATTTAACATCAGAAATAGTCTATGAGGACATCATGTAGCTTTAAGTCCTTCTGGGCACCCTCTGAGGAGAAAAAAAGTTCAAAAGGTCCCATATGTACCACTGTCTGGAGGACCTGACTTGCCTATTTAACATCAGAAATAGTCTATGAGGACATTATGTTGCTTTAAGACCTTCTGGGCACCCTCTGAGCAGAAAAAAAGTTCAACAGGTCCCATATGGACCACTGTCTGGAGGACCTGACTTGACTTTTTAACATCAGAAAGAGTCTATGAGGACATCATGTAGCTTTTAGACCTTCTGGGGACCCCCAGAGGAGAAAAGAAGTTCAAAAATTCCCATATGGACCACTGTCTGGATGACCTGACTTGACTTTTTAACATCAGAAAGAGTCTATGAGGACATCATGTAGCTTTTAGACCTTCTGGGGACCCTCTGAGGAGAAAAAAAGTTCAAAAGGTTCCATATGGACCACTGACTGGAGGACCTGACTTGACTTTTTAACATCAGAAAGAGTCTATGAGGACATCATGTAGCTTTTAGACCTTCTGGGGATCCTCTGAACAGAAAAAAAGGTCAAAAGGTCCCATATGGACCACTCTCTGGAGAACCTGACTTGACTTTTTAACTTCAGAAAGAGTCTATGAGGACATCATGTAGCTTTTAGTCCTTCTGGGGACCCTCTGAGGAGAAAAAAAGTTCAAAAGGTCCCATATGGACCACTGTCTGGAGGACCTGACTTGCCTATTTAACATCAGAAATAGTCTATGAGGACATCATATAGCTTTTAGACCTTCTGGGGACTCCCTGAGGAGAAAAAAAGTTTAAAAAGTCCCATATGGACCACTGTCTGGAGGACCTAACTTGACTTTTTAACATCAAAAAGAGTCTATGAGGACATCATGTAGCTTTTAGACCTTCTGAGGACACTCTGAGGAGAAAAAAAGTTCAAAATGTCCCATATGGACCACTGTCGTGAGGTCCTGACTTGACTTTTTAACATGAGAAAGAGTCTATGAGGACAGCATGGAGCTTTTAGACCTTCTGGGGACCCTCTGAGGGGAAAGAAAGTTCAAAAGGTCCCATATGGATCACTGTCTGGAGGTCCTGACTTGACTTTTTAACATTAGAAAGAGTCTATGAGGACAGAATGGAGCTTTTAGACCTTCTGGGGACCCTCTGAGGAGAAAAAAAGTTCAAAAGTTCCCATATGGACCACTGTCTAGAGATCCTGACTTGCCTATTTAACATCAAAAATAGTCTATGAGAACATCATGTAGCTTTAAGACCTTCTAGGCACCCTCTGAGGAGAAAAAAAGTTCAACAGGTCCCATATGGACCACTGACTGAAGGACCTGACTTGACTTTTTAACATCAGAAAGAGTCTATGAGGACATCATGTAGCTTTTAGACCTTCTGGGCACCCTCTGAGGAGAAAAAAAGTTCAACAGGTCCCATATGGACCACTGTCTGGAGGACCTGACTTGACTTTTTAACATCAGAAAGAGTCTATGAGGACATCATGTAGCTTTAAGACCTTCTGGGCACCCTCTAAGGAGAAAAAAAGTTCAAAAGTTCCCATATGGACCACTGTCTGGAGGACTTGAATTGACTTTTTAACATCAGAAAGAGTCTATGAGGACATCATGTAGCTTTTAGACCTTCTGGGGACCCTCTGAGCAGAAAAAAAGTTCAAAAGGTCCCATATGGACCACTGTCTGGAGGTCCTGACTTGACTTTTTAACATCAGATAGAGTCTATGAGGACATCATGTAGCATTTAGACCTTCTGGGAACCCTCTGAGCAGAAAAAAAGTTCAAAAGGTCCCATATGGACCACTGTCTGGAGGTCCTGACTTGACTTTTTAACATCAGAAATAGTCTATGAGGACATGATGTAGCTTTTAGACCTTCTGGGCACCCTCTGAGGAGAAAAAAAGTTAAACAGGTCCCATATGGACCACTGATTGGAGGACCTGACTTGACTTTTTAACATCAGAAAGAGTCTATGAAGACATCATGTAGCTTTTAGACCTTCTGGGGACCCTCTGAGGAGAAAAAAAGTTCAAAAGGTCCCATATGGACTAGTGTCTGGAGAACCTGACTTGACTTTTTAACATCAGAAATAGTCTATGAGGAAATCATGTAGCTTTTAGACCTTCTGGGCACCCTTTGAGGAGAAAAAAAGTTTAACAGGTCCCATATGGACCACTGATTGGAGGACCTGACTTGACTTTTTAACATCAGAAAGAGTCTATGAGGACATCCTGTAGCTTTGAGACCTTCTGGGGACCCCCTGAGGAGAAAAAAGTTTAAAAAGTCCCATATGGACCACTGTCTGGAGGACCTGACTTGACTTTTTAACATCAAAAAGAGTCTATGAGGACATCATGTAGCTTTTAGACCTTCTGGGGACACTCTGAGGAGAAAAAAAGTTCAAAAGGTCCCATATGGACCACTGTCTGGAGGTCCTGACTTGACTTTTTAACATCAGAAAGAGTCTATGAGGACATCATGTAGCTTTTAGGCCTTCTGGGGACCCTCTGAGGAGAAAAAAAGTTCAAAAGGTTCATATGGACTACTTTCTGGCGGTCTTAACATCATTATGTGACACATGTATAAATAGTTCTGAAAAATTTAATAGAAATAAAGTTTATATTTATGAATGTAAGCATGTGTATCCTACTCATTTCACATGAAAAGAAAGAGACAGAAAGGAGAGAAGCTAGAATCAGTGAACGTACATCAATACTGACTAAATTACCAGGGCAATAGCAATGATTAAAATCATGTCGGTTTAAGAGTACGACATAGGCTACCTTAAAAAATGTTTTTAGTTTTATTATGAAAAAAACGGAATGAGTTTTATTTCTTGAATCTTGAATGCATTGCAATCAACAAAGTGCATATTACTTTCAAATGTTATTCTTCCATGCAAAACGCTTGTGCAATGCAACTGCACGCTGTTGCAATGTAATGAAACGAATTAGTTCTTAAATGCATTGAAATGCAACAGAGTGCATATTACATTTAAATGTTATTCTTCCATGCAAAACGCTTGTGCAATGCAACAGCACGCTGTTGCAATGTAATGAAACGCATTAGTTCTTAAATGCATTGCAATGAAACAGAGTGCATATTACTTTTATATGTTATTCTTCCATGCAAAACGCTTGTGCAATGCAACAGCACGCTGTTGCAATGTAATGAAAGGCATTTTTTAATAGTTTTATGTAATGAAACTAAATTAGCAGGGCAATAGCAATGATTAAAATCATGTCGGTTTAAGAGTACGACATAGGCTACCTTAAAAAATGTTTTTAGTTTTATTATGAAAAAAACGCATTAGTTCTTGAATGCATTGCAATTCAACAAAGTGCATATAACTTTCTAATGTTATTCTTCCATGCAAAACGCTTTGCAATGCAACAGCACGCTTTTGCAATGTAATGAAACGCATTAGTTCTTGAATGCATTGCAATTCAACAAAGTGCATATTACTTTCAAATGTTATTCTTCCATGCAAAACGCTTGTGCAATGCAACAGCACGCTGTTGCAATGTGATGAAACGCATTAGTTCTCAAATGCATTGCAATGCAACAGAGTGCATAGTACTTTTAAATGTTATTCTTCCATGCAAAACGCTATGTACAGAAAAGCATTCTGGAGGACCTGAGTTGACTTTTTAACATGAGAAAGAGTTTATGAGGACATCATGTAGCTTTTAGACCTTCTGGGGACCCTCTGAGGAGAAAAAAAGTTCAAAAGGTTCCATATGGACCACTGACTGGAGGACCTGACTTGACTTTTTAACATCAGAAAGAGTCTATGAGGACATCATGTAGCTTTTAGACCTTCTGGGGATCCTCTGAACAGAAAAAAAGGTCAAAAAGTCCCATATGGACCACTCTCTAGAGAACCTGACTTGACTTTTTAACATCAGAAAGAGTCTATGAGGACATCATGTAGCTTTTAGTCCTTCTGGGGACCCTCTGAGGAGAAAAAAAGTTCAAAAGGTCCCATATGGACTAGTGTCTGGAGGACCTGACTTGACTTTTTAACATCAGAAATAGTCTATGAGGACATCATGTTGCTTGTAGACCTTCTGGGGACTCCCTGAGGAGAAAAAAGTTAAAAAAGTCCCATATGGACCACTGTCTGGAGGACCTAACTTGACTTTTTAACATAAGGAAGAGTCTATTAGGACATCATGTAGCTTTTAGACCTTCTGAGGACACTCTGAGGAGAAAAAAAGTTCAAAAGGTTCATATGGACTACTTTCTGGCGGTCTTAACATCATTATGTGACACATGTATAAATAGTTCTGAAAAATTTAATAGAAATAAAGTTTATATTTATGAATGTAAGCATGTGTATCCTACTCATTTCACATGAAAAGAAAGAGACAGAAAGGAGAGAAGCTAGAATCAGTGAACGTACATCAATACTGACTAAATTACCAGGGCAATAGCAATGATTAAAATCATGTCGGTTTAAGAGTACGACATAGGCTACCTTAAAAAATGTTTTTAGTTTTATTATGAAAAAAACGGAATGAGTTTTATTTCTTGAATCTTGAATGCATTGCAATCAACAAAGTGCATATTACTTTCAAATGTTATTCTTCCATGCAAAACGCTTGTGCAATGCAACTGCACGCTGTTGCAATGTAATGAAACGAATTAGTTCTTAAATGCATTGAAATGCAACAGAGTGCATATTACATTTAAATGTTATTCTTCCATGCAAAACGCTTGTGCAATGCAACAGCACGCTGTTGCAATGTAATGAAACGCATTAGTTCTTAAATGCATTGCAATGAAACAGAGTGCATATTACTTTTATATGTTATTCTTCCATGCAAAACGCTTGTGCAATGCAACAGCACGCTGTTGCAATGTAATGAAAGGCATTTTTTAATAGTTTTATGTAATGAAACTAAATTAGCAGGGCAATAGCAATGATTAAAATCATGTCGGTTTAAGAGTACGACATAGGCTACCTTAAAAAATGTTTTTAGTTTTATTATGAAAAAAACGCATTAGTTCTTGAATGCATTGCAATTCAACAAAGTGCATATAACTTTCAAATGTTATTCTTCCATGCAAAACGCTTTGCAATGCAACAGCACGCTTTTGCAATGTAATGAAACGCATTAGTTCTTGAATGCATTGCAATTCAACAAAGTGCATATTACTTTCAAATGTTATTCTTCCATGCAAAACGCTTGTGCAATGCAACAGCACGCTGTTGCAATGTGATGAAACGCATTAGTTCTCAAATGCATTGCAATGCAACAGAGTGCATAGTACTTTTAAATGTTATTCTTCCATGCAAAACGCTATGTACAGAAAAGCATTCTGGAGGACCTGAGTTGACTTTTTAACATGAGAAAGAGTTTATGAGGACATCATGTAGCTTTTAGACTTTCTGGGGACCCTCTGAGGAGAAAAAAAGTTCAAAAGGTTCCATATGGACCACTGACTGGAGGACCTGACTTGACTTTTTAACATCAGAAAGAGTCTATGAGGACATCATGTAGCTTTTAGACCTTCTGGGGATCCTCTGAACAGAAAAAAAGGTCAAAAAGTCCCATATGGACCACTCTCTGGAGAACCTGACTTGACTTTTTAACATCAGAAAGAGTCTATGAGGACATCATGTAGCTTTTAGTCCTTCTGGGGACCCTCTGAGGAGAAAAAAAGTTCAAAAGGTCCCATATGGACTAGTGTCTGGAGGACCTGACTTGACTTTTTAACATCAGAAATAGTCTATGAGGACATCATGTAGCTTGTAGACCTTCTGGGGACTCCCTGAGGAGAAAAAAGTTAAAAAAGTCCCATATGGACCACTGTCTGGAGGACCTAACTTGACTTTTTAACATAAGGAAGAGTCTATTAGGACATCATGTAGCTTTTAGACCTTCTGAGGACACTCTGAGGAGAAAAAAAGTTCAAAATGTCCCATATGGACCACTGTCTTGAGGTCCTGACTTGACTTTTTAACATGAGAAAGAGTCTATGAGGACAGAATGGAGCTTTTAGACCTTCTGGGGACCCTCTGAGGAGAAAAAAAGTTCAAAAGTTCCCATATGGACCACTGTCTGGAGGACCTAACTTGACTTTTTAACATCAGAAAGAGTCTATGAAGACATCATGTAGCTTTTAGACCTTCTGGGGACACTCTGAGGAGAAAAAAAGTTCAAAAGGTCCCATATGGACCACTGTCTGGAGGTCCTGACTTGACTTTTTAACATGAGAAAGAGTCTATGAGGACAGCAAGGAGCTTTTAGACCTTCTGGGGACCCTCTGAGGAGAAAAAAAGTTCAAAAGGTCCCATATGGATCACTGTCTGGAGGTCCTGACTTGACTTTTTAACATGAGAAAGAGTCTATGAGGACAGAATGGAGCTTTTAGACCTTGTGGGGACCGTCTGAGGAGAAAAAAAGTTCAAAAGGTCCCATATGGACCACTGTCTGGAGGTCCTGACTTGACTTTTTAACATGAGAAAGAGTCTATGAGGACAGCATGGAGCTTTTAGACCTTCTGGGGACCCTCTGAGGAGAAAAAAAGTTCAAAAGTTCCCATACGGACCACTGTCTGGAGGACTTGAATTGACTTTTTAACATCAGAAAGAGTCTATGAGGACATCATGTAGCTTTTAGACCTTCTGGGGACCCTCTGAGCAGAAAAAAAGTTCAAAAGGTCCCATATGGACCACTGTCTGGAGGTCCTGACTTGACTTTTTAACATGAGAAAGAGTCTATAAGGACAGCATGGAGATTTTAGACCTTCTGGGGACTCTCTGAGGAGAAAAAAAGTTCAAAAGGTCCCATATGGACCACTGTCTGGAGGTCCTGACTTGCCTATTTAACATCAGAAATAGTCTATGAGGACATCATGTAGCTTTTAGACCTTCTGGGGACCCTCTGAGGAGAAAAAAAGTTCAAAAGGTCCCATATGAACCACTGTCTGGAGGTCCTGACTTGACTTTTTAACATCAGAAAGAGTCTATGAGGACATCATGTAGCTTTTAGTCCTTCTGGGGACCCTCTGAGGAGAAAAAGTTCAAAAGGTCCCATATGGACCACTGTCTGGGGGACCTGACTTGACTTTTTAACATCAGAAAGAGTCTATGAGGACATCATGTAGCTTTTAGTCCTTCTGGGGACCCTCTGAGGAGAAAAAGTTCAAAAGGTCCCATTTGGACCACTGTCTGGAGGACCTGACTTGACTTTTTAACATGAGAAAGAGTCTATGAGGACATCATGTAGCTTTTAGACCTTCTGGGGACCCTCTGAGCAGAAAAAAAGTTCAAAAGGTCCCATATGGACCACTGTCTGGAGGTCCTGACTTGACTTTTTAACATCAGAAATAGTCTATGAGGACATGATGTAGCTTTTAGACCTTCTGGGCACCCTCTGAGGAGAAAAAAAGTTAAACAGGTCCCATATGGACTACTGTATGGCGGACTTGACTTGACCTTTTAACATCAGAAAGAGTCAATAAGGACATCATGTAGCTTTTAGGCCTTCTGGGGACCCTGTGAGGAGAAAAAAAGTTCAAAAGGTCCCATATGGACCACTGTCTGGAGGACCTGACTTGACTTTTTAACATGAGAAAGAGTCTATGATGACATCATGTAGCTTTTAGACCTTCTGGGGACCCTTTGAGGAGAAAAAAAGTTCAAAAGGTCCCATATGGACCACTGTCTTGAGGTCCTGACTTGACTTTTTAACATCAGAAAGAGTCTATGAGGACATCATGTAGCTTTTAGACCTTCTGGGGACCCTTTGAGGAGAAAAAAAGTTCAAAAGGTCCCATATGGACCACTGTCTTGAGGTCCTGACTTGACTTTTTAACATCAGAAAGAGTCTATGAGGACATCATGTAGCTTTTAGACCTTCTGGGGATCCTCTGAACAGAAAAAAAGTTCAAAAGGTCCCATATGGACCACTGTCTGGAGGTCCTGACTTGACTTTTTAACATCAGATAGAGTCTATGAGGACATCATGTAGCATTTAGACCTTCTGGGAACCCTCTGAGCAGAAAAAAAGTTCAAAAGGTCCCATATGGACCACTGTCTGGAGGTCCTGACTTGACTTTATAACATCAGATAGAGTCTATGAGGACATCAGGTAGCTTTTAGACCTTCTGGGGACCCTCTGAGCAAAAAAAAAGTTCAAAAGGTCCCATATGGACCACTGTCTGGAGGACCTGACTTGACTTTTTAACATCAGAAAGAGTCTATGAGGACATCATGTAGCTTTTAGACCTTCTGGGGACCCTCTGAGGAGAAAAAAAGTTCAAAAGGTCCCATATGGACCACTGTCTGGAGGACCTGACATGATTTTTTAACATCAGAAAGAGTCTATGAGGACATCATGTAACTTTTAGACCTTCTGGGGACCCTCTGAGCAGAAAAAAGTTCAAAAGGTCCCCATATAGACCACTGACTGGAGGACCTGACTTGACTTTTTAACATCAGAAAGAGTCTATGAGGACATCATGTAGCTTTTAGACCTTCTGGGGATCCTCTGAGCAGAAAAAAAGTTCAAAAGGTCCCATATGGACCACTGTCTGGAGGACCTGACTTGACTTTTTAACATCAGAAAGAGTCTATGAGGACATCATGTAGCTTTTAGTCCTTCTGGGGACCCTCTGAGGAGAAAAAAAGTTCAAAAGGTCCCATATGGACCACTGTCTGGAGGACCTGACTTGACTTTTTAACATGAGAAAGAGTCTATGATGACATCATGTAGCTTTTAGACCTTCTGGGGACCCTTTGAGGAAAAAAAAAGTTCAAAAGGTCCCATATGGACCACTGTCTTGAGGTCCTGACTTGACTTTTTAACATCAGAAAGAGTCTATGAGGACATCATGTAGCTTTTAGACCTTCTGGGGACCCTCTGAGCAAAAAAAAAGTTCAAAAGTTCCCATATGGACCACTGTCTGGAGGACTTGAATTGACTTTTTAACATCAGAAAGAGTCTATGAGGACATCATGTAGCTTTTAGACCTTCTGGGGACCCTCTGAGCAGAAAAAAAGTTCAAAAGGTCCCATATGGACCACTGTCTGGAGGTCCTGACTTGACTTTTTAACATCAGATAGAGTCTATGAGGACATCATGTAGCATTTAGACCTTCTGGGAACCCTCTGAGCAGAAAAAAAGTTCAAAAGGTCCCATATGGACCACTGTCTGGAGGTCCTGACTTGACTTTTTAACATCAGAAATAGTCTATGAGGACATGATGTAGCTTTTAGACCTTCTGGGCACCCTCTGAGGAGAAAAAAAGTTAAACAGGTCCCATATGGACTACTGTATGGCGGACTTGACTTGACCTTTTAACATCAGAAAGAGTCAATAAGGACATCATGTAGCTTTTAGGCCTTCTGGGGACCCTCTGAGGAGAAAAAAAGTTCAAAGGGTCCCATATGGACCACTGTCTGGAGGACCTGACTTGACTTTTTAACATGAGAAAGAGTCTATGATGACATCATGTAGCTTTTAGACCTTCTGGGGACCCTTTGAGGAGAAAAAAAGTTCAAAAGGTCCCATATGGACTACTGTCTTGAGGTCCTGACTTGACTTTTTAACATCAGAAAGAGTCTATGAGGACATCATGTAGCTTTTAGACCTTCTGGGGACCCTTTGAGGAGAAAAAAAGTTCAAAAGGTCCCATATGGACCACTGTCTTGAGGTCCTGACTTGACTTTTTAACATCAGAAAGAGTCTATGAGGACATCATGTAGCTTTTAGACCTTCTGGGGCCCCTCTGAGCAAAAATAAAGTTCAAAAGGTCCCATATGGACCACTGTCTGGAGGACCTGACTTGACTTTTTAACATCAGAAAGAGTCTATGAGGACATCATGTAGCTTTTAGACCTTCTGGGGACCCTCTGAGGACAAAAAAAGTTCAAAAGGTCCCATATAGACTAGTGTCTGGAGGACCTGACTTGCCTATTTAACATCAGAAATAGTCTATGAGGACATCATGTAGCTTTAAGACCTTCTGGGCACCCTCTAAGGAGAAAAAAAGTTCAAAAGTTCCCATATGGACCACTGTCTGGAGGACTTGAATTGACTTTTTAACATCAGAAAGAGTCTATGAGGACATCATGTAGCTTTTAGACCTTCTGGGGACCCTCTGAGCAGAAAAAAAGTTCAAAAGGTCCCATATGGACCACTGTCTGGAGGTCCTGACTTGACTTTTTAACATCAGATAGAGTCTATGAGGACATCATGTAGCATTTAGACCTTCTGGGAACCCTCTGAGCAGAAAAAAAGTTCAAAAGGTCCCATATGGACCACTGTCTGGAGGTCCTGACTTGACTTTTTAACATCAGAAATAGTCTATGAGGACATGATGTAGCTTTTAGACCTTCTGGGCACCCTCTGAGGAGAAAAAAAGTTAAACAGGTCCCATATGGACCACTGATTGGAGGACCTGACTTGACTTTTTAACATCAGAAAGAGTCTATGAAGACATCATGTAGCTTTTAGACCTTCTGGGGACCCTCTGAGGAGAAAAAAAGTTCAAAAGGTCCCATATGGACTAGTGTCTGGAGAACCTGACTTGACTTTTTAACATCAGAAATAGTCTATGAGGAAATCATGTAGCTTTTAGACCTTCTGGGCACCCTTTGAGGAGAAAAAAAGTTTAACAGGTCCCATATGGACCACTGATTGGAGGACCTGACTTGACTTTTTAACATCAGAAAGAGTCTATGAGGACATCCTGTAGCTTTGAGACCTTCTGGGGACCCCCTGAGGAGAAAAAAGTTTAAAAAGTCCCATATGGACCACTGTCTGGAGGACCTGACTTGACTTTTTAACATCAAAAAGAGTCTATGAGGACATCATGTAGCTTTTAGACCTTCTGGGGACACTCTGAGGAGAAAAAAAGTTCAAAAGGTCCCATATGGACCACTGTCTGGAGGTCCTGACTTGACTTTTTAACATCAGAAAGAGTCTATGAGGACATCATGTAGCTTTTAGGCCTTCTGGGGACCCTCTGAGGAGAAAAAAAGTTCAAAAGGTTCATATGGACTACTTTCTGGCGGTCTTAACATCATTATGTGACACATGTATAAATAGTTCTGAAAAATTTAATAGAAATAAAGTTTATATTTATGAATGTAAGCATGTGTATCCTACTCATTTCACATGAAAAGAAAGAGACAGAAAGGAGAGAAGCTAGAATCAGTGAACGTACATCAATACTGACTAAATTACCAGGGCAATAGCAATGATTAAAATCATGTCGGTTTAAGAGTACGACATAGGCTACCTTAAAAAATGTTTTTAGTTTTATTATGAAAAAAACGGAATGAGTTTTATTTCTTGAATCTTGAATGCATTGCAATCAACAAAGTGCATATTACTTTCAAATGTTATTCTTCCATGCAAAACGCTTGTGCAATGCAACTGCACGCTGTTGCAATGTAATGAAACGAATTAGTTCTTAAATGCATTGAAATGCAACAGAGTGCATATTACATTTAAATGTTATTCTTCCATGCAAAACGCTTGTGCAATGCAACAGCACGCTGTTGCAATGTAATGAAACGCATTAGTTCTTAAATGCATTGCAATGAAACAGAGTGCATATTACTTTTATATGTTATTCTTCCATGCAAAACGCTTGTGCAATGCAACAGCACGCTGTTGCAATGTAATGAAAGGCATTTTTTAATAGTTTTATGTAATGAAACTAAATTAGCAGGGCAATAGCAATGATTAAAATCATGTCGGTTTAAGAGTACGACATAGGCTACCTTAAAAAATGTTTTTAGTTTTATTATGAAAAAAACGCATTAGTTCTTGAATGCATTGCAATTCAACAAAGTGCATATAACTTTCAAATGTTATTCTTCCATGCAAAACGCTTTGCAATGCAACAGCACGCTTTTGCAATGTAATGAAACGCATTAGTTCTTGAATGCATTGCAATTCAACAAAGTGCATATTACTTTCAAATGTTATTCTTCCATGCAAAACGCTTGTGCAATGCAACAGCACGCTGTTGCAATGTGATGAAACGCATTAGTTCTCAAATGCATTGCAATGCAACAGAGTGCATAGTACTTTTAAATGTTATTCTTCCATGCAAAACGCTATGTACAGAAAAGCATTCTGGAGGACCTGAGTTGACTTTTTAACATGAGAAAGAGTTTATGAGGACATCATGTAGCTTTTAGACCTTCTGGGGACCCTCTGAGGAGAAAAAAAGTTCAAAAGGTGCCATATGGACCACTGACTGGAGGACCTGACTTGACTTTTTAACATCAGAAAGAGTCTATGAGGACATCATGTAGCTTTTAGACCTTCTGGGGATCCTCTGAACAGAAAAAAAGGTCAAAAAGTCCCATATGGACCACTCTCTAGAGAACCTGACTTGACTTTTTAACATCAGAAAGAGTCTATGAGGACATCATGTAGCTTTTAGTCCTTCTGGGGACCCTCTGAGGAGAAAAAAAGTTCAAAAGGTCCCATATGGACTAGTGTCTGGAGGACCTGACTTGACTTTTTAACATCAGAAATAGTCTATGAGGACATCATGTTGCTTGTAGACCTTCTGGGGACTCCCTGAGGAGAAAAAAGTTAAAAAAGTCCCATATGGACCACTGTCTGGAGGACCTAACTTGACTTTTTAACATAAGGAAGAGTCTATTAGGACATCATGTAGCTTTTAGACCTTCTGAGGACACTCTGAGGAGAAAAAAAGTTCAAAAGGTTCATATGGACTACTTTCTGGCGGTCTTAACATCATTATGTGACACATGTATAAATAGTTCTGAAAAATTTAATAGAAATAAAGTTTATATTTATGAATGTAAGCATGTGTATCCTACTCATTTCACATGAAAAGAAAGAGACAGAAAGGAGAGAAGCTAGAATCAGTGAACGTACATCAATACTGACTAAATTACCAGGGCAATAGCAATGATTAAAATCATGTCGGTTTAAGAGTACGACATAGGCTACCTTAAAAAATGTTTTTAGTTTTATTATGAAAAAAACGGAATGAGTTTTATTTCTTGAA
Organism: Gila orcuttii; assembly: GCA_026230005.1. Lineage (NCBI taxonomy): Eukaryota > Metazoa > Chordata > Actinopteri > Cypriniformes > Leuciscidae > Gila > Gila orcuttii. Next base: position 41,336,729 of record JAPDVR010000002.1, on the reverse strand, counting down.
TCTTGAATGCATTGCAATCAACAAAGTGCATATTACTTTCAAATGTTATTCTTCCATGCAAAACGCTTGTGCAATGCAACTGCACGCTGTTGCAATGTAATGAAACGAATTAGTTCTTAAATGCATTGAAATGCAACAGAGTGCATATTACATTTAAATGTTATTCTTCCATGCAAAACGCTTGTGCAATGCAACAGCACGCTGTTGCAATGTAATGAAACGCATTAGTTCTTAAATGCATTGCAATGAAACAGAGTGCATATTACTTTTATATGTTATTCTTCCATGCAAAACGCTTGTGCAATGCAACAGCACGCTGTTGCAATGTAATGAAAGGCATTTTTTAATAGTTTTATGTAATGAAACTAAATTAGCAGGGCAATAGCAATGATTAAAATCATGTCGGTTTAAGAGTACGACATAGGCTACCTTAAAAAATGTTTTTAGTTTTATTATGAAAAAAACGCATTAGTTCTTGAATGCATTGCAATTCAACAAAGTGCATATAACTTTCAAATGTTATTCTTCCATGCAAAACGCTTTGCAATGCAACAGCACGCTTTTGCAATGTAATGAAACGCATTAGTTCTTGAATGCATTGCAATTCAACAAAGTGCATATTACTTTCAAATGTTATTCTTCCATGCAAAACGCTTGTGCAATGCAACAGCACGCTGTTGCAATGTGATGAAACGCATTAGTTCTCAAATGCATTGCAATGCAACAGAGTGCATAGTACTTTTAAATGTTATTCTTCCATGCAAAACGCTATGTACAGAAAAGCATTCTGGAGGACCTGAGTTGACTTTTTAACATGAGAAAGAGTTTATGAGGACATCATGTAGCTTTTAGACTTTCTGGGGACCCTCTGAGGAGAAAAAAAGTTCAAAAGGTTCCATATGGACCACTGACTGGAGGACCTGACTTGACTTTTTAACATCAGAAAGAGTCTATGAGGACATCATGTAGCTTTTAGACCTTCTGGGGATCCTCTGAACAGAAAAAAAGGTCAAAAAGTCCCATATGGACCACTCTCTGGAGAACCTGACTTGACTTTTTAACATCAGAAAGAGTCTATGAGGACATCATGTAGCTTTTAGTCCTTCTGGGGACCCTCTGAGGAGAAAAAAAGTTCAAAAGGTCCCATATGGACTAGTGTCTGGAGGACCTGACTTGACTTTTTAACATCAGAAATAGTCTATGAGGACATCATGTAGCTTGTAGACCTTCTGGGGACTCCCTGAGGAGAAAAAAGTTAAAAAAGTCCCATATGGACCACTGTCTGGAGGACCTAACTTGACTTTTTAACATAAGGAAGAGTCTATTAGGACATCATGTAGCTTTTAGACCTTCTGAGGACACTCTGAGGAGAAAAAAAGTTCAAAATGTCCCATATGGACCACTGTCTTGAGGTCCTGACTTGACTTTTTAACATGAGAAAGAGTCTATGAGGACAGAATGGAGCTTTTAGACCTTCTGGGGACCCTCTGAGGAGAAAAAAAGTTCAAAAGTTCCCATATGGACCACTGTCTGGAGGACCTAACTTGACTTTTTAACATCAGAAAGAGTCTATGAAGACATCATGTAGCTTTTAGACCTTCTGGGGACACTCTGAGGAGAAAAAAAGTTCAAAAGGTCCCATATGGACCACTGTCTGGAGGTCCTGACTTGACTTTTTAACATGAGAAAGAGTCTATGAGGACAGCAAGGAGCTTTTAGACCTTCTGGGGACCCTCTGAGGAGAAAAAAAGTTCAAAAGGTCCCATATGGATCACTGTCTGGAGGTCCTGACTTGACTTTTTAACATGAGAAAGAGTCTATGAGGACAGAATGGAGCTTTTAGACCTTGTGGGGACCGTCTGAGGAGAAAAAAAGTTGAAAAGGTCCCATATGGACCACTGTCTGGAGGTCCTGACTTGACTTTTTAACATGAGAAAGAGTCTATGAGGACAGCATGGAGCTTTTAGACCTTCTGGGGACCCTCTGAGGAGAAAAAAAGTTCAAAAGTTCCCATACGGACCACTGTCTGGAGGACTTGAATTGACTTTTTAACATCAGAAAGAGTCTATGAGGACATCATGTAGCTTTTAGACCTTCTGGGGACCCTCTGAGCAGAAAAAAAGTTCAAAAGGTCCCATATGGACCACTGTCTGGAGGTCCTGACTTGACTTTTTAACATGAGAAAGAGTCTATAAGGACAGCATGGAGATTTTAGACCTTTTGGGGACTCTCTGAGGAGAAAAAAAGTTCAAAAGGTCCCATATGGACCACTGTCTGGAGGTCCTGACTTGCCTATTTAACATCAGAAATAGTCTATGAGGACATCATGTAGCTTTTAGACCTTCTGGGGACCCTCTGAGGAGAAAAAAAGTTCAAAAGGTCCCATATGAACCACTGTCTGGAGGTCCTGACTTGACTTTTTAACATCAGAAAGAGTCTATGAGGACATCATGTAGCTTTTAGTCCTTCTGGGGACCCTCTGAGGAGAAAAAGTTCAAAAGGTCCCATATGGACCACTGTCTGGGGGACCTGACTTGACTTTTTAACATCAGAAAGAGTCTATGAGGACATCATGTAGCTTTTAGTCCTTCTGGGGACCCTCTGAGGAGAAAAAGTTCAAAAGGTCCCATTTGGACCACTGTCTGGAGGACCTGACTTGACTTTTTAACATGAGAAAGAGTCTATGAGGACATCATGTAGCTTTTAGACCTTCTGGGGACCCTCTGAGCAGAAAAAAAGTTCAAAAGGTCCCATATGGACCACTGTCTGGAGGACCTGACTTGCCTATTTAGGACATCATGTAACTTTTAGACCTTCTGGGGACCCTCTGAGCAGAAAAAAGTTCAAAAGGTCCCCATATGGACCACTGACTGGAGGACCTGACTTGACTTTTTAACATCAGAAAGAGTCTATGAGGACATCATGTAGCTTTTAGACCTTCTGGGGACCCCCAGAGGAGAAAAGAAGTTCAAAAATTCCCATATGGACCACTGTCTGGATGACCTGACTTGACTTTTTAACATCAGAAAGAGTCTATGAGGACATCATGTAGCTTTTAGACCTTCTGGGGACCCTCTGAGGAGAAAAAAAGTTCAAAAGGTTCCATATGGACCACTGACTGGAGGACCTGACTTGACTTTTTAACATGAGAAAGAGTCTATGAGGACATCATGTAGCTTTTAGACCTTCTGGGGACCCTCTGAGGAGAAAAAAAGTTCAAAAGGTCCCATATGGACCACTGTCTGGAGGACCTGACTTGATTTTTTAACATCAGAAAGAGTCTGTGAGGACATCATGTAACTTTTAGACCTTTTGGGGACCCTCTGAGCAGAAAAAAGTTCAAAAGGTCCCCATATGGACCACTGTCTGGAGGACCTGACTTGACTTTTTAACATCAGAAATAGTCTATGAGGACATCATGTAGCTTGTAGACCTTCTGGGGACTCCCTAAGGAGAAAAAAGTTAAAAAAGTCCCATATGGACCACTGTCTGGAGGTCCTGACTTGACTTTTTAACATCAGATAGAGTCTATGAGGACATCATGTAGCATTTAGACCTTCTGGGAACCCTCTGAGCAGAAAAAAAGTTCAAAAGGTCCCATATGGACCACTGTCTGGAGGTCCTGACTTGACTTTTTAACATCAGATAGAGTCTATGAGGACATCATGTAGCATTTAGACCTTCTGGGAACCCTCTGAGCAGAAAAAAAGTTCAAAAGGTCCCATATGGACCACTGTCTGGAGGTCCTGACTTGACTTTTTAACATCAGAAAGAGTCTATGAGGACATCATGTAGCTTTTAGACCTTCTGGGGATCCTCTGAACAGAAAAAAAGTTCAAAAGGTCCCATATGGACCACTGTCTGGAGGTCCTGACTTGACTTTTTAACATCAGAAAGAGTCTATGAGGACATCATGTAGCTTTTAGACCTTCTGGGGACCCTCTGAGGACAAAAAAAGTTAAAAAGGTCCCATATAGACTAGTGTCTGGAGGACCTGACTTGCCTATTTAACATCAGAAATAGTCTATGAGGACATCATGTAGCTTTAAGACCTTCTGGGCACCCTCTGAGGAGAAAAAAAGTTCAACAGGTCCCATATGGACCACTGTCTGGAGGTCCTGACTTGACTTTTTAACATCAGATAGAGTCTATGAGGACATCAGGTAGCTTTTAGACCTTCTGGGGACCCTCTGAGCAAAAAAAAAGTTCAAAAGGTCCCATATGGACCACTGTCTGGAGGACCTGACTTGACTTTTTAACATCAGAAAGAGTCTATGAGGACATCATGTAGCTTTTAGACCTTCTGGGGATCCTCTGAACAGAAAAAAAGTTCAAAAGGTCCCATATGGACCACTGTCTGGAGGTCCTGACTTGACTTTTTAACATCAGAAAGAGTCTATGAGGACATCATGTAGCTTTTAGACCTTCTGGGGACCCTCTGAGGACAAAAAAAGTTCAAAAGGTCCCATATAGACTAGTGTCTGGAGGACCTGACTTGCCTATTTAACATCAGATAGAGTCTATGAGGACATCATGTAGCATTTAGACCTTCTGGGAACCCTCTGAGCAGAAAAAAAGTTCAAAAGGTCCCATATGGACCACTGTCTGGAGGTCCTGAATTGACTTTTTAACATCAGATAGAGTCTATGAGGACATCAGGTAGCTTTTAGACCTTCTGGGGACCCTCTGAGCAAAAAAAAAGTTCAAAAGGCCCCATATGGACCACTGTCTGGAGGACCTGACTTGACTTTTTAACATCAGAAAGAGTCTATGAGGACATCATGTAGCTTTTAGACCTTCTGGGGACCCTCTGAGGAGAAAAAAAGTTCAACAGGTCCCATATGGACCACTGACTGGAGGACCTGACTTGACTTTTTAACATCAGAAAGAGTCTATGAGGACATCATGTAGCTTTAAGACCTTCTGGGCACCCTCTGAGGAGAAAAAAAGTTCAACAGGTCCCATATGGACCACTTACTGGAGGACCTGACTTGACTTTTTAACATAAGAGAGAGTCTATGAGGACACCATGTAGCTTTTAGACCTTCTGGGGACCCTCTGAGGACAAAATAAGTTCAAAAGGTCCCATATAGACTAGTGTCTGGACGACCTGACTTGCCTCTTTAACATCAGAAATAGTCTATGAGGACATCTAGTAGCTTTAAGACCTTCTGGGCACCCTCTGAGGAGAAAAAAAGTTCAACAGGTCCCATATGGACCACTTACTGGAGGACCTGACTTGACTTTTTAACATCAGAAAGAGTCTATGAGGACATCATGTAGCTTTTAGACCTTCTGGGGATCCTCTGAACAGAAAAAAAGTTCAAAAGGTCCCATATGGACCACTGTCTGGAGGTCCTGACTTGACTTTTTAACATCAGATAGAGTCTATGAGGACATCATGTAGCATTTAGACCTTCTGGGAACCCTCTGAGCAAAAAAAAAGTTCAAAAGGTCCCATATGGACCATTGTCTGGAGGACCTGACTTGACTTTTTAACATCAGAAAGAGTCTATGAGGACATCATGTAGCTTTTAGACCTTCTGGGGACCCTCTGAGGAGAAAAAAAGTTCAAAAGGTCCCACATGGACCACTGTCTGGAGGACCTGACTTGATTTTTTAACATCAGAAAGAGTCTATGAGGACATCATGTAAATTTTACACCTTTTGGGGACCCTCTGAGCATAAAAAAGTTCAAAAGGTCCCCATATGGACCACTGACTGGAGGACCTGACTTGACTTTTTAACATCAGAAAGAGTCTATGAGGACATCATGTAGCTTTTAGACCTTCTGGGGATCCTCTGAGCAGAAAAAAAGTTCAAAAGTTCCCATATGGACCACTGTCTGGAGGACTTGAATTGACTTTTTAACATCAGAAAGAGTCTATGAGGACATCATGTAGCTTTTAGACCTTCTGGGGACCCTCTGAGCAGAAAAAAAGTTCAAAAGGTCCCATATGGACCACTGTCTGGAGGTCCTGACTTGACTTTTTAACATCAGAAAGAGTCTATGAGGACATCATTTAGCTTTTAGACCTTCTGGGGGCCCTCTGAGGAGAAAAAAAGTTCAAAAGGTCCCATATGAACCACTGTCTGGAGGTCCTGACTTGACTTTTTAACATCAGAAAGAGTCTATGAGGACATCATGTAGCTTTTAGACCTTCTGGGGACCCTCTGAGGACAAAAAAAGTTCAAAAGGTCCCATATAGACTAGTGTCTGGAGGACCTGACTTGCCTGTTTAACATCAGAAATAGTCTATGAGGACATCATGTAGCTTTAAGACCTTCTGGGCACCCTCTGAGGAGAAAAAAAGTTCAACAGGTCCCATATGGACCACTTACTGGAGGACCTGACTTGACTTTTTAACATAAGAGAGAGTCTATGAGGACACCATGTAGCTTTTAGACCTTCTGGGGACCCTCTGAGGAGAAAAAAAGTTCAACAGGTCCCATATGGACCACTGACTGGAGGACCTGACTTGACTTTTTAACATCAGAAAGAGTCTATGAGGACATCAAGTAGCTTTTAGACCTTCTGGGGATCCTCTGAACAGAAAAAAAGTTCAAAAGGTCCCATATGGACCAATGTCTGGAGGTCCTGACTTGACTTTTTAACATCAGATAGAGTCTATGAGGACATCATGTAGCATTTAGACCTTCTGGGAACCCTCTGAGCAGAAAAAAAGTTCAAAAGGCCCCATATGGACCACTGTCTGGAGGACCTGACTTGACTTTTTAACATCAGAAAGAGTCTATGAGGACATCATGTAGCTTTTAGACCTTCTGGGGACCCTCTGAGGAGAAAAAAGTTCAACAGGTCCCATATTGACCACTGACTGGAGGACCTGACTTGACTTTTTAACATCAGAAAGAGTCTATGAGGACATCATGTAGCTTTTAGACCTTCTGGGGACCCTCTGAGCAAAAAAAAAGTTCAAAAGGTCCCATATGGACCACTGTCTGGAGGACCTGACTTGACTTTTTAACATCAGAAAGAGTCTATGAGGACATCATGTAGCTTTTAGACCTTCTGGGGACCCTCTGAGGACAAAAAAAGTTCAAAAGGTCCCATATAGACTAGTGTCTGGAGGACCTGACTTGCCTATTTAACATCAGATAGAGTCTATGAGGACATCATGTAGCATTTAGACCTTCTGGGAACCCTCTGAGCAGAAAAAAAGTTCAAAAGGTCCCATATGGACCACTGTCTGGAGGTCCTGACTTGACTTTTTAACATCAGATAGAGTCTATGAGGACATCATGTAGCTTTTAGACCTTCTGGGGATCCTCTGAACAGAAAAAAAGTTCAAAAGGTCCTATATGGACCACTGTCTGGAGGTCCTGACTTGACTTTTTAACATCAGATAGAGTCTATGAGGACATCATGTAGCATTTAGACCTTCTGGGAACCCTCTGAGCAGAAAAAAAGTTCAAAAGGTCCCATATGGACCACTGTCTGGAGGTCCTGACTTGACTTTTTAACATCAGATAGAGTCTATGAGGACATCAGGTAGCTTTTAGACCTTCTGGGGACCCTCTGAGGAGAAAAAAGTTCAACAGGTCCCATATTGACCACTGACTGGAGGACCTGACTTGACTTTTTAACATCAGAAAGAGTCTATGAGGACATCATGTAGCTTTTAGACCTTCTGGGGACCCTCTGAGCAAAAAAAAAGTTCAAAAGGTCCCATATGGACCACTGTCTGGAGGACCTGACTTGACTTTTTAACATCAGAAAGAGTCTATGAGGACATCATGTAGCTTTTAGACCTTCTGGGGACCCTCTGAGGACAAAAAAAGTTCAAAAGGTCCCATATAGACTAGTGTCTGGAGGACCTGACTTGCCTATTTAACATCAGATAGAGTCTATGAGGACATCATGTAGCATTTAGACCTTCTGGGAACCCTCTGAGCAGAAAAAAAGTTCAAAAGGTCCCATATGGACCACTGTCTGGAGGTCCTGACTTGACTTTTTAACATCAGATAGAGTCTATGAGGACATCATGTAGCTTTTAGACCTTCTGGGGATCCTCTGAACAGAAAAAAAGTTCAAAAGGTCCTATATGGACCACTGTCTGGAGGTCCTGACTTGACTTTTTAACATCAGATAGAGTCTATGAGGACATCATGTAGCATTTAGACCTTCTGGGAACCCTCTGAGCAGAAAAAAAGTTCAAAAGGTCCCATATGGACCACTGTCTGGAGGTCCTGACTTGACTTTTTAACATCAGATAGAGTCTATGAGGACATCAGGTAGCTTTTAGACCTTCTGGGGACCCTCTGAGCAAAAAAAAAGTTAAAAAAGGTCCCATATGGACCACTGTCTGGAGGACCTGACTTGACTTTTTTAACATCAGAAAGAGTCTATGAGGACATCATGTAGCTTTTAGACCTTCTGGGGACCCTCTGAGGAGAAAAAAAGTTCAAAAGGTCCCATATGGACCACTGTCTGGAGGACCTGACTTGATTTTTTAACATCAGAAAGAGTCTATGAGGACATCATGTAACTTTTAGACCTTCTGGGGACCCTCTGAGCAGAAAAAAGTTCAAAAGGTCCCCATATGGACCACTGACTGGAGGACCTGACTTGACTTTTTAACATCAGAAAGAGTCTATGAGGACATCATGTAGCTTTTAGTCCTTCTGGGGACCCTCTGAGGAGAAAAAGTTCAAAAGGTCCCATATGGACCACTGTCTGGGGGACCTGACTTGACTTTTTAACATCAGAAAGAGTCTATGAGGACATCATGTAGCTTTTAGACCTTCTGGGGACCCCCAGAGGAGAAAAGAAGTTCAAAAATTCCCATATGGACCACTGTCTGGAGGACCTGACTTGACTTTTTAACATCAGAAAGAGTCTATGAGGACATCATGTAGCTTTTAGACCTTCTGGGGACCCTCTGAGGAGAAAAAAAGTTCAAAAGGTTCCATATGGACCACTGACTGGAGGACCTGACTTGACTTTTTAACATGAGAACGAGTCTATGAGGACATCATGTAGCTTTTAGACCTTCTGGGGACCCTCTGAGGAGAAAAAAAGTTCAAAAGGTCCCATATGAACCACTGTCTGGAGGTCCTGACTTGACTTTTTAACATCAGAAAGAGTCTATGAGGACATCATGTAGCTTTTAGACCTGCTGGGGACCCTCTGAGGAGAAAAAAAGTTCAAAAGGTCCCATATGGACTAGTGTCTGGAGGACCTGACTTGACTTTTTAACATCAGAAATAGTCTATGAGGACATCATGTAGCTTTTAGACCTTCTGGGCACCCTCTGAGGAGAAAAAAAGTTCAACAGGTCCCATATGGACCACTGATTGGAGGACCTGACTTGACTTTTTAACATCAGAAAGAGTCTATAAGGACATCATGTAGCTTTTAGACCTTCTGGGGACCCTCTGAGGAGAAAAAAAGTTCAAAAGGTCCCATATGGACTAGTGTCTGGTGGACCTGACTTGACTTTTTAACATCAGAAATAGTCTATGAGGACATCATGTAGCTTTTAGACCTTCTGGGCACCCTGTGAGGAGAAAAAAAGTTCAACAGGTCCCATATGGACCACTGATTGGAGGACCTGACTTGCCTATTTAACATCAGAAATAGTCTATGAGGACATCATGTTGCTTTAAGACCTTCTGGGCACCCTCTGAGCAGAAAAAAAGTTCAACAGGTCCCATATGGACCACTGTCTGGAGGACCTGACTTGACTTTTTAACATCAGAAAGAGTCTATGAGGACATCATGTAGCTTTTAGACCTTCTGGGGACCCGCTGAGGAGAAAAGAAGTTCAAAAATTCCCATATGGACCACTGTCTGGATGACCTGACTTGACTTTTTAACATCAGAAAGAGTCTATGAGGACATAATGTAGCTTTTAGACCTTCTGGGGAACCTCTGAGGAGAAAAAAAGTTCAAAAGGTCCTATATGGACCACTGACTGGAGGACCTGACTTGACTTTTTAACATCAGAAAGAGTCTATTAGGACATCATGTAGCTTTTAGACCTTCTGGGGATCCTCTGAACAGAAAAAAAGTTCAAAAGGTCCCATATAGACCACTCTCTGGAGGACCTGACTTGACTTTTTAACATCAGAAAGAGTCTATGAGGACATCATGTAGCTTTTAGACCTTCTGGGGACCCTCTGAGGAGAAAAAAAGTTCAAAAGGTCCCATATGGACCACTGTCTGGAGGACCTGACTTGATTTTATAACATCAGAAAGAGTCTATGAGGACATCATGTAACTTTTAGACCTTTTGGGGACCCTCTGAGCAGAAAAAAGTTCAAAAGGTCCCCATATGGACCACTGACTGGAGGACCTGACTTGACTTTTTAACATCAGAAAGAGTCTATGAGGACATCATGTAGCTTTTAGACCTTCTGGGGATCCTCTGAGCAGAAAAAAAGTTCAAAAGTTCCCATATGGACCACTGTCTGGAGGACTTGAATTGACTTTTTAACATCAGAAAGAGTCTATGAGGACATCATGTAGCTTTTAGACCTTCTGGGGACCCTCTGAGCAGAAAAAAAGTTCAAAAGGTCCCATATGGACCACTGTCTGGAGGTCCTGACTTGACTTTTTAACATCAGAAAGAGTCTATGAGGACATCATTTAGCTTTTAGACCTTCTGGGGACCCTGTGAGGAGAAAAAAAGTTCAAAAGGTCCCATATGAACCACTGTCTGGAGGTCCTGACTTGACTTTTTAACATCAGAAAGAGTCTATGAGGACATCATGTAGCTTTTAGAGCTTCTGGGGACCCTCTGAGGACAAAAAAAGTTCAAAAGGTCCCATATAGACTAGTGTCTGGAGGACCTGACTTGCCTGTTTAACATCAGAAATAGTCTATGAGGACATCATGTAGCTTTAAGACCTTCTGGGCACCCTCTGAGGAGAAAAAAAGTTCAACAGGTCCCATATGGACCACTTACTGGATGACCTGACTTGACTTTTTAACATAAGAGAGAGTCTATGAGGACACCATGTAGCTTTTAGACCTTCTGGGGACCCTCTGAGGAGAAAAAAAGTTCAACAGGTCCCATATGGACCACTGACTGGAGGACCTGACTTGACTTTTTAACATCAGAAAGAGTCTATGAGGACATCATGTAGCTTTTAGACCTTCTGGGGACCCCCAGAGGAGAAAAGAAGTTCAAAAATTCCCATATGGACCACTGTCTGGATGACCTGACTTGACTTTTTAACATCAGAAAGAGTCTATGAGGACATCATGTAGCTTTTAGACCTTCTGGGGACCCTCTGAGGAGAAAAAAAGTTCAAAAGGTTCCATATGGACCACTGACTGGAGGACCTGACTTGACTTTTTAACATGAGAAAGAGTCTATGAGGACATCATGTAGCTTTTAGACCTTCTGGGGACCCTCTGAGGAGAAAAAAAGTTCAAAAGGTCCCATATGGACCACTGTCTGGAGGACCTGACTTGATTTTTTAACATCAGAAAGAGTCTGTGAGGACATCATGTAACTTTTAGACCTTTTGGGGACCCTCTGAGCAGAAAAAAGTTCAAAAGGTCCCCATATGGACCACTGTCTGGAGGACCTGACTTGACTTTTTAACATCAGAAATAGTCTATGAGGACATCATGTAGCTTGTAGACCTTCTGGGGACTCCCTGAGGAGAAAAAAGTTAAAAAAGTCCCATATGGACCACTGTCTGGAGGTCCTGACTTGACTTTTTAACATCAGATAGAGTCTATGAGGACATCATGTAGCATTTAGACCTTCTGGGAACCCTCTGAGCAGAAAAAAAGTTCAAAAGGTCCCATATGGACCACTGTCTGGAGGTCCTGACTTGACTTTTTAACATCAGATAGAGTCTATGAGGACATCATGTAGCATTTAGACCTTCTGGGAACCCTCTGAGCAGAAAAAAAGTTCAAAAGGTCCCATATGGACCACTGTCTGGAGGTCCTGACTTGACTTTTTAACATCAGAAAGAGTCTATGAGGACATCATGTAGCTTTTAGACCTTCTGGGGATCCTCTGAACAGAAAAAAAGTTCAAAAGGTCCCATATGGACCACTGTCTGGAGGTCCTGACTTGACTTTTTAACATCAGAAAGAGTCTATGAGGACATCATGTAGCTTTTAGACCTTCTGGGGACCCTCTGAGGACAAAAAAAGTTAAAAAGGTCCCATATAGACTAGTGTCTGGAGGACCTGACTTGCCTATTTAACATCAGAAATAGTCTATGAGGACATCATGTAGCTTTAAGACCTTCTGGGCACCCTCTGAGGAGAAAAAAAGTTCAAAAGGTCCCATATGGACCACTGTCTGGAGGTCCTGACTTGACTTTTTAACATCAGATAGAGTCTATGAGGACATCAGGTAGCTTTTAGACCTTCTGGGGACCCTCTGAGCAAAAAAAAAGTTCAAAAGGTCCCATATGGACCACTGTCTGGAGGACCTGACTTGACTTTTTAACATCAGAAAGAGTCTATGAGGACATCATGTAGCTTTTAGACCTTCTGGGGATCCTCTGAACAGAAAAAAAGTTCAAAAGGTCCCATATGGACCACTGTCTGGAGGTCCTGACTTGACTTTTTAACATCAGAAAGAGTCTATGAGGACATCATGTAGCTTTTAGACCTTCTGGGGACCCTCTGAGGACAAAAAAAGTTCAAAAGGTCCCATATAGACTAGTGTCTGGAGGACCTGACTTGCCTATTTAACATCAGATAGAGTCTATGAGGACATCATGTAGCATTTAGACCTTCTGGGAACCCTCTGAGCAGAAAAAAAGTTCAAAAGGTCCCATATGGACCACTGTCTGGAGGTCCTGAATTGACTTTTTAACATCAGATAGAGTCTATGAGGACATCAGGTAGCTTTTAGACCTTCTGGGGACCCTCTGAGCAAAAAAAAAGTTCAAAAGGCCCCATATGGACCACTGTCTGGAGGACCTGACTTGACTTTTTAACATCAGAAAGAGTCTATGAGGACATCATGTAGCTTTTAGACCTTCTGGGGACCCTCTGAGGAGAAAAAAAGTTCAACAGGTCCCATATGGACCACTGACTGGAGGACCTGACTTGACTTTTTAACATCAGAAAGAGTCTATGAGGACATCATGTAGCTTTAAGACCTTCTGGGCACCCTCTGAGGAGAAAAAAAGTTCAACAGGTCCCATATGGACCACTTACTGGAGGACCTGACTTGACTTTTTAACATAAGAGAGAGTCTATGAGGACACCATGTAGCTTTTAGACCTTCTGGGGACCCTCTGAGGACAAAATAAGTTCAAAAGGTCCCATATAGACTAGTGTCTGGACGACCTGACTTGCCTCTTTAACATCAGAAATAGTCTATGAGGACATCTAGTAGCTTTAAGACCTTCTGGGCACCCTCTGAGGAGAAAAAAAGTTCAACAGGTCCCATATGGACCACTTACTGGAGGACCTGACTTGACTTTTTAACATCAGAAAGAGTCTATGAGGACATCATGTAGCTTTTAGACCTTCTGGGGATCCTCTGAACAGAAAAAAAGTTCAAAAGGTCCCATATGGACCACTGTCTGGAGGTCCTGACTTGACTTTTTAACATCAGATAGAGTCTATGAGGACATCATATAGCATTTAGACCTTCTGGGAACCCTCTGAGCAAAAAAAAAGTTCAAAAGGTCCCATATGGACCATTGTCTGGAGGACCTGACTTGACTTTTTAACATCAGAAAGAGTCTATGAGGACATCATGTAGCTTTTAGACCTTCTGGGGACCCTCTGAGGAGAAAAAAAGTTCAAAAGGTCCCACATGGACCACTGTCTGGAGGACCTGACTTGATTTTTTAACATCAGAAAGAGTCTATGAGGACATCATGTAAATTTTAGACCTTTTGGGGACCCTCTGAGCATAAAAAAGTTCAAAAGGTCCCCATATGGACCACTGACTGGAGGACCTGACTTGACTTTTTAACATCAGAAAGAGTCTATGAGGACATCATGTAGCTTTTAGACCTTCTGGGGATCCTCTGAGCAGAAAAAAAGTTCAAAAGTTCCCATATGGACCACTGTCTGGAGGACTTGAATTGACTTTTTAACATCAGAAAGAGTCTATGAGGACATCATGTAGCTTTTAGACCTTCTGGGGACCCTCTGAGCAGAAAAAAAGTTCAAAAGGTCCCATATGGACCACTGTCTGGAGGTCCTGACTTGACTTTTTAACATCAGAAAGAGTCTATGAGGACATCATTTAGCTTTTAGACCTTCTGGGGGCCCTCTGAGGAGAAAAAAAGTTCAAAAGGTCCCATATGAACCACTGTCTGGAGGTCCTGACTTGACTTTTTAACATCAGAAAGAGTCTATGAGGACATCATGTAGCTTTTAGACCTTCTGGGGACCCTCTGAGGACAAAAAAAGTTCAAAAGGTCCCATATAGACTAGTGTCTGGAGGACCTGACTTGCCTGTTTAACATCAGAAATAGTCTATGAGGACATCATGTAGCTTTAAGACCTTCTGGGCACCCTCTGAGGAGAAAAAAAGTTCAACAGGTCCCATATGGACCACTTACTGGAGGACCTGAATTGACTTTTTAACATAAGAGAGAGTCTATGAGGACACCATGTAGCTTTTAGACCTTCTGGGGACCCTCTGAGGAGAAAAAAAGTTCAACAGGTCCCATATGGACCACTGACTGGAGGACCTGACTTGACTTTTTAACATCAGAAAGAGTCTATGAGGACATCAGGTAGCTTTTAGACCTTCTGGGGATCCTCTGAACAGAAAAAAAGTTCAAAAGGTCCCATATGGACCACTGTATGGAGGTCCTGACTTGACTTTTTAACATCAGATAGAGTCTATGAGGACATCATGTAGCATTTAGACCTTCTGGGAACCCTCTGAGCAGAAAAAAAGTTCAAAAGGCCCCATATGGACCACTGTCTGGAGGACCTGACTTGACTTTTTAACATCAGAAAGAGTCTATGAGGATATCATGTAGCTTTTAGACCTTCTGGGGACCCTCTGAGGAGAAAAAAGTTCAACAGGTCCCATATTGACCACTGACTGGAGGACCTGACTTGACTTTTTAACATCAGAAAGAGTCTATGAGGACATCATGTAGCTTTTAGACCTTCTGGGGACCCTCTGAGCAAAAAAAAAGTTCAAAAGGTCCCATATGGACCACTGTCTGGAGGACCTGACTTGACTTTTTAACATCAGAAAGAGTCTATGAGGACATCATGTAGCTTTTAGACCTTCTGGGGACCCTCTGAGGACAAAAAAAGTTCAAAAGGTCCCATATAGACTAGTGTCTGGAGGACCTGACTTGCCTATTTAACATCAGATAGAGTCTATGAGGACATCATGTAGCATTTAGACGTTCTGGGAACCCTCTGAGCAGAAAAAAAGTTCAAAAGGTCCCATATGGACCACTGTCTGGAGGTCCTGACTTGACTTTTTAACATCAGATAGAGTCTATGAGGACATCATGTAGCATTTAGACCTTCTGGGAACCCTCTGAGCAGAAAAAAAGTTCAAAAGGTCCCATATGGACCACTGTCTGGAGGTCCTGACTTGACTTTTTAACATCAGATAGAGTCTATGAGGACATCAGGTAGCTTTTAGACCTTCTGGGGACCCTCTGAGCAAAAAAAAAAGTTCAAAAGGCCCCATATGGACCACTGTCTGGAGGACCTGACTTGACTTTTTAACATCAGAAAGAGTCTATGAGGACATCATGTAGCTTTTAGACCTTCTGGGGACCCTCTGAGGAGAAAAAAAGTTCAACAGGTCCCATATGGACCACTGACTGGAGGACCTGACTTGACTTTTTAACATCAGAAAGAGTCTATGAGGACATCATGTAGCTTTTAGACCTTCTGGGGATCCTCTGAACAGAAAAAAAGTTCAAAAGGTCCCATATGGACCACTGTCTGGAGGTCCTGACTTGACTTTTTAACATCAGAAAGAGTCTATGAGGACATCATGTAGCTTTTAGACCTTCTGGGGACGCTCTGAGGACAAAAAAAGTTAAAAAGGTCCCATATAGACTAGTGTCTGGAGGACCTGACTTGCCTATTTAACATCAGAAATAGTCTATGAGGACATCATGTAGCTTTAAGACCTTCTGGGCACCCTCTGAGGAGAAAAAAAGTTCAAAAGGTCCCATATGGACCACTGTCTGGAGGTCCTGACTTGACTTTTTAACATCAGATAGAGTCTATGAGGACATCAGGTAGCTTTTAGACCTTCTGGGGACCCTCTGAGCAAAAAAAAAGTTCAAAAGGTCCCATATGGACCACTGTCTGGAGGACCTGACTTGACTTTTTAACATCAGAAAGAGTCTATGAGGACATCATGTAGCTTTTAGACCTTCTGGGGATCCTCTGAACAGAAAAAAAGTTCAAAAGGTCCCATATGGACCACTGTCTGGAGGTCCTGACTTGACTTTTTAACATCAGAAAGAGTCTATGAGGACATCATGTAGCTTTTAGACCTTCTGGGGACCCTCTGAGGACAAAAAAAGTTCAAAAGGTCCCATATAGACTAGTGTCTGGAGGACCTGACTTGCCTATTTAACATCAGATAGAGTCTATGAGGACATCATGTAGCATTTAGACCTTCTGGGAACCCTCTGAGCAGAAAAAAAGTTCAAAAGGTCCCATATGGACCACTGTCTGCAGGTCCTGAATTGACTTTTTAACATCAGATAGAGTCTATGAGGACATCAGGTAGCTTTTAGACCTTCTGGGGACCCTCTGAGCAAAAAAAAAGTTCAAAAGGCCCCATATGGACCACTGTCTGGAGGACCTGACTTGACTTTTTAACATCAGAAAGAGTCTATGAGGACATCATGTAGCTTTTAGACCTTCTGGGGACCCTCTGAGGAGAAAAAAAGTTCAACAGGTCCCATATGGACCACTGACTGGAGGACCTGACTTGACTTTTTAACATCAGAAAGAGTCTATGAGGACATCATGTAGCTTTAAGACCTTCTGGGCACCCTCTGAGGAGAAAAAAAGTTCAACAGGTCCCATATGGACCACTTACTGGAGGACCTGACTTGACTTTTTAACATAAGAGAGAGTCTATGAGGACACCATGTAGCTTTTAGACCTTCTGGGGACCCTCTGAGGACAAAATAAGTTCAAAAGGTCCCATATAGACTAGTGTCTGGACGACCTGACTTGCCTGTTTAACATCAGAAATAGTCTATGAGGACATCTAGTAGCTTTAAGACCTTCTGGGCACCCTCTGAGGAGAAAAAAAGTTCAACAGGTCCCATATGGACCACTTACTGGAGGACCTGACTTGACTTTTTAACATCAGAAAGAGTCTATGAGGACATCATGTAGCTTTTAGACCTTCTGGGGATCCTCTGAACAGAAAAAAAGTTCAAAAGGTCCCATATGGACCACTGTCTGGAGGTCCTGACTTGACTTTTTAACATCAGATAGAGTCTATGAGGACATCATGTAGCATTTAGACCTTCTGGGAACCCTCTGAGCAAAAAAAAAGTTCAAAAGGTCCCATATGGACCATTGTCTGGAGGACCTGACTTGACTTTTTAACATCAGAAAGAGTCTATGAGGACATCATGTAGCTTTTAGACCTTCTGGGGACCCTCTGAGGAGAAAAAAAGTTCAAAAGGTCCCACATGGACCACTGTCTGGAGGACCTGACTTGATTTTTTAACATCAGAAAGAGTCTATGAGGACATCATGTAAATTTTAGACCTTTTGGGGACCCTCTGAGCATAAAAAAGTTCAAAAGGTCCCCATATGGACCACTGACTGGAGGACCTGACTTGACTTTTTAACATCAGAAAGAGTCTATGAGGACATCATGTAGCTTTTAGACCTTCTGGGGATCCTCTGAGCAGAAAAAAAGTTCAAAAGTTCCCATATGGACCACTGTCTGGAGGACTTGAATTGACTTTTTAACATCAGAAAGAGTCTATGAGGACATCATATAGCTTTTAGACCTTCTGGGGACCCTCTGAGTAGAAAAAAAGTTCAAAAGGTCCCATATGGACCACTGTCTGGAGGTCCTGACTTGACTTTTTAACATCAGAAAGAGTCTATGAGGACATCGTTTAGTCTTTAGACCTTCTGGGGGCCCTCTGAGGAGAAAAAAAGTTCAAAAGGTCCCATATGAACCACTGTCTGGAGGTCCTGACTTGACTTTTTAACATCAGAAAGAGTCTATGAGGACATCATGTAGCTTTTAGACCTTCTGGGGACCCTCTGAGGACAAAAAAAGTTCAAAAGGTCCCATATAGACTAGTGTCTGGAGGACCTGACTTGCCTGTTTAACATCAGAAATAGTCTATGAGGACATCATGTAGCTTTAAGACCTTCTGGGCACCCTCTGAGGAGAAAAAAAGTTCAACAGGTCCCATATGGACCACTTACTGGAGGACCTGACTTGACTTTTTAACATAAGAGAGAGTCTATGAGGACACCATGTAGCTTTTAGACCTTCTGGGGACCCTCTGAGGAGAAAAAAAGTTCAACAGGTCCCATATGGACCACTGACTGGAGGACCTGACTTGACTTTTTAACATCAGAAAGAGTCTATGAGGACATCAAGTAGCTTTTAGACCTTCTGGGGATCCTCTGAACAGAAAAAAAGTTCAAAAGGTCCCATATGGACCACTGTCTGGAGGTCCTGACTTGACTTTTTAACATCAGATAGAGTCTATGAGGACATCATGTAGCATTTAGACCTTCTGGGAACCCTCTGAGCAGAAAAAAAGTTCAAAAGGCCCCATATGGACCACTGTCTGGAGGACCTGACTTGACTTTTTAACATCAGAAAGAGTCTATGAGGACATCATGTAGCTTTTAGACCTTCTGGGGACCCTCTGAGGAGAAAAAAGTTCAACAGGTCCCATATTGACCACTGACTGGAGGACCTGACTTGACTTTTTAACATCAGAAAGAGTCTATGAGGACATCATGTAGCTTTTAGACCTTCTGGGGACCCTCTGAGGACAAAAAAAGTTCAAAAGGTCCCATATAGACTAGTGTCTGGAGGACCTGACTTGCCTATTTAACATCAGATAGAGTCTATGAGGACATCATGTAGCATTTAGACCTTCTGGGAACCCTCTGAGCAGAAAAAAAGTTCAAAAGGTCCCATATGGACCACTGTCTGGAGGTCCTGACTTGACTTTTTAACATCAGATAGAGTCTATGAGGACATCATGTAGCTTTTAGACCTTCTGGGGATCCTCTGAACAGAAAAAAAGTTCAAAAGGTCCTACATGGACCACTGTCTGGAGGTCCTGACTTGACTTTTTAACATCAGATAGAGTCTATGAGGACATCATGTAGCATTTAGACCTTCTGGGAACCCTCTGAGCAGAAAAAAAGTTCAAAAGGTCCCATATGGACCACTGTCTGGAGGTCCTGACTTGACTTTTTAACATCAGATAGAGTCTATGAGGACATCAGGTAGCTTTTAGACCTTCTGGGGACCCTCTGAGCAAAAAAAAAGTTAAAAAAGGTCCCATATGGACCACTGTCTGGAGGACCTGACTTGACTTTTTTAACATCAGAAAGAGTCTATGAGGACATCATGTAGCTTTTAGACCTTCTGGGGACCCTCTGAGGAGAAAAAAAGTTCAAAAGGTCCCATATGGACCACTGTCTGGAGGACCTGACTTGATTTTTTAACATCAGAAAGAGTCTATGAGGACATCATGTAACTTTTAGACCTTCTGGGGACCCTCTGAGCAGAAAAAAGTTCAAAAGGTCCCCATATGGACCACTGACTGGAGGACCTGACTTGACTTTTTAACATCAGAAAGAGTCTATGAGGACATCATGTAGCTTTTAGTCCTTCTGGGGACCCTCTGAGGAGAAAAAGTTCAAAAGGTCCCATATGGACCACTGTCTGGGGGACCTGACTTGACTTTTTAACATCAGAAAGAGTCTATGAGGACATCATGTAGCTTTTAGACCTTCTGGGGACCCCCAGAGGAGAAAAGAAGTTCAAAAATTCCCATATGGACCACTGTCTGGAGGACCTGACTTGACTTTTTAACATCAGAAAGAGTCTATGAGGACATCATGTAGCTTTTAGACCTTCTGGGGACCCTCTGAGGAGAAAAAAAGTTCAAAAGGTTCCATATGGACCACTGACTGGAGGACCTGACTTGACTTTTTAACATGAGAACGAGTCTATGAGGACATCATGTAGCTTTTAGACCTTCTGGGGACCCTCTGAGGAGAAAAAAAGTTCAAAAGGTCCCATATGAACCACTGTCTGGAGGTCCTGACTTGACTTTTTAACATCAGAAAGAGTCTATGAGGACATCATGTAGCTTTTAGACCTGCTGGGGACCCTCTGAGGAGAAAAAAAGTTCAAAAGGTCCCATATGGACTAGTGTCTGGAGGACCTGACTTGACTTTTTAACATCAGAAATAGTCTATGAGGACATCATGTAGCTTTTAGACCTTCTGGGCACCCTCTGAGGAGAAAAAAAGTTCAACAGGTCCCATATGGACCACTGATTGGAGGACCTGACTTGACTTTTTAACATCAGAAAGAGTCTATAAGGACATCATGTAGCTTTTAGACCTTCTGGGGACCCTCTGAGGAGAAAAAAAGTTCAAAAGGTCCCATATGGACTAGTGTCTGGTGGACCTGACTTGACTTTTTAACATCAGAAATAGTCTATGAGGACATCATGTAGCTTTTAGACCTTCTGGGCACCCTGTGAGGAGAAAAAAAGTTCAACAGGTCCCATATGGACCACTGATTGGAGGACCTGACTTGCCTATTTAACATCAGAAATAGTCTATGAGGACATCATGTTGCTTTAAGACCTTCTGGGCACCCTCTGAGCAGAAAAAAAGTTCAACAGGTCCCATATGGACCACTGTCTGGAGGACCTGACTTGACTTTTTAACATCAGAAAGAGTCTATGAGGACATCATGTAGCTTTTAGACCTTCTGGGGACCCGCTGAGGAGAAAAGAAGTTCAAAAATTCCCATATGGACCACTGTCTGGATGACCTGACTTGACTTTTTAACATCAGAAAGAGTCTATGAGGACATAATGTAGCTTTTAGACCTTCTGGGGAACCTCTGAGGAGAAAAAAAGTTCAAAAGGTCCTATATGGACCACTGACTGGAGGACCTGACTTGACTTTTTAACATCAGAAAGAGTCTATTAGGACATCATGTAGCTTTTAGACCTTCTGGGGATCCTCTGAACAGAAAAAAAGTTCAAAAGGTCCCATATAGACCACTCTCTGGAGGACCTGACTTGACTTTTTAACATCAGAAAGAGTCTATGAGGACATCATGTAGCTTTTAGACCTTCTGGGGACCCTCTGAGGAGAAAAAAAGTTCAAAAGGTCCCATATGGACCACTGTCTGGAGGACCTGACTTGATTTTATAACATCAGAAAGAGTCTATGAGGACATCATGTAACTTTTAGACCTTTTGGGGACCCTCTGAGCAGAAAAAAGTTCAAAAGGTCCCCATATGGACCACTGACTGGAGGACCTGACTTGACTTTTTAACATCAGAAAGAGTCTATGAGGACATCATGTAGCTTTTAGACCTTCTGGGGATCCTCTGAGCAGAAAAAAAGTTCAAAAGTTCCCATATGGACCACTGTCTGGAGGACTTGAATTGACTTTTTAACATCAGAAAGAGTCTATGAGGACATCATGTAGCTTTTAGACCTTCTGGGGACCCTCTGAGCAGAAAAAAAGTTCAAAAGGTCCCATATGGACCACTGTCTGGAGGTCCTGACTTGACTTTTTAACATCAGAAAGAGTCTATGAGGACATCATTTAGCTTTTAGACCTTCTGGGGACCCTGTGAGGAGAAAAAAAGTTCAAAAGGTCCCATATGAACCACTGTCTGGAGGTCCTGACTTGACTTTTTAACATCAGAAAGAGTCTATGAGGACATCATGTAGCTTTTAGAGCTTCTGGGGACCCTCTGAGGACAAAAAAAGTTCAAAAGGTCCCATATAGACTAGTGTCTGGAGGACCTGACTTGCCTGTTTAACATCAGAAATAGTCTATGAGGACATCATGTAGCTTTAAGACCTTCTGGGCACCCTCTGAGGAGAAAAAAAGTTCAACAGGTCCCATATGGACCACTTACTGGATGACCTGACTTGACTTTTTAACATAAGAGAGAGTCTATGAGGACACCATGTAGCTTTTAGACCTTCTGGGGACCCTCTGAGGAGAAAAAAAGTTCAACAGGTCCCATATGGACCACTGACTGGAGGACCTGACTTGACTTTTTAACATCAGAAAGAGTCTATGAGGACATCATGTAGCTTTTAGACCTTCTGGGGATCTTCTGAACAAAAAAAAAGTTCAAAAGGTCCCATATGGACCACTGTCTGGAGGTCCTGACTTGACTTTTTAACATTAGATAGAGTCTATGAGGACATCATGTAGCATTTAGACCTTCTGGGAACCCTCTGAGCAGAAAAAAAGTTCAAAAGGTCCCATATGGACCACTGTCTGGAGGTCCTGACTTGACTTTTTAACATCAGATAGAGTCTATGAGGACATCAGGTAGCTTTTAGACCTTCTGGGGACCCTGGGAGGAGAAAAAAAGTTCAACAGGTCCCATATGGACCACTGACTGGAGGACCTGACTTGACTTTTTAACATCAGAAAGAGTCTATGAGGACATCATGTAGCTTTTAGACCTTCTGGGGACCCTCTGAGCAAAAAAAAAGTTCAAAAGGTCCCATATGGACCACTGTCTGGAGGACCTGACTTGACTTTTTAACATCAGAAAGAGTCTATGAGGACATCATGTAGCTTTTAGACCTTCTGGGGACCCTCTGAGGACAAAAAAAGTTCAAAAGGTCCCATATAGACTAGTGTCTGGAGGACCTGACTTGCCTATTTAACATCAGATAGAGTCTATGAGGACATCATGTAGCATTTAGACCTTCTGGGAAACCTCTGAGCAGAAAAAAAGTTCAAAAGGTCCCATATGGACCACTGTCTGGAGGTCTGACTTGACTTTTTAACATCAGATAGAGTCTATGAGGACATCATGTAGCTTTTAGACCTTCTTGGGATCCTCTGAACAGAAAAAAAGTTCAAAAGGTCCCATATGGACCACTGTCTGGAGGTCCTGACTTGACTTTTTAACATCAGATAGAGTCTATGAGGACATCATGTACCATTTAGACCTTCTGGGAACCCTCTGAGCAGAAAAAAAGTTCAAAAGGTCCCATATGGACCACTGTCTGGAGGTCCTGACTTGACTTTTTAACATCAGAAAGAGTCTATGAGGACATCATGTAACTTTTAGACCTTCTGGGGACCCTCTGAGCAGAAAAAAGTTCAAAAGGTCCCCATATGGACCACTGTCTGGAGGACTTGAATTGACTTTTTAACATCAGAAAGAGTCTATGAGGACATCATGTATCTTTTAGACCTTCTGGGGACCCTCTGAGCAGAAAAAAAGTTCAAAAGGTCCCATATGGACCACTGTCTGGAGGTCCTGACTTGACTTTTTAACATCAGAAAGAGTCTATGAGGACATCATTTAGCTTTTAG
The DNA here is from genome assembly GCA_026230005.1 of Gila orcuttii. Taxonomy (NCBI): domain Eukaryota; kingdom Metazoa; phylum Chordata; class Actinopteri; order Cypriniformes; family Leuciscidae; genus Gila; species Gila orcuttii. The sequence continues at coordinate 41,313,216 of JAPDVR010000002.1, read as the reverse complement.
ACCTTCTGGGGACCCTCTGAGGAGAAAAAAAGTTCAAAAGGTCCCATATGAACCACTGTCTGGAGGTCCTGACTTGACTTTTTAACATCAGAAAGAGTCTATGAGGACATCATGTAGCGTTTAGACCTTCTGGGGACCCTCTGAGGACAAAAAAAGTTCAAAAGGTCCCATATAGACTAGTGTCTGGAGGACCTGACATGCCTGTTTAACATCAGAAATAGTCTATGAGGACATCATGTAGCTTTAAGACCTTCTGGGCACCCTCTGAGGAGAAAAAAAGTTCAACAGGTCCCATATGGACCACTTACTGGAGGACCTGACTTGACTTTTTAACATAAGAGAGAGTCTATGAGGACACCATGTAGCTTTTAGACCTTCTGGGGACCCTCTGAGGAGAAAAAAAGTTCAACAGGTCCCATATGGACCACTGACTGGAGGACCGGACTTGACTTTTTAACATCAGATAGAGTCTATGAGGACATCATGTAGCATTTAGACCTTCTGGGAACCCTCTGAGCAGAAAAAAAGTTCAATAGGTCCCATATGGACCACTGTCTGGACGTCCTGACTTGACTTTTTAACATCAGATAGAGTCTATGAGGACATCAGGTAGCTTTTAGACCTTCTGGGGACCCTCTGAGCAAAAAAAAAAGTTCAAAAGGCCCCATATGGACCACTGTCTGGAGGACCTGACTTGACTTTTTAACATCAGAAAGAGTCTATGAGGACATCATGTAGCTTTTAGACCTTCTGGGGACCCTCTGAGGAGAAAAAAAGTTCAACAGGTCCCATATGGACCACTGACTGGAGGACCTGACTTGACTTTTTAACATCAGAAAGAGTCTATGAGGACATCATGTAGCTTTTAGACCTTCTGGGGATCCTCTGAACAGAAAAAAAGTTCAAAAGGTCCCATATGGACCACTGTCTGGAGGTCCTGACTTGACTTTTTAACATCAGAAAGAGTCTATGAGGACATCATGTAGCTTTTAGACCTTCTGGGGACCCTCTGAGGACAAAAAAGTTAAAAAGGTCCCATATAGACTAGTGTCTGGAGGACCTGACTTGCCTATTTAACATCAGAAATAGTCTATGAGGACATCATGTAGCTTTAAGACCTTCTGGGCACCCTCTGAGGAAAAAAAAAAGTTCAAAAGGTCCCATATGGACCACTGTCTGGAGGTCCTGACTTGACTTTTTAACATCAGATAGAGTCTATGAGAACATCAGGTAGCTTTTAGACCTTCTGGGGACCCTCTGAGCAAAAAAAAAGTTCAAAAGGTCCCATATGGACCATTGTCTGGAGGACCTGACTTGACTTTTTAACATCAGAAAGAGTCTATGAGGACATCATGTAGCTTTTAGACCTTCTGGGGATCCTCTGAACAGAAAAAAAGTTCAAAAGGTCCCATATGGACCACTGTCTGGAGGTCCTGACTTGACTTTTTAACATCAGAAAGAGTCTATGAGGACATCATGTAGCTTTTAGACCTTCTGGGGACCCTCTGAGGACAAAAAAAGTTCAAAAGGTCCCATATAGACTAGTGTCTGGAGGACCTGACTTGCCTATTTAACATCAGATAGAGTCTATGAGGACATCATGTAGCATTTAGACCTTCTGGGAACCCTCTGAGCAGAAAAAAAGTTCAAAAGGTCCCATATGGACCACTGTCTGGAGGTCCTGAATTGACTTTTTAACATCAGATAGAGTCTATGAGGACATCAGGTAGCTTTTAGACCTTCTGGGGACCCTCTGAGCAAAAAAAAAGTTAAAAAGGCCCCATATGGACCACTGTCTGGAGGACCTGACTTGACTTTTTAACATCAGAAAGAGTCTATGAGGACATCATGTAGCTTTTAGACCTTCTGGGGACCCTCTGAGGAGAAAAAAAGTTCAAAAGGTCCCATATGGACCACTGTCTGGAGGACCTGACTTGATTTTTTAACATCAGAAAGAGTCTATGAGGACATCATGTAACTTTTAGACCTTCTGGGGACCCTCTGAGCAGAAAAAAGTTCAAAAGGTCCCCATATGGACCACTGACTGGAGGACCTGACTTGACTTTTTAACATCAGAAAGAGTCTATGAGGACATCATGTAGCTTTTAGTCCTTCTGGGGACCCTCTGAGGAGAAAAAGTTCAAAAGGTCCCATATGGACCACTGTCTGGGGGACCTGACTTGACTTTTTAACATCAGAAAGAGTCTATGAGGACATCATGTAGCTTTTAGACCTTCTGGGGACCCCCAGAGGAGAAAAGAAGTTCAAAAATTCCCATATGGACCACTGTCTGGAGGACCTGACTTGACTTTTTAACATCAGAAAGAGTCTATGAGGACATCATGTAGCTTTTAGACCTTCTGGGGACCCTCTGAGGAGAAAAAAAGTTCAAAAGGTTCCATATGGACCACTGACTGGAGGACCTGACTTGACTTTTTAACATGAGAACGAGTCTATGAGGACATCATGTAGCTTTTAGACCTTCTGGGGACCCTCTGAGGAGAAAAAAAGTTCAAAAGGTCCCATATGAACCACTGTCTGGAGGTCCTGACTTGACTTTTTAACATCAGAAAGAGTCTATGAGGACATCATGTAGCTTTTAGACCTGCTGGGGACCCTCTGAGGAGAAAAAAAGTTCAAAAGGTCCCATATGGACTAGTGTCTGGAGGACCTGACTTGACTTTTTAACATCAGAAATAGTCTATGAGGACATCATGTAGCTTTTAGACCTTCTGGGCACCCTCTGAGGAGAAAAAAAGTTCAACAGGTCCCATATGGACCACTGATTGGAGGACCTGACTTGACTTTTTAACATCAGAAAGAGTCTATAAGGACATCATGTAGCTTTTAGACCTTCTGGGGACCCTCTGAGGAGAAAAAAAGTTCAAAAGGTCCCATATGGACTAGTGTCTGGTGGACCTGACTTGACTTTTTAACATCAGAAATAGTCTATGAGGACATCATGTAGCTTTTAGACCTTCTGGGCACCCTGTGAGGAGAAAAAAAGTTCAACAGGTCCCATATGGACCACTGATTGGAGGACCTGACTTGCCTATTTAACATCAGAAATAGTCTATGAGGACATCATGTTGCTTTAAGACCTTCTGGGCACCCTCTGAGCAGAAAAAAAGTTCAACAGGTCCCATATGGACCACTGTCTGGAGGACCTGACTTGACTTTTTAACATCAGAAAGAGTCTATGAGGACATCATGTAGCTTTTAGACCTTCTGGGGACCCGCTGAGGAGAAAAGAAGTTCAAAAATTCCCATATGGACCACTGTCTGGATGACCTGACTTGACTTTTTAACATCAGAAAGAGTCTATGAGGACATAATGTAGCTTTTAGACCTTCTGGGGAACCTCTGAGGAGAAAAAAAGTTCAAAAGGTCCTATATGGACCACTGACTGGAGGACCTGACTTGACTTTTTAACATCAGAAAGAGTCTATTAGGACATCATGTAGCTTTTAGACCTTCTGGGGATCCTCTGAACAGAAAAAAAGTTCAAAAGGTCCCATATAGACCACTCTCTGGAGGACCTGACTTGACTTTTTAACATCAGAAAGAGTCTATGAGGACATCATGTAGCTTTTAGACCTTCTGGGGACCCTCTGAGGAGAAAAAAAGTTCAAAAGGTCCCATATGGACCACTGTCTGGAGGACCTGACTTGATTTTATAACATCAGAAAGAGTCTATGAGGACATCATGTAACTTTTAGACCTTTTGGGGACCCTCTGAGCAGAAAAAAGTTCAAAAGGTCCCCATATGGACCACTGACTGGAGGACCTGACTTGACTTTTTAACATCAGAAAGAGTCTATGAGGACATCATGTAGCTTTTAGACCTTCTGGGGATCCTCTGAGCAGAAAAAAAGTTCAAAAGTTCCCATATGGACCACTGTCTGGAGGACTTGAATTGACTTTTTAACATCAGAAAGAGTCTATGAGGACATCATGTAGCTTTTAGACCTTCTGGGGACCCTCTGAGCAGAAAAAAAGTTCAAAAGGTCCCATATGGACCACTGTCTGGAGGTCCTGACTTGACTTTTTAACATCAGAAAGAGTCTATGAGGACATCATTTAGCTTTTAGACCTTCTGGGGACCCTGTGAGGAGAAAAAAAGTTCAAAAGGTCCCATATGAACCACTGTCTGGAGGTCCTGACTTGACTTTTTAACATCAGAAAGAGTCTATGAGGACATCATGTAGCTTTTAGAGCTTCTGGGGACCCTCTGAGGACAAAAAAAGTTCAAAAGGTCCCATATAGACTAGTGTCTGGAGGACCTGACTTGCCTGTTTAACATCAGAAATAGTCTATGAGGACATCATGTAGCTTTAAGACCTTCTGGGCACCCTCTGAGGAGAAAAAAAGTTCAACAGGTCCCATATGGACCACTTACTGGATGACCTGACTTGACTTTTTAACATAAGAGAGAGTCTATGAGGACACCATGTAGCTTTTAGACCTTCTGGGGACCCTCTGAGGAGAAAAAAAGTTCAACAGGTCCCATATGGACCACTGACTGGAGGACCTGACTTGACTTTTTAACATCAGAAAGAGTCTATGAGGACATCATGTAGCTTTTAGACCTTCTGGGGATCTTCTGAACAAAAAAAAAGTTCAAAAGGTCCCATATGGACCACTGTCTGGAGGTCCTGACTTGACTTTTTAACATTAGATAGAGTCTATGAGGACATCATGTAGCATTTAGACCTTCTGGGAACCCTCTGAGCAGAAAAAAAGTTCAAAAGGTCCCATATGGACCACTGTCTGGAGGTCCTGACTTGACTTTTTAACATCAGATAGAGTCTATGAGGACATCAGGTAGCTTTTAGACCTTCTGGGGACCCTGGGAGGAGAAAAAAAGTTCAACAGGTCCCATATGGACCACTGACTGGAGGACCTGACTTGACTTTTTAACATCAGAAAGAGTCTATGAGGACATCATGTAGCTTTTAGACCTTCTGGGGACCCTCTGAGCAAAAAAAAAGTTCAAAAGGTCCCATATGGACCACTGTCTGGAGGACCTGACTTGACTTTTTAACATCAGAAAGAGTCTATGAGGACATCATGTAGCTTTTAGACCTTCTGGGGACCCTCTGAGGACAAAAAAAGTTCAAAAGGTCCCATATAGACTAGTGTCTGGAGGACCTGACTTGCCTATTTAACATCAGATAGAGTCTATGAGGACATCATGTAGCATTTAGACCTTCTGGGAAACCTCTGAGCAGAAAAAAAGTTCAAAAGGTCCCATATGGACCACTGTCTGGAGGTCTGACTTGACTTTTTAACATCAGATAGAGTCTATGAGGACATCATGTAGCTTTTAGACCTTCTTGGGATCCTCTGAACAGAAAAAAAGTTCAAAAGGTCCCATATGGACCACTGTCTGGAGGTCCTGACTTGACTTTTTAACATCAGATAGAGTCTATGAGGACATCATGTACCATTTAGACCTTCTGGGAACCCTCTGAGCAGAAAAAAAGTTCAAAAGGTCCCATATGGACCACTGTCTGGAGGTCCTGACTTGACTTTTTAACATCAGAAAGAGTCTATGAGGACATCATGTAACTTTTAGACCTTCTGGGGACCCTCTGAGCAGAAAAAAGTTCAAAAGGTCCCCATATGGACCACTGTCTGGAGGACTTGAATTGACTTTTTAACATCAGAAAGAGTCTATGAGGACATCATGTATCTTTTAGACCTTCTGGGGACCCTCTGAGCAGAAAAAAAGTTCAAAAGGTCCCATATGGACCACTGTCTGGAGGTCCTGACTTGACTTTTTAACATCAGAAAGAGTCTATGAGGACATCATTTAGCTTTTAGACCTTCTGGGGACCCTCTGAGGAGAAAAAAAGTTCAAAAGGTCCCATATGAACCACTGTCTGGAGGTCCTGACTTGACTTTTTAACATCAGAAAGAGTCTATGAGGACATCATGTAGCGTTTAGACCTTCTGGGGACCCTCTGAGGACAAAAAAAGTTCAAAAGGTCCCATATAGACTAGTGTCTGGAGGACCTGACATGCCTGTTTAACATCAGAAATAGTCTATGAGGACATCATGTAGCTTTAAGACCTTCTGGGCACCCTCTGAGGAGAAAAAAAGTTCAACAGGTCCCATATGGACCACTTACTGGAGGACCTGACTTGACTTTTTAACATAAGAGAGAGTCTATGAGGACACCATGTAGCTTTTAGACCTTCTGGGGACCCTCTGAGGAGAAAAAAAGTTCAACAGGTCCCATATGGACCACTGACTGGAGGACCGGACTTGACTTTTTAACATCAGATAGAGTCTATGAGGACATCATGTAGCATTTAGACCTTCTGGGAACCCTCTGAGCAGAAAAAAAGTTCAATAGGTCCCATATGGACCACTGTCTGGACGTCCTGACTTGACTTTTTAACATCAGATAGAGTCTATGAGGACATCAGGTAGCTTTTAGACCTTCTGGGGACCCTCTGAGCAAAAAAAAAAGTTCAAAAGGCCCCATATGGACCACTGTCTGGAGGACCTGACTTGACTTTTTAACATCAGAAAGAGTCTATGAGGACATCATGTAGCTTTTAGACCTTCTGGGGACCCTCTGAGGAGAAAAAAAGTTCAACAGGTCCCATATGGACCACTGACTGGAGGACCTGACTTGACTTTTTAACATCAGAAAGAGTCTATGAGGACATCATGTAGCTTTTAGACCTTCTGGGGATCCTCTGAACAGAAAAAAAGTTCAAAAGGTCCCATATGGACCACTGTCTGGAGGTCCTGACTTGACTTTTTAACATCAGAAAGAGTCTATGAGGACATCATGTAGCTTTTAGACCTTCTGGGGACCCTCTGAGGACAAAAAAGTTAAAAAGGTCCCATATAGACTAGTGTCTGGAGGACCTGACTTGCCTATTTAACATCAGAAATAGTCTATGAGGACATCATGTAGCTTTAAGACCTTCTGGGCACCCTCTGAGGAAAAAAAAAAGTTCAAAAGGTCCCATATGGACCACTGTCTGGAGGTCCTGACTTGACTTTTTAACATCAGATAGAGTCTATGAGAACATCAGGTAGCTTTTAGACCTTCTGGGGACCCTCTGAGCAAAAAAAAAGTTCAAAAGGTCCCATATGGACCATTGTCTGGAGGACCTGACTTGACTTTTTAACATCAGAAAGAGTCTATGAGGACATCATGTAGCTTTTAGACCTTCTGGGGATCCTCTGAACAGAAAAAAAGTTCAAAAGGTCCCATATGGACCACTGTCTGGAGGTCCTGACTTGACTTTTTAACATCAGAAAGAGTCTATGAGGACATCATGTAGCTTTTAGACCTTCTGGGGACCCTCTGAGGACAAAAAAAGTTCAAAAGGTCCCATATAGACTAGTGTCTGGAGGACCTGACTTGCCTATTTAACATCAGATAGAGTCTATGAGGACATCATGTAGCATTTAGACCTTCTGGGAACCCTCTGAGCAGAAAAAAAGTTCAAAAGGTCCCATATGGACCACTGTCTGGAGGTCCTGAATTGACTTTTTAACATCAGATAGAGTCTATGAGGACATCAGGTAGCTTTTAGACCTTCTGGGGACCCTCTGAGCAAAAAAAAAGTTAAAAAGGCCCCATATGGACCACTGTCTGGAGGACCTGACTTGACTTTTTAACATCAGAAAGAGTCTATGAGGACATCATGTAGCTTTTAGACCTTCTGGGGACCCTCTGAGGAGAAAAAAAGTTCAACAGGTCCCATATGGACCACTGACTGGAGGACCTGACTTGACTTTTTAACATCAGAAAGAGTCTATGAGGACATCATGTAGCTTTAAGACCTTCTGGGCACCCTCTGAGGAGAAAAAAAGTTCAACAGGTCCCATATGGACCACTTACTGGAGGACCTGACTTGACTTTTTAACATAAGAGAGAGTCTATGAGGACACCATGTAGCTTTTAGACCTTCTGGGGACCCTCTGAGTACAAAATAAGTTCAAAAGGTCCCATATAGACTAGTGTCTGGACGACCTGACTTGCCTGTTTAACATCAGAAATAGTCTATGAGGACATCTAGTAGCTTTAAGACCTTCTGGGCACCCTCTGAGGAGAAAAAAAGTTCAACAGGTCCCATATGGACCACTTACTGGAGGACCTGACTTGACTTTTTAACATCAGAAAGAGTCTATGAGGACATCATGTAGCTTTTAGACCTTCTGGGGATCCTCTGAACAGAAAAAAAGTTCAAAAGGTCCCATATGGACCACTGTCTGGAGGTCCTGACTTGACTTTTTAACATCAGATAGAGTCTATGAGGACATCATGTAGCATTTAGACCTTCTGGGGACCCTCTGAGGAGAAAAAAAGTTCAAAAGGCCCACATGGACCACTGTCTGGAGGACCTGACTTGATTTTTTAACATCAGAAAGAGTCTATGAGGACATCATGTAAATTTTAGACCTTTTAGGGACCCTCTGAGCATAAAAAAGTTCAAAAGGTCCCCATATGGACCACTGACTGGAGGACCTGACTTGACTTTTTAACATCAGAAAGAGTCTATGAGGACATCATGTAGCTTTTAGACCTTCTGGGGATCCTCTGAGGACAAAAAAAGTTCAAAAGGTCCCATATAGACTAGTGTCTGGAGGACCTGACTTGCCTATTTAACATCAGATAGAGTCTATGAGGACATCATGTAGCATTTAGACCTTCTGGGAACCCTCTGAGCAGAAAAAAAGTTCAAAAGGTCCCATATGGACCACTGTCTGGAGGTCCTGACTTGACTTTTTAACATCAGATAGAGTCTATGAGGACATCATGTAGCTTTTAGACCTTCTGGGGATCCTCTGAACAGAAAAAAAGTTCAAAAGGTCCTATATGGACCACTGTCTGGAGGTCCTGACTTGACTTTTTAACATCAGATAGAGTCTATGAGGACATCATGTAGCATTTAGACCTTCTGGGAACCCTCTGAGCAGAAAAAAAGTTCAAAAGGTCCCATATGGACCACTGTCTGGAGGTCCTGACTTGACTTTTTAACATCAGATAGAGTCTATGAGGACATCAGGTAGCTTTTAGACCTTCTGGGGACCCTCTGAGCAAAAAAAAAGTTAAAAAAGGTCCCATATGGACCACTGTCTGGAGGACCTGACTTGACTTTTTTAACATCAGAAAGAGTCTATGAGGACATCATGTAGCTTTTAGACCTTCTGGGGACCCTCTGAGGAGAAAAAAAGTTCAAAAGGTCCCATATGGACCACTGTCTGGAGGACCTGACTTGATTTTTTAACATCAGAAAGAGTCTATGAGGACATCATGTAACTTTTAGACCTTCTGGGGACCCTCTGAGCAGAAAAAAGTTCAAAAGGTCCCCATATGGACCACTGACTGGAGGACCTGACTTGACTTTTTAACATCAGAAAGAGTCTATGAGGACATCATGTAGCTTTTAGTCCTTCTGGGGACCCTCTGAGGAGAAAAAGTTCAAAAGGTCCCATATGGACCACTGTCTGGGGGACCTGACTTGACTTTTTAACATCAGAAAGAGTCTATGAGGACATCATGTAGCTTTTAGAACTTCTGGGGACCCCCAGAGGAGAAAAGAAGTTCAAAAATTCCCATATGGACCACTGTCTGGAGGACCTGACTTGACTTTTTAACATCAGAAAGAGTCTATGAGGACATCATGTAGCTTTTAGACCTTCTGGGGACCCTCTGAGGAGAAAAAAAGTTCAAAAGGTTCCATATGGACCACTGACTGGAGGACCTGACTTGACTTTTTAACATGAGAACGAGTCTATGAGGACATCATGTAGCTTTTAGACCTTCTGGGGACCCTCTGAGGAGAAAAAAAGTTCAAAAGGTCCCATATGAACCACTGTCTGGAGGTCCTGACTTGACTTTTTAACATCAGAAAGAGTCTATGAGGACATCATGTAGCTTTTAGACCTGCTGGGGACCCTCTGAGGAGAAAAAAAGTTCAAAAGGTCCCATATGGACTAGTGTCTGGAGGACCTGACTTGACTTTTTAACATCAGAAATAGTCTATGAGGACATCATGTAGCTTTTAGACCTTCTGGGCACCCTCTGAGGAGAAAAAAAGTTCAACAGGTCCCATATGGACCACTGATTGGAGGACCTGACTTGACTTTTTAACATCAGAAAGAGTCTATAAGGACATCATGTAGCTTTTAGACCTTCTGGGGACCCTCTGAGGAGAAAAAAAGTTCAAAAGGTCCCATATGGACTAGTGTCTGGTGGACCTGACTTGACTTTTTAACATCAGAAATAGTCTATGAGGACATCATGTAGCTTTTAGACCTTCTGGGCACCCTGTGAGGAGAAAAAAAGTTCAACAGGTCCCATATGGACCACTGATTGGAGGACCTGACTTGCCTATTTAACATCAGAAATAGTCTATGAGGACATCATGTTGCTTTAAGACCTTCTGGGCACCCTCTGAGCAGAAAAAAAGTTCAACAGGTCCCATATGGACCACTGTCTGGAGGACCTGACTTGACTTTTTAACATCAGAAAGAGTCTATGAGGACATCATGTAGCTTTTAGACCTTCTGGGGACCCGCTGAGGAGAAAAGAAGTTCAAAAATTCCCATATGGACCACTGTCTGGATGACCTGACTTGACTTTTTAACATCAGAAAGAGTCTATGAGGACATCATGTAGCTTTTAGACCTTCTGGGGACCCTCTGAGGAGAAAAAAAGTTCAAAAGGTCCCATATGGACCACTGTCTGGAGGACCTGACTTGATTTTATAACACCAGAAAGAGTCTATGAGGACATCATGTAACTTTTAGACCTTTTGGGGACCCTCTGAGCAGAAAAAAGTTCAAAAGGTCCCCATATGGACCACTGACTGGAGGACCTGACTTGACTTTTTAACATCAGAAAGAGTCTATGAGGACATCATGTAGCTTTTAGACCTTCTGGGGATCCTCTGAGCAGAAAAAAAGTTCAAAAGTTCCCATATGGACCACTGTCTGGAGGACTTGAATTGACTTTTTAACATCAGAAAGAGTCTATGAGGACATCATGTAGCTTTTAGACCTTCTGGGGACCCTCTGAGCAGAAAAAAAGTTCAAAAGGTCCCATATGGACCACTGTCTGGAGGTCCTGACTTGACTTTTTAACATCAGAAAGAGTCTATGAGGACATCATTTAGCTTTTAGACCTTCTGGGGACCCTGTGAGGAGAAAAAAAGTTCAAAAGGTCCCATATGAACCACTGTCTGGAGGTCCTGACTTGACTTTTTAACATCAGAAAGAGTCTATGAGGACATCATGTAGCTTTTAGAGCTTCTGGGGACCCTCTGAGGACAAAAAAAGTTCAAAAGGTCCCATATAGACTAGTGTCTGGAGGACCTGACTTGCCTGTTTAACATCAGAAATAGTCTATGAGGACATCATGTAGCTTTAAGACCTTCTGGGAACCTCTGAGGAGAAAAAAAGTTCAACAGGTCCCATATGGACCACTTACTGGATGACCTGACTTGACTTTTTAACATAAGAGAGAGTCTATGAGGACACCATGTAGCTTTTAGACCTTCTGGGGACCCTCTGAGGAGAAAAAAAGTTCAACAGGTCCCATATGGACCACTGACTGGAGGACCTGACTTGACTTTTTAACATCAGAAAGAGTCTATGAGGACATCATGTAGCTTTTAGACCTTCTGGGGATCTTCTGAACAGAAAAAAAGTTCAAAAGGTCCCATATGGACCACTGTCTGGAGGTCCTGACTTGACTTTTTAACATTAGATAGAGTCTATGAGGACATCATGTAGCATTTAGACCTTCTGGGAACCCTCTGAGCAGAAAAAAAGTTCAAAAGGTCCCATATGGACCACTGTCTGGAGGTCCTGACTTGACTTTTTAACATCAGATAGAGTCTATGAGGACATCAGGTAGCTTTTAGACCTTCTGGGGACCCTGGGAGGAGAAAAAAAGTTCAACAGGTCCCATATGGACCACTGACTGGAGGACCTGACTTGACTTTTTAACATCAGAAAGAGTCTATGAGGACATCATGTAGCTTTTAGACCTTCTGGGGACCCTCTGAGCAAAAAAAAAGTTCAAAAGGTCCCATATGGACCACTGTCTGGAGGACCTGACTTGACTTTTTAACATCAGAAAGAGTCTATGAGGACATCATGTAGCTTTTAGACCTTCTGGGGACCCTCTGAGGACAAAAAAAGTTCAAAAGGTCCCATATAGACTAGTGTCTGGAGGACCTGACTTGCCTATTTAACATCAGATAGAGTCTATGAGGACATCATGTAGCATTTAGACCTTCTGGGAAACCTCTGAGCAGAAAAAAAGTTCAAAAGGTCCCATATGGACCACTGTCTGGAGGTCTGACTTGACTTTTTAACATCAGATAGAGTCTATGAGGACATCATGTAGCTTTTAGACCTTCTTGGGATCCTCTGAACAGAAAAAAAGTTCAAAAGGTCCCATATGGACCACTGTCTGGAGGTCCTGACTTGACTTTTTAACATCAGATAGAGTCTATGAGGACATCATGTACCATTTAGACCTTCTGGGAACCCTCTGAGCAGAAAAAAAGTTCAAAAGGTCCCATATGGACCACTGTCTGGAGGTCCTGACTTGACTTTTTAACATCAGAAAGAGTCTATGAGGACATCATGTAACTTTTAGACCTTCTGGGGACCCTCTGAGCAGAAAAAAGTTCAAAAGGTCCCCATATGGACCACTGTCTGGAGGACTTGAATTGACTTTTTAACATCAGAAAGAGTCTATGAGGACGTCATGTATCTTTTAGACCTTCTGGGGACCCTCTGAGCAGAAAAAAAGTTCAAAAGGTCCCATATGGACCACTGTCTGGAGGTCCTGACTTGACTTTTTAACATCAGAAAGAGTCTATGAGGACATCATTTAGCTTTTAGACCTTCTGGGGACCCTCTGAGGAGAAAAAAAGTTCAAAAGGTCCCATATGAACCACTGTCTGGAGGTCCTGACTTGACTTTTTAACATCAGAAAGAGTCTATGAGGACATCATGTAGCGTTTAGACCTTCTGGGGACCCTCTGAGGACAAAAAAAGTTCAAAAGGTCCCATATAGACTAGTGTCTGGAGGACCTGACATGCCTGTTTAACATCAGAAATAGTCTATGAGGACATCATGTATCTTTAAGACCTTCTGGGCACCCTCTGAGGAGAAAAAAAGTTCAACAGGTCCCATATGGACCACTTACTGGAGGACCTGACTTGACTTTTTAACATAAGAGAGAGTCTATGAGGACACCATGTAGCTTTTAGACCTTCTGGGGACCCTCTGAGGAGAAAAAAAGTTCAACAGGTCCCATATGGACCACTGACTGGAGGACCGGACTTGACTTTTTAACATCAGATAGAGTCTATGAGGACATCATGTAGCATTTAGACCTTCTGGGAACCCTCTGAGCAGAAAAAAAGTTCAATAGGTCCCATATGGACCACTGTCTGGAGGTCCTGACTTGACTTTTTAACATCAGATAGAGTCTATGAGGACATCAGGTAGCTTTTAGACCTTCTGGGGACCCTCTGAGCAAAAAAAAAAGTTCAAAAGGCCCCATATGGACCACTGTCTGGAGGACCTGACTTGACTTTTTAACATCAGAAAGAGTCTATGAGGACATCATGTAGCTTTTAGACCTTCTGGGGACCCTCTGAGGAGAAAAAAAGTTCAACAGGTCCCATATGGACCACTGACTGGAGGACCTGACTTGACTTTTTAACATCAGAAAGAGTCTATGAGGACATCATGTAGCTTTTAGACCTTCTGGGGATCCTCTGAACAGAAAAAAAGTTCAAAAGGTCCCATATGGACCACTGTCTGGAGGTCCTGACTTGACTTTTTAACATCAGAAAGAGTCTATGAGGACATCATGTAGCTTTTAGACCTTCTGGGGACCCTCTGAGGACAAAAAAGTTAAAAAGGTCCCATATAGACTAGTGTCTGGAGGACCTGACTTGCCTATTTAACATCAGAAATAGTCTATGAGGACATCATGTAGCTTTAAGACCTTCTGGGCACCCTCTGAGGAAAAAAAAAAGTTCAAAAGGTCCCATATGGACCACTGTCTGGAGGTCCTGACTTGACTTTTTAACATCAGATAGAGTCTATGAGGACATCAGGTAGCTTTTAGACCTTCTGGGGACCCTCTGAGCAAAAAAAAAGTTCAAAAGGTCCCATATGGACCATTGTCTGGAGGACCTGACTTGACTTTTTAACATCAGAAAGAGTCTATGAGGACATCATGTAGCTTTTAGACCTTCTGGGGATCCTCTGAACAGAAAAAAAGTTCAAAAGGTCCCATATGGACCACTGTCTGGAGGTCCTGACTTGACTTTTTAACATCAGAAAGAGTCTATGAGGACATCATGTAGCTTTTAGACCTTCTGGGGACCCTCTGAGGACAAAAAAAGTTCAAAAGGTCCCATATAGACTAGTGTCTGGAGGACCTGACTTGCCTATTTAACATCAGATAGAGTCTATGAGGACATCATGTAGCATTTAGACCTTCTGGGAACCCTCTGAGCAGAAAAAAAGTTCAAAAGGTCCCATATGGACCACTGTCTGGAGGTCCTGAATTGACTTTTTAACATCAGATAGAGTCTATGAGGACATCAGGTAGCTTTTAGACCTTCTGGGGACCCTCTGAGCAAAAAAAAGTTCAAAAGGCCCCATATGGACCACTGTCTGGAGGACCTGACTTGACTTTTTAACATCAGAAAGAGTCTATGAGGACATCATGTAGCTTTTAGACCTTCTGGGGACCCTCTGAGGAGAAAAAAAGTTCAACAGGTCCCATATGGACCACTGACTGGAGGACCTGACTTGACTTTTTAACATCAGAAAGAGTCTATGAGGACATCATGTAGCTTTAAGACCTTCTGGGCACCCTCTGAGGAGAAAAAAAGTTCAACAGGTCCCATATGGACCACTTACTGGAGGACCTGACTTGACTTTTTAACATAAGAGAGAGTCTATGAGGACACCATGTAGCTTTTAGACCTTCTGGGGACCCTCTGAGTACAAAATAAGTTCAAAAGGTCCCATATAGACTAGTGTCTGGACGACCTGACTTGCCTGTTTAACATCAGAAATAGTCTATGAGGACATCTAGTAGCTTTAAGACCTTCTGGGCACCCTCTGAGGAGAAAAAAAGTTCAACAGGTCCCATATGGACCACTTACTGGAGGACCTGACTTGACTTTTTAACATCAGAAAGAGTCTATGAGGACATTATGTAGCTTTTAGACCTTCTGGGGATCCTCTGAACAGAAAAAAAGTTCAAAAGGTCCCATATGGACCACTGTCTGGAGGTCCTGACTTGACTTTTTAACATCAGATAGAGTCTATGAGGACATCATGTAGCATTTAGACCTTCTGGGGACCCTCTGAGGAGAAAAAAAGTTCAAAAGGCCCACATGGACCACTGTCTGGAGGACCTGACTTGATTTTTTAACATCAGAAAGAGTCTATGAGGACATCATGTAAATTTTAGACCTTTTGGGGACCCTCTGAGCATAAAAAAGTTCAAAAGGTCCCCATATGGACCACTGACTGGAGGACCTGACTTGACTTTTTAACATCAGAAAGAGTCTATGAGGACATCATGTAGCTTTTAGACCTTCTGGGGATCCTCTGAGGACAAAAAAAGTTCAAAAGGTCCCATATAGACTAGTGTCTGGAGGACCTGACTTGCCTATTTAACATCAGATAGAGTCTATGAGGACATCATGTAGCATTTAGACCTTCTGGGAACCCTCTGAGCAGAAAAAAAGTTCAAAAGGTCCCATATGGACCACTGTCTGGAGGTCCTGACTTGACTTTTTAACATCAGATAGAGTCTATGAGGACATCATGTAGCTTTTAGACCTTCTGGGGATCCTCTGAACAGAAAAAAAGTTCAAAAGGTCCTATATGGACCACTGTCTGGAGGTCCTGACTTGACTTTTTAACATCAGATAGAGTCTATGAGGACATCATGTAGCATTTAGACCTTCTGGGAACCCTCTGAGCAGAAAAAAAGTTCAAAAGGTCCCATATGGACCACTGTCTGGAGGTCCTGACTTGACTTTTTAACATCAGATAGAGTCTATGAGGACATCAGGTAGCTTTTAGACCTTCTGGGGACCCTCTGAGCAAAAAAAAAGTTAAAAAAGGTCCCATATGGACCACTGTCTGGAGGACCTGACTTGACTTTTTTAACATCAGAAAGAGTCTATGAGGACATCATGTAGCTTTTAGACCTTCTGGGGACCCTCTGAGGAGAAAAAAAGTTCAAAAGGTCCCATATGGACCACTGTCTGGAGGACCTGACTTGATTTTTTAACATCAGAAAGAGTCTATGAGGACATCATGTAACTTTTAGACCTTCTGGGGACCCTCTGAGCAGAAAAAAGTTCAAAAGGTCCCCATATGGACCACTGACTGGAGGACCTGACTTGACTTTTTAACATCAGAAAGAGTCTATGAGGACATCATGTAGCTTTTAGTCCTTCTGGGGACCCTCTGAGGAGAAAAAGTTCAAAAGGTCCCATATGGACCACTGTCTGGGGGACCTGACTTGACTTTTTAACATCAGAAAGAGTCTATGAGGACATCATGTAGCTTTTAGACCTTCTGGGGACCCCCAGAGGAGAAAAGAAGTTCAAAAATTCCCATATGGACCACTGTCTGGAGGACCTGACTTGACTTTTTAACATCAGAAAGAGTCTATGAGGACATCATGTAGCTTTTAGACCTTCTGGGGACCCTCTGAGGAGAAAAAAAGTTCAAAAGGTTCCATATGGACCACTGACTGGAGGACCTGACTTGACTTTTTAACATGAGAACGAGTCTATGAGGACATCATGTAGCTTTTAGACCTTCTGGGGACCCTCTGAGGAGAAAAAAAGTTCAAAAGGTCCCATATGAACCACTGTCTGGAGGTCCTGACTTGACTTTTTAACATCAGAAAGAGTCTATGAGGACATCATGTAGCTTTTAGACCTGCTGGGGACCCTCTGAGGAGAAAAAAAGTTCAAAAGGTCCCATATGGACTAGTGTCTGGAGGACCTGACTTGACTTTTTAACATCAGAAATAGTCTATGAGGACATCATGTAGCTTTTAGACCTTCTGGGCACCCTCTGAGGAGAAAAAAAGTTCAACAGGTCCCATATGGACCACTGATTGGAGGACCTGACTTGACTTTTTAACATCAGAAAGAGTCTATAAGGACATCATGTAGCTTTTAGACCTTCTGGGGACCCTCTGAGGAGAAAAAAAGTTCAAAAGGTCCCATATGGACTAGTGTCTGGTGGACCTGACTTGACTTTTTAACATCAGAAATAGTCTATGAGGACATCATGTAGCTTTTAGACCTTCTGGGCACCCTGTGAGGAGAAAAAAAGTTCAACAGGTCCCATATGGACCACTGATTGGAGGACCTGACTTGCCTATTTAACATCAGAAATAGTCTATGAGGACATCATGTTGCTTTAAGACCTTCTGGGCACCCTCTGAGCAGAAAAAAAGTTCAACAGGTCCCATATGGACCACTGTCTGGAGGACCTGACTTGACTTTTTAACATCAGAAAGAGTCTATGAGGACATCATGTAGCTTTTAGACCTTCTGGGGACCCGCTGAGGAGAAAAGAAGTTCAAAAATTCCCATATGGACCACTGTCTGGATGACCTGACTTGACTTTTTAACATCAGAAAGAGTCTATGAGGACATAATGTAGCTTTTAGACCTTCTGGGGAACCTCTGAGGAGAAAAAAAGTTCAAAAGGTCCTATATGGACCACTGACTGGAGGACCTGACTTGACTTTTTAACATCAGAAAGAGTCTATTAGGACATCATGTAGCTTTTAGACCTTCTGGGGATCCTCTGAACAGAAAAAAAGTTCAAAAGGTCCCATATAGACCACTCTCTGGAGGACCTGACTTGACTTTTTAACATCAGAAAGAGTCTATGAGGACATCATTTAGCTTTTAGACCTTCTGGGGACCCTCTGAGGAGAAAAAAAGTTCAAAAGGTCCCATATGGACCACTGTCTGGAGGACCTGACTTGATTTTATAACATCAGAAAGAGTCTATGAGGACATCATGTAACTTTTAGACCTTTTGGGGACCCTCTGAGCAGAAAAAAGTTCAAAAGGTCCCCATATGGACCACTGACTGGAGGACCTGACTTGACTTTTTAACATCAGAAAGAGTCTATGAGGACATCATGTAGCTTTTAGACCTTCTGGGGATCCTCTGAGCAGAAAAAAAGTTCAAAAGTTCCCATATGGACCACTGTCTGGAGGACTTGAATTGACTTTTTAACATCAGAAAGAGTCTATGAGGACATCATGTAGCTTTTAGACCTTCTGGGGACCCTCTGAGCAGAAAAAAAGTTCAAAAGGTCCCATATGGACCACTGTCTGGAGGTCCTGACTTGACTTTTTAACATCAGAAAGAGTCTATGAGGACATCATTTAGCTTTTAGACCTTCTGGGGACCCTGTGAGGAGAAAAAAAGTTCAAAAGGTCCCATATGAACCACTGTCTGGAGGTCCTGACTTGACTTTTTAACATCAGAAAGAGTCTATGAGGACATCATGTAGCTTTTAGAGCTTCTGGGGACCCTCTGAGGACAAAAAAAGTTCAAAAGGTCCCATATAGACTAGTGTCTGGAGGACCTGACTTGCCTGTTTAACATCAGAAATAGTCTATGAGGACATCATGTAGCTTTAAGACCTTCTGGGAACCTCTGAGGAGAAAAAAAGTTCAACAGGTCCCATATGGACCACTTACTGGATGACCTGACTTGACTTTTTAACATAAGAGAGAGTCTATGAGGACACCATGTAGCTTTTAGACCTTCTGGGGACCCTCTGAGGAGAAAAAAAGTTCAACAGGTCCCATATGGACCACTGACTGGAGGACCTGACTTGACTTTTTAACATCAGAAAGAGTCTATGAGGACATCATGTAGCTTTTAGACCTTCTGGGGATCTTCTGAACAGAAAAAAAGTTCAAAAGGTCCCATATGGACCACTGTCTGGAGGTCCTGACTTGACTTTTTAACATTAGATAGAGTCTATGAGGACATCATGTAGCATTTAGACCTTCTGGGAACCCTCTGAGCAGAAAAAAAGTTCAAAAGGTCCCATATGGACCACTGTCTGGAGGTCCTGACTTGACTTTTTAACATCAGATAGAGTCTATGAGGACATCAGGTAGCTTTTAGACCTTCTGGGGACCCTGGGAGGAGAAAAAAAGTTCAACAGGTCCCATATGGACCACTGACTGGAGGACCTGACTTGACTTTTTAACATCAGAAAGAGTCTATGAGGACATCATGTAGCTTTTAGACCTTCTGGGGACCCTCTGAGCAAAAAAAAAGTTCAAAAGGTCCCATATGGACCACTGTCTGGAGGACCTGACTTGACTTTTTAACATCAGAAAGAGTCTATGAGGACATCATGTAGCTTTTAGACCTTCTGGGGACCCTCTGAGGACAAAAAAAGTTCAAAAGGTCCCATATAGACTAGTGTCTGGAGGACCTGACTTGCCTATTTAACATCAGATAGAGTCTATGAGGACATCATGTAGCATTTAGACCTTCTGGGAAACCTCTGAGCAGAAAAAAAGTTCAAAAGGTCCCATATGGACCACTGTCTGGAGGTCTGACTTGACTTTTTAACATCAGATAGAGTCTATGAGGACATCATGTAGCTTTTAGACCTTCTTGGGATCCTCTGAACAGAAAAAAAGTTCAAAAGGTCCCATATGGACCACTGTCTGGAGGTCCTGACTTGACTTTTTAACATCAGATAGAGTCTATGAGGACATCATGTACCATTTAGACCTTCTGGGAACCCTCTGAGCAGAAAAAAAGTTCAAAAGGTCCCATATGGACCACTGTCTGGAGGTCCTGACTTGACTTTTTAACATCAGAAAGAGTCTATGAGGACATCATGTAACTTTTAGACCTTCTGGGGACCCTCTGAGCAGAAAAAAGTTCAAAAGGTCCCCATATGGACCACTGTCTGGAGGACTTGAATTGACTTTTTAACATCAGAAAGAGTCTATGAGGACGTCATGTATCTTTTAGACCTTCTGGGGACCCTCTGAGCAGAAAAAAAGTTCAAAAGGTCCCATATGGACCACTGTCTGGAGGTCCTGACTTGACTTTTTAACATCAGAAAGAGTCTATGAGGACATCATTTAGCTTTTAGACCTTCTGGGGACCCTCTGAGGAGAAAAAAAGTTCAAAAGGTCCCATATGAACCACTGTCTGGAGGTCCTGACTTGACTTTTTAACATCAGAAAGAGTCTATGAGGACATCATGTAGCGTTTAGACCTTCTGGGGACCCTCTGAGGACAAAAAAAGTTCAAAAGGTCCCATATAGACTAGTGTCTGGAGGACCTGACATGCCTGTTTAACATCAGAAATAGTCTATGAGGACATCATGTATCTTTAAGACCTTCTGGGCACCCTCTGAGGAGAAAAAAAGTTCAACAGGTCCCATATGGACCACTTACTGGAGGACCTGACTTGACTTTTTAACATAAGAGAGAGTCTATGAGGACACCATGTAGCTTTTAGACCTTCTGGGGACCCTCTGAGGAGAAAAAAAGTTCAACAGGTCCCATATGGACCACTGACTGGAGGACCGGACTTGACTTTTTAACATCAGATAGAGTCTATGAGGACATCATGTAGCATTTAGACCTTCTGGGAACCCTCTGAGCAGAAAAAAAGTTCAATAGGTCCCATATGGACCACTGTCTGGAGGTCCTGACTTGACTTTTTAACATCAGATAGAGTCTATGAGGACATCAGGTAGCTTTTAGACCTTCTGGGGACCCTCTGAGCAAAAAAAAAAGTTCAAAAGGCCCCATATGGACCACTGTCTGGAGGACCTGACTTGACTTTTTAACATCAGAAAGAGTCTATGAGGACATCATGTAGCTTTTAGACCTTCTGGGGACCCTCTGAGGAGAAAAAAAGTTCAACAGGTCCCATATGGACCACTGACTGGAGGACCTGACTTGACTTTTTAACATCAGAAAGAGTCTATGAGGACATCATGTAGCTTTTAGACCTTCTGGGGATCCTCTGAACAGAAAAAAAGTTCAAAAGGTCCCATATGGACCACTGTCTGGAGGTCCTGACTTGACTTTTTAACATCAGAAAGAGTCTATGAGGACATCATGTAGCTTTTAGACCTTCTGGGGACCCTCTGAGGACAAAAAAGTTAAAAAGGTCCCATATAGACTAGTGTCTGGAGGACCTGACTTGCCTATTTAACATCAGAAATAGTCTATGAGGACATCATGTAGCTTTAAGACCTTCTGGGCACCCTCTGAGGAAAAAAAAAAGTTCAAAAGGTCCCATATGGACCACTGTCTGGAGGTCCTGACTTGACTTTTTAACATCAGATAGAGTCTATGAGGACATCAGGTAGCTTTTAGACCTTCTGGGGACCCTCTGAGCAAAAAAAAAGTTCAAAAGGTCCCATATGGACCATTGTCTGGAGGACCTGACTTGACTTTTTAACATCAGAAAGAGTCTATGAGGACATCATGTAGCTTTTAGACCTTCTGGGGATCCTCTGAACAGAAAAAAAGTTCAAAAGGTCCCATATGGACCACTGTCTGGAGGTCCTGACTTGACTTTTTAACATCAGAAAGAGTCTATGAGGACATCATGTAGCTTTTAGACCTTCTGGGGACCCTCTGAGGACAAAAAAAGTTCAAAAGGTCCCATATAGACTAGTGTCTGGAGGACCTGACTTGCCTATTTAACATCAGATAGAGTCTATGAGGACATCATGTAGCATTTAGACCTTCTGGGAACCCTCTGAGCAGAAAAAAAGTTCAAAAGGTCCCATATGGACCACTGTCTGGAGGTCCTGAATTGACTTTTTAACATCAGATAGAGTCTATGAGGACATCAGGTAGCTTTTAGACCTTCTGGGGACCCTCTGAGCAAAAAAAAGTTCAAAAGGCCCCATATGGACCACTGTCTGGAGGACCTGACTTGACTTTTTAACATCAGAAAGAGTCTATGAGGACATCATGTAGCTTTTAGACCTTCTGGGGACCCTCTGAGGAGAAAAAAAGTTCAACAGGTCCCATATGGACCACTGACTGGAGGACCTGACTTGACTTTTTAACATCAGAAAGAGTCTATGAGGACATCATGTAGCTTTAAGACCTTCTGGGCACCCTCTGAGGAGAAAAAAAGTTCAACAGGTCCCATATGGACCACTTACTGGAGGACCTGACTTGACTTTTTAACATAAGAGAGAGTCTATGAGGACACCATGTAGCTTTTAGACCTTCTGGGGACCCTCTGAGTACAAAATAAGTTCAAAAGGTCCCATATAGACTAGTGTCTGGACGACCTGACTTGCCTGTTTAACATCAGAAATAGTCTATGAGGACATCTAGTAGCTTTAAGACCTTCTGGGCACCCTCTGAGGAGAAAAAAAGTTCAACAGGTCCCATATGGACCACTTACTGGAGGACCTGACTTGACTTTTTAACATCAGAAAGAGTCTATGAGGACATCATGTAGCTTTTAGACCTTCTGGGGATCCTCTGAACAGAAAAAAAGTTCAAAAGGTCCCATATGGACCACTGTCTGGAGGTCCTGACTTGACTTTTTAACATCAGATAGAGTCTATGAGGACATCATGTAGCATTTAGACCTTCTGGGGACCCTCTGAGGAGAAAAAAAGTTCAAAAGGCCCACATGGACCACTGTCTGGAGGACCTGACTTGATTTTTTAACATCAGAAAGAGTCTATGAGGACATCATGTAAATTTTAGACCTTTTGGGGACCCTCTGAGCATAAAAAAGTTCAAAAGGTCCCCATATGGACCACTGACTGGAGGACCTGACTTGACTTTTTAACATCAGAAAGAGTCTATGAGGACATCATGTAGCTTTTAGACCTTCTGGGGATCCTCTGAGGACAAAAAAAGTTCAAAAGGTCCCATATAGACTAGTGTCTGGAGGACCTGACTTGCCTATTTAACATCAGATAGAGTCTATGAGGACATCATGTAGCATTTAGACCTTCTGGGAACCCTCTGAGCAGAAAAAAAGTTCAAAAGGTCCCATATGGACCACTGTCTGGAGGTCCTGACTTGACTTTTTAACATCAGATAGAGTCTATGAGGACATCATGTAGCTTTTAGACCTTCTGGGGATCCTCTGAACAGAAAAAAAGTTCAAAAGGTCCTATATGGACCACTGTCTGGAGGTCCTGACTTGACTTTTTAACATCAGATAGAGTCTATGAGGACATCATGTAGCATTTAGACCTTCTGGGAACCCTCTGAGCAGAAAAAAAGTTCAAAAGGTCCCATATGGACCACTGTCTGGAGGTCCTGACTTGACTTTTTAACATCAGATAGAGTCTATGAGGACATCAGGTAGCTTTTAGACCTTCTGGGGACCCTCTGAGCAAAAAAAAAGTTAAAAAAGGTCCCATATGGACCACTGTCTGGAGGACCTGACTTGACTTTTTTAACATCAGAAAGAGTCTATGAGGACATCATGTAGCTTTTAGACCTTCTGGGGACCCTCTGAGGAGAAAAAAAGTTCAAAAGGTCCCATATGGACCACTGTCTGGAGGACCTGACTTGATTTTTTAACATCAGAAAGAGTCTATGAGGACATCATGTAACTTTTAGACCTTCTGGGGACCCTCTGAGCAGAAAAAAGTTCAAAAGGTCCCCATATGGACCACTGACTGGAGGACCTGACTTGACTTTTTAACATCAGAAAGAGTCTATGAGGACATCATGTAGCTTTTAGTCCTTCTGGGGACCCTCTGAGGAGAAAAAGTTCAAAAGGTCCCATATGGACCACTGTCTGGGGGACCTGACTTGACTTTTTAACATCAGAAAGAGTCTATGAGGACATCATGTAGCTTTTAGACCTTCTGGGGACCCCCAGAGGAGAAAAGAAGTTCAAAAATTCCCATATGGACCACTGTCTGGAGGACCTGACTTGACTTTTTAACATCAGAAAGAGTCTATGAGGACATCATGTAGCTTTTAGACCTTCTGGGGACCCTCTGAGGAGAAAAAAAGTTCAAAAGGTTCCATATGGACCACTGACTGGAGGACCTGACTTGACTTTTTAACATGAGAACGAGTCTATGAGGACATCATGTAGCTTTTAGACCTTCTGGGGACCCTCTGAGGAGAAAAAAAGTTCAAAAGGTCCCATATGAACCACTGTCTGGAGGTCCTGACTTGACTTTTTAACATCAGAAAGAGTCTATGAGGACATCATGTAGCTTTTAGACCTGCTGGGGACCCTCTGAGGAGAAAAAAAGTTCAAAAGGTCCCATATGGACTAGTGTCTGGAGGACCTGACTTGACTTTTTAACATCAGAAATAGTCTATGAGGACATCATGTAGCTTTTAGACCTTCTGGGCACCCTCTGAGGAGAAAAAAAGTTCAACAGGTCCCATATGGACCACTGATTGGAGGACCTGACTTGACTTTTTAACATCAGAAAGAGTCTATAAGGACATCATGTAGCTTTTAGACCTTCTGGGGACCCTCTGAGGAGAAAAAAAGTTCAAAAGGTCCCATATGGACTAGTGTCTGGTGGACCTGACTTGACTTTTTAACATCAGAAATAGTCTATGAGGACATCATGTAGCTTTTAGACCTTCTGGGCACCCTGTGAGGAGAAAAAAAGTTCAACAGGTCCCATATGGACCACTGATTGGAGGACCTGACTTGCCTATTTAACATCAGAAATAGTCTATGAGGACATCATGTTGCTTTAAGACCTTCTGGGCACCCTCTGAGCAGAAAAAAAGTTCAACAGGTCCCATATGGACCACTGTCTGGAGGACCTGACTTGACTTTTTAACATCAGAAAGAGTCTATGAGGACATCATGTAGCTTTTAGACCTTCTGGGGACCCGCTGAGGAGAAAAGAAGTTCAAAAATTCCCATATGGACCACTGTCTGGATGACCTGACTTGACTTTTTAACATCAGAAAGAGTCTATGAGGACATAATGTAGCTTTTAGACCTTCTGGGGAACCTCTGAGGAGAAAAAAAGTTCAAAAGGTCCTATATGGACCACTGACTGGAGGACCTGACTTGACTTTTTAACATCAGAAAGAGTCTATTAGGACATCATGTAGCTTTTAGACCTTCTGGGGATCCTCTGAACAGAAAAAAAGTTCAAAAGGTCCCATATAGACCACTCTCTGGAGGACCTGACTTGACTTTTTAACATCAGAAAGAGTCTATGAGGACATCATGTAGCTTTTAGACCTTCTGGGGACCCTCTGAGGAGAAAAAAAGTTCAAAAGGTCCCATATGGACCACTGTCTGGAGGACCTGACTTGATTTTATAACATCAGAAAGAGTCTATGAGGACATCATGTAACTTTTAGACCTTTTGGGGACCCTCTGAGCAGAAAAAAGTTCAAAAGGTCCCCATATGGACCACTGACTGGAGGACCTGACTTGACTTTTTAACATCAGAAAGAGTCTATGAGGACATCATGTAGCTTTTAGACCTTCTGGGGATCCTCTGAGCAGAAAAAAAGTTCAAAAGTTCCCATATGGACCACTGTCTGGAGGACTTGAATTGACTTTTTAACATCAGAAAGAGTCTATGAGGACATCATGTAGCTTTTAGACCTTCTGGGGACCCTCTGAGCAGAAAAAAAGTTCAAAAGGTCCCATATGGACCACTGTCTGGAGGTCCTGACTTGACTTTTTAACATCAGAAAGAGTCTATGAGGACATCATTTAGCTTTTAGACCTTCTGGGGACCCTGTGAGGAGAAAAAAAGTTCAAAAGGTCCCATATGAACCACTGTCTGGAGGTCCTGACTTGACTTTTTAACATCAGAAAGAGTCTATGAGGACATCATGTAGCTTTTAGAGCTTCTGGGGACCCTCTGAGGACAAAAAAAGTTCAAAAGGTCCCATATAGACTAGTGTCTGGAGGACCTGACTTGCCTGTTTAACATCAGAAATAGTCTATGAGGACATCATGTAGCTTTAAGACCTTCTGGGAACCTCTGAGGAGAAAAAAAGTTCAACAGGTCCCATATGGACCACTTACTGGATGACCTGACTTGACTTTTTAACATAAGAGAGAGTCTATGAGGACACCATGTAGCTTTTAGACCTTCTGGGGACCCTCTGAGGAGAAAAAAAGTTCAACAGGTCCCATATGGACCACTGACTGGAGGACCTGACTTGACTTTTTAACATCAGAAAGAGTCTATGAGGACATCATGTAGCTTTTAGACCTTCTGGGGATCTTCTGAACAGAAAAAAAGTTCAAAAGGTCCCATATGGACCACTGTCTGGAGGTCCTGACTTGACTTTTTAACATTAGATAGAGTCTATGAGGACATCATGTAGCATTTAGACCTTCTGGGAACCCTCTGAGCAGAAAAAAAGTTCAAAAGGTCCCATATGGACCACTGTCTGGAGGTCCTGACTTGACTTTTTAACATCAGATAGAGTCTATGAGGACATCAGGTAGCTTTTAGACCTTCTGGGGACCCTGGGAGGAGAAAAAAAGTTCAACAGGTCCCATATGGACCACTGACTGGAGGACCTGACTTGACTTTTTAACATCAGAAAGAGTCTATGAGGACATCATGTAGCTTTTAGACCTTCTGGGGACCCTCTGAGCAAAAAAAAAGTTCAAAAGGTCCCATATGGACCACTGTCTGGAGGACCTGACTTGACTTTTTAACATCAGAAAGAGTCTATGAGGACATCATGTAGCTTTTAGACCTTCTGGGGACCCTCTGAGGACAAAAAAAGTTCAAAAGGTCCCATATAGACTAGTGTCTGGAGGACCTGACTTGCCTATTTAACATCAGATAGAGTCTATGAGGACATCATGTAGCATTTAGACCTTCTGGGAAACCTCTGAGCAGAAAAAAAGTTCAAAAGGTCCCATATGGACCACTGTCTGGAGGTCTGACTTGACTTTTTAACATCAGATAGAGTCTATGAGGACATCATGTAGCTTTTAGACCTTCTTGGGATCCTCTGAACAGAAAAAAAGTTCAAAAGGTCCCATATGGACCACTGTCTGGAGGTCCTGACTTGACTTTTTAACATCAGATAGAGTCTATGAGGACATCATGTACCATTTAGACCTTCTGGGAACCCTCTGAGCAGAAAAAAAGTTCAAAAGGTCCCATATGGACCACTGTCTGGAGGTCCTGACTTGACTTTTTAACATCAGAAAGAGTCTATGAGGACATCATGTAACTTTTAGACCTTCTGGGGACCCTCTGAGCAGAAAAAAGTTCAAAAGGTCCCCATATGGACCACTGTCTGGAGGACTTGAATTGACTTTTTAACATCAGAAAGAGTCTATGAGGACATCATGTATCTTTTAGACCTTCTGGGGACCCTCTGAGCAGAAAAAAAGTTCAAAAGGTCCCATATGGACCACTGTCTGGAGGTCCTGACTTGACTTTTTAACATCAGAAAGAGTCTATGAGGACATCATTTAGCTTTTAGACCTTCTGGGGACCCTCTGAGGAGAAAAAAAGTTCAAAAGGTCCCATATGAACCACTGTCTGGAGGTCCTGACTTGACTTTTTAACATCAGAAAGAGTCTATGAGGACATCATGTAGCGTTTAGACCTTCTGGGGACCCTCTGAGGACAAAAAAAGTTCAAAAGGTCCCAT
Organism: Gila orcuttii; assembly: GCA_026230005.1. NCBI lineage: Eukaryota > Metazoa > Chordata > Actinopteri > Cypriniformes > Leuciscidae > Gila > Gila orcuttii. Next base: position 41,285,527 of record JAPDVR010000002.1, on the reverse strand, counting down.
ATAGACTAGTGTCTGGAGGACCTGACATGCCTGTTTAACATCAGAAATAGTCTATGAGGACATCATGTATCTTTAAGACCTTCTGGGCACCCTCTGAGGAGAAAAAAAGTTCAACAGGTCCCATATGGACCACTTACTGGAGGACCTGACTTGACTTTTTAACATAAGAGAGAGTCTATGAGGACACCATGTAGCTTTTAGACCTTCTGGGGACCCTCTGAGGAGAAAAAAAGTTCAACAGGTCCCATATGGACCACTGACTGGAGGACCGGACTTGACTTTTTAACATCAGATAGAGTCTATGAGGACATCATGTAGCATTTAGACCTTCTGGGAACCCTCTGAGCAGAAAAAAAGTTCAATAGGTCCCATATGGACCACTGTCTGGAGGTCCTGACTTGACTTTTTAACATCAGATAGAGTCTATGAGGACATCAGGTAGCTTTTAGACCTTCTGGGGACCCTCTGAGCAAAAAAAAAAGTTCAAAAGGCCCCATATGGACCACTGTCTGGAGGACCTGACTTGACTTTTTAACATCAGAAAGAGTCTATGAGGACATCATGTAGCTTTTAGACCTTCTGGAGACCCTCTGAGGAGAAAAAAAGTTCAACAGGTCCCATATGGACCACTGACTGGAGGACCTGACTTGACTTTTTAACATCAGAAAGAGTCTATGAGGACATCATGTAGCTTTTAGACCTTCTGGGGATCCTCTGAACAGAAAAAAAGTTCAAAAGGTCCCATATGGACCACTGTCTGGAGGTCCTGACTTGACTTTTTAACATCAAAAAGAGTCTATGAGGACATCATGTAGCTTTTAGACCTTCTGGGGACCCTCTGAGGACAAAAAAGTTAAAAAGGTCCCATATAGACTAGTGTCTGGAGGACCTGACTTGCCTATTTAACATCAGAAATAGTCTATGAGGACATCATGTAGCTTTAAGACCTTCTGGGCACCCTCTGAGGAAAAAAAAAAGTTCAAAAGGTCCCATATGGACCACTGTCTGGAGGTCCTGACTTGACTTTTTAACATCAGATAGAGTCTTTGAGGACATCAGGTAGCTTTTAGACCTTCTGGGGACCCTCTGAGCAAAAAAAAAGTTCAAAAGGTCCCATATGGACCATTGTCTGGAGGACCTGACTTGACTTTTTAACATCAGAAAGAGTCTATGAGGACATCATGTAGCTTTTAGACCTTCTGGGGATCCTCTGAACAGAAAAAAAGTTCAAAAGGTCCCATATGGACCACTGTCTGGAGGTCCTGACTTGACTTTTTAACATCAGAAAGAGTCTATGAGGACATCATGTAGCTTTTAGACCTTCTGGGGACCCTCTGAGGACAAAAAAAGTTCAAAAGGTCCCATATAGACTAGTGTCTGGAGGACCTGACTTGCCTATTTAACATCAGATAGAGTCTATGAGGACATCATGTAGCATTTAGACCTTCTGGGAACCCTCTGAGCAGAAAAAAAGTTCAAAAGGTCCCATATGGACCACTGTCTGGAGGTCCTGAATTGACTTTTTAACATCAGATAGAGTCTATGAGGACATCAGGTAGCTTTTAGACCTTCTGGGGACCCTCTGAGCAAAAAAAAGTTCAAAAGGCCCCATATGGACCACTGTCTGGAGGACCTGACTTGACTTTTTAACATCAGAAAGAGTCTATGAGGACATCATGTAGCTTTTAGACCTTCTGGGGACCCTCTGAGGAGAAAAAAAGTTCAACAGGTCCCATATGGACCACTGACTGGAGGACCTGACTTGACTTTTTAACATCAGAAAGAGTCTATGAGGACATCATGTAGCTTTAAGACCTTCTGGGCACCCTCTGAGGAGAAAAAAAGTTCAACAGGTCCCATATGGACCACTTACTGGAGGACCTGACTTGACTTTTTAACATAAGAGAGAGTCTATGAGGACACCATGTAGCTTTTAGACCTTCTGGGGACCCTCTGAGTACAAAATAAGTTCAAAAGGTCCCATATAGACTAGTGTCTGGACGACCTGACTTGCCTGTTTAACATCAGAAATAGTCTATGAGGACATCTAGTAGCTTTAAGACCTTCTGGGCACCCTCTGAGGAGAAAAAAAGTTCAACAGGTCCCATATGGACCACTTACTGGAGGACCTGACTTGACTTTTTAACATCAGAAAGAGTCTATGAGGACATCATGTAGCTTTTAGACCTTCTGGGGATCCTCTGAACAGAAAAAAAGTTCAAAAGGTCCCATATGGACCACTGTCTGGAGGTCCTGACTTGACTTTTTAACATCAGATAGAGTCTATGAGGACATCATGTAGCATTTAGACCTTCTGGGGACCCTCTGAGGAGAAAAAAAGTTCAAAAGGCCCACATGGACCACTGTCTGGAGGACCTGACTTGATTTTTTAACATCAGAAAGAGTCTATGAGGACATCATGTAAATTTTAGACCTTTTGGGGACCCTCTGAGCATAAAAAAGTTCAAAAGGTCCCCATATGGACCACTGACTGGAGGACCTGACTTGACTTTTTAACATCAGAAAGAGTCTATGAGGACATCATGTAGCTTTTAGACCTTCTGGGGATCCTCTGAGGACAAAAAAAGTTCAAAAGGTCCCATATAGACTAGTGTCTGGAGGACCTGACTTGCCTATTTAACATCAGATAGAGTCTATGAGGACATCATGTAGCATTTAGACCTTCTGGGAACCCTCTGAGCAGAAAAAAAGTTCAAAAGGTCCCATATGGACCACTGTCTGGAGGTCCTGACTTGACTTTTTAACATCAGATAGAGTCTATGAGGACATCATGTAGCTTTTAGACCTTCTGGGGATCCTCTGAACAGAAAAAAAGTTCAAAAGGTCCTATATGGACCACTGTCTGGAGGTCCTGACTTGACTTTTTAACATCAGATAGAGTCTATGAGGACATCATGTAGCATTTAGACCTTCTGGGAACCCTCTGAGCAGAAAAAAAGTTCAAAAGGTCCCATATGGACCACTGTCTGGAGGTCCTGACTTGACTTTTTAACATCAGATAGAGTCTATGAGGACATCAGGTAGCTTTTAGACCTTCTGGGGACCCTCTGAGCAAAAAAAAAGTTAAAAAAGGTCCCATATGGACCACTGTCTGGAGGACCTGACTTGACTTTTTTAACATCAGAAAGAGTCTATGAGGACATCATGTAGCTTTTAGACCTTCTGGGGACCCTCTGAGGAGAAAAAAAGTTCAAAAGGTCCCATATGGACCACTGTCTGGAGGACCTGACTTGATTTTTTAACATCAGAAAGAGTCTATGAGGACATCATGTAACTTTTAGACCTTCTGGGGACCCTCTGAGCAGAAAAAAGTTCAAAAGGTCCCCATATGGACCACTGACTGGAGGACCTGACTTGACTTTTTAACATCAGAAAGAGTCTATGAGGACATCATGTAGCTTTTAGTCCTTCTGGGGACCCTCTGAGGAGAAAAAGTTCAAAAGGTCCCATATGGACCACTGTCTGGGGGACCTGACTTGACTTTTTAACATCAGAAAGAGTCTATGAGGACATCATGTAGCTTTTAGACCTTCTGGGGACCCCCAGAGGAGAAAAGAAGTTCAAAAATTCCCATATGGACCACTGTCTGGAGGACCTGACTTGACTTTTTAACATCAGAAAGAGTCTATGAGGACATCATGTAGCTTTTAGACCTTCTGGGGACCCTCTGAGGAGAAAAAAAGTTCAAAAGGTTCCATATGGACCACTGACTGGAGGACCTGACTTGACTTTTTAACATGAGAACGAGTCTATGAGGACATCATGTAGCTTTTAGACCTTCTGGGGACCCTCTGAGGAGAAAAAAAGTTCAAAAGGTCCCATATGAACCACTGTCTGGAGGTCCTGACTTGACTTTTTAACATCAGAAAGAGTCTATGAGGACATCATGTAGCTTTTAGACCTGCTGGGGACCCTCTGAGGAGAAAAAAAGTTCAAAAGGTCCCATATGGACTAGTGTCTGGAGGACCTGACTTGACTTTTTAACATCAGAAATAGTCTATGAGGACATCATGTAGCTTTTAGACCTTCTGGGCACCCTCTGAGGAGAAAAAAAGTTCAACAGGTCCCATATGGACCACTGATTGGAGGACCTGACTTGACTTTTTAACATCAGAAAGAGTCTATAAGGACATCATGTAGCTTTTAGACCTTCTGGGGACCCTCTGAGGAGAAAAAAAGTTCAAAAGGTCCCATATGGACTAGTGTCTGGTGGACCTGACTTGACTTTTTAACATCAGAAATAGTCTATGAGGACATCATGTAGCTTTTAGACCTTCTGGGCACCCTGTGAGGAGAAAAAAAGTTCAACAGGTCCCATATGGACCACTGATTGGAGGACCTGACTTGCCTATTTAACATCAGAAATAGTCTATGAGGACATCATGTTGATTTAAGACCTTCTGGGCACCCTCTGAGCAGAAAAAAAGTTCAACAGGTCCCATATGGACCACTGTCTGGAGGACCTGACTTGACTTTTTAACATCAGAAAGAGTCTATGAGGACATCATGTAGCTTTTAGACCTTCTGGGGACCCGCTGAGGAGAAAAGAAGTTCAAAAATTCCCATATGGACCACTGTCTGGATGACCTGACTTGATTTTATAACATCAGAAAGAGTCTATGAGGACATCATGTAACTTTTAGACCTTTTGGGGACCCTCTGAGCAGAAAAAGTTCAAAAGGTCCCCATATGGACCACTGACTGGAGGACCTGACTTGACTTTTTAACATCAGAAAGAGTCTATGAGGACATCATGTAGCTTTTAGACCTTCTGGGGATCCTCTGAGCAGAAAAAAAGTTCAAAAGTTCCCATATGGACCACTGTCTGGAGGACTTGAATTGACTTTTTAACATCAGAAAGAGTCTATGAGGACATCATGTAGCTTTTAGACCTTCTGGGGACCCTCTGAGCAGAAAAAAAGTTCAAAAGGTCCCATATGGACCACTGTCTGGAGGTCCTGACTTGACTTTTTAACATCAGAAAGAGTCTATGAGGACATCATTTAGCTTTTAGACCTTCTGGGGACCCTGTGAGGAGAAAAAAAGTTCAAAAGGTCCCATATGAACCACTGTCTGGAGGTCCTGACTTGACTTTTTAACATCAGAAAGAGTCTATGAGGACATCATGTAGCTTTTAGAGCTTCTGGGGACCCTCTGAGGACAAAAAAAGTTCAAAAGGTCCCATATAGACTAGTGTCTGGAGGACCTGACTTGCCTGTTTAACATCAGAAATAGTCTATGAGGACATCATGTAGCTTTAAGACCTTCTGGGCACCCTCTGAGGAGAAAAAAAGTTCAACAGGTCCCATATGGACCACTTACTGGATGACCTGACTTGACTTTTTAACATAAGAGAGAGTCTATGAGGACACCATGTAGCTTTTAGACCTTCTGGGGACCCTCTGAGGAGAAAAAAAGTTCAACAGGTCCCATATGGACCACTGACTGGAGGACCTGACTTGACTTTTTAACATCAGAAAGAGTCTATGAGGACATCATGTAGCTTTTAGACCTTCTGGGGATCTTCTGAACAGAAAAAAAGTTCAAAAGGTCCCATATGGACCACTGTCTGGAGGTCCTGACTTGACTTTTTAACATTAGATAGAGTCTATGAGGACATCATGTACCATTTAGACCTTCTGGGAACCCTCTGAGCAGAAAAAAAGTTCAAAAGGTCCCATATGGACCACTGTCTGGAGGTCCTGACTTGACTTTTTAACATCAGATAGAGTCTATGAGGACATCAGGTAGCTTTTAGACCTTCTGGGGACCCTCTGAGGAGAAAAAAAGTTCAACAGATCCCATATGGACCACTGACTGGAGGACCTGACTTGACTTTTTAACATCAGAAAGAGTCTATGAGGACATCATGTAGCTTTTAGACCTTCTGGGGACCCTCTGAGCAAAAAAAAAGTTCAAAAGGTCCCATATGGACCACTGTCTGGAGGACCTGACTTGACTTTTTAACATCAGAAAGAGTCTATGAGGACATCATGTAGCTTTTAGACCTTCTGGGGACCCTCTGAGGACAAAAAAAGTTCAAAAGGTCCCATATAGACTAGTGTCTGGAGGACCTGACTTGCCTATTTAACATCAGATAGAGTCTATGAGGACATCATGTAGCATTTAGACCTTCTGGGAAACCTCTGAGCAGAAAAAAAGTTCAAAAGGTCCCATATGGACCACTGTCTGGAGGTCTGACTTGACTTTTTAACATCAGATAGAGTCTATGAGGACATCATGTAGCTTTTAGACCTTCTTGGGATCCTCTGAACAGAAAAAAGTTCAAAAGGTCCCATATGGACCACTGTCTGGAGGTCCTGACTTGACTTTTTAACATCAGATAGAGTCTATGAGGACATCATGTACCATTTAGACCTTCTGGGAACCCTCTGAGCAGAAAAAAAGTTCAAAAGGTCCCATATGGACCACTGTCTGGAGGTCCTGACTTGACTTTTTAACATCAGAAAGAGTCTATGAGGATATCATGTAACTTTTAGACCTTCTGGGGACCCTCTGAGCAGAAAAAAGTTCAAAAGGTCCCCATATGGACCACTGTCTGGAGGACTTGAATTGACTTTTTAACATCAGAAAGAGTCTATGAGGACATCATGTATCTTTTAGACCTTCTGGGGACCCTCTGAGCAGAAAAAAAGTTCAAAAGGTCCCATATGGACCACTGTCTGGAGGTCCTGACTTGACTTTTTAACATCAGAAAGAGTCTATGAGGACATCATTTAGCTTTTAGACCTTCTGGGGACCCTCTGAGGAGAAAAAAAGTTCAAAAGGTCCCATATGAACCACTGTCTGGAGGTCCTGACTTGACTTTTTAACATCAGAAAGAGTCTATGAGGACATCATGTAGCGTTTAGACCTTCTGGGGACCCTCTGAGGACAAAAAAAGTTCAAAAGGTCCCATATAGACTAGTGTCTGGAGGACCTGACATGCCTGTTTAACATCAGAAATAGTCTATGAGGACATCATGTAGCTTTAAGACCTTCTGGGCACCCTCTGAGGAGAAAAAAAGTTCAACAGGTCCCATATGGACCACTTACTGGAGGACCTGACTTGACTTTTTAACATAAGAGAGAGTCTATGAGGACACCATGTAGCTTTTAGACCTTCTGGGCACCCTCTGAGGAGAAAAAAAGTTCAACAGGTCCCATATGGACCACTGACTGGAGGACCGGACTTGACTTTTTAACATCAGATAGAGTCTATGAGGACATCATGTAGCATTTAGACCTTCTGGGAACCCTCTGAGCAGAAAAAAAGTTCAATAGGTCCCATATGGACCACTGTCTGGAGGTCCTGACTTGACTTTTTAACATCAGATAGAGTCTATGAGGACATCAGGTAGCTTTTAGACCTTCTGGGGACCCTCTGAGCAAAAAAAAAAGTTCAAAAGGCCCCATATGGACCACTGTCTGGAGGACCTGACTTGACTTTTTAACATCAGAAAGAGTCTATGAGGACATCATGTAGCTTTTAGACCTTCTGGGGACCCTCTGAGGAGAAAAAAAGTTCAACAGGTCCCATATGGACCACTGACTGGAGGACTTGACTTGACTTTTTAACATCAGAAAGAGTCTATGAGGACATCATGTAGCTTTTAGACCTTCTGGGGATCCTCTGAACAGAAAAAAAGTTCAAAAGGTCCCATATGGACCACTGTCTGGAGGTCCTGACTTGACTTTTTAACATCAGAAAGAGTCTATGAGGACATCATGTAGCTTTTAGACCTTCTGGGGACCCTCTGAGGACAAAAAAGTTAAAAAGGTCCCATATAGACTAGTGTCTGGAGGACCTGACTTGCCTATTTAACATCAGAAATAGTCTATGAGGACATCATGTAGCTTTAAGACCTTCTGGGCACCCTCTGAGGAAAAAAAAAAGTTCAAAAGGTCCCATATGGACCACTGTCTGGAGGTCCTGACTTGACTTTTTAACATCAGATAGAGTCTATGAGGACATCAGGTAGCTTTTAGACCTTCTGGGGACCCTCTGAGCAAAAAAAAAGTTCAAAAGGTCCCATATGGACCATTGTCTGGAGGACCTGACTTGACTTTTTAACATCAGAAAGAGTCTATGAGGACATCATGTAGCTTTTAGACCTTCTGGGGATCCTCTGAACAGAAAAAAAGTTCAAAAGGTCCCATATGGACCACTGTCTGGAGGTCCTGACTTGACTTTTTAACATCAGAAAGAGTCTATGAGGACATCATGTAGCTTTTAGACCTTCTGGGGACCCTCTGAGGACAAAAAAAGTTCAAAAGGTCCCATATAGACTAGTGTCTGGAGGACCTGACTTGCCTATTTAACATCAGATAGAGTCTATGAGGACATCATGTAGCATTTAGACCTTCTGGGAACCCTCTGAGCAGAAAAAAAGTTCAAAAGGTCCCATATGGACCACTGTCTGGAGGTCCTGAATTGACTTTTTAACATCAGATAGAGTCTATGAGGACATCATGTAGCATTTAGACCTTCTGGGGACCCTCTGAGGAGAAAAAAAGTTCAAAAGGTCCCACATGGACCACTGTCTGGAGGACCTGACTTGATTTTTTAACATCAGAAAGAGTCTATGAGGACATCATGTAAATTTTAGACCTTTTGGGGACCCTCTGAGCATAAAAAAGTTCAAAAGGTCCCCATATGGACCACTGACTGGAGGACCTGACTTGACTTTTTAACATCAGAAAGAGTCTATGAGGACATCATGTAGCTTTTAGACCTTCTGGGGATCCTCTGAGCAGAAAAAAAGTTAAAAAGTTCCCATATGGACCACTGTCTGGAGGACTTGAATTGACTTTTTAACATCAGAAAGAGTCTATGAGGACATCATGTAGCTTTTAGACCTTCTGGGGACCCTCTGAGCAGAAAAAAAGTTCAAAAGGTCCCATATGGACCACTGTCTGGAGGTCCTGACTTGACTTTTTAACATCAGAAAGAGTCTATGAGGACATCATTTAGCTTTTAGACCTTCTGGGGACCCTCTGAGGAGAAAAAAAGTTCAAAAGGTCCCATATGAACAACTGTCTGGAGGTCCTGACTTGACTTTTTAACATCAGAAAGAGTCTATGAGGACATCATGTAGCTTTTAGACCTTCTGGGGACCCTCTGAGGACAAAAAAAGTTCAAAAGGTCCCATATAGACTAGTGTCTGGAGGACCTGACTTGCCTGTTTAACATCAGAAATAGTCTATGAGGACATCATGTAGCTTTAAGACCTTCTGGGGATCCTCTGAACAGAAAAAAAGTTCAACAGGTCCCATATGGACCACTTACTGGAGGACCTGACTTGACTTTTTAACATAAGAGAGAGTCTATGAGGACACCATGTAGCTTTTAGACCTTCTGGGGACCCTCTGAGGAGAAAAAAAGTTAAACAGGTCCCATATGGACCACTGACTGGAGGACCTGACTTGACTTTTTAACATCAGAAAGAGTCTGTGAGGACATCATGTAGCTTTTAGACCTTCTGGGGATCCTCTGAACAGAAAAAAAGTTCAAAAGGTCCCATATGGACCACTGTCTGGAGGTCCTGACTTGACTTTTTAACATCAGATAGAGTCTATGAGGACATCATGTAGCATTTAGACCTTCTGGGAACCCTCTGAGCAGAAAAAAAGTTCAAAAGGCCCCATATGGACCACTGTCTGGAGGACCTGACTTGACTTTTTAACATCAGAAAGAGTCTATGAGGACATCATGTAGCTTTTAGACCTTCTGGGGACCCTCTGAGGAGAAAAAAGTTCAACAGGTCCCATATGGACCACTGACTGGAGGACCTGACTTGACTTTTTAACATCAGAAAGAGTCTATGAGGACATCAAGTAGCTTTTAGACCTTCTGGGGACCCTCTGAGCAAAAAAAAAGTTCAAAAGGTCCCATATGGACCACTGTCTGGAGGACCTGACTTGACTTTTTAACATCAGAAAGAGTCTATGAGGACATCATGTAGCTTTTAGACCTTCTGGGGACCCTCTGAGGACAAAAAAAGTTCAAAAGGTCCCATATAGACTAGTGTCTGGAGGACCTGACTTGCCTATTTAACATCAGATAGAGTCTATGAGGACATCATGTAGCATTTAGACCTTCTGGGAACCCTCTGAGCAGAAAAAAAGTTCAAAAGGTCCCATATGGACCACTGTCTGGAGGTCCTGACTTGACTTTTTAACATCAGATAGAGTCTATGAGGACATCATGTAGCTTTTAGACCTTCTGGGGATCCTCTGAACAGAAAAAAAGTTCAAAAGGTCCTATATGGACCACTGTCTGGAGGTCCTGACTTGACTTTTTAACATCAGATAGAGTCTATGAGGACATCATGTAGCATTTAGACCTTCTGGGAACCCTCTGAGCAGAAAAAAAGTTCAAAAGGTCCCATATGGACCACTGTCTGGAGGACCTGACTTGACTTTTTAACATCAGATAGAGTCTATGAGGACATCAGGTAGCTTTTAGACCTTCTGGGGACCCTCTGAGCAAAAAAAAAGTTAAAAAAGGTCCCATATGGACCACTGTCTGGAGGACCTGACTTGACTTTTTAACATCAGAAAGAGTCTATGAGGACATCATGTAGCTTTTAGACCTTCTGGGGACCCTCTGAGGAGAAAAAAAGTTCAAAAGGTCCCATATGGACCACTGTCTGGAGGACCTGACTTGATTTTTTAACATCAGAAAGAGTCTATGAGGACATCATGTAACTTTTAGACCTTCTGGGGACCCTCTGAGCAGAAAAAAGTTCAAAAGGTCCCCATATGGACCACTGACTGGAGGACCTGACTTGACTTTTTAACATCAGAAAGAGTCTATGAGGACATCATGTAGCTTTTAGTCCTTCTGGGGACCCTCTGAGGAGAAAAAGTTCAAAAGGTCCCATATGGACCACTGTCTGGGGGACCTGACTTGAATTTTTAACATCAGAAAGAGTCTATGAGGACATCATGTAGCTTTTAGACCTTCTGGGGACCCCCAGAGGAGAAAAGAAGTTCAAAAATTCCCATATGGACCACTGTCTGGATGACCTGACTTGACTTTTTAACATCAGAAAGAGTCTATGAGGACATCATGTAGCTTTTAGACCTTCTGGGGACCCTCTGAGGAGAAAAAAAGTTCAAAAGGTTCCATATGGACCACTGACTGGAGGACCTGACTTGACTTTTTAACATGAGAACGAGTCTATGAGGACATCATGTAGCTTTTAGACCTTCTGGGGACCCTCTGAGGAGAAAAAAAGTTCAAAAGGTCCCATATGAACCACTGTCTGGAGGTCCTGACTTGACTTTTTAACATCAGAAAGAGTCTATGAGGACATCATGTAGCTTTTAGACCTGCTGGGGACCCTCTGAGGAGAAAAAAAGTTCAAAAGGTCCCATATGGACTAGTGTCTGGAGGACCTGACTTGACTTTTTAACATCAGAAATAGTCTATGAGGACATCATGTAGCTTTTAGACCTTCTGGGCACCCTCTGAGGAGAAAAAAAGTTCAACAGGTGCCATATGGACCACTGATTGGAGGACCTGACTTGACTTTTTAACATCAGAAAGAGTCTATGAGGACATCATGTAGCTTTTAGTCCTTCTGGGGACCCTCTGAGGAGAAAAAAAGTTCAAAAGGTCCCATATGGACCACTGTCTGGAGGACCTGACTTGCCTATTTAACATCAGAAATAGTCTATGAGGACATCATGTAGCTTTAAGTCCTTCTGGGCACCCTCTGAGGAGAAAAAAAGTTCAAAAGGTCCCATATGTACCACTGTCTGGAGGACCTGACTTGCCTATTTAACATCAGAAATAGTCTATGAGGACATTATGTTGCTTTAAGACCTTCTGGGCACCCTCTGAGCAGAAAAAAAGTTCAACAGGTCCCATATGGACCACTGTCTGGAGGACCTGACTTGACTTTTTAACATCAGAAAGAGTCTATGAGGACATCATGTAGCTTTTAGACCTTCTGGGGACCCCCAGAGGAGAAAAGAAGTTCAAAAATTCCCATATGGACCACTGTCTGGATGACCTGACTTGACTTTTTAACATCAGAAAGAGTCTATGAGGACATCATGTAGCTTTTAGACCTTCTGGGGACCCTCTGAGGAGAAAAAAAGTTCAAAAGGTTCCATATGGACCACTGACTGGAGGACCTGACTTGACTTTTTAACATCAGAAAGAGTCTATGAGGACATCATGTAGCTTTTAGACCTTCTGGGGATCCTCTGAACAGAAAAAAAGGTCAAAAGGTCCCATATGGACCACTCTCTGGAGAACCTGACTTGACTTTTTAACTTCAGAAAGAGTCTATGAGGACATCATGTAGCTTTTAGTCCTTCTGGGGACCCTCTGAGGAGAAAAAAAGTTCAAAAGGTCCCATATGGACCACTGTCTGGAGGACCTGACTTGCCTATTTAACATCAGAAATAGTCTATGAGGACATCATATAGCTTTTAGACCTTCTGGGGACTCCCTGAGGAGAAAAAAAGTTTAAAAAGTCCCATATGGACCACTGTCTGGAGGACCTAACTTGACTTTTTAACATCAAAAAGAGTCTATGAGGACATCATGTAGCTTTTAGACCTTCTGAGGACACTCTGAGGAGAAAAAAAGTTCAAAATGTCCCATATGGACCACTGTCGTGAGGTCCTGACTTGACTTTTTAACATGAGAAAGAGTCTATGAGGACAGCATGGAGCTTTTAGACCTTCTGGGGACCCTCTGAGGGGAAAGAAAGTTCAAAAGGTCCCATATGGATCACTGTCTGGAGGTCCTGACTTGACTTTTTAACATTAGAAAGAGTCTATGAGGACAGAATGGAGCTTTTAGACCTTCTGGGGACCCTCTGAGGAGAAAAAAAGTTCAAAAGTTCCCATATGGACCACTGTCTAGAGATCCTGACTTGCCTATTTAACATCAAAAATAGTCTATGAGAACATCATGTAGCTTTAAGACCTTCTAGGCACCCTCTGAGGAGAAAAAAAGTTCAACAGGTCCCATATGGACCACTGACTGAAGGACCTGACTTGACTTTTTAACATCAGAAAGAGTCTATGAGGACATCATGTAGCTTTTAGACCTTCTGGGCACCCTCTGAGGAGAAAAAAAGTTCAACAGGTCCCATATGGACCACTGTCTGGAGGACCTGACTTGACTTTTTAACATCAGAAAGAGTCTATGAGGACATCATGTAGCTTTAAGACTTCTGGGCACCCTCTGAGGAGAAAAAAAGTTCAACAGGTCCCATATGGACCACTGACTGGAGGACCTGACTTGACTTTTTAACATCAGAAAGAGTCTATGAGGACATCAGGTAGCTTTTAGACCTTCTGGGGACCCTCTGAGCCAAAAAAAAGTTCAAAAGGTCCCATATGGACCACTCTCTGGAGGTCCTGATTTGACTTTTTAACATCAGAAAGAGTCTATGAGGACATCATGTAGCTTTTAGACCTTCTGGGGACCCTCTGAGCTGAAAAAAAGTTCAAAAGGTCCCATATGGACCACTGTCTGGGAGGACCTGACTTGACTTTTTAACATCAGAAAGAGTCTATGAGGACATCATGTAGCTGTTAGACCTTCTGGGGACCGTCTTATCAGAAAAAAAGTTCAACAGGTCCAATATTGACCAATGTCTGGAGGACCTGACTTGACTTTTTTACATCAGAAAGAGTCTATGAGGACATCATGTAGTTTTTAGACCTTCTGGGTACCCTCTGAGCAGAAAAAAAGTTCAAAAGGTCCCATATTGACCACTGTCTGGAGGTCCTGACTTGACTTTTTAACATCAGAAAGAGTCTATGAGGACATCATTTAGCTTTTAGACCTTCTGGGGACCCTCTGAGGAGAAAAAAAGTTCAAAAGGTCCCATTTGAACCACTGTCTGGAGGTCCTGACTTGACTTTTTAACATCAGAAAGAGTCTATGAGGACATAATGTAGCTTTTAGACCTTCTGGGGACCATCTGAGGACAAAAAAAGTTCAAAAGGTCCCATATAGACTAGTGTCTGGAGGACCTGACTTGCCTATTTAACATCAGAAATAGTCTATGAGGACATCATGTAGCTTTAAGACCTTCTGGGCACCCTGTGAGGAGAAAAAAAGTTCAACAGGTCCCATATGGACCACTGACTGGAGGACCCGACTTGACTTTTTAACATCAGAAAGAGTCTATGAGGACATCATGTAGCTTTTAGACCTTCTGGGGATCCTCTGAGCAGAAAAAAAGTTCAAAAGGTCCCATATGGACCACTGTCTGGAGGTCCTGACTTGACTTTTTAACATCAGAAAGAGTCTATGAGGACATCATTTAGCTTTTAGACCTTCTGGGGACCCTCTGAGGAGAAAAAAAGTTCAAAAGGTCCCATATGAACCACTGTCTGGAGGTCCTGACTTGACTTTTTAACATCAGAAAGAGTCTATGAGGACATCATGTAGCGTTTAGACCTTCTGGGGACCCTCTGAGGACAAAAAAAGTTCAAAAGGTCCCATATAGACTAGTGTCTGGAGGACCTGACTTGCCTTTTTAACTTCAGAAATAGTCTATGAGGACATCATGTAGCTTTAAGACCTTCTGGGCACCCTCTGAGGAGAAAAAAAGTTCAACAGGTCCCATATGGACCACTTACTGGAGGACCTGACTTGACTTTTTAACATAAGAGAGAGTCTATGAGGACACCATGTAGCTTTTAGACCTTCTGGGGACCCTCTGAGGAGAAAAAAAGTTCAACAGGTCCCATATGGACCACTGACTGGAGGACCTGACTTGACTTTTTAACATCAGAAAGAGTCTATGAGGACATCATGTAGCTTTTAGACCTTCTGGGGATCATCTGAACAGAAAAAAAGTTCAAAAGGTCCCATATGGACCACTGTCTGGAGGTCCTGACTTGACTTTTTAACATCAGATAGAGTCTATGAGGACATCATGTAGCATTTAGACCTTCTGGGAACCCTCTGAGCAGAAAAAAAGTTCAAAAGGTCCCATATGGACCACTGTCTGGAGATCCTGACTTGACTTTTTAACATCAGATAGAGTCTATGAGGACATCAGGTAGCTTTTAGACCTTCTGGGGACCCTCTGAGCAAAAAAAAAGTTCAAAAGGCCCTTATATGGACCACTGTCTGGAGGACCTGACTTGACTTTTTAACATCAGAAAGAGTCTATGAGGACATCATGTAGCTTTTAGACCTACTGGTGACCCTCTGAGGAGAAAAAAAGTTTAACAGGTCCCATATGGACCACTGACTGGAGGACCTGACTTGACTTTTTAACATCAGAAAGAGTCTATGAGGACATCATGTAGCTTTTAGACCTTCTGGGGATCCTCTGAACAGAAAAAAAGTTCAAAAGGTCCCATATGGACCACTGTCTGGAGGTCCTGACTTGACTTTTTAACATCAGAAAGAGTCTATGAGGACATCATGTAGCTTTTAGACCTTCTGGGGACCCTCTGAGGACAAAAAAAGTTAAAAAGGTCCCATATAGACTAGTGTCTGGAGGACCTGACTTGCCTATTTAACATCAGAAATAGTCTATGAGGACATCATGTAGCTTTAAGACCTTCTTGGCACCCTCTGAGGAGAAAAAAAGTTCAAAAGGTCCCATATGGACCACTGTCTGGAGGTCCTGAATTGACTTTTTAACATCAGATAGAGTCTATGAGGACATCATGTAGCATTTAGACCTTCTGGGGACCCTCTGAGGAGAAAAAAAGTTCAAAAGGTCCCACATGGACCACTGTCTGGAGGACCTGACTTGATTTTTTAACATCAGAAAGAGTCTATGAGGACATCATGTAAATTTTAGACCTTTTGGGGACCCTCTGAGCATAAAAAAGTTCAAAAGGTCCCCATATGGACCACTGACTGGAGGACCTGACTTGACTTTTTAACATCAGAAAGAGTCTATGAGGACATCATGTAGCTTTTAGACCTTCTGGGGATCCTCTGAGCAGAAAAAAAGTTAAAAAGTTCCCATATGGACCACTGTCTGGAGGACTTGAATTGACTTTTTAACATCAGAAAGAGTCTATGAGGACATCATGTAGCTTTTAGACCTTCTGGGGACCCTCTGAGCAGAAAAAAAGTTCAAAAGGTCCCATATGGACCACTGTCTGGAGGTCCTGACTTGACTTTTTAACATCAGAAAGAGTCTATGAGGACATCATTTAGCTTTTAGACCTTCTGGGGACCCTCTGAGGAGAAAAAAAGTTCAAAAGGTCCCATATGAACAACTGTCTGGAGGTCCTGACTTGACTTTTTAACATCAGAAAGAGTCTATGAGGACATCATGTAGCTTTTAGACCTTCTGGGGACCCTCTGAGGACAAAAAAAGTTCAAAAGGTCCCATATAGACTAGTGTCTGGAGGACCTGACTTGCCTGTTTAACATCAGAAATAGTCTATGAGGACATCATGTAGCTTTAAGACCTTCTGGGGATCCTCTGAACAGAAAAAAAGTTCAACAGGTCCCATATGGACCACTTACTGGAGGACCTGACTTGACTTTTTAACATAAGAGAGAGTCTATGAGGACACCATGTAGCTTTTAGACCTTCTGGGGACCCTCTGAGGAGAAAAAAAGTTAAACAGGTCCCATATGGACCACTGACTGGAGGACCTGACTTGACTTTTTAACATCAGAAAGAGTCTGTGAGGACATCATGTAGCTTTTAGACCTTCTGGGGATCCTCTGAACAGAAAAAAAGTTCAAAAGGTCCCATATGGACCACTGTCTGGAGGTCCTGACTTGACTTTTTAACATCAGATAGAGTCTATGAGGACATCATGTAGCATTTAGACCTTCTGGGAACCCTCTGAGCAGAAAAAAAGTTCAAAAGGCCCCATATGGACCACTGTCTGGAGGACCTGACTTGACTTTTTAACATCAGAAAGAGTCTATGAGGACATCATGTAGCTTTTAGACCTTCTGGGGACCCTCTGAGGAGAAAAAAGTTCAACAGGTCCCATATGGACCACTGACTGGAGGACCTGACTTGACTTTTTAACATCAGAAAGAGTCTATGAGGACATCAAGTAGCTTTTAGACCTTCTGGGGACCCTCTGAGCAAAAAAAAAGTTCAAAAGGTCCCATATGGACCACTGTCTGGAGGACCTGACTTGACTTTTTAACATCAGAAAGAGTCTATGAGGACATCATGTAGCTTTTAGACCTTCTGGGGACCCTCTGAGGACAAAAAAAGTTCAAAAGGTCCCATATAGACTAGTGTCTGGAGGACCTGACTTGCCTATTTAACATCAGATAGAGTCTATGAGGACATCATGTAGCATTTAGACCTTCTGGGAACCCTCTGAGCAGAAAAAAAGTTCAAAAGGTCCCATATGGACCACTGTCTGGAGGTCCTGACTTGACTTTTTAACATCAGATAGAGTCTATGAGGACATCATGTAGCTTTTAGACCTTCTGGGGATCCTCTGAACAGAAAAAAAGTTCAAAAGGTCCTATATGGACCACTGTCTGGAGGTCCTGACTTGACTTTTTAACATCAGATAGAGTCTATGAGGACATCATGTAGCATTTAGACCTTCTGGGAACCCTCTGAGCAGAAAAAAAGTTCAAAAGGTCCCATATGGACCACTGTCTGGAGGACCTGACTTGACTTTTTAACATCAGATAGAGTCTATGAGGACATCAGGTAGCTTTTAGACCTTCTGGGGACCCTCTGAGCAAAAAAAAAGTTAAAAAAGGTCCCATATGGACCACTGTCTGGAGGACCTGACTTGACTTTTTAACATCAGAAAGAGTCTATGAGGACATCATGTAGCTTTTAGACCTTCTGGGGACCCTCTGAGGAGAAAAAAAGTTCAAAAGGTCCCATATGGACCACTGTCTGGAGGACCTGACTTGATTTTTTAACATCAGAAAGAGTCTATGAGGACATCATGTAACTTTTAGACCTTCTGGGGACCCTCTGAGCAGAAAAAAGTTCAAAAGGTCCCCATATGGACCACTGACTGGAGGACCTGACTTGACTTTTTAACATCAGAAAGAGTCTATGAGGACATCATGTAGCTTTTAGTCCTTCTGGGGACCCTCTGAGGAGAAAAAGTTCAAAAGGTCCCATATGGACCACTGTCTGGGGGACCTGACTTGAATTTTTAACATCAGAAAGAGTCTATGAGGACATCATGTAGCTTTTAGACCTTCTGGGGACCCCCAGAGGAGAAAAGAAGTTCAAAAATTCCCATATGGACCACTGTCTGGATGACCTGACTTGACTTTTTAACATCAGAAAGAGTCTATGAGGACATCATGTAGCTTTTAGACCTTCTGGGGACCCTCTGAGGAGAAAAAAAGTTCAAAAGGTTCCATATGGACCACTGACTGGAGGACCTGACTTGACTTTTTAACATGAGAACGAGTCTATGAGGACATCATGTAGCTTTTAGACCTTCTGGGGACCCTCTGAGGAGAAAAAAAGTTCAAAAGGTCCCATATGAACCACTGTCTGGAGGTCCTGACTTGACTTTTTAACATCAGAAAGAGTCTATGAGGACATCATGTAGCTTTTAGACCTGCTGGGGACCCTCTGAGGAGAAAAAAAGTTCAAAAGGTCCCATATGGACTAGTGTCTGGAGGACCTGACTTGACTTTTTAACATCAGAAATAGTCTATGAGGACATCATGTAGCTTTTAGACCTTCTGGGCACCCTCTGAGGAGAAAAAAAGTTCAACAGGTGCCATATGGACCACTGATTGGAGGACCTGACTTGACTTTTTAACATCAGAAAGAGTCTATGAGGACATCATGTAGCTTTTAGTCCTTCTGGGGACCCTCTGAGGAGAAAAAAAGTTCAAAAGGTCCCATATGGACCACTGTCTGGAGGACCTGACTTGCCTATTTAACATCAGAAATAGTCTATGAGGACATCATGTAGCTTTAAGTCCTTCTGGGCACCCTCTGAGGAGAAAAAAAGTTCAAAAGGTCCCATATGTACCACTGTCTGGAGGACCTGACTTGCCTATTTAACATCAGAAATAGTCTATGAGGACATTATGTTGCTTTAAGACCTTCTGGGCACCCTCTGAGCAGAAAAAAAGTTCAACAGGTCCCATATGGACCACTGTCTGGAGGACCTGACTTGACTTTTTAACATCAGAAAGAGTCTATGAGGACATCATGTAGCTTTTAGACCTTCTGGGGACCCCCAGAGGAGAAAAGAAGTTCAAAAATTCCCATATGGACCACTGTCTGGATGACCTGACTTGACTTTTTAACATCAGAAAGAGTCTATGAGGACATCATGTAGCTTTTAGACCTTCTGGGGACCCTCTGAGGAGAAAAAAAGTTCAAAAGGTTCCATATGGACCACTGACTGGAGGACCTGACTTGACTTTTTAACATCAGAAAGAGTCTATGAGGACATCATGTAGCTTTTAGACCTTCTGGGGATCCTCTGAACAGAAAAAAAGGTCAAAAGGTCCCATATGGACCACTCTCTGGAGAACCTGACTTGACTTTTTAACTTCAGAAAGAGTCTATGAGGACATCATGTAGCTTTTAGTCCTTCTGGGGACCCTCTGAGGAGAAAAAAAGTTCAAAAGGTCCCATATGGACCACTGTCTGGAGGACCTGACTTGCCTATTTAACATCAGAAATAGTCTATGAGGACATCATATAGCTTTTAGACCTTCTGGGGACTCCCTGAGGAGAAAAAAAGTTTAAAAAGTCCCATATGGACCACTGTCTGGAGGACCTAACTTGACTTTTTAACATCAAAAAGAGTCTATGAGGACATCATGTAGCTTTTAGACCTTCTGAGGACACTCTGAGGAGAAAAAAAGTTCAAAATGTCCCATATGGACCACTGTCGTGAGGTCCTGACTTGACTTTTTAACATGAGAAAGAGTCTATGAGGACAGCATGGAGCTTTTAGACCTTCTGGGGACCCTCTGAGGGGAAAGAAAGTTCAAAAGGTCCCATATGGATCACTGTCTGGAGGTCCTGACTTGACTTTTTAACATTAGAAAGAGTCTATGAGGACAGAATGGAGCTTTTAGACCTTCTGGGGACCCTCTGAGGAGAAAAAAAGTTCAAAAGTTCCCATATGGACCACTGTCTAGAGATCCTGACTTGCCTATTTAACATCAAAAATAGTCTATGAGAACATCATGTAGCTTTAAGACCTTCTAGGCACCCTCTGAGGAGAAAAAAAGTTCAACAGGTCCCATATGGACCACTGACTGAAGGACCTGACTTGACTTTTTAACATCAGAAAGAGTCTATGAGGACATCATGTAGCTTTTAGACCTTCTGGGCACCCTCTGAGGAGAAAAAAAGTTCAACAGGTCCCATATGGACCACTGTCTGGAGGACCTGACTTGACTTTTTAACATCAGAAAGAGTCTATGAGGACATCATGTAGCTTTAAGACTTCTGGGCACCCTCTGAGGAGAAAAAAAGTTCAACAGGTCCCATATGGACCACTGACTGGAGGACCTGACTTGACTTTTTAACATCAGAAAGAGTCTATGAGGACATCAGGTAGCTTTTAGACCTTCTGGGGACCCTCTGAGCCAAAAAAAAGTTCAAAAGGTCCCATATGGACCACTCTCTGGAGGTCCTGATTTGACTTTTTAACATCAGAAAGAGTCTATGAGGACATCATGTAGCTTTTAGACCTTCTGGGGACCCTCTGAGCTGAAAAAAAGTTCAAAAGGTCCCATATGGACCACTGTCTGGGAGGACCTGACTTGACTTTTTAACATCAGAAAGAGTCTATGAGGACATCATGTAGCTGTTAGACCTTCTGGGGACCGTCTTATCAGAAAAAAAGTTCAACAGGTCCAATATTGACCAATGTCTGGAGGACCTGACTTGACTTTTTTACATCAGAAAGAGTCTATGAGGACATCATGTAGTTTTTAGACCTTCTGGGTACCCTCTGAGCAGAAAAAAAGTTCAAAAGGTCCCATATTGACCACTGTCTGGAGGTCCTGACTTGACTTTTTAACATCAGAAAGAGTCTATGAGGACATCATTTAGCTTTTAGACCTTCTGGGGACCCTCTGAGGAGAAAAAAAGTTCAAAAGGTCCCATTTGAACCACTGTCTGGAGGTCCTGACTTGACTTTTTAACATCAGAAAGAGTCTATGAGGACATAATGTAGCTTTTAGACCTTCTGGGGACCATCTGAGGACAAAAAAAGTTCAAAAGGTCCCATATAGACTAGTGTCTGGAGGACCTGACTTGCCTATTTAACATCAGAAATAGTCTATGAGGACATCATGTAGCTTTAAGACCTTCTGGGCACCCTGTGAGGAGAAAAAAAGTTCAACAGGTCCCATATGGACCACTGACTGGAGGACCCGACTTGACTTTTTAACATCAGAAAGAGTCTATGAGGACATCATGTAGCTTTTAGACCTTCTGGGGATCCTCTGAGCAGAAAAAAAGTTCAAAAGGTCCCATATGGACCACTGTCTGGAGGTCCTGACTTGACTTTTTAACATCAGAAAGAGTCTATGAGGACATCATTTAGCTTTTAGACCTTCTGGGGACCCTCTGAGGAGAAAAAAAGTTCAAAAGGTCCCATATGAACCACTGTCTGGAGGTCCTGACTTGACTTTTTAACATCAGAAAGAGTCTATGAGGACATCATGTAGCGTTTAGACCTTCTGGGGACCCTCTGAGGACAAAAAAAGTTCAAAAGGTCCCATATAGACTAGTGTCTGGAGGACCTGACTTGCCTTTTTAACTTCAGAAATAGTCTATGAGGACATCATGTAGCTTTAAGACCTTCTGGGCACCCTCTGAGGAGAAAAAAAGTTCAACAGGTCCCATATGGACCACTTACTGGAGGACCTGACTTGACTTTTTAACATAAGAGAGAGTCTATGAGGACACCATGTAGCTTTTAGACCTTCTGGGGACCCTCTGAGGAGAAAAAAAGTTCAACAGGTCCCATATGGACCACTGACTGGAGGACCTGACTTGACTTTTTAACATCAGAAAGAGTCTATGAGGACATCATGTAGCTTTTAGACCTTCTGGGGATCATCTGAACAGAAAAAAAGTTCAAAAGGTCCCATATGGACCACTGTCTGGAGGTCCTGACTTGACTTTTTAACATCAGATAGAGTCTATGAGGACATCATGTAGCATTTAGACCTTCTGGGAACCCTCTGAGCAGAAAAAAAGTTCAAAAGGTCCCATATGGACCACTGTCTGGAGATCCTGACTTGACTTTTTAACATCAGATAGAGTCTATGAGGACATCAGGTAGCTTTTAGACCTTCTGGGGACCCTCTGAGCAAAAAAAAAGTTCAAAAGGCCCTTATATGGACCACTGTCTGGAGGACCTGACTTGACTTTTTAACATCAGAAAGAGTCTATGAGGACATCATGTAGCTTTTAGACCTACTGGTGACCCTCTGAGGAGAAAAAAAGTTTAACAGGTCCCATATGGACCACTGACTGGAGGACCTGACTTGACTTTTTAACAGCAGAAAGAGTCTATGAGGACATCATGTAGCTTTTAGACCTTCTGGGGATCCTCTGAACAGAAAAAAAGTTCAAAAGGTCCCATATGGACCACTGTCTGGAGGACCTGACTTGACTTTTTAACATCAGAAAGAGTCTATGAGGACATCATGTAGCTTTTAGACCTTCTGGGGACCCTCTGAGGAGAAAAAAAGTTCAACAGGTCCCATATGGACCACTGACTGGAGGACCTGACTTGACTTTTTAACATCAGAAAGAGTCTATGAGGACATCATGTAGCTTTAAGACCTTCTGGGCACCCTCTGAGGAGAAAAAAAGTTCAACAGGTCCCATATGGACCACTTACTGGAGGACCTGACTTGACTTTTTAACATAAGAGAGAGTCTATGAGGACACCATGTAGCTTTTAGACCTTCTGGGGACCCTCTGAGTACAAAATAAGTTCAAAAGGTCCCATATAGACTAGTGTCTGGACGACCTGACTTGCCTGTTTAACATCAGAAATAGTCTATGAGGACATCTAGTAGCTTTAAGACCTTCTGGGCACCCTCTGAGGAGAAAAAAAGTTCAACAGGTCCCATATGGACCACTTACTGGAGGACCTGACTTGACTTTTTAACATCAGAAAGAGTCTATGAGGACATCATGTAGCTTTTAGACCTTCTGGGGATCCTCTGAACAGAAAAAAAGTTCAAAAGGTCCCATATGGACCACTGTCTGGAGGTCCTGACTTGACTTTTTAACATCAGATAGAGTCTATGAGGACATCATGTAGCATTTAGACCTTCTGGGGACCCTCTGAGGAGAAAAAAAGTTCAAAAGGCCCACATGGACCACTGTCTGGAGGACCTGACTTGATTTTTTAACATCAGAAAGAGTCTATGAGGACATCATGTAAATTTTAGACCTTTTGGGGACCCTCTGAGCATAAAAAAGTTCAAAAGGTCCCCATATGGACCACTGACTGGAGGACCTGACTTGACTTTTTAACATCAGAAAGAGTCTATGAGGACATCATGTAGCTTTTAGACCTTCTGGGGATCCTCTGAGGACAAAAAAAGTTCAAAAGGTCCCATATAGACTAGTGTCTGGAGGACCTGACTTGCCTATTTAACATCAGATAGAGTCTATGAGGACATCATGTAGCATTTAGACCTTCTGGGAACCCTCTGAGCAGAAAAAAAGTTCAAAAGGTCCCATATGGACCACTGTCTGGAGGTCCTGACTTGACTTTTTAACATCAGATAGAGTCTATGAGGACATCATGTAGCTTTTAGACCTTCTGGGGATCCTCTGAACAGAAAAAAAGTTCAAAAGGTCCTATATGGACCACTGTCTGGAGGTCCTGACTTGACTTTTTAACATCAGATAGAGTCTATGAGGACATCATGTAGCATTTAGACCTTCTGGGAACCCTCTGAGCAGAAAAAAAGTTCAAAAGGTCCCATATGGACCACTGTCTGGAGGTCCTGACTTGACTTTTTAACATCAGATAGAGTCTATGAGGACATCAGGTAGCTTTTAGACCTTCTGGGGACCCTCTGAGCAAAAAAAAAGTTAAAAAAGGTCCCATATGGACCACTGTCTGGAGGACCTGACTTGACTTTTTTAACATCAGAAAGAGTCTATGAGGACATCATGTAGCTTTTAGACCTTCTGGGGACCCTCTGAGGAGAAAAAAAGTTCAAAAGGTCCCATATGGACCACTGTCTGGAGGACCTGACTTGATTTTTTAACATCAGAAAGAGTCTATGAGGACATCATGTAACTTTTAGACCTTCTGGGGACCCTCTGAGCAGAAAAAAGTTCAAAAGGTCCCCATATGGACCACTGACTGGAGGACCTGACTTGACTTTTTAACATCAGAAAGAGTCTATGAGGACATCATGTAGCTTTTAGTCCTTCTGGGGACCCTCTGAGGAGAAAAAGTTCAAAAGGTCCCATATGGACCACTGTCTGGGGGACCTGACTTGACTTTTTAACATCAGAAAGAGTCTATGAGGACATCATGTAGCTTTTAGACCTTCTGGGGACCCCCAGAGGAGAAAAGAAGTTCAAAAATTCCCATATGGACCACTGTCTGGAGGACCTGACTTGACTTTTTAACATCAGAAAGAGTCTATGAGGACATCATGTAGCTTTTAGACCTTCTGGGGACCCTCTGAGGAGAAAAAAAGTTCAAAAGGTTCCATATGGACCACTGACTGGAGGACCTGACTTGACTTTTTAACATGAGAACGAGTCTATGAGGACATCATGTAGCTTTTAGACCTTCTGGGGACCCTCTGAGGAGAAAAAAAGTTCAAAAGGTCCCATATGAACCACTGTCTGGAGGTCCTGACTTGACTTTTTAACATCAGAAAGAGTCTATGAGGACATCATGTAGCTTTTAGACCTGCTGGGGACCCTCTGAGGAGAAAAAAAGTTCAAAAGGTCCCATATGGACTAGTGTCTGGAGGACCTGACTTGACTTTTTAACATCAGAAATAGTCTATGAGGACATCATGTAGCTTTTAGACCTTCTGGGCACCCTCTGAGGAGAAAAAAAGTTCAACAGGTCCCATATGGACCACTGATTGGAGGACCTGACTTGACTTTTTAACATCAGAAAGAGTCTATAAGGACATCATGTAGCTTTTAGACCTTCTGGGGACCCTCTGAGGAGAAAAAAAGTTCAAAAGGTCCCATATGGACTAGTGTCTGGTGGACCTGACCTGACTTTTTAACATCAGAAATAGTCTATGAGGACATCATGTAGCTTTTAGACCTTCTGGGCACCCTGTGAGGAGAAAAAAAGTTCAACAGGTCCCATATGGACCACTGATTGGAGGACCTGACTTGCCTATTTAACATCAGAAATAGTCTATGAGGACATCATGTTGCTTTAAGACCTTCTGGGCACCCTCTGAGCAGAAAAAAAGTTCAACAGGTCCCATATGGACCACTGTCTGGAGGACCTGACTTGACTTTTTAACATCAGAAAGAGTCTATGAGGACATCATGTAGCTTTTAGACCTTCTGGGGACCCGCTGAGGAGAAAAGAAGTTCAAAAATTCCCATATGGACCACTGTCTGGATGACCTGACTTGACTTTTTAACATCAGAAAGAGTCTATGAGGACATAATGTAGCTTTTAGACCTTCTGGGGAACCTCTGAGGAGAAAAAAAGTTCAAAAGGTCCTATATGGACCACTGACTGGAGGACCTGACTTGACTTTTTAACATCAGAAAGAGTCTATTAGGACATCATGTAGCTTTTAGACCTTCTGGGGATCCTCTGAACAGAAAAAAAGTTCAAAAGGTCCCATATAGACCACTCTCTGGAGGACCTGACTTGACTTTTTAACATCAGAAAGAGTCTATGAGGACATCATGTAGCTTTTAGACCTTCTGGGGACCCTCTGAGGAGAAAAAAAGTTCAAAAGGTCCCATATGGACCACTGTCTGGAGGACCTGACTTGATTTTATAACATCAGAAAGAGTCTATGAGGACATCATGTAACTTTTAGACCTTTTGGGGACCCTCTGAGCAGAAAAAAGTTCAAAAGGTCCCCATATGGACCACTGACTGGAGGACCTGACTTGACTTTTTAACATCAGAAAGAGTCTATGAGGACATCATGTAGCTTTTAGACCTTCTGGGGATCCTCTGAGCAGAAAAAAAGTTCAAAAGTTCCCATATGGACCACTGTCTGGAGGACTTGAATTGACTTTTTAACATCAGAAAGAGTCTATGAGGACATCATGTAGCTTTTAGACCTTCTGGGGACCCTCTGAGCAGAAAAAAAGTTCAAAAGGTCCCATATGGACCACTGTCTGGAGGTCCTGACTTGACTTTTTAACATCAGAAAGAGTCTATGAGGACATCATTTAGCTTTTAGACCTTCTGGGGACCCTGTGAGGAGAAAAAAAGTTCAAAAGGTCCCATATGAACCACTGTCTGGAGGTCCTGACTTGACTTTTTAACATCAGAAAGAGTCTATGAGGACATCATGTAGCTTTTAGAGCTTCTGGGGACCCTCTGAGGACAAAAAAAGTTCAAAAGGTCCCATATAGACTAGTGTCTGGAGGACCTGACTTGCCTGTTTAACATCAGAAATAGTCTATGAGGACATCATGTAGCTTTAAGACCTTCTGGGAACCTCTGAGGAGAAAAAAAGTTCAACAGGTCCCATATGGACCACTTACTGGATGACCTGACTTGACTTTTTAACATAAGAGAGAGTCTATGAGGACACCATGTAGCTTTTAGACCTTCTGGGGACCCTCTGAGGAGAAAAAAAGTTCAACAGGTCCCATATGGACCACTGACTGGAGGACCTGACTTGACTTTTTAACATCAGAAAGAGTCTATGAGGACATCATGTAGCTTTTAGACCTTCTGGGGATCTTCTGAACAGAAAAAAAGTTCAAAAGGTCCCATATGGACCACTGTCTGGAGGTCCTGACTTGACTTTTTAACATTAGATAGAGTCTATGAGGACATCATGTAGCATTTAGACCTTCTGGGAACCCTCTGAGCAGAAAAAAAGTTCAAAAGGTCCCATATGGACCACTGTCTGGAGGTCCTGACTTGACTTTTTAACATCAGATAGAGTCTATGAGGACATCAGGTAGCTTTTAGACCTTCTGGGGACCCTGGGAGGAGAAAAAAAGTTCAACAGGTCCCATATGGACCACTGACTGGAGGACCTGACTTGACTTTTTAACATCAGAAAGAGTCTATGAGGACATCATGTAGCTTTTAGACCTTCTGGGGACCCTCTGAGCAAAAAAAAAGTTCAAAAGGTCCCATATGGACCACTGTCTGGAGGACCTGACTTGACTTTTTAACATCAGAAAGAGTCTATGAGGACATCATGTAGCTTTTAGACCTTCTGGGGACCCTCTGAGGACAAAAAAAGTTCAAAAGGTCCCATATAGACTAGTGTCTGGAGGACCTGACTTGCCTATTTAACATCAGATAGAGTCTATGAGGACATCATGTAGCATTTAGACCTTCTGGGAAACCTCTGAGCAGAAAAAAAGTTCAAAAGGTCCCATATGGACCACTGTCTGGAGGTCTGACTTGACTTTTTAACATCAGATAGAGTCTATGAGGACATCATGTAGCTTTTAGACCTTCTTGGGATCCTCTGAACAGAAAAAAAGTTCAAAAGGTCCCATATGGACCACTGTCTGGAGGTCCTGACTTGACTTTTTAACATCAGATAGAGTCTATGAGGACATCATGTACCATTTAGACCTTCTGGGAACCCTCTGAGCAGAAAAAAAGTTCAAAAGGTCCCATATGGACCACTGTCTGGAGGTCCTGACTTGACTTTTTAACATCAGAAAGAGTCTATGAGGACATCATGTAACTTTTAGACCTTCTGGGGACCCTCTGAGCAGAAAAAAGTTCAAAAGGTCCCCATATGGACCACTGTCTGGAGGACTTGAATTGACTTTTTAACATCAGAAAGAGTCTATGAGGACGTCATGTATCTTTTAGACCTTCTGGGGACCCTCTGAGCAGAAAAAAAGTTCAAAAGGTCCCATATGGACCACTGTCTGGAGGTCCTGACTTGACTTTTTAACATCAGAAAGAGTCTATGAGGACATCATTTAGCTTTTAGACCTTCTGGGGACCCTCTGAGGAGAAAAAAAGTTCAAAAGGTCCCATATGAACCACTGTCTGGAGGTCCTGACTTGACTTTTTAACATCAGAAAGAGTCTATGAGGACATCATGTAGCGTTTAGACCTTCTGGGGACCCTCTGAGGACAAAAAAAGTTCAAAAGGTCCCATATAGACTAGTGTCTGGAGGACCTGACATGCCTGTTTAACATCAGAAATAGTCTATGAGGACATCATGTATCTTTAAGACCTTCTGGGCACCCTCTGAGGAGAAAAAAAGTTCAACAGGTCCCATATGGACCACTTACTGGAGGACCTGACTTGACTTTTTAACATAAGAGAGAGTCTATGAGGACACCATGTAGCTTTTAGACCTTCTGGGGACCCTCTGAGGAGAAAAAAAGTTCAACAGGTCCCATATGGACCACTGACTGGAGGACCGGACTTGACTTTTTAACATCAGATAGAGTCTATGAGGACATCATGTAGCATTTAGACCTTCTGGGAACCCTCTGAGCAGAAAAAAAGTTCAATAGGTCCCATATGGACCACTGTCTGGAGGTCCTGACTTGACTTTTTAACATCAGATAGAGTCTATGAGGACATCAGGTAGCTTTTAGACCTTCTGGGGACCCTCTGAGCAAAAAAAAAAGTTCAAAAGGCCCCATATGGACCACTGTCTGGAGGTCCTGACTTGACTTTTTAACATCAGAAAGAGTCTATGAGGACATCATGTAGCTTTTAGACCTTCTGGGGACCCTCTGAGGAGAAAAAAAGTTCAACAGGTCCCATATGGACCACTGACTGGAGGACCTGACTTGACTTTTTAACATCAGAAAGAGTCTATGAGGACATCATGTAGCTTTTAGACCTTCTGGGGATCCTCTGAACAGAAAAAAAGTTCAAAAGGTCCCATATGGACCACTGTCTGGAGGTCCTGACTTGACTTTTTAACATCAGAAAGAGTCTATGAGGACATCATGTAGCTTTTAGACCTTCTGGGGACCCTCTGAGGACAAAAAAGTTAAAAAGGTCCCATATAGACTAGTGTCTGGAGGACCTGACTTGCCTATTTAACATCAGAAATAGTCTATGAGGACATCATGTAGCTTTAAGACCTTCTGGGCACCCTCTGAGGAAAAAAAAAAGTTCAAAAGGTCCCATATGGACCACTGTCTGGAGGTCCTGACTTGACTTTTTAACATCAGATAGAGTCTATGAGGACATCAGGTAGCTTTTAGACCTTCTGGGGACCCTCTGAGCAAAAAAAAAGTTCAAAAGGTCCCATATGGACCATTGTCTGGAGGACCTGACTTGACTTTTTAACATCAGAAAGAGTCTATGAGGACATCATGTAGCTTTTAGACCTTCTGGGGATCCTCTGAACAGAAAAAAAGTTCAAAAGGTCCCATATGGACCACTGTCTGGAGGTCCTGACTTGACTTTTTAACATCAGAAAGAGTCTATGAGGACATCATGTAGCTTTTAGACCTTCTGGGGACCCTCTGAGGACAAAAAAAGTTCAAAAGGTCCCATATAGACTAGTGTCTGGAGGACCTGACTTGCCTATTTAACATCAGATAGAGTCTATGAGGACATCATGTAGCATTTAGACCTTCTGGGAACCCTCTGAGCAGAAAAAAAGTTCAAAAGGTCCCATATGGACCACTGTCTGGAGGTCCTGAATTGACTTTTTAACATCAGATAGAGTCTATGAGGACATCAGGTAGCTTTTAGACCTTCTGGGGACCCTCTGAGCAAAAAAAAGTTCAAAAGGCCCCATATGGACCACTGTCTGGAGGACCTGACTTGACTTTTTAACATCAGAAAGAGTCTATGAGGACATCATGTAGCTTTTAGACCTTCTGGGGACCCTCTGAGGAGAAAAAAAGTTCAACAGGTCCCATATGGACCACTGACTGGAGGACCTGACTTGACTTTTTAACATCAGAAAGAGTCTATGAGGACATCATGTAGCTTTAAGACCTTCTGGGCACCCTCTGAGGAGAAAAAAAGTTCAACAGGTCCCATATGGACCACTTACTGGAGGACCTGACTTGACTTTTTAACATAAGAGAGAGTCTATGAGGACACCATGTAGCTTTTAGACCTTCTGGGGACCCTCTGAGTACAAAATAAGTTCAAAAGGTCCCATATAGACTAGTGTCTGGACGACCTGACTTGCCTGTTTAACATCAGAAATAGTCTATGAGGACATCTAGTAGCTTTAAGACCTTCTGGGCACCCTCTGAGGAGAAAAAAAGTTCAACAGGTCCCATATGGACCACTTACTGGAGGACCTGACTTGACTTTTTAACATCAGAAAGAGTCTATGAGGACATCATGTAGCTTTTAGACCTTCTGGGGATCCTCTGAACAGAAAAAAAGTTCAAAAGGTCCCATATGGACCACTGTCTGGAGGTCCTGACTTGACTTTTTAACATCAGATAGAGTCTATGAGGACATCATGTAGCATTTAGACCTTCTGGGGACCCTCTGAGGAGAAAAAAAGTTCAAAAGGCCCACATGGACCACTGTCTGGAGGACCTGACTTGATTTTTTAACATCAGAAAGAGTCTATGAGGACATCATGTAAATTTTAGACCTTTTGGGGACCCTCTGAGCATAAAAAAGTTCAAAAGGTCCCCATATGGACCACTGACTGGAGGACCTGACTTGACTTTTTAACATCAGAAAGAGTCTATGAGGACATCATGTAGCTTTTAGACCTTCTGGGGATCCTCTGAGGACAAAAAAAGTTCAAAAGGTCCCATATAGACTAGTGTCTGGAGGACCTGACTTGCCTATTTAACATCAGATAGAGTCTATGAGGACATCATGTAGCATTTAGACCTTCTGGGAACCCTCTGAGCAGAAAAAAAGTTCAAAAGGTCCCATATGGACCACTGTCTGGAGGTCCTGACTTGACTTTTTAACATCAGATAGAGTCTATGAGGACATCATGTAGCTTTTAGACCTTCTGGGGATCCTCTGAACAGAAAAAAAGTTCAAAAGGTCCTATATGGACCACTGTCTGGAGGTCCTGACTTGACTTTTTAACATCAGATAGAGTCTATGAGGACATCATGTAGCATTTAGACCTTCTGGGAACCCTCTGAGCAGAAAAAAAGTTCAAAAGGTCCCATATGGACCACTGTCTGGAGGTCCTGACTTGACTTTTTAACATCAGATAGAGTCTATGAGGACATCAGGTAGCTTTTAGACCTTCTGGGGACCCTCTGAGCAAAAAAAAAGTTAAAAAAGGTCCCATATGGACCACTGTCTGGAGGACCTGACTTGACTTTTTTAACATCAGAAAGAGTCTATGAGGACATCATGTAGCTTTTAGACCTTCTGGGGACCCTCTGAGGAGAAAAAAAGTTCAAAAGGTCCCATATGGACCACTGTCTGGAGGACCTGACTTGATTTTTTAACATCAGAAAGAGTCTATGAGGACATCATGTAACTTTTAGACCTTCTGGGGACCCTCTGAGCAGAAAAAAGTTCAAAAGGTCCCCATATGGACCACTGACTGGAGGACCTGACTTGACTTTTTAACATCAGAAAGAGTCTATGAGGACATCATGTAGCTTTTAGTCCTTCTGGGGACCCTCTGAGGAGAAAAAGTTCAAAAGGTCCCATATGGACCACTGTCTGGGGGACCTGACTTGACTTTTTAACATCAGAAAGAGTCTATGAGGACATCATGTAGCTTTTAGACCTTCTGGGGACCCCCAGAGGAGAAAAGAAGTTCAAAAATTCCCATATGGACCACTGTCTGGAGGACCTGACTTGACTTTTTAACATCAGAAAGAGTCTATGAGGACATCATGTAGCTTTTAGACCTTCTGGGGACCCTCTGAGGAGAAAAAAAGTTCAAAAGGTTCCATATGGACCACTGACTGGAGGACCTGACTTGACTTTTTAACATGAGAACGAGTCTATGAGGACATCATGTAGCTTTTAGACCTTCTGGGGACCCTCTGAGGAGAAAAAAAGTTCAAAAGGTCCCATATGAACCACTGTCTGGAGGTCCTGACTTGACTTTTTAACATCAGAAAGAGTCTATGAGGACATCATGTAGCTTTTAGACCTGCTGGGGACCCTCTGAGGAGAAAAAAAGTTCAAAAGGTCCCATATGGACTAGTGTCTGGAGGACCTGACTTGACTTTTTAACATCAGAAATAGTCTATGAGGACATCATGTAGCTTTTAGACCTTCTGGGCACCCTCTGAGGAGAAAAAAAGTTCAACAGGTCCCATATGGACCACTGATTGGAGGACCTGACTTGACTTTTTAACATCAGAAAGAGTCTATAAGGACATCATGTAGCTTTTAGACCTTCTGGGGACCCTCTGAGGAGAAAAAAAGTTCAAAAGGTCCCATATGGACTAGTGTCTGGTGGACCTGACTTGACTTTTTAACATCAGAAATAGTCTATGAGGACATCATGTAGCTTTTAGACCTTCTGGGCACCCTGTGAGGAGAAAAAAAGTTCAACAGGTCCCATATGGACCACTGATTGGAGGACCTGACTTGCCTATTTAACATCAGAAATAGTCTATGAGGACATCATGTTGCTTTAAGACCTTCTGGGCACCCTCTGAGCAGAAAAAAAGTTCAACAGGTCCCATATGGACCACTGTCTGGAGGACCTGACTTGACTTTTTAACATCAGAAAGAGTCTATGAGGACATCATGTAGCTTTTAGACCTTCTGGGGACCCGCTGAGGAGAAAAGAAGTTCAAAAATTCCCATATGGACCACTGTCTGGATGACCTGACTTGACTTTTTAACATCAGAAAGAGTCTATGAGGACATAATGTAGCTTTTAGACCTTCTGGGGAACCTCTGAGGAGAAAAAAAGTTCAAAAGGTCCTATATGGACCACTGACTGGAGGACCTGACTTGACTTTTTAACATCAGAAAGAGTCTATTAGGACATCATGTAGCTTTTAGACCTTCTGGGGATCCTCTGAACAGAAAAAAAGTTCAAAAGGTCCCATATAGACCACTCTCTGGAGGACCTGACTTGACTTTTTAACATCAGAAAGAGTCTATGAGGACATCATGTAGCTTTTAGACCTTCTGGGGACCCTCTGAGGAGAAAAAAAGTTCAAAAGGTCCCATATGGACCACTGTCTGGAGGACCTGACTTGATTTTATAACATCAGAAAGAGTCTATGAGGACATCATGTAACTTTTAGACCTTTTGGGGACCCTCTGAGCAGAAAAAAGTTCAAAAGGTCCCCATATGGACCACTGACTGGAGGACCTGACTTGACTTTTTAACATCAGAAAGAGTCTATGAGGACATCATGTAGCTTTTAGACCTTCTGGGGATCCTCTGAGCAGAAAAAAAGTTCAAAAGTTCCCATATGGACCACTGTCTGGAGGACTTGAATTGACTTTTTAACATCAGAAAGAGTCTATGAGGACATCATGTAGCTTTTAGACCTTCTGGGGACCCTCTGAGCAGAAAAAAAGTTCAAAAGGTCCCATATGGACCACTGTCTGGAGGTCCTGACTTGACTTTTTAACATCAGAAAGAGTCTATGAGGACATCATTTAGCTTTTAGACCTTCTGGGGACCCTGTGAGGAGAAAAAAAGTTCAAAAGGTCCCATATGAACCACTGTCTGGAGGTCCTGACTTGACTTTTTAACATCAGAAAGAGTCTATGAGGACATCATGTAGCTTTTAGAGCTTCTGGGGACCCTCTGAGGACAAAAAAAGTTCAAAAGGTCCCATATAGACTAGTGTCTGGAGGACCTGACTTGCCTGTTTAACATCAGAAATAGTCTATGAGGACATCATGTAGCTTTAAGACCTTCTGGGAACCTCTGAGGAGAAAAAAAGTTCAACAGGTCCCATATGGACCACTTACTGGATGACCTGACTTGACTTTTTAACATAAGAGAGAGTCTATGAGGACACCATGTAGCTTTTAGACCTTCTGGGGACCCTCTGAGGAGAAAAAAAGTTCAACAGGTCCCATATGGACCACTGACTGGAGGACCTGACTTGACTTTTTAACATCAGAAAGAGTCTATGAGGACATCATGTAGCTTTTAGACCTTCTGGGGATCTTCTGAACAGAAAAAAAGTTCAAAAGGTCCCATATGGACCACTGTCTGGAGGTCCTGACTTGACTTTTTAACATTAGATAGAGTCTATGAGGACATCATGTAGCATTTAGACCTTCTGGGAACCCTCTGAGCAGAAAAAAAGTTCAAAAGGTCCCATATGGACCACTGTCTGGAGGTCCTGACTTGACTTTTTAACATCAGATAGAGTCTATGAGGACATCAGGTAGCTTTTAGACCTTCTGGGGACCCTGGGAGGAGAAAAAAAGTTCAACAGGTCCCATATGGACCACTGACTGGAGGACCTGACTTGACTTTTTAACATCAGAAAGAGTCTATGAGGACATCATGTAGCTTTTAGACCTTCTGGGGACCCTCTGAGCAAAAAAAAAGTTCAAAAGGTCCCATATGGACCACTGTCTGGAGGACCTGACTTGACTTTTTAACATCAGAAAGAGTCTATGAGGACATCATGTAGCTTTTAGACCTTCTGGGGACCCTCTGAGGACAAAAAAAGTTCAAAAGGTCCCATATAGACTAGTGTCTGGAGGACCTGACTTGCCTATTTAACATCAGATAGAGTCTATGAGGACATCATGTAGCATTTAGACCTTCTGGGAAACCTCTGAGCAGAAAAAAAGTTCAAAAGGTCCCATATGGACCACTGTCTGGAGGTCTGACTTGACTTTTTAACATCAGATAGAGTCTATGAGGACATCATGTAGCTTTTAGACCTTCTTGGGATCCTCTGAACAGAAAAAAAGTTCAAAAGGTCCCATATGGACCACTGTCTGGAGGTCCTGACTTGACTTTTTAACATCAGATAGAGTCTATGAGGACATCATGTACCATTTAGACCTTCTGGGAACCCTCTGAGCAGAAAAAAAGTTCAAAAGGTCCCATATGGACCACTGTCTGGAGGTCCTGACTTGACTTTTTAACATCAGAAAGAGTCTATGAGGACATCATGTAACTTTTAGACCTTCTGGGGACCCTCTGAGCAGAAAAAAGTTCAAAAGGTCCCCATATGGACCACTGTCTGGAGGACTTGAATTGACTTTTTAACATCAGAAAGAGTCTATGAGGACATCATGTATCTTTTAGACCTTCTGGGGACCCTCTGAGCAGAAAAAAAGTTCAAAAGGTCCCATATGGACCACTGTCTGGAGGTCCTGACTTGACTTTTTAACATCAGAAAGAGTCTATGAGGACATCATTTAGCTTTTAGACCTTCTGGGGACCCTCTGAGGAGAAAAAAAGTTCAAAAGGTCCCATATGAACCACTGTCTGGAGGTCCTGACTTGACTTTTTAACATCAGAAAGAGTCTATGAGGACATCATGTAGCGTTTAGACCTTCTGGGGACCCTCTGAGGACAAAAAAAGTTCAAAAGGTCCCATATAGACTAGTGTCTGGAGGACCTGACATGCCTGTTTAACATCAGAAATAGTCTATGAGGACATCATGTATCTTTAAGACCTTCTGGGCACCCTCTGAGGAGAAAAAAAGTTCAACAGGTCCCATATGGACCACTTACTGGAGGACCTGACTTGACTTTTTAACATAAGAGAGAGTCTATGAGGACACCATGTAGCTTTTAGACCTTCTGGGGACCCTCTGAGGAGAAAAAAAGTTCAACAGGTCCCATATGGACCACTGACTGGAGGACCGGACTTGACTTTTTAACATCAGATAGAGTCTATGAGGACATCATGTAGCATTTAGACCTTCTGGGAACCCTCTGAGCAGAAAAAAAGTTCAATAGGTCCCATATGGACCACTGTCTGGAGGTCCTGACTTGACTTTTTAACATCAGATAGAGTCTATGAGGACATCAGGTAGCTTTTAGACCTTCTGGGGACCCTCTGAGCAAAAAAAAAAGTTCAAAAGGCCCCATATGGACCACTGTCTGGAGGACCTGACTTGACTTTTTAACATCAGAAAGAGTCTATGAGGACATCATGTAGCTTTTAGACCTTCTGGAGACCCTCTGAGGAGAAAAAAAGTTCAACAGGTCCCATATGGACCACTGACTGGAGGACCTGACTTGACTTTTTAACATCAGAAAGAGTCTATGAGGACATCATGTAGCTTTTAGACCTTCTGGGGATCCTCTGAACAGAAAAAAAGTTCAAAAGGTCCCATATGGACCACTGTCTGGAGGTCCTGACTTGACTTTTTAACATCAAAAAGAGTCTATGAGGACATCATGTAGCTTTTAGACCTTCTGGGGACCCTCTGAGGACAAAAAAGTTAAAAAGGTCCCATATAGACTAGTGTCTGGAGGACCTGACTTGCCTATTTAACATCAGAAATAGTCTATGAGGACATCATGTAGCTTTAAGACCTTCTGGGCACCCTCTGAGGAAAAAAAAAAGTTCAAAAGGTCCCATATGGACCACTGTCTGGAGGTCCTGACTTGACTTTTTAACATCAGATAGAGTCTTTGAGGACATCAGGTAGCTTTTAGACCTTCTGGGGACCCTCTGAGCAAAAAAAAAGTTCAAAAGGTCCCATATGGACCATTGTCTGGAGGACCTGACTTGACTTTTTAACATCAGAAAGAGTCTATGAGGACATCATGTAGCTTTTAGACCTTCTGGGGATCCTCTGAACAGAAAAAAAGTTCAAAAGGTCCCATATGGACCACTGTCTGGAGGTCCTGACTTGACTTTTTAACATCAGAAAGAGTCTATGAGGACATCATGTAGCTTTTAGACCTTCTGGGGACCCTCTGAGGACAAAAAAAGTTCAAAAGGTCCCATATAGACTAGTGTCTGGAGGACCTGACTTGCCTATTTAACATCAGATAGAGTCTATGAGGACATCATGTAGCATTTAGACCTTCTGGGAACCCTCTGAGCAGAAAAAAAGTTCAAAAGGTCCCATATGGACCACTGTCTGGAGGTCCTGAATTGACTTTTTAACATCAGATAGAGTCTATGAGGACATCAGGTAGCTTTTAGACCTTCTGGGGACCCTCTGAGCAAAAAAAAGTTCAAAAGGCCCCATATGGACCACTGTCTGGAGGACCTGACTTGACTTTTTAACATCAGAAAGAGTCTATGAGGACATCATGTAGCTTTTAGACCTTCTGGGGACCCTCTGAGGAGAAAAAAAGTTCAACAGGTCCCATATGGACCACTGACTGGAGGACCTGACTTGACTTTTTAACATCAGAAAGAGTCTATGAGGACATCATGTAGCTTTAAGACCTTCTGGGCACCCTCTGAGGAGAAAAAAAGTTCAACAGGTCCCATATGGACCACTTACTGGAGGACCTGACTTGACTTTTTAACATAAGAGAGAGTCTATGAGGACACCATGTAGCTTTTAGACCTTCTGGGGACCCTCTGAGTACAAAATAAGTTCAAAAGGTCCCATATAGACTAGTGTCTGGACGACCTGACTTGCCTGTTTAACATCAGAAATAGTCTATGAGGACATCTAGTAGCTTTAAGACCTTCTGGGCACCCTCTGAGGAGAAAAAAAGTTCAACAGGTCCCATATGGACCACTTACTGGAGGACCTGACTTGACTTTTTAACATCAGAAAGAGTCTATGAGGACATCATGTAGCTTTTAGACCTTCTGGGGATCCTCTGAACAGAAAAAAAGTTCAAAAGGTCCCATATGGACCACTGTCTGGAGGTCCTGACTTGACTTTTTAACATCAGATAGAGTCTATGAGGACATCATGTAGCATTTAGACCTTCTGGGGACCCTCTGAGGAGAAAAAAAGTTCAAAAGGCCCACATGGACCACTGTCTGGAGGACCTGACTTGATTTTTTAACATCAGAAAGAGTCTATGAGGACATCATGTAAATTTTAGACCTTTTGGGGACCCTCTGAGCATAAAAAAGTTCAAAAGGTCCCC
Source organism: Gila orcuttii (assembly GCA_026230005.1). NCBI lineage: Eukaryota > Metazoa > Chordata > Actinopteri > Cypriniformes > Leuciscidae > Gila > Gila orcuttii. Next base: position 41,247,473 of record JAPDVR010000002.1, on the reverse strand, counting down.
ATATGGACCACTGACTGGAGGACCTGACTTGACTTTTTAACATCAGAAAGAGTCTATGAGGACATCATGTAGCTTTTAGACCTTCTGGGGATCCTCTGAGGACAAAAAAAGTTCAAAAGGTCCCATATAGACTAGTGTCTGGAGGACCTGACTTGCCTATTTAACATCAGATAGAGTCTATGAGGACATCATGTAGCATTTAGACCTTCTGGGAACCCTCTGAGCAGAAAAAAAGTTCAAAAGGTCCCATATGGACCACTGTCTGGAGGTCCTGACTTGACTTTTTAACATCAGATAGAGTCTATGAGGACATCATGTAGCTTTTAGACCTTCTGGGGATCCTCTGAACAGAAAAAAAGTTCAAAAGGTCCTATATGGACCACTGTCTGGAGGTCCTGACTTGACTTTTTAACATCAGATAGAGTCTATGAGGACATCATGTAGCATTTAGACCTTCTGGGAACCCTCTGAGCAGAAAAAAAGTTCAAAAGGTCCCATATGGACCACTGTCTGGAGGTCCTGACTTGACTTTTTAACATCAGATAGAGTCTATGAGGACATCAGGTAGCTTTTAGACCTTCTGGGGACCCTCTGAGCAAAAAAAAAGTTAAAAAAGGTCCCATATGGACCACTGTCTGGAGGACCTGACTTGACTTTTTTAACATCAGAAAGAGTCTATGAGGACATCATGTAGCTTTTAGACCTTCTGGGGACCCTCTGAGGAGAAAAAAAGTTCAAAAGGTCCCATATGGACCACTGTCTGGAGGACCTGACTTGATTTTTTAACATCAGAAAGAGTCTATGAGGACATCATGTAACTTTTAGACCTTCTGGGGACCCTCTGAGCAGAAAAAAGTTCAAAAGGTCCCCATATGGACCACTGACTGGAGGACCTGACTTGACTTTTTAACATCAGAAAGAGTCTATGAGGACATCATGTAGCTTTTAGTCCTTCTGGGGACCCTCTGAGGAGAAAAAGTTCAAAAGGTCCCATATGGACCACTGTCTGGGGGACCTGACTTGACTTTTTAACATCAGAAAGAGTCTATGAGGACATCATGTAGCTTTTAGACCTTCTGGGGACCCCCAGAGGAGAAAAGAAGTTCAAAAATTCCCATATGGACCACTGTCTGGAGGACCTGACTTGACTTTTTAACATCAGAAAGAGTCTATGAGGACATCATGTAGCTTTTAGACCTTCTGGGGACCCTCTGAGGAGAAAAAAAGTTCAAAAGGTTCCATATGGACCACTGACTGGAGGACCTGACTTGACTTTTTAACATGAGAACGAGTCTATGAGGACATCATGTAGCTTTTAGACCTTCTGGGGACCCTCTGAGGAGAAAAAAAGTTCAAAAGGTCCCATATGAACCACTGTCTGGAGGTCCTGACTTGACTTTTTAACATCAGAAAGAGTCTATGAGGACATCATGTAGCTTTTAGACCTGCTGGGGACCCTCTGAGGAGAAAAAAAGTTCAAAAGGTCCCATATGGACTAGTGTCTGGAGGACCTGACTTGACTTTTTAACATCAGAAATAGTCTATGAGGACATCATGTAGCTTTTAGACCTTCTGGGCACCCTCTGAGGAGAAAAAAAGTTCAACAGGTCCCATATGGACCACTGATTGGAGGACCTGACTTGACTTTTTAACATCAGAAAGAGTCTATAAGGACATCATGTAGCTTTTAGACCTTCTGGGGACCCTCTGAGGAGAAAAAAAGTTCAAAAGGTCCCATATGGACTAGTGTCTGGTGGACCTGACTTGACTTTTTAACATCAGAAATAGTCTATGAGGACATCATGTAGCTTTTAGACCTTCTGGGCACCCTGTGAGGAGAAAAAAAGTTCAACAGGTCCCATATGGACCACTGATTGGAGGACCTGACTTGCCTATTTAACATCAGAAATAGTCTATGAGGACATCATGTTGATTTAAGACCTTCTGGGCACCCTCTGAGCAGAAAAAAAGTTCAACAGGTCCCATATGGACCACTGTCTGGAGGACCTGACTTGACTTTTTAACATCAGAAAGAGTCTATGAGGACATCATGTAGCTTTTAGACCTTCTGGGGACCCGCTGAGGAGAAAAGAAGTTCAAAAATTCCCATATGGACCACTGTCTGGATGACCTGACTTGATTTTATAACATCAGAAAGAGTCTATGAGGACATCATGTAACTTTTAGACCTTTTGGGGACCCTCTGAGCAGAAAAAGTTCAAAAGGTCCCCATATGGACCACTGACTGGAGGACCTGACTTGACTTTTTAACATCAGAAAGAGTCTATGAGGACATCATGTAGCTTTTAGACCTTCTGGGGATCCTCTGAGCAGAAAAAAAGTTCAAAAGTTCCCATATGGACCACTGTCTGGAGGACTTGAATTGACTTTTTAACATCAGAAAGAGTCTATGAGGACATCATGTAGCTTTTAGACCTTCTGGGGACCCTCTGAGCAGAAAAAAAGTTCAAAAGGTCCCATATGGACCACTGTCTGGAGGTCCTGACTTGACTTTTTAACATCAGAAAGAGTCTATGAGGACATCATTTAGCTTTTAGACCTTCTGGGGACCCTGTGAGGAGAAAAAAAGTTCAAAAGGTCCCATATGAACCACTGTCTGGAGGTCCTGACTTGACTTTTTAACATCAGAAAGAGTCTATGAGGACATCATGTAGCTTTTAGAGCTTCTGGGGACCCTCTGAGGACAAAAAAAGTTCAAAAGGTCCCATATAGACTAGTGTCTGGAGGACCTGACTTGCCTGTTTAACATCAGAAATAGTCTATGAGGACATCATGTAGCTTTAAGACCTTCTGGGCACCCTCTGAGGAGAAAAAAAGTTCAACAGGTCCCATATGGACCACTTACTGGATGACCTGACTTGACTTTTTAACATAAGAGAGAGTCTATGAGGACACCATGTAGCTTTTAGACCTTCTGGGGACCCTCTGAGGAGAAAAAAAGTTCAACAGGTCCCATATGGACCACTGACTGGAGGACCTGACTTGACTTTTTAACATCAGAAAGAGTCTATGAGGACATCATGTAGCTTTTAGACCTTCTGGGGATCTTCTGAACAGAAAAAAAGTTCAAAAGGTCCCATATGGACCACTGTCTGGAGGTCCTGACTTGACTTTTTAACATTAGATAGAGTCTATGAGGACATCATGTACCATTTAGACCTTCTGGGAACCCTCTGAGCAGAAAAAAAGTTCAAAAGGTCCCATATGGACCACTGTCTGGAGGTCCTGACTTGACTTTTTAACATCAGATAGAGTCTATGAGGACATCAGGTAGCTTTTAGACCTTCTGGGGACCCTCTGAGGAGAAAAAAAGTTCAACAGATCCCATATGGACCACTGACTGGAGGACCTGACTTGACTTTTTAACATCAGAAAGAGTCTATGAGGACATCATGTAGCTTTTAGACCTTCTGGGGACCCTCTGAGCAAAAAAAAAGTTCAAAAGGTCCCATATGGACCACTGTCTGGAGGACCTGACTTGACTTTTTAACATCAGAAAGAGTCTATGAGGACATCATGTAGCTTTTAGACCTTCTGGGGACCCTCTGAGGACAAAAAAAGTTCAAAAGGTCCCATATAGACTAGTGTCTGGAGGACCTGACTTGCCTATTTAACATCAGATAGAGTCTATGAGGACATCATGTAGCATTTAGACCTTCTGGGAAACCTCTGAGCAGAAAAAAAGTTCAAAAGGTCCCATATGGACCACTGTCTGGAGGTCTGACTTGACTTTTTAACATCAGATAGAGTCTATGAGGACATCATGTAGCTTTTAGACCTTCTTGGGATCCTCTGAACAGAAAAAAGTTCAAAAGGTCCCATATGGACCACTGTCTGGAGGTCCTGACTTGACTTTTTAACATCAGATAGAGTCTATGAGGACATCATGTACCATTTAGACCTTCTGGGAACCCTCTGAGCAGAAAAAAAGTTCAAAAGGTCCCATATGGACCACTGTCTGGAGGTCCTGACTTGACTTTTTAACATCAGAAAGAGTCTATGAGGATATCATGTAACTTTTAGACCTTCTGGGGACCCTCTGAGCAGAAAAAAGTTCAAAAGGTCCCCATATGGACCACTGTCTGGAGGACTTGAATTGACTTTTTAACATCAGAAAGAGTCTATGAGGACATCATGTATCTTTTAGACCTTCTGGGGACCCTCTGAGCAGAAAAAAAGTTCAAAAGGTCCCATATGGACCACTGTCTGGAGGTCCTGACTTGACTTTTTAACATCAGAAAGAGTCTATGAGGACATCATTTAGCTTTTAGACCTTCTGGGGACCCTCTGAGGAGAAAAAAAGTTCAAAAGGTCCCATATGAACCACTGTCTGGAGGTCCTGACTTGACTTTTTAACATCAGAAAGAGTCTATGAGGACATCATGTAGCGTTTAGACCTTCTGGGGACCCTCTGAGGACAAAAAAAGTTCAAAAGGTCCCATATAGACTAGTGTCTGGAGGACCTGACATGCCTGTTTAACATCAGAAATAGTCTATGAGGACATCATGTAGCTTTAAGACCTTCTGGGCACCCTCTGAGGAGAAAAAAAGTTCAACAGGTCCCATATGGACCACTTACTGGAGGACCTGACTTGACTTTTTAACATAAGAGAGAGTCTATGAGGACACCATGTAGCTTTTAGACCTTCTGGGGACCCTCTGAGGAGAAAAAAAGTTCAACAGGTCCCATATGGACCACTGACTGGAGGACCGGACTTGACTTTTTAACATCAGATAGAGTCTATGAGGACATCATGTAGCATTTAGACCTTCTGGGAACCCTCTGAGCAGAAAAAAAGTTCAATAGGTCCCATATGGACCACTGTCTGGAGGTCCTGACTTGACTTTTTAACATCAGATAGAGTCTATGAGGACATCAGGTAGCTTTTAGACCTTCTGGGGACCCTCTGAGCAAAAAAAAAAGTTCAAAAGGCCCCATATGGACCACTGTCTGGAGGACCTGACTTGACTTTTTAACATCAGAAAGAGTCTATGAGGACATCATGTAGCTTTTAGACCTTCTGGGGACCCTCTGAGGAGAAAAAAAGTTCAACAGGTCCCATATGGACCACTGACTGGAGGACCTGACTTGACTTTTTAACATCAGAAAGAGTCTATGAGGACATCATGTAGCTTTTAGACCTTCTGGGGATCCTCTGAACAGAAAAAAAGTTCAAAAGGTCCCATATGGACCACTGTCTGGAGGTCCTGACTTGACTTTTTAACATCAGAAAGAGTCTATGAGGACATCATGTAGCTTTTAGACCTTCTGGGGACCCTCTGAGGACAAAAAAGTTAAAAAGGTCCCATATAGACTAGTGTCTGGAGGACCTGACTTGCCTATTTAACATCAGAAATAGTCTATGAGGACATCATGTAGCTTTAAGACCTTCTGGGCACCCTCTGAGGAAAAAAAAAAGTTCAAAAGGTCCCATATGGACCACTGTCTGGAGGTCCTGACTTGACTTTTTAACATCAGATAGAGTCTATGAGGACATCAGGTAGCTTTTAGACCTTCTGGGGACCCTCTGAGCAAAAAAAAAGTTCAAAAGGTCCCATATGGACCATTGTCTGGAGGACCTGACTTGACTTTTTAACATCAGAAAGAGTCTATGAGGACATCATGTAGCTTTTAGACCTTCTGGGGATCCTCTGAACAGAAAAAAAGTTCAAAAGGTCCCATATGGACCACTGTCTGGAGGTCCTGACTTGACTTTTTAACATCAGAAAGAGTCTATGAGGACATCATGTAGCTTTTAGACCTTCTGGGGACCCTCTGAGGACAAAAAAAGTTCAAAAGGTCCCATATAGACTAGTGTCTGGAGGACCTGACTTGCCTATTTAACATCAGATAGAGTCTATGAGGACATCATGTAGCATTTAGACCTTCTGGGAACCCTCTGAGCAGAAAAAAAGTTCAAAAGGTCCCATATGGACCACTGTCTGGAGGTCCTGAATTGACTTTTTAACATCAGATAGAGTCTATGAGGACATCATGTAGCATTTAGACCTTCTGGGGACCCTCTGAGGAGAAAAAAAGTTCAAAAGGTCCCACATGGACCACTGTCTGGAGGACCTGACTTGATTTTTTAACATCAGAAAGAGTCTATGAGGACATCATGTAAATTTTAGACCTTTTGGGGACCCTCTGAGCATAAAAAAGTTCAAAAGGTCCCCATATGGACCACTGACTGGAGGACCTGACTTGACTTTTTAACATCAGAAAGAGTCTATGAGGACATCATGTAGCTTTTAGACCTTCTGGGGATCCTCTGAGCAGAAAAAAAGTTAAAAAGTTCCCATATGGACCACTGTCTGGAGGACTTGAATTGACTTTTTAACATCAGAAAGAGTCTATGAGGACATCATGTAGCTTTTAGACCTTCTGGGGACCCTCTGAGCAGAAAAAAAGTTCAAAAGGTCCCATATGGACCACTGTCTGGAGGTCCTGACTTGACTTTTTAACATCAGAAAGAGTCTATGAGGACATCATTTAGCTTTTAGACCTTCTGGGGACCCTCTGAGGAGAAAAAAAGTTCAAAAGGTCCCATATGAACAACTGTCTGGAGGTCCTGACTTGACTTTTTAACATCAGAAAGAGTCTATGAGGACATCATGTAGCTTTTAGACCTTCTGGGGACCCTCTGAGGACAAAAAAAGTTCAAAAGGTCCCATATAGACTAGTGTCTGGAGGACCTGACTTGCCTGTTTAACATCAGAAATAGTCTATGAGGACATCATGTAGCTTTAAGACCTTCTGGGGATCCTCTGAACAGAAAAAAAGTTCAACAGGTCCCATATGGACCACTTACTGGAGGACCTGACTTGACTTTTTAACATAAGAGAGAGTCTATGAGGACACCATGTAGCTTTTAGACCTTCTGGGGACCCTCTGAGGAGAAAAAAAGTTAAACAGGTCCCATATGGACCACTGACTGGAGGACCTGACTTGACTTTTTAACATCAGAAAGAGTCTGTGAGGACATCATGTAGCTTTTAGACCTTCTGGGGATCCTCTGAACAGAAAAAAAGTTCAAAAGGTCCCATATGGACCACTGTCTGGAGGTCCTGACTTGACTTTTTAACATCAGATAGAGTCTATGAGGACATCATGTAGCATTTAGACCTTCTGGGAACCCTCTGAGCAGAAAAAAAGTTCAAAAGGCCCCATATGGACCACTGTCTGGAGGACCTGACTTGACTTTTTAACATCAGAAAGAGTCTATGAGGACATCATGTAGCTTTTAGACCTTCTGGGGACCCTCTGAGGAGAAAAAAGTTCAACAGGTCCCATATGGACCACTGACTGGAGGACCTGACTTGACTTTTTAACATCAGAAAGAGTCTATGAGGACATCAAGTAGCTTTTAGACCTTCTGGGGACCCTCTGAGCAAAAAAAAAGTTCAAAAGGTCCCATATGGACCACTGTCTGGAGGACCTGACTTGACTTTTTAACATCAGAAAGAGTCTATGAGGACATCATGTAGCTTTTAGACCTTCTGGGGACCCTCTGAGGACAAAAAAAGTTCAAAAGGTCCCATATAGACTAGTGTCTGGAGGACCTGACTTGCCTATTTAACATCAGATAGAGTCTATGAGGACATCATGTAGCATTTAGACCTTCTGGGAACCCTCTGAGCAGAAAAAAAGTTCAAAAGGTCCCATATGGACCACTGTCTGGAGGTCCTGACTTGACTTTTTAACATCAGATAGAGTCTATGAGGACATCATGTAGCTTTTAGACCTTCTGGGGATCCTCTGAACAGAAAAAAAGTTCAAAAGGTCCTATATGGACCACTGTCTGGAGGTCCTGACTTGACTTTTTAACATCAGATAGAGTCTATGAGGACATCATGTAGCATTTAGACCTTCTGGGAACCCTCTGAGCAGAAAAAAAGTTCAAAAGGTCCCATATGGACCACTGTCTGGAGGACCTGACTTGACTTTTTAACATCAGATAGAGTCTATGAGGACATCAGGTAGCTTTTAGACCTTCTGGGGACCCTCTGAGCAAAAAAAAAGTTAAAAAAGGTCCCATATGGACCACTGTCTGGAGGACCTGACTTGACTTTTTAACATCAGAAAGAGTCTATGAGGACATCATGTAGCTTTTAGACCTTCTGGGGACCCTCTGAGGAGAAAAAAAGTTCAAAAGGTCCCATATGGACCACTGTCTGGAGGACCTGACTTGATTTTTTAACATCAGAAAGAGTCTATGAGGACATCATGTAACTTTTAGACCTTCTGGGGACCCTCTGAGCAGAAAAAAGTTCAAAAGGTCCCCATATGGACCACTGACTGGAGGACCTGACTTGACTTTTTAACATCAGAAAGAGTCTATGAGGACATCATGTAGCTTTTAGTCCTTCTGGGGACCCTCTGAGGAGAAAAAGTTCAAAAGGTCCCATATGGACCACTGTCTGGGGGACCTGACTTGAATTTTTAACATCAGAAAGAGTCTATGAGGACATCATGTAGCTTTTAGACCTTCTGGGGACCCCCAGAGGAGAAAAGAAGTTCAAAAATTCCCATATGGACCACTGTCTGGATGACCTGACTTGACTTTTTAACATCAGAAAGAGTCTATGAGGACATCATGTAGCTTTTAGACCTTCTGGGGACCCTCTGAGGAGAAAAAAAGTTCAAAAGGTTCCATATGGACCACTGACTGGAGGACCTGACTTGACTTTTTAACATGAGAACGAGTCTATGAGGACATCATGTAGCTTTTAGACCTTCTGGGGACCCTCTGAGGAGAAAAAAAGTTCAAAAGGTCCCATATGAACCACTGTCTGGAGGTCCTGACTTGACTTTTTAACATCAGAAAGAGTCTATGAGGACATCATGTAGCTTTTAGACCTGCTGGGGACCCTCTGAGGAGAAAAAAAGTTCAAAAGGTCCCATATGGACTAGTGTCTGGAGGACCTGACTTGACTTTTTAACATCAGAAATAGTCTATGAGGACATCATGTAGCTTTTAGACCTTCTGGGCACCCTCTGAGGAGAAAAAAAGTTCAACAGGTGCCATATGGACCACTGATTGGAGGACCTGACTTGACTTTTTAACATCAGAAAGAGTCTATGAGGACATCATGTAGCTTTTAGTCCTTCTGGGGACCCTCTGAGGAGAAAAAAAGTTCAAAAGGTCCCATATGGACCACTGTCTGGAGGACCTGACTTGCCTATTTAACATCAGAAATAGTCTATGAGGACATCATGTAGCTTTAAGTCCTTCTGGGCACCCTCTGAGGAGAAAAAAAGTTCAAAAGGTCCCATATGTACCACTGTCTGGAGGACCTGACTTGCCTATTTAACATCAGAAATAGTCTATGAGGACATTATGTTGCTTTAAGACCTTCTGGGCACCCTCTGAGCAGAAAAAAAGTTCAACAGGTCCCATATGGACCACTGTCTGGAGGACCTGACTTGACTTTTTAACATCAGAAAGAGTCTATGAGGACATCATGTAGCTTTTAGACCTTCTGGGGACCCCCAGAGGAGAAAAGAAGTTCAAAAATTCCCATATGGACCACTGTCTGGATGACCTGACTTGACTTTTTAACATCAGAAAGAGTCTATGAGGACATCATGTAGCTTTTAGACCTTCTGGGGACCCTCTGAGGAGAAAAAAAGTTCAAAAGGTTCCATATGGACCACTGACTGGAGGACCTGACTTGACTTTTTAACATCAGAAAGAGTCTATGAGGACATCATGTAGCTTTTAGACCTTCTGGGGATCCTCTGAACAGAAAAAAAGGTCAAAAGGTCCCATATGGACCACTCTCTGGAGAACCTGACTTGACTTTTTAACTTCAGAAAGAGTCTATGAGGACATCATGTAGCTTTTAGTCCTTCTGGGGACCCTCTGAGGAGAAAAAAAGTTCAAAAGGTCCCATATGGACCACTGTCTGGAGGACCTGACTTGCCTATTTAACATCAGAAATAGTCTATGAGGACATCATATAGCTTTTAGACCTTCTGGGGACTCCCTGAGGAGAAAAAAAGTTTAAAAAGTCCCATATGGACCACTGTCTGGAGGACCTAACTTGACTTTTTAACATCAAAAAGAGTCTATGAGGACATCATGTAGCTTTTAGACCTTCTGAGGACACTCTGAGGAGAAAAAAAGTTCAAAATGTCCCATATGGACCACTGTCGTGAGGTCCTGACTTGACTTTTTAACATGAGAAAGAGTCTATGAGGACAGCATGGAGCTTTTAGACCTTCTGGGGACCCTCTGAGGGGAAAGAAAGTTCAAAAGGTCCCATATGGATCACTGTCTGGAGGTCCTGACTTGACTTTTTAACATTAGAAAGAGTCTATGAGGACAGAATGGAGCTTTTAGACCTTCTGGGGACCCTCTGAGGAGAAAAAAAGTTCAAAAGTTCCCATATGGACCACTGTCTAGAGATCCTGACTTGCCTATTTAACATCAAAAATAGTCTATGAGAACATCATGTAGCTTTAAGACCTTCTAGGCACCCTCTGAGGAGAAAAAAAGTTCAACAGGTCCCATATGGACCACTGACTGAAGGACCTGACTTGACTTTTTAACATCAGAAAGAGTCTATGAGGACATCATGTAGCTTTTAGACCTTCTGGGCACCCTCTGAGGAGAAAAAAAGTTCAACAGGTCCCATATGGACCACTGTCTGGAGGACCTGACTTGACTTTTTAACATCAGAAAGAGTCTATGAGGACATCATGTAGCTTTAAGACTTCTGGGCACCCTCTGAGGAGAAAAAAAGTTCAACAGGTCCCATATGGACCACTGACTGGAGGACCTGACTTGACTTTTTAACATCAGAAAGAGTCTATGAGGACATCAGGTAGCTTTTAGACCTTCTGGGGACCCTCTGAGCCAAAAAAAAGTTCAAAAGGTCCCATATGGACCACTCTCTGGAGGTCCTGATTTGACTTTTTAACATCAGAAAGAGTCTATGAGGACATCATGTAGCTTTTAGACCTTCTGGGGACCCTCTGAGCTGAAAAAAAGTTCAAAAGGTCCCATATGGACCACTGTCTGGGAGGACCTGACTTGACTTTTTAACATCAGAAAGAGTCTATGAGGACATCATGTAGCTGTTAGACCTTCTGGGGACCGTCTTATCAGAAAAAACGTTCAACAGGTCCAATATTGACCAATGTCTGGAGGACCTGACTTGACTTTTTTACATCAGAAAGAGTCTATGAGGACATCATGTAGTTTTTAGACCTTCTGGGTACCCTCTGAGCAGAAAAAAAGTTCAAAAGGTCCCATATTGACCACTGTCTGGAGGTCCTGACTTGACTTTTTAACATCAGAAAGAGTCTATGAGGACATCATTTAGCTTTTAGACCTTCTGGGGACCCTCTGAGGAGAAAAAAAGTTCAAAAGGTCCCATTTGAACCACTGTCTGGAGGTCCTGACTTGACTTTTTAACATCAGAAAGAGTCTATGAGGACATAATGTAGCTTTTAGACCTTCTGGGGACCATCTGAGGACAAAAAAAGTTCAAAAGGTCCCATATAGACTAGTGTCTGGAGGACCTGACTTGCCTATTTAACATCAGAAATAGTCTATGAGGACATCATGTAGCTTTAAGACCTTCTGGGCACCCTGTGAGGAGAAAAAAAGTTCAACAGGTCCCATATGGACCACTGACTGGAGGACCCGACTTGACTTTTTAACATCAGAAAGAGTCTATGAGGACATCATGTAGCTTTTAGACCTTCTGGGGATCCTCTGAGCAGAAAAAAAGTTCAAAAGGTCCCATATGGACCACTGTCTGGAGGTCCTGACTTGACTTTTTAACATCAGAAAGAGTCTATGAGGACATCATTTAGCTTTTAGACCTTCTGGGGACCCTCTGAGGAGAAAAAAAGTTCAAAAGGTCCCATATGAACCACTGTCTGGAGGTCCTGACTTGACTTTTTAACATCAGAAAGAGTCTATGAGGACATCATGTAGCGTTTAGACCTTCTGGGGACCCTCTGAGGACAAAAAAAGTTCAAAAGGTCCCATATAGACTAGTGTCTGGAGGACCTGACTTGCCTTTTTAACTTCAGAAATAGTCTATGAGGACATCATGTAGCTTTAAGACCTTCTGGGCACCCTCTGAGGAGAAAAAAAGTTCAACAGGTCCCATATGGACCACTTACTGGAGGACCTGACTTGACTTTTTAACATAAGAGAGAGTCTATGAGGACACCATGTAGCTTTTAGACCTTCTGGGGACCCTCTGAGGAGAAAAAAAGTTCAACAGGTCCCATATGGACCACTGACTGGAGGACCTGACTTGACTTTTTAACATCAGAAAGAGTCTATGAGGACATCATGTAGCTTTTAGACCTTCTGGGGATCATCTGAACAGAAAAAAAGTTCAAAAGGTCCCATATGGACCACTGTCTGGAGGTCCTGACTTGACTTTTTAACATCAGATAGAGTCTATGAGGACATCATGTAGCATTTAGACCTTCTGGGAACCCTCTGAGCAGAAAAAAAGTTCAAAAGGTCCCATATGGACCACTGTCTGGAGATCCTGACTTGACTTTTTAACATCAGATAGAGTCTATGAGGACATCAGGTAGCTTTTAGACCTTCTGGGGACCCTCTGAGCAAAAAAAAAGTTCAAAAGGCCCTTATATGGACCACTGTCTGGAGGACCTGACTTGACTTTTTAACATCAGAAAGAGTCTATGAGGACATCATGTAGCTTTTAGACCTACTGGTGACCCTCTGAGGAGAAAAAAAGTTTAACAGGTCCCATATGGACCACTGACTGGAGGACCTGACTTGACTTTTTAACATCAGAAAGAGTCTATGAGGACATCATGTAGCTTTTAGACCTTCTGGGGATCCTCTGAACAGAAAAAAAGTTCAAAAGGTCCCATATGGACCACTGTCTGGAGGTCCTGACTTGACTTTTTAACATCAGAAAGAGTCTATGAGGACATCATGTAGCTTTTAGACCTTCTGGGGACCCTCTGAGGACAAAAAAAGTTAAAAAGGTCCCATATAGACTAGTGTCTGGAGGACCTGACTTGCCTATTTAACATCAGAAATAGTCTATGAGGACATCATGTAGCTTTAAGACCTTCTTGGCACCCTCTGAGGAGAAAAAAAGTTCAAAAGGTCCCATATGGACCACTGTCTGGAGGTCCTGAATTGACTTTTTAACATCAGATAGAGTCTATGAGGACATCATGTAGCATTTAGACCTTCTGGGGACCCTCTGAGGAGAAAAAAAGTTCAAAAGGTCCCACATGGACCACTGTCTGGAGGACCTGACTTGATTTTTTAACATCAGAAAGAGTCTATGAGGACATCATGTAAATTTTAGACCTTTTGGGGACCCTCTGAGCATAAAAAAGTTCAAAAGGTCCCCATATGGACCACTGACTGGAGGACCTGACTTGACTTTTTAACATCAGAAAGAGTCTATGAGGACATCATGTAGCTTTTAGACCTTCTGGGGATCCTCTGAGCAGAAAAAAAGTTAAAAAGTTCCCATATGGACCACTGTCTGGAGGACTTGAATTGACTTTTTAACATCAGAAAGAGTCTATGAGGACATCATGTAGCTTTTAGACCTTCTGGGGACCCTCTGAGCAGAAAAAAAGTTCAAAAGGTCCCATATGGACCACTGTCTGGAGGTCCTGACTTGACTTTTTAACATCAGAAAGAGTCTATGAGGACATCATTTAGCTTTTAGACCTTCTGGGGACCCTCTGAGGAGAAAAAAAGTTCAAAAGGTCCCATATGAACAACTGTCTGGAGGTCCTGACTTGACTTTTTAACATCAGAAAGAGTCTATGAGGACATCATGTAGCTTTTAGACCTTCTGGGGACCCTCTGAGGACAAAAAAAGTTCAAAAGGTCCCATATAGACTAGTGTCTGGAGGACCTGACTTGCCTGTTTAACATCAGAAATAGTCTATGAGGACATCATGTAGCTTTAAGACCTTCTGGGGATCCTCTGAACAGAAAAAAAGTTCAACAGGTCCCATATGGACCACTTACTGGAGGACCTGACTTGACTTTTTAACATAAGAGAGAGTCTATGAGGACACCATGTAGCTTTTAGACCTTCTGGGGACCCTCTGAGGAGAAAAAAAGTTAAACAGGTCCCATATGGACCACTGACTGGAGGACCTGACTTGACTTTTTAACATCAGAAAGAGTCTGTGAGGACATCATGTAGCTTTTAGACCTTCTGGGGATCCTCTGAACAGAAAAAAAGTTCAAAAGGTCCCATATGGACCACTGTCTGGAGGTCCTGACTTGACTTTTTAACATCAGATAGAGTCTATGAGGACATCATGTAGCATTTAGACCTTCTGGGAACCCTCTGAGCAGAAAAAAAGTTCAAAAGGCCCCATATGGACCACTGTCTGGAGGACCTGACTTGACTTTTTAACATCAGAAAGAGTCTATGAGGACATCATGTAGCTTTTAGACCTTCTGGGGACCCTCTGAGGAGAAAAAAGTTCAACAGGTCCCATATGGACCACTGACTGGAGGACCTGACTTGACTTTTTAACATCAGAAAGAGTCTATGAGGACATCAAGTAGCTTTTAGACCTTCTGGGGACCCTCTGAGCAAAAAAAAAGTTCAAAAGGTCCCATATGGACCACTGTCTGGAGGACCTGACTTGACTTTTTAACATCAGAAAGAGTCTATGAGGACATCATGTAGCTTTTAGACCTTCTGGGGACCCTCTGAGGACAAAAAAAGTTCAAAAGGTCCCATATAGACTAGTGTCTGGAGGACCTGACTTGCCTATTTAACATCAGATAGAGTCTATGAGGACATCATGTAGCATTTAGACCTTCTGGGAACCCTCTGAGCAGAAAAAAAGTTCAAAAGGTCCCATATGGACCACTGTCTGGAGGTCCTGACTTGACTTTTTAACATCAGATAGAGTCTATGAGGACATCATGTAGCTTTTAGACCTTCTGGGGATCCTCTGAACAGAAAAAAAGTTCAAAAGGTCCTATATGGACCACTGTCTGGAGGTCCTGACTTGACTTTTTAACATCAGATAGAGTCTATGAGGACATCATGTAGCATTTAGACCTTCTGGGAACCCTCTGAGCAGAAAAAAAGTTCAAAAGGTCCCATATGGACCACTGTCTGGAGGACCTGACTTGACTTTTTAACATCAGATAGAGTCTATGAGGACATCAGGTAGCTTTTAGACCTTCTGGGGACCCTCTGAGCAAAAAAAAAGTTAAAAAAGGTCCCATATGGACCACTGTCTGGAGGACCTGACTTGACTTTTTAACATCAGAAAGAGTCTATGAGGACATCATGTAGCTTTTAGACCTTCTGGGGACCCTCTGAGGAGAAAAAAAGTTCAAAAGGTCCCATATGGACCACTGTCTGGAGGACCTGACTTGATTTTTTAACATCAGAAAGAGTCTATGAGGACATCATGTAACTTTTAGACCTTCTGGGGACCCTCTGAGCAGAAAAAAGTTCAAAAGGTCCCCATATGGACCACTGACTGGAGGACCTGACTTGACTTTTTAACATCAGAAAGAGTCTATGAGGACATCATGTAGCTTTTAGTCCTTCTGGGGACCCTCTGAGGAGAAAAAGTTCAAAAGGTCCCATATGGACCACTGTCTGGGGGACCTGACTTGAATTTTTAACATCAGAAAGAGTCTATGAGGACATCATGTAGCTTTTAGACCTTCTGGGGACCCCCAGAGGAGAAAAGAAGTTCAAAAATTCCCATATGGACCACTGTCTGGATGACCTGACTTGACTTTTTAACATCAGAAAGAGTCTATGAGGACATCATGTAGCTTTTAGACCTTCTGGGGACCCTCTGAGGAGAAAAAAAGTTCAAAAGGTTCCATATGGACCACTGACTGGAGGACCTGACTTGACTTTTTAACATGAGAACGAGTCTATGAGGACATCATGTAGCTTTTAGACCTTCTGGGGATCCTCTGAGCAGAAAAAAAGTTCAAAAGGTCCCATATGGACCACTGTCTGGAGGTCCTGACTTGACTTTTTAACATCAGAAAGAGTCTATGAGGACATCATTTAGCTTTTAGACCTTCTGGGGACCCTCTGAGGAGAAAAAAAGTTCAAAAGGTCCCATATGAACCACTGTCTGGAGGTCCTGACTTGACTTTTTAACATCAGAAAGAGTCTATGAGGACATCATGTAGCGTTTAGACCTTCTGGGGACCCTCTGAGGACAAAAAAAGTTCAAAAGGTCCCATATAGACTAGTGTCTGGAGGACCTGACTTGCCTTTTTAACTTCAGAAATAGTCTATGAGGACATCATGTAGCTTTAAGACCTTCTGGGCACCCTCTGAGGAGAAAAAAAGTTCAACAGGTCCCATATGGACCACTTACTGGAGGACCTGACTTGACTTTTTAACATAAGAGAGAGTCTATGAGGACACCATGTAGCTTTTAGACCTTCTGGGGACCCTCTGAGGAGAAAAAAAGTTCAACAGGTCCCATATGGACCACTGACTGGAGGACCTGACTTGACTTTTTAACATCAGAAAGAGTCTATGAGGACATCATGTAGCTTTTAGACCTTCTGGGGATCATCTGAACAGAAAAAAAGTTCAAAAGGTCCCATATGGACCACTGTCTGGAGGTCCTGACTTGACTTTTTAACATCAGATAGAGTCTATGAGGACATCATGTAGCATTTAGACCTTCTGGGAACCCTCTGAGCAGAAAAAAAGTTCAAAAGGTCCCATATGGACCACTGTCTGGAGATCCTGACTTGACTTTTTAACATCAGATAGAGTCTATGAGGACATCAGGTAGCTTTTAGACCTTCTGGGGACCCTCTGAGCAAAAAAAAAGTTCAAAAGGCCCTTATATGGACCACTGTCTGGAGGACCTGACTTGACTTTTTAACATCAGAAAGAGTCTATGAGGACATCATGTAGCTTTTAGACCTACTGGTGACCCTCTGAGGAGAAAAAAAGTTTAACAGGTCCCATATGGACCACTGACTGGAGGACCTGACTTGACTTTTTAACATCAGAAAGAGTCTATGAGGACATCATGTAGCTTTTAGACCTTCTGGGGATCCTCTGAACAGAAAAAAAGTTCAAAAGGTCCCATATGGACCACTGTCTGGAGGTCCTGACTTGACTTTTTAACATCAGAAAGAGTCTATGAGGACATCATGTAGCTTTTAGACCTTCTGGGGACCCTCTGAGGACAAAAAAAGTTAAAAAGGTCCCATATAGACTAGTGTCTGGAGGACCTGACTTGCCTATTTAACATCAGAAATAGTCTATGAGGACATCATGTAGCTTTAAGACCTTCTTGGCACCCTCTGAGGAGAAAAAAAGTTCAAAAGGTCCCATATGGACCACTGTCTGGAGGTCCTGAATTGACTTTTTAACATCAGATAGAGTCTATGAGGACATCATGTAGCATTTAGACCTTCTGGGGACCCTCTGAGGAGAAAAAAAGTTCAAAAGGTCCCACATGGACCACTGTCTGGAGGACCTGACTTGATTTTTTAACATCAGAAAGAGTCTATGAGGACATCATGTAAATTTTAGACCTTTTGGGGACCCTCTGAGCATAAAAAAGTTCAAAAGGTCCCCATATGGACCACTGACTGGAGGACCTGACTTGACTTTTTAACATCAGAAAGAGTCTATGAGGACATCATGTAGCTTTTAGACCTTCTGGGGATCCTCTGAGCAGAAAAAAAGTTAAAAAGTTCCCATATGGACCACTGTCTGGAGGACTTGAATTGACTTTTTAACATCAGAAAGAGTCTATGAGGACATCATGTAGCTTTTAGACCTTCTGGGGACCCTCTGAGCAGAAAAAAAGTTCAAAAGGTCCCATATGGACCACTGTCTGGAGGTCCTGACTTGACTTTTTAACATCAGAAAGAGTCTATGAGGACATCATTTAGCTTTTAGACCTTCTGGGGACCCTCTGAGGAGAAAAAAAGTTCAAAAGGTCCCATATGAACAACTGTCTGGAGGTCCTGACTTGACTTTTTAACATCAGAAAGAGTCTATGAGGACATCATGTAGCTTTTAGACCTTCTGGGGACCCTCTGAGGACAAAAAAAGTTCAAAAGGTCCCATATAGACTAGTGTCTGGAGGACCTGACTTGCCTGTTTAACATCAGAAATAGTCTATGAGGACATCATGTAGCTTTAAGACCTTCTGGGGATCCTCTGAACAGAAAAAAAGTTCAACAGGTCCCATATGGACCACTTACTGGAGGACCTGACTTGACTTTTTAACATAAGAGAGAGTCTATGAGGACACCATGTAGCTTTTAGACCTTCTGGGGACCCTCTGAGGAGAAAAAAAGTTAAACAGGTCCCATATGGACCACTGACTGGAGGACCTGACTTGACTTTTTAACATCAGAAAGAGTCTGTGAGGACATCATGTAGCTTTTAGACCTTCTGGGGATCCTCTGAACAGAAAAAAAGTTCAAAAGGTCCCATATGGACCACTGTCTGGAGGTCCTGACTTGACTTTTTAACATCAGATAGAGTCTATGAGGACATCATGTAGCATTTAGACCTTCTGGGAACCCTCTGAGCAGAAAAAAAGTTCAAAAGGCCCCATATGGACCACTGTCTGGAGGACCTGACTTGACTTTTTAACATCAGAAAGAGTCTATGAGGATATCATGTAGCTTTTAGACCTTCTGGGGACCCTCTGAGGAGAAAAAAGTTCAACAGGTCCCATATGGACCACTGACTGGAGGACCTGACTTGACTTTTTAACATCAGAAAGAGTCTATGAGGACATCAAGTAGCTTTTAGACCTTCTGGGGACCCTCTGAGCAAAAAAAAAGTTCAAAAGGTCCCATATGGACCACTGTCTGGAGGACCTGACTTGACTTTTTAACATCAGAAAGAGTCTATGAGGACATCATGTAGCTTTTAGACCTTCTGGGGACCCTCTGAGGACAAAAAAAGTTCAAAAGGTCCCATATAGACTAGTGTCTGGAGGACCTGACTTGCCTATTTAACATCAGATAGAGTCTATGAGGACATCATGTAGCATTTAGACCTTCTGGGAACCCTCTGAGCAGAAAAAAAGTTCAAAAGGTCCCATATGGACCACTGTCTGGAGGTCCTGACTTGACTTTTTAACATCAGATAGAGTCTATGAGGACATCATGTAGCTTTTAGACCTTCTGGGGATCCTCTGAACAGAAAAAAAGTTCAAAAGGTCCTATATGGACCACTGTCTGGAGGTCCTGACTTGACTTTTTAACATCAGATAGAGTCTATGAGGACATCATGTAGCATTTAGACCTTCTGGGAACCCTCTGAGCAGAAAAAAAGTTCAAAAGGTCCCATATGGACCACTGTCTGGAGGACCTGACTTGACTTTTTAACATCAGATAGAGTCTATGAGGACATCAGGTAGCTTTTAGACCTTCTGGGGACCCTCTGAGCAAAAAAAAAGTTAAAAAAGGTCCCATATGGACCACTGTCTGGAGGACCTGACTTGACTTTTTAACATCAGAAAGAGTCTATGAGGACATCATGTAGCTTTTAGACCTTCTGGGGACCCTCTGAGGAGAAAAAAAGTTCAAAAGGTCCCATATGGACCACTGTCTGGAGGACCTGACTTGATTTTTTAACATCAGAAAGAGTCTATGAGGACATCATGTAACTTTTAGACCTTCTGGGGACCCTCTGAGCAGAAAAAAGTTCAAAAGGTCCCCATATGGACCACTGACTGGAGGACCTGACTTGACTTTTTAACATCAGAAAGAGTCTATGAGGACATCATGTAGCTTTTAGTCCTTCTGGGGACCCTCTGAGGAGAAAAAGTTCAAAAGGTCCCATATGGACCACTGTCTGGGGGACCTGACTTGAATTTTTAACATCAGAAAGAGTCTATGAGGACATCATGTAGCTTTTAGACCTTCTGGGGACCCCCAGAGGAGAAAAGAAGTTCAAAAATTCCCATATGGACCACTGTCTGGATGACCTGACTTGACTTTTTAACATCAGAAAGAGTCTATGAGGACATCATGTAGCTTTTAGACCTTCTGGGGACCCTCTGAGGAGAAAAAAAGTTCAAAAGGTTCCATATGGACCACTGACTGGAGGACCTGACTTGACTTTTTAACATGAGAACGAGTCTATGAGGACATCATGTAGCTTTTAGACCTTCTGGGGACCCTCTGAGGAGAAAAAAAGTTCAAAAGGTCCCATATGAACCACTGTCTGGAGGTCCTGACTTGACTTTTTAACATCAGAAAGAGTCTATGAGGACATCATGTAGCTTTTAGACCTGCTGGGGACCCTCTGAGGAGAAAAAAAGTTCAAAAGGTCCCATATGGACTAGTGTCTGGAGGACCTGACTTGACTTTTTAACATCAGAAATAGTCTATGAGGACATCATGTAGCTTTTAGACCTTCTGGGCACCCTCTGAGGAGAAAAAAAGTTCAACAGGTGCCATATGGACCACTGATTGGAGGACCTGACTTGACTTTTTAACATCAGAAAGAGTCTATGAGGACATCATGTAGCTTTTAGTCCTTCTGGGGACCCTCTGAGGAGAAAAAAAGTTCAAAAGGTCCCATATGGACCACTGTCTGGAGGACCTGACTTGCCTATTTAACATCAGAAATAGTCTATGAGGACATCATGTAGCTTTAAGTCCTTCTGGGCACCCTCTGAGGAGAAAAAAAGTTCAAAAGGTCCCATATGTACCACTGTCTGGAGGACCTGACTTGCCTATTTAACATCAGAAATAGTCTATGAGGACATTATGTTGCTTTAAGACCTTCTGGGCACCCTCTGAGCAGAAAAAAAGTTCAACAGGTCCCATATGGACCACTGTCTGGAGGACCTGACTTGACTTTTTAACATCAGAAAGAGTCTATGAGGACATCATGTAGCTTTTAGACCTTCTGGGGACCCCCAGAGGAGAAAAGAAGTTCAAAAATTCCCATATGGACCACTGTCTGGATGACCTGACTTGACTTTTTAACATCAGAAAGAGTCTATGAGGACATCATGTAGCTTTTAGACCTTCTGGGGACCCTCTGAGGAGAAAAAAAGTTCAAAAGGTTCCATATGGACCACTGACTGGAGGACCTGACTTGACTTTTTAACATCAGAAAGAGTCTATGAGGACATCATGTAGCTTTTAGACCTTCTGGGGATCCTCTGAACAGAAAAAAAGGTCAAAAGGTCCCATATGGACCACTCTCTGGAGAACCTGACTTGACTTTTTAACTTCAGAAAGAGTCTATGAGGACATCATGTAGCTTTTAGTCCTTCTGGGGACCCTCTGAGGAGAAAAAAAGTTCAAAAGGTCCCATATGGACCACTGTCTGGAGGACCTGACTTGCCTATTTAACATCAGAAATAGTCTATGAGGACATCATATAGCTTTTAGACCTTCTGGGGACTCCCTGAGGAGAAAAAAAGTTTAAAAAGTCCCATATGGACCACTGTCTGGAGGACCTAACTTGACTTTTTAACATCAAAAAGAGTCTATGAGGACATCATGTAGCTTTTAGACCTTCTGAGGACACTCTGAGGAGAAAAAAAGTTCAAAATGTCCCATATGGACCACTGTCGTGAGGTCCTGACTTGACTTTTTAACATGAGAAAGAGTCTATGAGGACAGCATGGAGCTTTTAGACCTTCTGGGGACCCTCTGAGGGGAAAGAAAGTTCAAAAGGTCCCATATGGATCACTGTCTGGAGGTCCTGACTTGACTTTTTAACATTAGAAAGAGTCTATGAGGACAGAATGGAGCTTTTAGACCTTCTGGGGACCCTCTGAGGAGAAAAAAAGTTCAAAAGTTCCCATATGGACCACTGTCTAGAGATCCTGACTTGCCTATTTAACATCAAAAATAGTCTATGAGAACATCATGTAGCTTTAAGACCTTCTAGGCACCCTCTGAGGAGAAAAAAAGTTCAACAGGTCCCATATGGACCACTGACTGAAGGACCTGACTTGACTTTTTAACATCAGAAAGAGTCTATGAGGACATCATGTAGCTTTTAGACCTTCTGGGCACCCTCTGAGGAGAAAAAAAGTTCAACAGGTCCCATATGGACCACTGTCTGGAGGACCTGACTTGACTTTTTAACATCAGAAAGAGTCTATGAGGACATCATGTAGCTTTAAGACTTCTGGGCACCCTCTGAGGAGAAAAAAAGTTCAACAGGTCCCATATGGACCACTGACTGGAGGACCTGACTTGACTTTTTAACATCAGAAAGAGTCTATGAGGACATCAGGTAGCTTTTAGACCTTCTGGGGACCCTCTGAGCCAAAAAAAAGTTCAAAAGGTCCCATATGGACCACTCTCTGGAGGTCCTGATTTGACTTTTTAACATCAGAAAGAGTCTATGAGGACATCATGTAGCTTTTAGACCTTCTGGGGACCCTCTGAGCTGAAAAAAAGTTCAAAAGGTCCCATATGGACCACTGTCTGGGAGGACCTGACTTGACTTTTTAACATCAGAAAGAGTCTATGAGGACATCATGTAGCTGTTAGACCTTCTGGGGACCGTCTTATCAGAAAAAAAGTTCAACAGGTCCAATATTGACCAATGTCTGGAGGACCTGACTTGACTTTTTTACATCAGAAAGAGTCTATGAGGACATCATGTAGTTTTTAGACCTTCTGGGTACCCTCTGAGCAGAAAAAAAGTTCAAAAGGTCCCATATTGACCACTGTCTGGAGGTCCTGACTTGACTTTTTAACATCAGAAAGAGTCTATGAGGACATCATTTAGCATTTAGACCTTCTGGGGACCCTCTGAGGAGAAAAAAAGTTCAAAAGGTCCCATTTGAACCACTGTCTGGAGGTCCTGACTTGACTTTTTAACATCAGAAAGAGTCTATGAGGACATAATGTAGCTTTTAGACCTTCTGGGGACCATCTGAGGACAAAAAAAGTTCAAAAGGTCCCATATAGACTAGTGTCTGGAGGACCTGACTTGCCTATTTAACATCAGAAATAGTCTATGAGGACATCATGTAGCTTTAAGACCTTCTGGGCACCCTGTGAGGAGAAAAAAAGTTCAACAGGTCCCATATGGACCACTGACTGGAGGACCCGACTTGACTTTTTAACATCAGAAAGAGTCTATGAGGACATCATGTAGCTTTTAGACCTTCTGGGGATCCTCTGAGCAGAAAAAAAGTTCAAAAGGTCCCATATGGACCACTGTCTGGAGGTCCTGACTTGACTTTTTAACATCAGAAAGAGTCTATGAGGACATCATTTAGCTTTTAGACCTTCTGGGGACCCTCTGAGGAGAAAAAAAGTTCAAAAGGTCCCATATGAACCACTGTCTGGAGGTCCTGACTTGACTTTTTAACATCAGAAAGAGTCTATGAGGACATCATGTAGCGTTTAGACCTTCTGGGGACCCTCTGAGGACAAAAAAAGTTCAAAAGGTCCCATATAGACTAGTGTC